>OZ004704.1:56014504-56614504 GCA_963924515.1 Vespertilio murinus
AAGAAGTTTCCATGTGATGGCACATTTTAGGCAGGTGACCTTTTCTGTGCTGTCAGTGTAGCAAACAATTCATGAGCAATATTTATATGTTTCCTATAAATGGACTAACCTTAGAATTCTATCTCAATGCTAAAAGGGTTTTGTTATAGAAGACTGAGAAATATATCAGTTAAATGCATCTTTATCTGAAGAAGGCTTGATATCCTAAGAAGGAAAAAAATGTTAAATGGAAGACAAGATGATTAAAAATGGATTCCAAATCAGCTTTTAACATCTGCCATGTGGCCAGACATATAATAAATGTTAAATAAATATATACAGTAATGAATTACCTAAAAAGGTAAAATTATAGAATATCATTTTTTATTTTTGATCATTTATGAATCTTAGTTATTGAATATCCTTTTTTTGGTAAGTGAAAGAAAAGCCAACTCATAGTTGCTTATCGGTGAAGGCGGGGAACAGGGAGCTGGATTTAGAAACAAAGAGAACTCTCAGTGTTTGGCATCTCTTCATGTGTTGGCTCCACTTTTTGTGTGTTGGACTCCAGTCTCAGCTTTGTACAGTAACAACATGGCAGTAGTGGTTATAACACCCAACGTGCTCATAGATTTCAGTCCAAAGGAAAATACTACTTCCTTCTCCAGAATTTGCAGCAAAAGACTCATAGTGTATGTCTGAGGATGATAGCACAAATATGTACCAAGAAATCGATCATTGTGGTTAAAGCCTGAACCAAGTACAAGTTAATCCCAACAAACATTAAATTAAATGTGAGGAACAATGTTTTCCCTCAGAGGGAAATTGGAAAATAGTTTCATGAAAAATGGTTAGATGCTAGTTGACAACAATAAGTCATCTACTGTAGCCATCAAGAAGAATATGTATCACTATATTAGTTTGGGGATTAGGATTTTTAATTTTTTTAATGTCCAAATGTATTAGGGTCAGAAAATTTTGTTCATATGAAAGATAAAATTTCTATTTTAAAATTCCATTAATTCGGTAAATCACAAAATTACACATGTAATTTCTATAATCCTTTGATAAGGTATCATAAAGACTCATAGCTTATTTTGATGTCCTCATTTAATGAAGCATGTATAGTGTATGCATCTGTTTGTTAGTTCTGAACATCTTGTGATTCTGACCTTATTGTTTTTATTTTGTACACAGCAATTTCTATATTAATTCACAGTGGATACAAGCATATGAACTGGTGGAAACTCACTAAAATAGAACTCAATCAGTTTAAATTTATTTAGGTATTTCTGCCTGGCATTGATAATGTACAATTCAGATAAAAAACCGTTTAGATTTTATCAGTCAGCCAGGATCTGTTGGCCTACTTTCAAAAGTAGGTCTCCCGAGCATAATGGACATAATTGAAACTCCTGTTAAGTTTTTCCACTTTAATGAAAATATTAAATGACTTGTAGAGTAGCATGGTAAATTTACTGTCCAGGTCTCAGAGGACTGGGCTTTGATTTCATTCTGTTGTCTTCTCCTATTTTATTCTCAGCATTTACAAAGTTTATTAAAGCGATTTCAGTCCTTTGACTTTGTTTTCAGATCATTGCTTTCTAGGGTGGCTTGGGTTTTATTTTATTTTCATAATTTTCTCTTTATAATTGAAAGCTACAAAAGGGCACCATAGAGAATGGAAAACAAAATTGCACTGATTAATTATATGGTTTTGCTTTTCTGAACTATGGATTGAATAAAGCAATAAAAGGTGATGTGCTTGAAATTACAAAGAGCTTTGGTTTTTATAAAAAGTTCTAATTATCGGTTTCAGAATATAACTTACTTCAATTAATTTTAAAACTAGCTTTAATGTTTTCGGTTAGAGGAAATAAATAAAATTCAATTGAAAGTACACTTTAATATTTAGAGTGTGCACTTAGAATAAAATGATAGTTACTGAGTACTATTTTTTTTTAACTTGGGAAACTTATAAAGCTTTTTTACTTGGGCTTTTGGCATTGCATGCCTTTTTCAAGTTATTTTTAATATTTTTGTGCCTCTACATTGATCAGTATTATATATAAAAGTAGGGTCCTGGCCAATGTGGCTCAGGGGAATGACTGCCGATGGGAATCGAGTTTCCTTTGGGCATGATGAAAATGACCTAAAATTATAGGATGTTAGCACAACTCTGTAAATATATTAAACACCCATTGAATCATACACTTAAATGGTGAATTTTGTGTTTAAGTTATATCTCACTAAAGCAGTTTTTAGTAAGAAAATAATTGCTTATTGGCTTCTTTTCCTTGCTTATCTCCTTGTCTCATTCACTTTGCATTGTTTCCTGGGATCATCTATCAAATAAACAATTTTCATGTCCCCTGACTGATGTGGCTCAGTCAAGGGCACATACCTGGGTTACAGGTTTGATCCCGTGCCCTGTAAGGGTATAGGGGGAAAGCAACCAGTCCATATGTCTCTCTCATATCTGTGTCTTTAAAATTTAAATCTCTATGTAAGTAACTTTTTTTTATAAAGGAGAAACATTAACTAAAATATATAAACTTAATATTTGTAGGTATTGTGGATATGAGAAAAATTATAAATTAGTATTGATTTTTGAGATAATCATTATTAGGAGGAAAATACTAAATAAAAACTTACTCCTAAACAAGGAGAAAATAGGGATATATAGCCACAACTATTCTGAGCAATTCAGTGTAAAATATTTATTTAGTATCAAGATATTTTCAGTATTTGAAGGTATTTTTTTATTTCTACAGTAAAAGAAAAATAAGGATATAAAGAATTATACAATAAAAAATAACTAAAATATACAAAATAACTGTGACAAGCACCACCCTGAACATTTCACATTTTAACATTTTAAATATTCACATCAACACCATATGATAGTTAATATCATACTTATTTCTAGAAGAAGAAATTAAAGCCTGAACAGCTTTATTAAGTTAATGAAGTCCCACAGTATTTTTATAAATCTATAGTAAAATATTTACTGCTGCTTACTTTTTAGTAAAAATGAACACACGTTTTTGTTCATCAGTTTATGGGGGTCATTAGATTCTACACACGAGTGAGATCATGTGATACTTATTTTTATCTGATTGGCTTATTTTGCTTAGCATAATACTCTCCAAGTCCATCCATGTTGTTGCAAATGGTAGGAGTTCTTTATTTAATTTTTACAGCAATGTAGTATTCCATTGTATAGAGGTACCATAGTTTTTAATCCACTCAACTGCTGATGGGCACTTACAGTGGTTCCAAATTGTAGCTATTGTAAATTGTGCTGCTATGAACATAGGGGTGTATATATCCTTTCTGATGGGTGTTTTGAGTTTTCGGGATATACTTCTAAAAGTGGGGTCACTGGGTCAAATGGGAGTTCCATTTTTAAATTTTTGAGGAAACTCCAAACTTTTTTCTACATAGGCTGTACCAGTCTGTATTCCCACTATCAGTCCAGGAGAGTTCCCTTTTTTCCGCATCCTCACCAGTACTTGTTTGTTGATTTGTTGATGATAACCATTCTTACAGGTGTGAGGTGGTACCTCATTGTCATTTTGATTTGCATCTCTTGGATGATCAGTGTTTTTTTAGCATGTTTTCACATGTCTCTTGGCTATCTGTATGTCCATTTTGGAGAAGTGTCTATTGAGGTCCTTTGCCCATTTTTTAATTGGATTGTTTATCTCCCTTGTTCTAAGTTATATGAATTCTCTGTATATTTTGAAGGTTAACCCCTTATCAGATGTATCAGCAAATATGTTCTCCCATGGAGTGGGAACTCTGGTTAATATATAATATAATATAATATAATATAATATAATATAATATAATATAATATAGTATAATATAATATATACCCAGAGGCATAGAAACATCAAACAGATTTTCAAACCTCAGAGGGAAGACAGGGGAGGATGGAGGGGGGAAAGAGATTAACCAATGAACACATATTTGTGTATGCATAACCCAAGGACACAGACAGTGGGTGGTAAAAGCTTGGAGGGAAGGTGCGGGAGGGGGCAATGAGAAATAAATGGACACAAGTAATACTTTCAACAATAAAGATTTATTTAAAAAAGAAAAAAAATGAACATAAATAATGAAGTTTAACTCTTTCTCTCTTGAAAATTTATTACAAAAATTTCCTTTCCCTCCTCCATTTTAGTACCTGGAAAACACTTAGAACATAGTATGGGCCAAAAAAGCCCATTAAAAAAAGCAAACAAAAATCCTTAAATTGTATTTAATTCTATGATGTAAAACTTTTCCTTATTAATTGAAATAAAACTCCATTTTATCTGCTTCACAGCTTTTTCTCAGTTAGCTAAGTTTCTTCACTTTGCTCAGAAAAATTAATAAACATTGATTTTGTGTCAGAAAAGCCTGTGAGCAAAGCATTGAGAATAAACAGAGTGGGCAATGATTTACCATTTTATAAAGTACATTTTTCTGAAGATAAAGTAAATCTCTTTCCCACTAATCTCTATGCCATTATGTACTAAACGGGGAATCAGTATCTTGGTTTAAAGCAGAGATGATTGTGGCTACTTTGCACCTAGAGAGCATTGATTTATGAGGGAGAGTATAATGTTGTTTACAATATCTAACATTTCTTCTGATCTGTCATTTCTGCTGATAAACTCTTCATTTGGAGATGATTGTTTTTTAACACCTTAACACATTCAATCATCTACTTGAACAGAGAGAGACGATAGGCACTAGACTAAGATATTTACCAGACAACAGCTTGTACCTAAAAGTTAATAATACTGCCTTTCATGGTATTTTTATTTTATGATTGTAGTCTATTTATTGCAAGCTGCTCTGGTTTTCCACTTAAGGTAGAAAACAAGATGTCCTAATCAAATGCATAGAAGTTAAAATGCAACTTATTTTTTTATTTTTCTTTATTGTTGAAAGTATTACATGTGTCCCCTTTTCTCCCCATCAACCCCTTCCACCCTGTTCTCACCCTCTCCTCAGGCTTTGTCCATGGACAGATAATGAATATATTAATATAAACTATTTGTTTAAACTCTTCCCACCTCCCTGCCTTCCCTCTGAAATTTGTCAATCTGTTGCATGCTTCAATATCTCTGGATATATTTTGTTTTTTCAGTTTATTTTGAGAAATGTAAAGTAAATAATAGGGAATACAATGTTATAGTATTTAAAAGTGACGTGAAAGATTAAAGTTTGGTAAACTTTGCCAAATGTTATTAGAATCTTCAGGATAATGATTGACATGTAAATAGCTAAACTCTACATTTTAGAACATAACAATAATGGTTTCTCCAATTACTAATGAGGACAGGAAAAATAATGGTAATGTAATAGCATATACATTGAGTGGCCAGATTGTTATGATCTCTGAACATATAGTAATCTGGGCAAATGGCCTTTACTGAGAGATTAGCAGATAGTAGGCAGGAAACTAATATTTTACACTTATATTTTATTACCTTAATGAGGAAATTACTTATTCTTCTTATGAACTTCACCAAGATATACATTAAAACATTCATTAAGTCCTAAAAGTTTAAGGTGTGTTGGTATATAGGGTGGGGCAAAAGTATGTTTACAGTTGTGAGTACACAAAACACAGAATTTATCCTATATAATAAAACCCTAATATGCAAATCGACCAAAAGGCAACACAATGGTTGCTATGACATGCACTGACCACCAGGGGGAGATGCTCAATGCAGGAGCTGCCCCTGATGGTCAGAGCTCTCCCACAGGAGAGAGCTGCTCAGCCAGAAGCTGGGCTCATGGCTGGCAAGCACAGCGGTGATGGTGGAAGCCTCTCCTGCCTTTGTTGCAGGGAGATGGTAAGGTACAAGGGGTCCCGGACTCCAAGAGCCCCAAACTGCGAGAGGGATATCTGACTGCTGGCTTAGGCATGGTCAGTCTGATCCCCAAGGGTACTGGACCAAAACCAGCAGTCAGACATCCCCTTAGGGGTTGTGGACTATGATAGGGCACAGGCCAGGCTGAGGGACACCTCTTTCCCAGAGCATGTATTTTGTGCACCGGGCCTCTAGTTCTTGTATAATTATTTATTAATTATTGTATTATTTTCCATTATAAACAACTGACAACCTACGTTTGCCCCCACCCTGAATTTTGTGGCCTAGCGCAAATAATTTGGAAAGGTGATCTGATGAGAATTTTACTCATGGAATAAATTCCCTAGTAGAGAAAGGAAATGGACTGTAGGCATGAGAGATCAGAGCAAATTACTTCGGCAGAAACTTTAAAATTTAATTTAGTTAGTTATTTTTTGACAGAGATAGAATATTGCTGAGGTGAGCAATGAGTGGAGTCTTCACTAACACAGTAGTCATGGGAATGAATAAAGGTAAGAGAAATCTAGGAGACCATGTATAGAAACAACCAAAAGGACTGGACCATGAAAAAGATGTAGGGTGTGATAGAGATGGGCTGTGTTTCCATACATACTTATGAGAGTGGAGAATTTATTGACAGTGGCAACAAATACAGAATGGGTAATATATCAGCAGGTTAGAGGAAAATCTATGAGAACACTAATTTAGATTTTTGCAAAAGTTATTTATTTAATTATACTTGATATACAATATTATATTGGTTGTAATAGTTTTGGGTGTGCAATATAGTTATTTGTGTTCTTTATGCCTTACAAAGGTGATCATCTCACTAATGCTAAGTCATCTGTCATGTTGCAAACTTATCACAATATTATTGACTATGTTCCCCTTCGTTTTTTCACTCTTCCCTCTCACTTCCTCCCTTCTGTAAACATCTCTCTTCTATGAGTCTGATTTTGTTTTCTTTTATTTGTTTGTTTGTTTTGATTTTTAGATTTCATACATAAGTGAGACTATTGAATATTTGTCTTTTTCTCCCTGCCCTATTTTTCTTAGCATAAAGACCATCTAGATCCACCCATATTATCACAATGGCAAGATTTTATTCTTTTTCGTTGTTGCGTTTTATAGCTAAATTAGATAGATAGATGATAGATGATAGATTGGTAGATAGATAGATAGATAGATAGATAGATAGATAGATAGATTGATAGATATAGATAGATAGATGATAGATAGATGTCAGAATTTTTAAAGTCTACTCATTGCATTGCAGCAACTGTAGAAAACATTTATGGCATAGACCAGACCATCAAACTTCAGAGAGAAGGTAGGGGAGGGTGGGAGTAAGGGGGAGAAATCAACCAAAGTGCTTGTAAGCATGCATATAAGCCTAACCAACGGACACAGACAACAGAGGGGTGAGATCATGAGTGGGCAGTGGGGGCCAATGGGGCGATATGGACACACATGTAATACCTTAATTAATAAAAATATAAATTAAAAATGAATTTTAAAAAAATTATGACATTTCCTAAAAACATTAAAAATTGTTATATCATACAACCCAGCAAGCAATTCCACTTCTGCATATTTATCTGAAGAAAATGTAAACTCTAACTGGGAAATATATATGCACCCCTATATTCATTGCAGCATTATTTATAATAGCTCAGGTATGGAAAAAACCTAGATGTCCATCAGTAGATGAATGCATAATGCAGTTTGGGAACATGCGTTTAAGGGACCAGAAATGTTTTTGCTGTGAAGACCAGCATGTGTTCCCAGATCATTTAAACAAAATGATAACGGAACACTCATTATGAGCCAAGAATTCTTCTAGACAAATTGTCTGCTCTCGACATTATATTCTAGTGGTAGGATGCAGAGAATATACAATTAAATGAGCAAATATATACTATGTCAAGTGGTAAAATTTTATATAAAGAAAAAAGCTATGGTCAGGGGATTTGGGGGATGTTAATTTATAATCCTTGTTAGGGAAGCCACTGTGCAAAGATTTAAAAAAAAATTGATGGAGTGTGCATAAGGATATCTGGGGTAAGGAAATTTCAGGAATGACATAGTATTTAGTTATGTACTTGAGTGCAGTGTGAATTCCTGAAAGACCCTGTTATTAACAGTTTAAAAAATCCAAGGTTGGTTTCAGACCATCACATCAATCCTGGATGGTTGCCTTTGGCTCCCCGGAGATTTTAATTTGACTGATATGCTCTTCTGTTTTCCCAACAAATTTTAATTTTGGAAGTTATTTTCTCCAAGAAGCCTAGATAGTCAATATATTCTCTTTTTATATCCCCACATGTCTCTCCAGCATAATGGTATGGAGGTGAGAGTCTACAAAATCCTTGAAGAGGGCCTATGGTTTACCTCCAGCAGAGTAACTTACTATCCATAAAACTGTGCTGAATTGAAGTAGAAATGGAAGTAATCTAGGTTGACTGAAACATAGGATGTATGTAGGTGAGAGAATGACAATAAGTATGAGGAAGTGATGACATAAAATATAAAGGTGTCAAAATAACTAAGGAAAAAACTGGTGAAACAGCTGATTCAGTAACTAAATTTACTTGAAAATGAATAAATCACATATACTAGAAAGGAGAAGGCTGCTGCTTTGGTTACAGTGTCCCCCATTTTCTCCCCCTTTCCTTCTAACTATCTCTAATTAAGTAAAGCTGTATAAATATAACATGTAGTCGTATCTGACAGACCCTCAGAGCTCAAAAATAACTAATTTAGAGTTAGTTTTTGGAAAAGAACCTTCAAAAGATATTTACAACATTTTCACTGATTAAAGAAGTCAGTGAATCCATTAAGTGGATTAATTTAAATATGTACGCATGTGTATTCTTTGATCAAAATCTTATTTCTATATTCAATTTGAATGTAAGAAGTATGTTTTCAGGTATGAAACAATATTCCCCCCTCTTTAATTTAGGAACAAATAACTTTAGTTTGGAGACCAAATGCCTTGGATGAAGACAAGGATGTCACAAATGAGATTCCTAGTGTAATTCATGGGTTTGGGTCTCTATTGTATCAATCATATTTTAAGGTGTCCTTGATGTCTCAGAACAATTGGTAGATTATTAACATATTTTCAATTCAACTCCATTAATTCCAGAATACATATGAAACTTTTCAGAAATTATATATTATAGTAAGAACTTATAAAATCTGAATAATTTTCATGCAGAGATATTGAATACTATAGTCAATTGTAAAAGAGTTATTACTATTAAGTCTTTAAATAGTTATACCTTGATTTATTAAATTTGTTTTAAATAGCATAGTTTAGTATCACATTTTATTTATTTTGAAATATAAAGCTAGAATCATCTTTATTTGAAATATAAAAATTCTTCTATAAATATTTATATAATATATAAATTACATTTTTAGATTTTAAAATTTTAACACTTAAAATATTGTTATGATATTAATATATCACTAGGGTTAATATATCACTAGGACCCTGTTGCAGGATGATTCCTGCAAGCAGTTGCCTAGGCCACTCCGCCCTACCCCACGCACGCTTTCCCTCTGGCACCCGCCTTGCTTTCTACTTTTCCTCCCTTTTCCTTTTATGCTGACTTCATTCTTCACTCCTCCCTTCTTCAGCATATGCAAATTAACTGCCATCATTGTTGGGTTAATTTGCATACTAGTTCTGATTGGCTGTGGGCATAGCAAATGTACAGTTAATTAGCATTTTATCTTTTATTAGTGTAGATAATTTAGTAACTAAATACTACATTCTTCCCACTGCTTAGCTATTGTTTTCTTTATTGGAAAGGGTGTGTTTCTAGGATTGGCAGCCTTTAGGAATTCCTCCAAATAAATGTTATTGGTTTCCCTAAAAGAAAAGGGCTTTAATGTTTCCATTTAATATGTTTCAATCTATATGATGTTATATGAAGTATTCTCATATCAGGCCTTTCTCTTGTACACAAGACTCATAATTAGTTACCTTTCCTGTATCAGAGGGTTAATTATTTTCTATTATTAATTTTACTTTCCTCAAATTTCCCAATATATCTCATAAAGTGCCTACTATCACTATTAACTCTCAGTTTTTCCTCATTTTTGTCTCTCTGGGTCTTCCTTAAGAATCATAACTGTATAAAATAAAAGACTATTAATATAATTTAATCTCACAAAAATAACCTTCCAGCTATTATGAATTTAACCTGGTGAATATAAAAGAAAATAGTACATGAAATCTTCAGGAAAGATGTTAAATAGTGCAGTCTACTTCCATCAAATTATGGTTCTAGTTTTGTGTTCGTTTATATTAGTAGTTTCATGCTTGAGGCAAACTATGGTAACACTGTATTTTTATTTCTAATAGATAGACTTTCAGTTATATTAGCATATTAGTTGTTTGGGAGAGACTTTCAGTGTTTTTCACATATATATTCTTGGGCCATTGGGGGTACACCACTGTAGCTCATAAATAGACCAACCTGAGGTAAGCAGTAAATAAATATATATACATGCATACAAACACACTTGTGCAATTTCTGAATCAAACTAGTAGGTAAGTTCCAAAAGAGAGGATTTTATAGTGTAGGGGAAAAGTAGGTTTATAGTTGTGAGTACATGAAACACAGAATTTGTTACTATATAATTATTTTTTCATTATTGTATCATTTACCATATAAACAACTATAAACCTAATTTTCCCACACCCTGTATACAATGAAGAATTCATATTGAATGCCTAAATCTTTGTTGAATAGTTAATGAATAGGATAGGTTAAGGAATGTATACTGTAAACTGACCATGAGATTAGAAATCAGGTAGTTAAGATCTGGTCTTCAATACTGTTGTCTCATTGCACTCATTTTGTTTATCTTCAGAAATCTCTTAGCAGTGTATACATCTCCTAAAAAAATTATCATGAACTACCTTGTGTATTTTTGCATTCCTATCTAGAATTCAAATTTGAAGTCTTATTTTCTAACAATGTATGAAATATTGTCTCTTACTTACATAGAATGCTGTACTCACTAGATGATTTTCGTTTTAATTTAAAGAAAATTTTTAAGAGAATGATGACAAACAAATTAGGTAATCAATGTGTTTTGGTTCACTTAAGTAGAATCCAACTATTTAGAACTGATTTTTTAAGATATACATCTATTAAACAAATCTCAGATTCAGTAATTCATAAAGGAATATTAGTTTGGTAATATATTTAAGCATTCTTTCCTTAATTAATTCAAAGAGCATTTTAGAGTGCTCACTATATGTCAATCATTTTGCATAAGGCCATTTTGTGATGAGGGTGGGGAAACTCCATAAACCTAAGAATCCAATCAACATCAGAAATTAATGTTCTGAAGGAAGATCCATGTTTTATAGATGACCATGTGTACCACAGATTAGCCCATAGCAGGTTCCCAATGGATGTACAACTGGTTTGACTGGTTTATGCAAGGATTTGAATACATATGACCATAATTTGCCATCACTATTTCGTTTTCGTTTTGTGTGTAAATTATTTATTTTTCTATTATTATGGGCAGATGTGAATATTTTCAGTTAATTTGGTGTGTTTCCATTCATATGATAGTGAGTATTTTGGAAAAAGCTTTAAATATGTTCTATTCCTATCATTTCCTGGCAATTGATTATTTTAGCAATATTTTATATAAAATGTTTAAATCAATACAAAAGTTAGAAAGGCTAGTATTATAAATTCTAATGTATCACCTACCTTCAATAGTTTTTAATTCATCAAGTAATATTTCTTTTAAACTCCAATCTATTCTACCTTCTAAGCCATTTGAAATAAATCCTGACATTGTGTAATGTACCTATACATATTTTATAATATGTCTCTAAAAGAGTAAATTTCTTTTAAAAATCACAATACTATCATTATGGAGAATATTTAGCAATAATTTTTATTATTATCAAGTATTCCATCAGAATCCACATTTATCAAATAGTTTTATTATTTTAAGAGTGTGTTGAACCAGTATCCAAATAGATCCTATTCAACTTGGTTGATATGTATATTGAATCTCTTTTAAATAGATTTTCTATGTATCCTAATTCTTGGCCTTTTGAATGAATAGAACTAGCAGATAGATATATATTTGTGGTTAAATATGCATATGTACTGAACCATAATTTCATACTAATTCATTCAATTCAAATGTGAATTACCGGGGCTTTCTGTAATCTTATTGAAGTACCTCTGCACCTCCTTTCTCTCATGCTTAGTATCCTGGTTCTTAATGACACCATTTGCTTTATCCCAAACTATATAAAATATCATTTTAGTATTTGTGATCAATACCAAAATAAATAATTGTATGTGCTTGCTTTTGTGTCCTAATAAAAGCATAGTATGCAAATTGTCCCCTTGACCAGGAATTCAACCAGATGCTTAACAAGGGGGTGGGGCAATTGGGGAAAGGGAGAGAGGCACTGGCCAGCAGCCAGCAGCTGCTAGGGACCCAACCAGTGCACAAATTTCATGCACTGGGCCTCTAGTTTATTTTATAACTGAAAATTATGCTTTACCTCAACAGGTTAATTTGAGTAATCATAACTTAGAAAAAATATAAATCACCCTCATTAATTAGAGACTTCAGATTGTAAGGATGAGTCTCTTTAAAGTTTCCTGTTAAAGGAAGATATCCCCCCCCCCCTGTAAGATACAAGTGCCTTGGAAATAGAACTAGAACCTTAGCAGTTGGGATTGTTCATTCATTCTCCAATCCCTTTCCTTGAATCTATGCTTCTCTTTTCATGTTTATTCTTCTCTGTCTTTATCATTAGGGGTTTTTTTTGCCATTTATAGTTCCCTTTAATTTTGTTTTATACAGCGAACAACATTATCCCTCTCATATGTTACTATATCATAGCTTTCATCTTCAACTTCCACCACCAATGGCTTTTTTCTTTCGAAATTTCTGTCATATTTTTTGGTTGTTATATTTCCTCATGTGTAGGATATCCTTGGTTATTATGTCCATCATCAAGCTCATCCATTATCCTGGAACTGGGGCATTACCTGGAACTGGCCCTTAAGTAGCATTTTTCATAAATATTTTAGTAAGATCTCTGGGTATGGCAGGCATTCTAAAGCAAGTTCTGGCAAGGCTAGCATGATTTCAGGAAATGTTTTGAATAGCAAATCTGTCTTGCTTTTTTAGCTTGGGTGGCTTGTATTCTTAGCCTCTGCTATAATATAAATTATATGGGAACAAATGCAATATGTGCAATTTTCTCACGTGGATATTTGATAAAAAAATGATAATACTTTTTGTATGGGTGGGTGAATTTTAAGGAAATAATTTCTTAGCTTGTATGAAATAATATTGTTTCATTGTTGCCATGCCTTTAGATTTTCTCCCTAGGATGTCAGCTGATATAACTAGAACTCTTATGACAAGCATGTGGTCCGATCCATAACTTACACTGATATTTTTTCTTGTTCAGCAGCAGCTAATATGAAATTCAATGTTCTCAAATATTTACTCAGAGTAATATGCTCCATTTTGGTCTGTGCTGTGATTTTTGGCTCCTACTTAATAGTAGTTCCATGCCCTTTAGCAAATATAACAGCAGGAAAACCATAATGTTCAAAACAACAGACTTGTTAAATGTGTAACGTATTTTTTTTTTCTTTCCTGTTTTGCCTTTACCAGTTTGCTGTGGCTTCTAGAATCCTTGGCAGATTCACACATTTCTCTACTGCTTAAAAGCATGTATTGTAGTTGTTTCTCTTTTGAAACACATACGCTATACGTATATAATCCAGCTTTCATCATGCTTCGTTATTTTAGGGGGGTATTGAATGCACTTCTTCTATTGCCTCCAGGCTTCAGGATTGCCATACATCTTTTTCTGATCAAGCATTATAACTAGTAAATAGTCTAACTTGGTAGTGATTTAGTTTACTTTAATCATTCTTATATTGAAGAGAGGAAAAAGATAATGTCTGTAAAGTCCAGATAAAAAATGTCCCTGTAAATCGTGTAAAATTTGTCCCGATTCTTTCAGAATTAAAGAGTTTTCTCTGTTGGGGGTCCAGCCATCTTGTCAATATAATACAAATATGGAATCAACTAATTCTAGAAAGGAAAAGGCAGCGTGAAGAGGTACTACTGATAAGAGGTACTACTGACAATCCTGCCTTGGTGGGAAAATACAGAATCCTTTGGTGATAGGTTGCTTTTTCATTTGCAGCAATCCTCTGTGAAAAGTCCCCACTCATTGCCATGTGACCTCCTCTGTGTCCTTCGGCAGAGTTTTAGCCCTGCCTCTCTGGTTTTGATTTTGGCTTTGTAACCCATTTTAGTCAAAGGAGTATGAGTGGAGATGATTTATGTCACACCTCAACAGAAAGGGTAACAGGCATCATTACATTCGCTCTGCCAGTTCTTTTGCTCTTTCCCCTGTCATAAAAATGGCAAGTCCCAAAGAGACTGTCCTCTGAGGTTAGGCAATAAAACAGGACAGCAGGTAGATCAGAGGTGGAGCAGACATACAATGTGAGACACAGACATTGGCTATTGTAAGCCACTGCGATCGGGGGGGGGGGGGGGTGTATTTGTTACTGGAGCCAGGCTGAATAAAATAATTCCTCATTTGTACAATATGTAAAACACCTTTAGAGATTCCTTCTTTGTTGGTTTTATCTTATGAACCCTGAATTACGAAAGATACCTACTAAGAAGGGCTCATGGTGGCTACCTGGGTGGCCCAAATTAAAAATAAATAAATAAATAAATAAAAGCAGAGCCTAGCAGCCCTTTCTGCAAAGGGACCCTCTCACCTGAACTGTACTTCAGAAAGTAGCCTGCACTGTATGTACTCTGTGTCTCTGCCATCTGAGCCAGCCCTGATAAAGGCGTTCCTGGAATCTTTTTTCAACTAGTAGGACTGAGGCTTTCGCCATCCAATTGGAGCTGTGTACCTCCAAACTAACAAAGAGGCTCTATGCTGGCTGTCCAATCAGGACAGTGCCTTTTGGACCAATCAAAATTCAAGAATTTGGAGTCCTCCTTGCATGAGCAAGGACCAATCAGGGACATAAAAAGGCCAGGGAAAATGTCAAAAACATTCAGAAAATCTGGTTATGAGGACTAGTTATGCTTATTCCCCAAGGAGGTGAAGGCTTATTTATATCCACTAAGTTTTTTAGAATAAACCTGAAAAAAAGAGGAACATTTAAAATTATCATTGATATCTCTAATTTAAAATGCAATAAAATAAAATTACCTTTGATATATTTCCTTTTTGTTACATTTTTATTGAGTTTATTGGGCTGATATTGGTTAATAAAATTACACAGGTTTCAGATGTACAATATTTTATAATACATGGTTTATATATTGTATTATGTTCACCATGCCAAGTCAAGTCTCCTTCTATCACCATTTATCCCCCCTGTACCCTTTCCTACCCCTTCCACACCCCCTTTCTCTCTGGTAATTGTCATGTTGTTATCTGTGTCTATGAGGTGTGTGTGTGTGTGTGTGTGTGTGTGTGTGTGTTCTGCTTAATCTCTTCACCATTTTCACCCCTCCCATCTGACAGCTGTTAGTCTGTTATCTCTATCTCTGAATCATTTGTATTTTGTTTGTTAGTTTATTGTATTAATTAGATTCCACATATGAGGAATTTATTTTTCTCTGACTGGCTTATTTCACTTAGTATAACACTCTCCAGGTCCATCTGTGCTGTCTGTCACAACAGGTAAGATTTCCTTCATTTTTACGGCCAATTTCTATTTCATTGCATAAATGTAAAACTCAACACGAGAAAGAAAAATTCAATTTTAAAATGGACAAAGGACCTGAATAAATAAACTTATCTAAAGAGTACATAGAGACACATGAAAAGACATAGTCATATGAAAAGATCCTCAAAGTCACTAAGCATCAGATAAATGAACATTAAAACCACAGTATCAGAATGGCTATAATCAATACATCAATAAACAAAAAATGCTAGCAAGGATAGGGGAAAAAGAGAATCCTAGTGCACTGTTGGTGGGAATGCAGATTTGTGAAGTCACTGTGGAAAGCAGTATGGAGTTGGCTCAAAAAAAATAAAAATAGAACTGCCTTATGATCCAGTGATCACACTTTGGGGAATATATCCGAAGAAAACTGAAGCACTGATTCGAAAGAACATATGTATCCCATGTTCACTGCAGCATTATTTACAATGGCCAAGATTTGGAAGCAGCCAAAGTGCCCATCGGTAGATGCATGGGTAAAATACCTGTGGCACTTTTAACATATTTTTATATCTATTTCTATGGTATTTGATTACTTGAGCCAATGATTAAAAGTATAATTATGTCTCTAAATGTTAAGACCTCTGTATTTCTATAAAACAAGTTTGAGCGTCCTTTCTGATTCCATTACTAAAAGGTGAAAAACAAAAGATAATCAATGTGTTCTAGAGGTTTACTCCTCTAATCCTCTACATCTTTAAAGTAGAAAATTTTAACCAGAGCTAGGACAACCTCACAACATAGTACATCAGCAGAACGCTCTGATTGGGTTCCCTCCTCCAAATACCTGTATCATACAGCCTTCTGTCATTATAGACAAAAATAGAGTCAGTTTCAAAATACAGATACATCTCGATTCAGCTTATTTTGCCATGTCTAATAATACATTGCAATTATATTGTTTTTCTTCAGATACCATATATCCTTTTTCTTTATCAAATCCATTGCTTTAAAAATGCATTATTAGTATTTTAATTAAAAAAATAGATACACTGTTGTATAAACAGAACCATGTGATTGTGTAAAAACTTATAGGAGTCACCTCTGATATGCTAACAATATTCCAAATCTATATTTAAATTCACATAATTACCTTCCTGTAACAGGTTCATGAAACCTAATAAAAAAGATAAAAGAGGTAATTTATTAAGTCTTCTGCATGGAGGACAGTGATCCTCATGAATAGCAATATCGCAATTTGAACCTATCTACTCTGAATAAGAAAAACCACTACAAGCATAACTGTAAAGTACAACAGTAAGGCCAGTTTTTAATATGAAGTTGTGGAAGCTGAGTCAGCTTCCAGAAAATCTTCCTATAGCATGGAGTTTTAGTTTATTGATGAAGCAGCCTGAATTGGGATTTGGATCCTCAGAAAAGTGAAAATAATTACATTAAAGCTTCAGAAAGACAACTGGGGAAACATAAGTTTGCCCTGCCCTGCCTGCAGGCACAAAATTGCAGATTTTTGGACTTTGCTTCAAGATGTTTATTGCTTCTTGTTTGGAATGTCGTATAAATTCATATTGGAAAAAATATGGTTGATTTCTTCTGACAAATAAGAAAGATAATGTTATAAGCCAGAGCTTAAACATTTAGTTCAGTTGCAAATGATATAGGATAGTCAGTTATTATGTACTAGAGGCCTGGCGCACGAAATTTATGCATGGGGGGAGTGGGATGTCCCTAAATCCAGCCTGTACCCTCTCCAATCTGGGACCCCTCTCACAATCCAGGACTGCTGGCTCCCAACTGCTTGCCTACCTCTGCCTAGTTGCCCCTAACCTCTTCTTCATGCCAGTCTTATCATCCCTAACCATTCCACTGCCAGCCTGATCTATGCCTAACTGCTCCCTGATTGCCCCTAATTGCCCTCCCCTGATGGCCTGATCACCCCTAACTGCCCTCCCTTGCCATTCTGTTGACCCCAACTGCCCTCCCCTGCCAGATATCTTGTGGTGGCCATCTTGTCTCCACATAGGGGCAGCCAGTTTTGGCCACATGGGGGTGCCCATCATGTTTCTTGGTGTGACGGCTAATTTGCATATTACTCTTTTATTATGTAGAATCAGTGCAAAAGCCAATAAGATGGTAATGGTATGCTGAGTTTCTTTTTTTTTAATTTAATATATTGTATTGATTTTACACGGAGATGAATTGAGAAGGATAGAGAGAAGAAACATCGATGAGAGAGAAACATTGACCAGCTGCCTCTTGCACATTCCCTCCTGGAGATGTGCCTGCAACCAAGACACGTGCCCTTGACTGGAATTGAACCCGGGGCCTTTCAGTCTGCAGGCCGATGCTCTATCTACTAAGCCAAACTGGTTTCGGCTGCTGAGTTTCTTTAAGACAATATTCCACTAGTTAACCTTCAAGCTTCTCTAACCATTTCTCTTAATGTCACCTCAGGTTTTTTGTAGGGAGATCTAAAGGTTAATGTTAGTAAATGTAATAATGTGATACCAAATAGGAAATTTTTATTTGTATCTACCCAGACATTATTACTCATTTAAGCACCTGAACATCAGAGTGCATTCTTTAAATTTATTATTCTATTTCAATTAATTAAATTTATTGGGGCTATCTTATGATATCTT
Organism: Vespertilio murinus; assembly: GCA_963924515.1. Taxonomy (NCBI): domain Eukaryota; kingdom Metazoa; phylum Chordata; class Mammalia; order Chiroptera; family Vespertilionidae; genus Vespertilio; species Vespertilio murinus. The sequence goes on from OZ004704.1 coordinate 56,032,748, forward strand.
ATGAAATAAAAAATAGTGAGACTTTAAAAGGTCTCAGGAGAAATAATTACACCTTATCTTTTAGGACAAACTACAGCTACTGGTATGCTTCAGCTGCAGAGTTAAGGAGTCACAACAAAACAGATAATCTTACAACACCTAGAATAATTAGAAAAAGTTGGCTAATCCCCATTATACTTTATATATTCCTATTTTTGAGATGGGGAATATTATTAAAATGCATAAAGAGAAGATAAAGAAGTAAAGCCTGAATATTTCCTTTTGTTACATTTTAGGAAATCATTGCCATCTTAAAGGACAATGATTAGGTACCAAACAGAATGTTTTCCTCCCTGTAATGGGTCCCAGTAATAAAGTCAAATTAAAATATGAAGACTGCTATAGAAAGGGTGTGGAGGCTGGGTGAGGAAACATGCAGTTTTTGTTAAACAACCAGATTTGGCTCATGGTGGGAACCTATTCTTAATCTAGTTGCTGTGGCTAAATTAAAATTTTTGTTTACGTTTCCAACTGCTACATAATGGATGTTTGCCTTAAATATTGTTGGTTAATTAATTCTTTTATGGGAGAGGATCCCAATGAGTCACTGTAAATAAATGATATTAAATTGGATCTGCTGATAGATAGAAAATATAATACTTAGGTCTATAAAATAGTTGTAGTTTTGCTGAATGAGATTATGGTTGATGGAAATGCATTGCAGATAAGTAATCATACATTTGTAAAACAAAGTAAAGGAAACAAATCTTTAATTGATATTTACGGAGAGGAAGGGAGAGAGATAGAGAGCTAGAAATGTCAATGAGAGAGAAACATCAACCAGCTGCCTCTTGCACACCCCCTACCGGGGATGTGCCCGCAACCAATGTACATGCCCTTGACCAGAATCGACCTGGGCCCTTTCAGTCCGCAGACAGATGCTCTACCACTGAGCCAAACCGGTTTCAGCACAATTAGAATCTTTAAACAAACACAATAAATAAATGTTTTCACTGTTTATATCATGAGATTAAAGCAATATGATATCTCAAGTTATATTTTTCAAATGCATTTCTTAAATGTTTTAAAATAATTTAAAAAATAGCCTGAACAGACTGTTGAACCTCAAAGAGGAGGTAGGGGAAGGTGGATGGGAAGAGATTAACCAGTGAACTTTATATGTATGATATGTGAACTCAGACAATGGGGTAGTGAGGTGGGGAGTGGGGGGAAGGGAGAATGGGAGTGGGCTGGAAGAGCTTAATTGGGAGCATAAGGGGGGACCTATGTAATATTTTCAACAATAAAGATTTTAAAGATAACTATAGATTAACCAAAATAACTTCATATATGCAAAACCCATTGGTACAGACAATAAATAGTGTAGTGAAGGCTAGGCAGAGGGTAGGAGGAATGGGAGGGGGATATAGAGAGGGTCAATGGGGTGAAGAGAGGAACATCTATAATATGTTCAACAATAAAGATACCGTATTTGCCGGCGTATAAGACGATTTTTGGCCCTGAAAAATACCGTATTTACCGGCGTATAAGAGACTGGGCGTATAAGACGACCCCCTAACATTTCCACTAAAAATACAGAGTTTGTTATATACTCGCTGTATAAGACTACCCCCACTTGGAGGCATATTTTTCAGGGCCAAAAAATCGTCTTATACGCCGGCAAATATAAGTTAAGAAAAGAAAACATATTGTTTTGAATAAATGCTGTTAGGATAAAAGTTTATCATTTGGGGTAAAATAAAATTAGATTCATTACTCATACCATGTACAAGAATTAATTGAAAATAGACCAGAGAACTAAATGTAAACAATGAAACAATAAGTTTGAGAAGAAAAAGGGTGTATTTCTGTATAACTTCAGTGTAGGGAAGTGCTTTCTAAATTGACTCAATATTTAGATGCATTAAGATTAAAGAAGACTAAATTACACTAGATGGATATAAAAACATTTTCATGACAAAATGCACTCTAAGTAAAATCAAAACACAAATAAGGAACTGAGAGAAAATATTTACAAAAGATATAAAAGACGATTTGTCAAAAATGATTTCAAAATTTATATTAAATGCATGAAATAGATTCAACTTTATAATAAGAGAAATGAAAAGTAAAACTATACTGAAATTTGACATAATTTTGGAAATTTTTCAAAAATTTAAAAATAGACTCTGTTGGCAAAACTGTGTGGATATAGCATTTTCATGCATTGCAGGTAGGAATAAAAAGTAGTAAAATCCTATAGAAGTGAATTTGGCCATCTCTAAGAAAAGTAATGGAGTTTTATCTTTCAACCCAGCACTTCCAATTCTAGGAACTTATCCTGAAAATGCATGTACAATAGTATAGAAATCATGCATACAAATTTATTGATTAAAACATTATTTGTAGTTTTAAGATATTGGACCTTACTAAAATATCCAAATGTTGGTGATTAGTTGAATAAATTATGGCAGAAATAAACAACGGAGTTTTATGCTTCTGTAAAAAGAATAAAGAATATTTTTGAGAACTGATATATGGTTATTTTCCATGAGATAATGTTAAGTAAAATGCAAAGTGCCAAACAGACTATATATTATGTTAGCTTTTACATAAAAAAGAGGAAGTAAAAAATGTACCCATGTCTGCTTACTTGAATAAGAAGGAACCTGAGCTGCAAGTGGATGGCAGGGGAAGTAGGGGGAATAGGGGAGGGTGGCACTTTTCTGAGTGCTTTTCCATGTCATTCGATGAAGGTTGATGTTTATATATATTTTTTTTTTAAATTTTGCCCTAACCAGTTTGGCTCAGTAGATAGAGCATCGCCCTGTGGACTGAAGGATCCCAGGTTGGATTCCAGTCAAGGGCATGTACCTTGGTTGCGGGCACACCCCCAGTGGGAGGTATGCAGGAGGCAGCTGATCGATGTTTCTCTCTCATCGATGTTTCTAACTGTCTATCCCTATCCCTTCCTCTCTGTAAAAAAGTCAATAAAATATGTTTAAAAAACATAAATAAATAAAATAAAAAACAAATATTAAAATAAATAAATATATCGGGAAAAGGGAAGGCCTTTTCTTGAAACAGAATATAAATTGATAAATGTTGAGAGGATATTAGAGTTGGAAAACCATCATTTTGCAACCATTATAATAAAGATTGGTCCAAGGCAGGCATCATCGCTAGATGGATGCTAAACCTAGGGAGACATTTTGATGAGAAACAGTGTACTAAAGTGCCTTCCTACAGATTATGAATATGTTTTCAAAAGAAAAAGTAATAACTCCAGACTGAGTGAGCTGAACAGCACACCCTGACCAGGTCATCATTGATGAGGGCCAGCAGGCTTTGTCTGCTTCTGCACATGACACCTTAAAAAACACACCATCATGTATGTGGTCATCTGCCCAGGATATGTAACCATGAGGAAACAAACTGCAAATGTACAACATTCTATTAAGGAAACAAAAAAACAACAAAAAAAAGGAGCGAGGCCCTGCATTATTCAAAAAGGGCCAATATCATGAAAGAAAAAGAAAGTCTGAGGCCAGATACCAGATTAAAGGAGACTTTAAGAGACTAAATGTAATACATAATCCTGGACTGGCTTCTTAATAGGAAGAAAAAAAATTATAAAAGATAATATTTAAAGTATTTACAAGCTATAAATATGGATAATAGATAAAATGAAAATATCATATTAGTGTTCAATTTCTTTATTTTTAGTCAGCTGATAGAGTTTATTTATTTATTTATTTATTTATTTTTAATAAATCTTTATTGTGGAAAGTAGTCTTTTTTTCCCCCCATTGCCCTCTGCAGGGAGACCAGCAGGGTGATTGGGGGAGCCCCCTCTGGGGCCCGCCTTGGCTGGCCTGGGGCCTGTTGACTGGGGACAACTCCTGCATTGAGCGTCTGCCCCCTGGTGGTCAGTGCATGTCACAGTGACTGGTCATTCTGCTGTTTAGTTGATTTGCATATTAGGCTTTAATTATATAGGATAGGTGATAAATTGCTGTCTGATTATTTTATCATGAGGAATTAAGGTGCTGTAATTTATGTCCTTAAATCCTTGTTTGTTACTCAGGAACATGTCTTTCGATTTAAGTAAGAGAAAAAAATGTTAACGAATAAATTTATTTACCAAACACATCAGTGAATTATACACAGTGTAATATAATGTCATTCATTTGCATTAACTTCACTTAAAAAAAAATACACCTCTAACTAGTAGAAATAGCCTTCTTTTAGTTAGAAGAGATATAGTGATCAAGCCCATCCTACCTAATAAAAGAGTAATATGTAAATTAACCATCACTCTGCTACACCCACCAGCCAATCAAAGCGAGTATGCAAATAAACCCAACCATGGTGGCTACCAGAAGGGAGGCTTGGGTTTCCCCTGCAACAGAGGAAGCCAAGTTTTCCACACACTCTGGTGGGCCCAGGCCTCCACTCAAGGGTACAAAGTTTCAATTATAGAAATGCTGGCAGCCAGGGATGGAGCAGGAGGCTTGGCTTTGCCCCAGGCTACAAAGTTTCAATTGTAGAAGGTAAATAAATTCCAGATACCTGGGCCTCCACTTGGGTCACCAGGGGGCGTGGCTGGCCTGCAAACCACCACAGACCCCTCACCCAGGACCCCCCATTGCCCCAAGGGAACCCCACCCTGATCCAGGACACCCTTTAGGGCAAACCTGCTGGTCCCCACCCATGTACCTGGCCTCTATCCTATCTAATAAAAGAGTAATATGCAGATTGACCATCACTCCAACACACAAGATCAAGATAGCTTTCCCTATGTGGTCAAAAATCCTGCCCCCATGTAGACACAAGATAGCCAGCAGAGGAGGGCAATTGGGAGGGACCAGGCCTGCAAGGAAGGGCAGTTGAGAGGGACCAGGCCTGTAAGGGAGGTCAGTTGGAGGTGTTCAACCCTGCAGAAAAGGGCAGTTAGGGTTGGCCAGGCCAGCAGAGGAGGAAAGTTGGGGACAAACAGGCTGACAGGGGAGCAGTTAGACATCAATCAGGCTGGCATGGGAGTGATTAGGGGGTGATCAGGCTGGCAGGCAGAAGTGGTTAGGGGCAATCAGGAAGGCAGTCAGGCAAGCAGTAGGGAGTCAGCAGTCCTGGATTGTGAGAAGGATGTCTGACTGCCCGTTTAGACCTGATCCTGGGGTAGGGTCTAAATGGGCAATCGGGCATCCCTCAAGGGGTCCCAGATTGGAGAGTGTGAAAGGTGGGCTGAGAGACACCTCCCCTACCCATTTATGAATTTCATGCACCAGGCTTCTAGTGTTTAATAATTTTGTACAGTTTGTATTTTTAAAACATATATCTTCTGATCTTATGTAGTGTACCTGGATCTTATTACTATTTTCTGAAACTTCTCCAACTCCGTTAAGTTCTTCCCTACCAATCATCATGATTTTTATAAGTACTTCAAATCATATATCTTTATTCTATACCTTTTTTTAGTACAGTGTACATAAACTCATATTATCATATATTTGGAGCTATCAGGAATGAATGTGGTTCTCCATAATCATCTTTTTAACTGTTTCTCATTATCAGCATACTGAAAGAAAGGTTGTGGAAAAAATTTCAGATATTCCTTTTTAAAAAACAATTATTCCTTGCATAATCCATTTACCAAAAAATTACAGCTTTGTTTTCTCATTTATTGATATATTTGGATTTATCTATTTAAAAAAAATTTACTTGTGTATATATCCATAGAAGTATTAATATTAGAATAAGTAACATACTTTAGATGTTAACTATGATAGCTAATATTAAGATATTAATCATTTATATCTATTATGTGTCAGATATTATATTGTTAAAACAAAAGGACAAGAAATTAATTTATAGGGTAACAGTGATTTCAAGATGGGCCTAAAAATAAATGTTAAGTTACCTACATTATCATTGCTAATAACAGTATTTCAGTTTGTTCATTTTCAATGACAAAACCATTACCTTAAAATGACATTACTAAGAATTAATTATTTATATTAAATTTGTTTGCCAATTAACATGAAAAATGCCTAGTAATTTCATTTTGGCAATTAAAGTTAGGATCATCCTACTAATTAATATTTGGAAAATAAAGTACTAATTAAGACTTATGACATCTTCTCAAACTATGATTTTATCAATTAAAAGTATATTTATGTATTTTGATATCATCATGTGTATTTTCTAAATTCCATCCACAATTTTCTGCTAATATAAGCCTCTAATCTTCATTGGTCACCTGAAATTTATTTAAAGTTTCTGAAAGCACTGTCTCTTTTACACCTACTGTAGTTACACCTAGAGTTACAGTAACACCTACAGCATTCATTTTATTATCCAATTAAGATTACCAGTGAGTTTATGCTGTCAGGATATCATAAATATCCAAAAGTTGAGAGTTTCTAAAATTAAAATATGTATTAATTACTTATATGTTGATGGGTTGTTTGCACTTTCTAGAAGGAGGAAAATTACTGTAGAAAGCTGCAAACCAGAAAGAGCAATTGGTGAGAAAAGAATAAATAGTGCTGTTTAACTTGTTTTCAAGGGCTGATTTTTAGAATAAGTAACATTTCCTAGCCCTAAAAGCACATTCATCAGTAGTTTATCATAAAAAATTTCTGAAAATTTTCTAGCATAGCCATATTATGCTAGATAAGTGAGCATGATACTTGTTTCATTTTACACTTTTTATCTACATTACATTAAAGATTAAAAAAATTATTTTAGCCGGGCCGGTGTGGTTCAGTGGTTGAGCATCAACCTACCAGTATGAACAAGGAGGTCATGGTTGGATTCCTGGTCAGGGTACACGCCCAGGGTTGTGGGTTTGATGCCCAGTAGGGGCATGAAAGGGGCAGCCGATCAATGATTCTCTCTCATCATTGATGTTTCTGTCTCTCTCTTTCTCTCCTTTTCTCTATGAAATGAATAATATATATATATATATATATATATATATATATATATATATATATATATATATATATAATTAAATATATTATTAAATATGTAATATTTATGTAATTACTTTATAGATTATTTTATACATTTAAAATTAATAAATGAGATGATATTTTTTCATTGATATGTTTTCTTTATAAATTTCTGATATTATTTCACAAAATACTATACAAAATAAACTGCATATATTTGTCTCATGAATGAATAAGAATAGGAAATCTGAAATGGGATATAATTGACTTTCTGAAAAAGAATTAGAATTAATTTTTCTTTATACGTGATGTTTTTCACATATGTGTATAATTCTGTTTAGATCTATAAATATATAATCTTTTCTCACTCTTAATTCCTTATTTGGTCTAAGAAATGTGTTTGTTATTTTAATACAGATAGCTACATTCTAACACTAAGAAAATCATTTCCTGGCTAATTGTTTATGTTATGGTAGAGCTTTGTAAAAGGATGCAAAAATTACATAATGATTTGTTGCTGTTAAAAATGCTCAGTTCAAAGATTAGTAATGTAAAGATGAAATGAATATAAACTGATTAGCAATATTAAATACACATGATACACAAATACACTATACAAATTAAATGTATTTTCTCTTTTTTCTTTGTAGTATTTCTTTTCTATATAAACTTGGACAAGAGGTTTAACTTGAAATTATATTAAATAATACAATTAATTTTATGATTTCTATTAGTTGAATCCAGTTCATATTTCTGTTTATAATAGTGATGTTTCAAATAATAATGAATAATCTCTGACTTTTTTTTAATTTAAGGTTGCATTAGTTGCATCATTGCAGTTATATGTGAGGCAAGCACATTTTTTGTTTTTAGTTAAAAATTTGGAATGTTAAAAATGTGTTTTTATTCAGTCATGTGTATGAGGGGGTAGAAAATTTGTAGATGACCTTAAATTCTGATTTATTCCATATATCACAATAGTATAAATGGGAGTTTACCACAATTTTGTGGTATATTAAGAAGCAGAAGTAGAATAAATAGACCAGTGATTCTTAAAATCACTCTCTCTGAGGGCCCATTAAAAGCAATAAGGATATTGCTAAACCACAAGCCCAGAGTATTCGACTCAGACAGTCTGAGATCCGGTGTGAGATTGTGCAAATCTAAGAATGTCTCTGGTGTCACTGATGCTGCTGGTTTGCAATCATACTTTGCAAACCAACAGAGTAAAACAATATATAAATTTTTATTAAAATGAGTACGAAGTTATTTCTATCTAGAGTATTTAAATCATGGGTATGTCTGATGGCCTGGAATTTTCACATTAAAATAAATTAATATTGTAACTTGGTACTGATATGATTGATATTCTAAATATACATTGACCAGTTAACTGCCACGCATCCAAAACAGAAACCATTCCCACACGCCACAATATTTTTAAATTTAATTTAAAAAAATAAATTTGCAATGAATTCTATAAAAATAAATATATTACTCACAGGTGTTATTAAATATTTTCAGTTAGAAATTTTCGTAAAATTATTTTTTTAAGCATCTATAGACACTTACAGTATACAAAGAGTTGAATAACACTTAATAGCAACCTGTCTATTTAACTGGGTCTTTCTAATATGTTAAAATTTTACTTTAAAATAAGTTATCACAGTTAGAGAGGTATTCCATGTAGCTGCATCCTTTCATAAACAAAATAAGCATTTCTGCATCATGCATGAAATTCAAAGAGTGTTAGAAAAAACTAAAACCTCTATTAGTGCCTCTTGCAGAACTAACCCAGGTAGTATTTTTAAATGAGAAGTGCCCGTGATGGAATTGACTTGGGGTGGTGAACACACCATACAATACGAGATATTATAGGATTGTAAACCTATATAGTTTGATCAACCAATGTCACCCCAATTACAAAAAATAGAAAAATAAAATTTAAAATGTGAAGTTTCCATGATGGAATATTTAGATTTAAAAAATGTTTTATTTTCACTACATTATATTTACAATGAAAACTACTTTTAAGAACTCATATTCAGAAACTTCTTTTCTCAAAGCAACATGAAGGCAAATGGACATTCATCATCAATCCTAAGAGTTAGCAGAGAAAGTTGATTTGTGTGGGTTAAATTTTACGTGTGCTCTTGCATACACCTGAATGCTATTCAGTTTAATTGGGTTATAGCTCATGCTGATTGTGTTTTCCCCCTGCTGTATCTAATTTCTTTCTCCCCCAATATTTTATTGTTCAGTTTTGATGGTGTATGGAAATTAAAGAACTCTCATTTTTAAGAGCCCTAAAGGGAAGTATGCTTTTGTGTTAGTCATTCCTGCGAACACCTGTGCACGGTTGAATTTAATTGGGTTGCAGCTGGTGCTGAGAGAGAGTCAACTAAAGGACGGTTTCCAGACTGACTAGGAACTTGACATTGCATGTTACTATTTTTCATTTCGAATTTCTTTTTCTTTGAATACATTAGTAAGATGCCTGGATCAGAAATATTTTGAAAGCAAATTGAATGGGGTGCTTATGAGCCATGAGAGTAGAGTAGCTGGTACTTGATGGGGATGACCTCAGGAGAAGTGTACCTTCATTTGAAGTTTATAGAATGGAGGTACTTCAGAATAAGGTGATCCTAACCTCATTTACCAGCTGGCTACTTATTTCCAGTCATTCTGGAACCTTTAATATCATAGTTGTATTTTTGAGAGGGTCATCTTACAGTGATATGATGGTTTTCAGAAGAATAAGAGAAAGCATTGAAATGGAAAATGTAGTAAATCACTAAATAGTATAAATACTGCCAGCAAAAAAAAATGAAGGTACAATGTATTGAGAAAAAAAATTGTTTTTTTAAATAATTCAATACTATCATGAGACTAAGTGCCAAAGTATTATTAATAACAATGATCTATTTCAAATGATCTTTAAAAATAAACAGTTCAGTTTGGCAATTACTTTAGATTGAACGGCTTAATCTCAATATCTTAAAGATATAATGTAGCTCTGTGTTTTTCTATTGACCCAACATCCTAAGCACTTAGCTATAAATTAGTTCAGCAATTTAGTGTTGGTTATGTAAAGGTCATTTGGGAATTATAAGTGGAAATAGTGTGGTCTTCATAGCACAAGCCAACATTAGAATCATAAATGAAAAGTATTTCTTGCATGTTTGTAAATTTTATAGAATTGAATTGCTGTTTTTAATCTATTTTGCAACATAAAAGAAAATAAGAGACATCAGCTAAAAGTAACAAACTGTAAAAAACTTGCTGAAATATTATTTAATTAGTAAAGTCATTTTTTAACCCATTTACTAAAAAAGCATCTAGACTCTTTGCAGTTACTTTAAATCTATAATATAAAAAAAAATGAGAAATGGAGTTTACCCTACTTATTTTTCCCTTGCAAATTAAATTCTAATGAGTGACCTATATTTTTCACAATCTCTGTGATAAATTAAGTATGTTGTATCTATTAACAGATGAAGAACTATTTTTAAATTCAATGGATATATTTAAAAATAGGGGTTATAAAAAAATAAAGGCAAGTCTGACCAGATAATTCTTTATTCTTAATCTGTGATGAAGTAGGAATTTCCCCTTTTTGTCAAGAAAAACTTCAAAATGATATGGACTAGGCATTTTGATCAAATTCTTCAACCTATTTTCATTGTGCATTGTCTCTTCAGGGAAGGTTCCAGAATACCACTTGCTGTCAGGAATTCTCAGTGTGATGGAGCTTCTAACTGTGCTGATCAGCTATGCCAACAAAACATTTCCCAGAACCTATATGAACACAGGGTAAAACAGTGGGTTAGAGGCCTGCTTTGTATTATACCTTTATTCATCTGGCTGAAGGCATTGAAAGAGTGCAGCCATTATGAGAGGACAAACTCTGAAGTTTTTTACTGGCAAAGTTGGAGTGTAGGTTTAACTGTTTTCCAAAGAGCATTTAGTGGAGCATGCAGAACTGCTGTACCAGCTTGACCTTATCATAGATGTAAGACGGGTTTGTGGACTGAGGTCAGTCTGGGTAGTTCTGATGAGGGTAGGGACACATGAGGCATCTGGAGAGTCCACGGATGAATTATGTACAAGGTAGTCTACCTAACTTGTCCTGGATCTCTGAGATTAACAAGTTTGCCCAGGCCTGGGGGGGGAGGGGTATGGGGGAGGAGTGAAAACAGAGTGCTTATTGTGAGTCACAGGGCTATTTTTACTTTTAAAGTCATGAAAAGATGCTGGAGGCTTTGAGGAACGCCAAGTAAGTCATGGGTAAATGATGGGGAGAGAGGCATTTTCTGTTTGATTGGCTACTCTTCTCCAAAGTAATTTGGTTCATGAGCTTCAAGGTTTTCTGTTACGTTTTTACTTTTGTAAAACTCAACTTACTCCAGTTTCACAGATCCTAAGATTTTCCAAATGTCATAAACAGCGAAGGAAGGAATGTAAGCTACATTGGAACAGGATAAAATACAAAGAATAAATGTTTGCTTGTTTCCTCACCCTGCCATCATGCCTGTCCCTGCCGCTTTATGCTCCTGATATCCATGTCTTGGTTTCTAGTGTAAATCAGCCATGGAGCCTGAAACCTGTCACTTGAAATAAATACAAGCATGGAACCTGCCGCTTCTTAACATGTTGCTTGAGGCAACTAACTGGGTGGTGTGAATTTTATAGAGGTATCATTTACCTGTTTTTCCTTACTTCAAAATAAATTTGTGATTATTATATGAAGGTGACTATTAGGTGAGCAAACGTGGTTTTTAAATATAGTTATGAAATGAAGGAAATATCGTGCAGGCAAAATGTAACAAATGTGTTTTACCTGTGGGCTAAATTCTGAAATTATCTGGGCGGGAAATTTTAAGCCTGATGGCAGTGTCTAAAATGTTAAGCTTTAGACTCTGAAAGTTGGAAAGCTATTAGTTACATATTTATGAGACAGGCTGTGATAGTAGCATTTTAAATGCAAATCATGTTTAGCTGAAGTTTCTCTTTTTGGCAATTCATATTAGAATGCACCAAGAATCTTAGGAAGCTGGTCAAATTAGGAAAGCATTTGGTTTGGCAGTGTATAATTCATCTCTAAGCAATAATGATTCAGACAGTTGTATTGTGTTGTCATAAATTAAGTTACCCAAACATATGTAATGTGCCTGCGGACACATACTCACATAAATTTTTTAAACTACCATTTGCGGGTCCTGATATTTTTATTTGAGAAAATAGGCTTCTTCAAGTGCTCCAAGGGAAATCAAAATATTAGGTTTTACTTTGACACCAAACCATTAGATTTGATATTTCATAAATATTTTAAGTCTATTATGAATCAAGAATTGTGGTCAAGTGAGGGGCTATGAAGACTATGAAAGCCTCATAGACACCTCAAACTCTTAACCCCAAATGTGTTGTTTTTTCCATAATTTTACTTTCACCAAGCCAGGCAGCATGCCAAAAAGGAGCAATCCTGCTATCTGCCTCTCCCTTTCTTGTCCTCTATGTTAAATGTCTCTTCACCAGCCCTATCATTGGGAATTGCTAAATATTACTTAAAATTGCACTCTTCTTTATTTTCCATTTGTCAGTGATTTAATGTTTGGCCTTTATTGAGTGATTTATTTCTACATGTAGACTGGATACTACTGTGTATCAATTCTGCGCTAGTTGTATGAAGGTAGAGGATGTGGTCTTAGATAACCAATATTGGAAGATGTGTGTGGGAGACACATATCTATGTTAATAGAATAGTAATATGTTAATTAGACTTGACAGCCTTCCAGACATCCTTCCAGAGGAAGCCAGGGCCCAAGCAAAGCTACCCAGGTCCTGGTGTGAGGGAGAAGCTGATGCCAGCAGCTGGGGGAAGGAAGGTCTACTCTTGCACACATTTTCATGCATCAGGCCTCTAGTAAAAAGATAATTTTATATAGGGATAAATTACATAATAGATGGAATACATAATGAGATATACCTAAAAGATACTTCACACTGAACCTTTCATTCTCTCTCTCTCTCTCTCTCTCTCTCTCTCTCTCTCTCTCTCTCTCTCTTTCAATTATCTTATGCTTTACTTAAATGCTAATCTCTCCGTGAACCTCTCATTATTCTCTACTAGTGGCCCAGTTCATGGCTTCATGCACATTGAAAGGAAATTAATTAGAATAAATATTTTAGTATCACTATTCGCCCTTTCTCTCTAAGAGAATTGTCAGCCAAATTCACGATTGACAATGACAGATTGAAACACACATGCCATTGGTGCCAGTGAGAGCTTTATATGTATTGTGCATGCACGAGTCAAATTAGCCTTTTATAGATATAGACTACACTTTCTTAATTAGACCTGCTTTCTGATGTAGCTAAACTTTTTTCAGCTCTGTGATGCACCCCAACTTCTCTTCTAGGTAATTGTGAGCAACACAGCAGTAAATATCAACAGGAAGCAAATTGTTATTGTAGACCATGCAGGCAGAATAAAGGGTGAAATATTTAACTGTAGCAGTATGTTACTATATTATGTGCAGTTAAAAAACCTGAAGTCATTTTTAAGGCCCACCATTTCTTACTTGCAGTAGAGTCAAGTTTCTAAACTTTCTAAATCTCCATTTTCCAGCAAATGAAAAGAAAATAGGATTCTACTGAGTCTCCTGTCTATCTACTCTAGGGCTTCTGTGAGGATCAAATGAGATAAGGCACGGGAAAATGCTTCACAGACATTTGGTTAAACTGTAAAATGTTTAAACCTGGCTATAAAGCAAGTCATGTTCCTAGCCTAAAGAAACTGCAATGAGGCCAGTCGCTAGGGAGAGGAAGCTGGGTATTGCTACATGATGTCATTACCTGGTGCCCACAGTGACCATTTCTGGCCTGGGCTGGGATGTGGGCTACATTTTGTGCCATGGCATCTTGGCAGTGTTGGCTGCAATTTGGTGGACTGTGGCTCTGGGGTGATGGTGGGGCCTCTGTTCCATTTGGGTGAAGCCAAGTGTTGCTTTGTGAGCACCATGTCCATGCTGCTGTTTCTCTGTAAATGGCCAGTGCACAACACAGCATCTCCTGCATTGACCTTCTGCTTCTGGTGGTCAGTGCATGTTATCGCAACTGGCCAGACCATCAGACACTTAGCATATTAGCCATATATATATATATATATATATATATATATATATATATATATATAAAATCTGGGAAACACACCCATTCTATATATTTTCATAGCTTCTTCAATTTTCTCTCCATTACAAATCTGCAATGTAGCACTAGATTAATGAGGTCTTTATCTTTATTTCCTGTTCAATTGAACGTTCCTGGAAGACGAGGTACTGTGATTGGGTTATTTACTGAACTCCTAGGTGCTGAGAAAATATTGTTTGAATGAAGCAGTGTACCTCTCAAAAGGCTTCACCAAGAATATAAACTCAAGTTGACTTCTAAAGAATTAGAAAATTTCCTCGTAGAGTGGAGGGTGGCAGTGGCAACGTAAAAGTAAATGTGATGACATGGAACAATGAAATGAAATGATATGATACATGAGGTTAGTAGTTTGGAGTGGCTAGGGCATAGTGTTTAGGGAAGGAGATATGGGGGATTAGGGTGGACATACACATAAGGCCTGGAAAATGAAGTACAAACTTTATTTGATATTCTAAAGTTCAAGAAGTAAAATTCTGAGTTTGTTTTCACTTACCATCTGTGGAATTTGGGAAGACTTATTTAAACATTTTAGGACTCAGCTCCCTCATCTGTAAAACTGTGATTATCAGGATTATTTTGATGAGTAAATGTATATCAATAAATGCTTGGCATGATGCAGAGATAAGCTACGTAGTTTTACACTAAGATTTATTTTTATTTTTATTAGTAATAAGTATTTGAGAGCCATGGGAAAATCATAACATAATTGAGTAACATAATAACTGCATTTTAGAAAAGTAACTGTGGTATAAGTGGTGGAAGGACTGTAAAGGAAGAAATATTTTCTTAAGTAAGCATTTTTGTAAATATATTCTAGTAGTTACATAATTGGTAGTAATGGTAGTAATGGTAGTTACAGTGTCTTATGCAAAGATGTACTACTTGCATGGTTTTAAATAGCCTATAATATATTCATAAGTTTTCCCTGGTACATAAATAAATGACTTTGAACTTATAGTTATAATTTCATCTTCATCATTGCATATCATTCTGTACTAGAGGCCCAGGGCATGAAATTCATTCATGGAGGTGGAAGGGGACCCCTCAGCACACATAGCACCCTCTCCAATCTAAGAGCCCTCAGGGAATGTACTACTGAGGACTTAGGCCTGCTCCTCATGGTTCTCTGCTCTCTGCAGACCTGCTTGCTTGATGCCACTGCAGGCCCTGGTGTCTGCTCTCTCTGGGGCCCTGCTTGCCCTTAGCTTCCAGGCCCAGGGGTATGCAGAGCCCTGATGTCTGCTTGCTCACTGTGGGGGACATTCCCATCCTCGCCCCTACCCCCACTGCTCTGCATCTGCATGCATAGGCCCAGAGTGGCCAGGGGTCATTCTGGGACCCTGGCTGCTCTGAGCCTACACATGGGCCTACAGGCTCAGAGTGGTTTGAATCCCAAGGACGCCTGTCCCTGAGATGCAGGCTGCTTGGTGCTGGTGTGAATATAAGGAGCAACTCCACCCCAAGCCTCTCTGCACCTGCATATGCAAATTAGTCTGCCATACTTTTGGGTCAATTTGCATACCCACTCCTGACTGGCTGGTAGGTGTCACAGAGGTACCGTCAATTTGCATATTTCTCTTTTATTAGTGTAGATAAATAAAAATTCTATATGTATTATGTTTTAATTCAGGAATTAACTTATTTGACCTATGTAGATAAAATTTGAGGTACAGCACATAATAATATTAATTTTCCATCCTGGATGTTTTTATTCATAGTGTTATCATCCATAGGATTATTAACGAGAAGAAAAAGACCTGAGTTTATTTTAATATTTTCGCAAAGTGGTGCTTCAAATGTCTCATTTTATACTCATGTTTTATATCTAACGTTGCAAAGCAGACATTCCTCACTCTAAGTGTAATTTATTGATGCTTAAGGTTCAGTGAATTATTCAGCCCCTTTACCCTTCTTGCTTTGCTGCACACCTATTGAGTTTTCAGAGCAGTTCCGTATCAAAAATTTGTTCTTGCTTTGCAGCTACAATTTCATGCTTGGCCTTTTCTAAGTGACACAAAAGAAAAATAAATAACCAGAAGGAATAAAATATGTATACAAATTGCTTTATTAACTGGATATTCAAACCATTAAAGCTCCCAAGGGTTTTAAAAATTAAGACATGAAAGCAAGACTTCAGAAACAGGCTACATTCAAATGTAATTGAGGGGGGAAATCTTGTTAACATGCAGTTTGACGTGCTTATAGGCATGTTGTACCCAGACTTGAAAAGCACTCTTGACAAATAAAACCCTAAGAGTTCAAGGATGCACTGCCACTTTGTGTCTTATATTGTCATATACATGAGGAGAGAAAGACAACAAAACAATGAATGGCAAATCTGATCAGTGTGAACAGACAATTCTAATGAAATGGCAGTATAGGTAAGAAGTCAAGAACGTCAATATTTCTTGTTCCTATGAAAAGAAGACTCTTCATCTTTCACCTTCTTCAAAAAGTTGAGTATCAAATCTGAATTTTTTATATTAATAATAAAGTATGTTATTTTATTTGAAATATGAAGGGATTTTAATATAAAGGAGGTCATTTATACCTTCCACAAACATGTATGTCAAATTTTAATTTACTCTACTAAATTAAGCTATGATTACATTTGGGTTTCATTACATTTGGGTTTCAATGAGAAAATACATTCTCTCCCAGTGTATTAGATTTACTGATGACAGTATTTTTCTCCATTTCAAAATACTGATCCAAGTGTAAACATTTAAACATTTTCCAAGTATGTGTTCTATCCATAAACCCATTCAATTTGTACCAAATGCACTAGTGGCTCTGTGCATAAAATTCATGCACATGAGGAAGGAGGGTGTTCCTCAGCCCGGCCTGCACCCTCTCCAATCTGGGACCCCTCAAAAGATGTCCTGCTGCCATTTATAGGAATTGGGCCAAAACTGAGGTCATTGGAATACTGAGGAACTTTGGGTGGTAGTTTATAGAGAAGGCTTCAGAGTTATCCCATCTCAGGGCCCAGCAATCTAGGGAATTTATCCACCAACTCCTTGTTTCCACCGGCCCACAGTTTTTGTGAGTAAGGACTGTTGGTCAGACCTTGCAGCTTACCCAGCAAAGGGCAGATTGTGCTCAGACAGGAAAATAGTCTTTAGGCCAAAAATACAGTAAAGATTATGTAGCACAAAAGTGAATGTTGAGGGCACCCACAGATTCATCTGCATTAGGGTAAATAGTGTTAAATAATGTTGTTATTAAATGGTATTGAGTTGTTAAATAATGGCATCTGTTTCACCAGATGATAACATTGGCAACAGAGCATCAAACCTAATCTGAAAAAAACAAAAAAACAAAACAGAGTAAATTGTTTCTTTTTCCCCTCCACATTCTTCTGATAAATTGTGTAAGCCTTTAACCTTGTATGGAGACAGATCTTCACATACGTTTCTGTCTGCAGACATAGAAAAATATCATTTAAACCACCTTTCATGTGATAGTACAAATTCAAATACTTCCACTTCTGTAAATTGTATAAGCATCTATTGAGTGCTGACTCTCATAAGAAGATGTAAACATGTGTATCCAGTAATAAACCAGTTGGCTATACTAGGTATATGTCAGCTTTTTGCCATTTTGTGACTTATTTACGTACAGGAAAATATATTGCATTCCATGTTGCATTGCTCTCAAGTTTTTCAACTTTTTTATACTATCTTTACCATTTTTTTTTATTGGTACTGAATCCTTGGACTGACCACCTCAAAATGTTCTATCTTAAGGTTTTAAATTTCTTCTTTGATTTGCGTTCAATCTAAAATATGTTTGTGCTGTCACTTAAATAGTTTCTCTCTTTGTTGGTTTTGCTCCTGGGACATTCAATATAGGCCTCTGGGTCCTTCATTATTTATATGTGCCTTGTATGTATGAGACTACGCATGTAACATTCAGAGAGAAATAAAATAGAATGTTATATATCACAATGGCAGGATGATACAGCAGTTTGGGTATCTGATTTTTTGTTGTTGTTGTTGAAGTTACTGCTTTAAGAATACTGATTACACATGATGACTTTCAGAGGAATAAACTTGTGTTTTACATACAAAAGTAATAATTATGGGTGCCCTCAAATTGGAGCTAGATGTTCACAGTTCATCTGCTGTATCCTTTTCTGGCCCCTTACTTTGGGGAGAACAGTTCTTCTCCATGGACATCATTCTCCATTGTGGCAAAGCAGTCACCTGAAACTTTACACATGCTCTTCATTTGGCCCTTAATTTGTGTAAAAACATGCTTGTGTGTGTGTTGGCTAACACACACACAAGAATCATCTATGACAGTGAATCTCAGTAGAACTTTTCCAACCTCAAAAAGGATTAAACAGCCATTCAAAGGATCTCTTCATTAGGAACGGTTAAATGGTTCATCTTTGATGCAGGCATTTATTGTAAGGATTTTAATTTTCATTTAGCCTGCCCTTATGTTGTGCAATTTATTCATCTTAGTACCTTTTAACCTTAATTTACATAATTTTTGCTATTCTATTTACCTCCATTCATTGCAGTTCACTAATGAGATTTTATTTTCACTGGCATTTCCAATGAAACCTACTTTTATATTATTTTTCCAGATTGAGATGTTTCTGTACCTTTCCAAATTTTTTAAGCCAATGAAGTTCTCTTCCCATCTCCATATGTCCTATTTAGAAAGACTTCTAAAAGTCATTTCAAAAATCCTTTATTTTAGATACAAATGCAGCAGGTTCTGCTTCCCATATAATAGTATTTTGCTTTCAAAATTTTACAGCTGGAAGTATGACGTGGTCAATGAGTATTCAAAGTAAAAGATGTAGTAATTTATCCTTTAATGATCATTGTATTATATATTTTCTAGATACCCCAATATTATGAAAAGATTAACAGTAAAATCCTTTTTGTTAAACAATTTTCTTAGACTTACTAGAATTAATAAATTAATATGATTTGGGAAAGTAGAAAATATAGCAAATGTCTCATTTTAGTCAAAATGTTTTCCCATTTTTTTTTCTATTTATCAGCGTCTCTTATTTCCAAACAGTTACCTAGTCAAACACTTTGCAGGAAATCTCACTGTCAATCCTGCTGGATAATTGGATTAAAGTTTGAAAAAGGAACGCATTTTAAGTTTTACCTCTCATGTTTTATTCAAACCTACATTTTTTTCCACATTTAAAACACTCAGTACTTTCTACTGTTTCCACCATGCATGTAATAACTCAAAGGGCGATATGAGCTAACAATGAATAGGGAATGAAATGTATTCACTTCATTGTTTGATCTGCCAAGGAAAAAAAATTAAAGACCTTTTTTAGGTTTCCTGTCTTGTAACGCTTGAATGAACTTCCTAAAATATATACTAGGCATGTGTGCTTTTATGTTTTGGTTGTCTTTTGCAGGCAGAAACTATTTCTGTAAAGAAGTGTCTCAGGCAGCAAGTATCCAACCGTGTCAATGATAATAACTAGAGTTTCTTTAGCACACTTACATATTCTGACTTATTTGATTATGACATGAAATAAAAAAAAGAATTAGAGGCAACTTCAGGCAGAAGGGATGTATAGTTTTATTGCTGCTTTCATGTAACTTATCTTGTTTCTCACTCCCACTTGGATTGTGATCAATAAAGTGCTGATTTATTAATTCTGATCAATTTTAAGGTTGTCTTTTGAGAGTTTGAAGAGGAGAGTTTTCCTTTATTTTTATTTTATTTTATTTTATTTTATTTTTGTATTCTTCCATGACTAAAATTAGAGCTAACTGGCATAAAAAAATGTTTTGAATGAGTGTGGTAGTTAGCATTCTGATCTTTATCACCTTTGCCCCCTGGTGTTACACCAGTAGAGTAGTGTTGTTGTTTTTTTTTTTTTTTTTAAAAAAAAGAAAGGATTTGCAGGTGGGATTAGCTTGCTAATCACTTTAAAATAAGAAGTTGGTCAAAACCGGTTTGGCTCAGTGGTAGAGCATCTGTCTGCTGACTGAAAGGTCCTGGGTTCGATTCCGGTCAAGGGCATGTACATTGGTTGCGGACACATCCCCAGTAGGGGGTGTGCAAGAGGCGGCTGGTTGATGTTTCTCTCTCATCGATGTTTCTAGCTCTCTATCTCTCTCCCTTCCTCTCTGTAAAAATATCAATAAAATATATTTTTAAAAAAATAAAATAAGAAGTTGGTTGTGGATTATCCAGGTGGATCAGATGTAATCTCTTAGGCCCAGGAAAGCAAATGAGAGAGACAAAATAGTCAGAGAACAGCAAGTCAAATGGAAAGACTGGTGAATTCAGACTTGAGAAACACTCCACACACACCCCTTTCCTCCCCCCACCTCTGAACTGGCTTTAAGCATATAAAGGGGGCAGGATCCATGGATTGCAGGCAGACTAGAAGCTGAGAACTATCCTTGACACAGTCCAGCAAGGAAACAGTACCTTAGTCCTAACTGTACCTACCTGAAGTTTGCTAATCCACAGGTGCCTGGAAGCCCATTGTTCTCCAGTATAAAAACTAACCCTGCTTACACACATTAGTCTTAGCTTGGGAGACGTAGTTGAATTTATGACATTCAGAATTGTGACATAATAAATGTGTGTTGTTTTAAAGTCTAAGCATGTGGCAATTTGTTACAGCAGCAACAGAAAACTAATGGAATGAATTAATATGTATATGGTTGAATGTCTTCATTGCTGCCTTTGCCTTTGCATTGAACATGATTTCTTGTCCTTCACAATTCCATACCTATCCTTGTAGGCTCATCTTAGTCACACTACACCCAGAAATCTCTAGTGCTTCCAGCTTGAATACTCATTTCTTCTTTTGATAATTCTAATGCAGTACCATACCACTATTGTACTTGGTGTTGTCTTATTGCCTAATTGTAAATCACAACTTAATCACATGATTACATACTATTGAATAATAATTTTGTGTGTATATATTTTGTTTCCACACAGGATTTGCAAGCATAGCTTTAGGAGGATAGCGGTGCTTCTGAAATATTCATGTATTGATTTTTTTTATTTTCAAAGTATTTTAATTAGTCAAATGATGATTATTAATTTAAAGGTTTTTTTAACCCAGTATTTTGAAATACTTTCTCGCCTTAATTTTCCAGGAAAAAAAAATAGACTCATTAAGGCAGAAGGATTCTGCACATTACCTTTAGATCATCCAGTATACCACCAAAAAGAAGCCAAGCATATAAAATAAAAACATACACAAGCTTTTAATAGCAGTGGGTCTAGGTCAAGTGCTGTGATAGCAAAGCAACTGGTCTTAGCAATGGGTAAATAATTTACACAGGACTGAGAGGCAGTTGGGAAGAATAACAATTTTTGGGAGTGATGTCAATTTCACCTTTTAAAGATACAAATTTTAAATTAATAAAAATATGTTTGTGGTTTTAACTACTGAAAATTCACTGGAAATTGGTACATGTTTCAATATAAAAGTACTATTAGAAAATAAACAGTTTAGATGGAGTAATAATGAACATTCTCTTTTTCATTTAATTGGAAAAAACGTGCTAAAGTATCTTACTATTTTTCTTAAAAATATGCCAAAGTAGGTCTGGCTGACGATGGAGAAAGAATGTAGGCATCATCAGGGCTCATTTAGCACAATAACGTGAAAGTGAGCCATACTATTTCTTCTTATCTAAAGAATAGGATTATAAATCCAAGGAACTTATTTTGTAGGTAAAGCCAGAAATAATACAGTCCCTAGTATGGAAAGCAATTACTTATACTTCTGAATAATTTTGAGGGTATGGGATAGGTTAGGTTTCTGATGAAGATATATGGAAAAATCACTTAGTATCTCAGTGGGCAGAAAACAATGAAAGAGATTCAGGATAAAGGAACAATCTGTTCAAAGCTACAGAGCTGCTATAAAATTTCTTAATGATTTTTAGGAAACAAATACCATTTAGTGTGGCTGGAGCATAACTGAAAAAATGGGGTTAAAAACAGGATAGTGAGAGTGTGACTTAGCCTTAAAAATCAAGAGTCTAAGTTTATCAATTTGATCTTTTGTCAAAGACAGTGTTTTTTTAAAGTACTTTTCCAATCTTGAATATAATTGTGAGCAATAAAAATCCATAAGTTTCCATTATTGTAATAGAGATTGATGGGGGATTTTTCTGTTTTATACGTTTTATACATGTTTTAAATGTGAATTCTCAATAGCAGTTATTTTACCAGATTTAATGGAAATGTAGTAAATTGACCTGAACCTGAACTTGCCACAGAACTTCCCTGTGGAAAGAATGGCCTGGGCAACTCAGTTAATTAGACCATCGTCCAGATATGCCAAGGTTGTAGGTTTGATCCCCAGCCAGGGAACATCCAAAATTCAACCAATGGATTCATAAATAAGTGGAACAACAAATTGATGTCCCGTCTCTGTTTCTGCCTCTCTCTCATAAATACATAAAATAAAAGTAAATTTAAAAATGACTCAAGGGCTTTCTTTATGACCTGTTCTCTTAAATCAAGGCCCACTCCACAATTCTCCACAGGTAGGTTCTAGTGAAAGGTCTAGTGCAATAATGACACTACCAGGTATTCCTACACGTTTATGTCCTTTATTTTTTTTAACTAGATATTTGTTTAGGGAATTTTCCATAACAAAAAGTGTCTTCATAGTGGGAAAATGAAGGTGTTTTGGTCTATGATTTCAGTGGGTTCACTTGCTGGCCTGTCTGGGCAGAATAGCTGGCATTTGGTGGCAGAAGCTGAGCAATTTGCTGTTAGTCTGACAGCACCCATCCAATACTCCTCATGCTAGTTAATTTGCAGGATTAAAGTGTCTAACCATTTAGAAAATACAAAGTTAAACTTTCTATAAATAATCAAAAGTAAATTGCTTCTTTTATTTTTCATTTTCTGAAAGAAGAAGATTGTTGAAAAAGATTTTAGTACCATCATGTGCTTCTTAATGCATTAGGGATATTAAATATATGGCTTTCTATATGGTTCCTTTCACATATATAAAAAATATTGAAAAATGAAGAAATATTCATGCCAATAATTTTAATTAAATCCAAGGAAGAGCAGCACAGTGATTACACACTGTTTAAAGCTTATTTAAAATATCTAAATTCAAATTCATCTTTTCATTATTGATTCCTATAGCAAGACTCAACTTTTAGTTGGGAGTAATAGATTCAACTACAGCCTATAATTTAATTTTGTCTTATTTTCACTTGAGTCAAACCACTGTAATATTAAAAAAAAACAAAAACAAAACCCTGTGCTCACGTTATTACAATTGAAAAACAAGTCCATAATTGAAGGAGAGAAACATGCTAGAGTAGGAGGAGAAAGTTGCATGGATTAGCTGTATTTGTGCCATAATCTTTTTTTCTGCCTCTCCACATTCATATTTGGCCCATGTAGTCAGTTTTCATTACTGAAGGTAAAGTAATTATGATAGCACTGTACTTAAACGATATCAAGGCCTCCTGTTTCTCTGGAACCAAAGAAGCACATCTTTAACATTATCTACAAAATCCAGCATGTTCTGAACCCCTACTTAGTTCATTGGTCCTTTTTTGTGTTGTTACCAGATGGGACTGGGGCCCAGAGGGGGTCTGCCTCAATGTGTGGGTTCTTGACTTCATGCAGGAAAGGTTTCACAACAGGAGTCCTAGTGATTTCAAGAGTATGTTTATTAAAGCAGGGACAGTGAGAAAAGGAAGGGCTTGAGGTAGGAGAAGCAACAGGAGCGCATAGGCGGGGCTGCTTTGATTCTAGAAACCTTGTCAGAGAGCCAAGGTGGGCAGGGCTTTTGTTAGCTCCCTGGAGAAGTCAGAGGAAAGGGGGCCCTGGAGACAGTGTCCTTCCAGTGCTAAGCCTGGGACATGCTGCTGCTGCCCGATGCTTTCCTGGTTGCAAGTCTTATAGGGACCCTTAAAGTTTAAAAGAAAGAGAGCAGTCAAAACCGGTTTGGCTCAGTGGTAGAGCGTCGGCCTGCGGACTGAAAGGTCCCGGGTTAGATTCCGGTCAAGGGCATGTACATTGGTTGCAGGCACATCCCCGGTGTGGGGTGTGCAGGAGGCAGCTGGTCGATGTTTCTCTCTCATTGACATTTCTAGCTCTCTATCTCTCTCCCTTCCTCTCTGTAAAATATCAATTATATATATATTATTTTTTTTTAAGAAAGAACAGGGATGCAAGGCATAGCATGCTCTATCTAGAGCCTGCAGCTGGTTCTCTGTCTTAGGCTTTTTATCATTCTTTGGCCTGCAGCAGTCCTAGGGGCGGTCTCAGGGAGGATCCTGACCTTAGCTTTTCAGCTGTCTTTCCACATGTTAATTCATCAAAATGTGTGTGTGGAGGGGTCAGAGTTATTTTCAGGTTAACTTTATTTCCAAAGAGCATGATTGAAGAGGGCCAGGACTGAGGCTGCTCGGTGCTAGGACGGTCTGGATTGCACAAACCATGTGCTCCTACGTGTCCTTGACTAGGGAAGGTGAAATCTTGTGATTCAAATGGTTTTGCCTTGTTTAATTATTTTGTCATAGTTTTAATTGTCAAGGAATTTCCCTAGCTTCTTACTATCCTGCCTCTATGCCACCCTCCCTTTTGCTTTCTGTGTTCTATGCACATTGGCTATATTTCTGTTCCTCCAAATGCTTATCTCATTTAGTAGGACTTAAATTAATTGAGACAATGTATGTACAGTACCTGTAACACTGCATGACATATAACAAGCTTCCAATAAATATACTATCATTTAGATATTTAGGAAGAATAGCATAAACACTAAGACCAAGTCCCATCTTCTCCAGAAATCTTCTCTTATCACCTTTAGTGTCAACGAGAGGTAACTTTTTGGAGTTAGAAGCAAGGAGGTAGTAGAACAGAATATATGGGAAAGCCGAAACCAGTTTGGCTCAGTGGTAGAGCGTCGGTCTGCCAACTGAAGGGACCCAGGTTCGATTCCGGTCAAGGGCATGTACATTGGTTGCAGGCACATCCCCGGTAGGGGCGTGCAAGAGGCAGCTGGTAGATGTTTCTCTCTCATAGACATTTCTAGCTCTATATCCCTCTCCCTTTCTCTCTGTAAAAATATCAATAAAATATATATATATATTTTAAAAAAGAATATATGGGAAAGTTGATGATGACTTTTGATTTGGATTTTTTTCCAGTTCTGCTAAATTAAGACAGATAAAAGGAGATGCTGTTTACGCAGCCCCATAAATTTACCAACTACCTAGTGAGGTCACTGCTCATAATTCTGTGGGGCAGTAAGTGAGAAGTTAATAATAAAAAATGTAACATTTTTATTTAAGATCATATGATTAGTGACAAAAAAAAAAAACCTGCAATTTTGCTTTGACATCCTGCTCAGCACAAACTGAGCCTCCCAGTAATTATACCATCACTGGAACTCAGTTAGAAAATAGGCAGAAGAACACAGGTGAACAGAAATTAGGAAAAAAAGTCAAAGAAAGCCCTAGAGAAGGCCTAGCCTAAGGCATAGCAGGACATCCTGGAAAAGTGCAATGTCATAAACATCTAGGAACGAAATTCTAAAACTGTGTATGTGGCAATAGCAAAAGGCCACTGTGTTAAATCTGGATGTAAAACAGTTTTGGTGCCTAGGGACTTCCTACAGAGGGCTATGGAGGCCCATTCATGTGTGAGCTGTCTTCCGGGCATTTGCACATGGGATATGAATGAAAGCCTACTGAGTCAGGCTGGCTACACACATATGATCAAGGCATGCATATAATCTTCATTCGCTCTGACACTACATGTTAGGAACAAAAAAACACTGAAGAGGCAATACTTCATGTTCTTAGTGTTGCTTTAAAATCATGATTCAGACTTTGGTAGAGAAAGGAAAGAATGAGAAGCTAATGTCTGATTATATTAACTGGTCCATGAATAAAATTTGCATTCTTGGTCCATTTATAAAGATAACAAAATAATGGATCATTGAACAGGAATTAAGTGCATCTCACACCCTGGGAGAAGCATGTCTCTTTTGAATGTAGTTAATTTGAGCAAGAAGGTATTTAAATTGCTGTGGATTGAAAGCATGCAAAATTAAATACTATGGAGAGGCAATGATGTGACAAAACAAGAAAAATGTTGAGGGAGGTAGCCTGTGATTTTTAGCTATTTAATTATAGGTCCAAACATGTATTAGTAGACTCATAGAGCATCATAACTTCAGAATTGATGCATTAATTATTAATATTAGCAATCAGAAAATTTAAGAAAGCACATTTTATTCATTTTTGATGGAAATTATAAGAATTGTTGGCTTTATAATCACAACTGATTAATTAACAATCTGATTACATAGACATTTAATAATTAGAATAATTTGTTTCTTCAAATATATATAAAGATGTTCAGACTGAAAGTCTCCCAATAATTATAAATATAATATTGGTCTCATTGAACCTGAGATCTCCTCACTGATGATGTAACCTAGAATTGGAATAGGTTTCTCAGGGGGGGGGGGGATTTGACAGCTTCATATATTGAAAATGCAGGCACATTATGTAAGGTTTAGTTTTATTGATGGGATGTGCTTGCTTATTCTTCAATATTTCTTCTAGTATTCAAGTGGCATATGGTCTATTACTAGTTAAATAGGAAAAGTGGCGGAAATATGAGAATCTGAGTATGCAGTAATCTGTGTAGCACCTAAAACAAGTAGCATACGCTAAATTATTTAATTGCTCAGTAGAACGGATTCTTCAATATAAACCTATCACTGTATATCTTATGTGTTCTAGAATATATCAAAGCTAATGATGCAATCATAAGGGGTAGCACAGCAGAGCAATGCCACATTTATGAGCAAACTAAGTGCTGATTCACTTGTGTTTTTAACTAATGGATCGCTAGGAGTATAATGCTGACCAGTGGAGAAATATTATTTGTTCATGTTTGTTGTCCTTGCGTGTCCTCATTAGTAGTACTTGTCTATTAATTCAACTCTGAGGCCGTTTACTAAGAGTCAGTGGCCTTAGTCACACTGAGCTGTACCATCCGTTACAGTTTAGTGTATATGTACCAGGATGTGCCTTGGCACCAGCATCAGTATTATAGAAGAGGCGTGCTGCTAAAAGCAAAGAGCAATAACACATGTCTCAGTTTATCCTGTGAAAATGACTATGAATTCTTTAAAAAACTTTCTTCCTGATGTGCTTTATATTTGAGAGCACTTTTCTGCCCCCTACATCACTTCCAGAGAAAGAAAATCTCCCTATGCTTCAACACAAAATAATGCCACTAGCTCTTCCCTTTGCTTTCACTGTTTGAGGCCCGACCTTTCAAGATCGTTTTTAGAATTGAGATTTTACGAAAATTTTATCTATGCCTATAATTTTATTATATTCGGTTTTGCTATGAGTTTTCACTTGTATTTTGAAATAGTTTTTGTATTGGGAGAAGAAAAGAAAAGTGAGAGTATTGTACAAAGTGGTGAGTTATAGTAATTCACTATTTTTTTTCTTCTACCTTGTGGTTACCTCTTTCCTTTTATTCAATAGCAAAACCATCTTCTTTCTTAAAAACAGACTGGACTCATGTGGAACTCATGAAAATGATAGAAATAAAGTTACATATTTTGAATTTTATGAAAATATGCAGGCCAAATATTGATATAGTCATTCTCTGTCTCTCACGTGCATGCAAGCTCTTTCTTATTTCACATCTCATCTATTTCAATCTATGTACCTATCACCTATCATCTTCCAATCTACCTCCTATTTAAAACATACTACCCTAAAAGTTTTAAAGATACCTTCTTTTAACAAAATAATAGCTTAAATTGGAAAAGAGCAAAGCTTAGTGGTAATATAACACTTTACTATCATTGTTTGCATGCCTCTTCAAAAATTGTGGGGGATTTTTGGTTTTGTTTTGTTTGTTTTTTTTTTTACTTGATTTTACATGATATGTATAACTTATACAGCTGCCACTCTGAATTCCAATAAAAGAGAATGATCCATAGTACCCATAATTATAGGTAAGAAATTACTTTTACTTTTGAAGTGGGAAGAATGTACTTAATAAATTAGAAAAGCAAATGCATAACTGATGTACATTTTTAATAAGTAAAAATAGTTCATTTGATGCTATTATTCTTTTGCATTGGGTTTATATTGTTTTAATCCTTAGTGACAGCAGTATTTGTCCTGCTTTCTTTGTTTATGTCTTTTTTTTCTTTTTTAGGAAAGAGATAATTTTGATGACTCTTATTTCCTCAGATCTTTTTTCCAGATAATAAGATTAGGATTTTAGTGGACTGAGTCACATTAAATAGTGGCCAAAAGCAAAACAATTGCTGGGAACATATTGATTGTAATTAAGCAAAAACTCATCTCTCTAGACATTTTGAACCACTAGGTTTTCTAGGTATTGAGAATTAACTATTTTTATGCCAGAAGATTTACATAATATCAGAGTGTATTTTATAAATACTATATTGTCTTCATAATATAAAAGTTCTACATATTCATTATGGAAACTTTAGAGAATACATTAAGCTTTAGAAAAACCCATGACACAATAAAAAAAGATCAAGCAGTTAATATTCTGATATTTTCCTTACAATCCTTTGTGTAGTATGTGCGTATTTCTATGTCCTCGTGTATAACCATGTATATGTATAACGCATATAATGAATATATAATGCATAAAATAGTTATGCATCCTTTGAAATTGATATCACATTTTAAGTATTTTTTTTTATATTTTGAAAGTATTTAACAACAAATTTATTATCCATCTATCTATATAAAAGTGTAATATGTAAATCGACCAGTCAGTAGAACAACAAGTTGGCTATGATGCTCACTGACTACCAGGGGGCAGACGCTCAACACAGGAGCTGCCCCCAGCCCACAGGCCCCAACTGCTGATTGGGACCTGAGGACCAACCTCTTGGTCCCTCCCCACAGCCAGCAGGTTCCAATCGCCCAATGGGGAATTAAGTACTGGGGGTAGGTAGTGGCGGAGGTGGGTGGTGCCAGGGCCCTGATAGCTCTGCTGGTTGCCTCACACACACTAGGAAACCGGTGATAGCAGCGGCAGGGGGCGGGGCTGGTGAGTGGATGGGAACAGCCTACCTCCTGCTGGCAGGTTCTGGTCACCCAATGGGGAATGGAGAACCAGGGGTGGGTGGTGGCAGCTGGGGAAGATCAGATTACAGACCAGGCCTAGAGACCCTACTGGTGCACAAATTTCTCCTGCCGGGCCTTTATTATTTGTATAAAATACTTTCTTATTGTTATCTACTTTAATAGTGTTTTTATACTTGAAGCAGGTATTTACTGTGAAATATTTTTTTAAAAAAAAATATACAGAATTTCTCCTTGAATTCAGGTCTACTTTCTTTTTGACTTAATTTGATTAAAACAGCACATGGAAATGGACTATTTCATAGAGTGAACGGCTCCTCCCCAACCCGTGTCAAAACAAGTCTTAGTAGACCAACCCGCTTGCAGTGGCTTTGGCATGGATGTGTTCTTTCGACCAGAGTTTGCTTTGTGGCATCGGGGACTTCCCACTCTTCCTATCTGCCATTCATCTTCCTCAGTTCAGATGTCTCCACCTTCTAGCAAGATCTTTTGATATTGCAGAAAAGAGAATTACAATGTTGAGGAGTCCACTGATTTTTAAGGCTACACGTAATATTGTTGTGCTAGAGGTTATTTCATATCACAGAACATAGTGTTTTCTCCTTTTACTCTTTTTTACCTGACTCTTGCTTTCTTTCTGTCAGGCACTAGTCACCCTCGCCTTTGCTCTTTGCCCTGTCACCCTTCATAGTGTTGTCTCGCACTTACTATCTCACCCCCAAACTTGCTAGTTCACCTTTATCCCTTATTGTAATGGTGCTTCAGATGCCTTTCTCCTGTGAACCTGCTCCCAGCACTGAGCAGATCACGTCCCCCACCATGTGCCTGTGGCACTGTTCCAACAATGCTGCTGAAAACAGTCATGTGCAGGTCTGTGCTAGAATCTGAATTTATTGAACCAATAAGGACAGAGAAATGAGTTTTTCATGAGGAGCAATCTATTAAATGTTAAAATATGTCACTTAAAGATTTAGTTTTCCTAACAGTATTATGCAGTGATGATGCTAGAAGGCAAGTTAACAACACTGCTTTTTATTAAGTCATTATTTTAATTAAAATTGTACTGGTCCCTGAAATTTAAAGTCTAGAAATTACAATAATGTAGCACTTACAATGAATGAAACTTATTTGTTTACATGTGTGTATCCACTATATTTTGAACCTTTTGATAATATAGCTGTCTTGATTATTTTTTCTCAATTCCCTCTAAAGATGGGTCCATATAAAGTGTTCAGTAAGTGTTTATTATATATTATTAGCTTTATTTTATAGGTCCATGTGCTTATTAAATTCCTTTTGTGGAAGATGAGTAATGTAAGTTAGCAAAGATTTGGAGAAATGAGGTGATCTTTTATGTTAGTGATTTATGTGAAGATAAAAACATTAATTGAAATTATGCATTTTTCACACCTTGGACCAAATTAATTTGTCTGCTTTCTTATTAATGCTGTAACTTATTTTTTAGTATTAGCAACTTATTTTTGTCTTTTATAAATTTCAAATATTATACTTTCCCTAGACTTCATTTCTAAATAAACCAATTTTGATTCTTTTACTCCAGGGAATTTCATTCAATAAAATACCAAATTACTGAATCCAACAAACTAACAGATTGTTAAAATTAAATAAAATGATAGTTAAAATGGCTTAAAACACATTTATTAAGAAGAACAAACTAACTGCTTATTTAGAATGATTTATTTTACATACAGGTATTGTTCTAAATTAACCCCAACTCACTCGCTGTGTGATCTTGGATAGTTAGAGTTTTTTTTATTTCAAATGTCAAGAAAGTTTTCTCTATTGTCATATATATTCTTTCAGGAAATTGAGATGCTTGAAACTATTTTGTATTTTAGATTATTAAATCATATGATGATTTTGATGATACAAAGCTGACAGTAACTAGAATGAACACTTTGTATATATCTGGAACTATATTAAGTACTGTATTAATTCATTCAACAATTGTTTATGGGATGCCTGCTATGTGACAAATGCCATTGTAGATGAGAATACAATAGTAGGAAAAATTGGCTGAAGTAACTGCCTTTGAGAGTTTGCATTGTAGTGGGAAAAGACAGATAGCAAATAAATTAAAAGTGAATATACAGAAACACCAGGCAGTTGTAACAACTATGAAAATAAACAACAACAAAAATGAAAAGACATAAAGGAAATAAAGTAGTGAGTGGCAAGATGGGTAGTAGAGAAGATTTACTATTTTATATTAGGGTAAGGCTCACTACTAGAGTGGAACATATGTAGAAACGTGGATGGGAGGGAGTGGGCTATGTGGATTTCTGAGGAGTGTTCCAAGAAAAGAACAAATACAAAATCCTTGAGAAGTTAGCAATCTTTGATAACAAGTTAGCAATATTTGACTTTAAATATATATATATATATATATATATATATATATATATATATATATATATATATATACCTTATTCCTAATGCTCAGAGAGAGTAATGCACTCAGCAGGGATTCATTTCCCAGTCTTATTAGATCCAAGGCTGAAGTACATTATGTTTTCGCATATTATAATATTGAATCTACATGTTTAGTACATTTATTTAAGGTTTAAATGCTACCCTTCTCTGAAACTGCCCCCAGTAAAAAGTGAGTGACTCCCTCTTCTATGTCCCAGGGCAAATATTTTTCAAAGTAATGATCAATGAATGAGTGTTGGACTATGATAAAGTTTATATTGGGAAAAAGTGGTAGCAATTGAGGATCCCAGTTTGACACCTTATTTGGAAATTTGGAAATTTCAAATTTCAAATATGAAATCCAAATGGATCTAAGTCATTAGGCATCATCAGGCATTTAATCTAAAATGTGTCACTCTTTTCCCAGGCAGTGTGGTTCAATAGGTTGAGCATCATCCCATGTATCAAAAGGTCACAGGTTCAATTCCTGATTAGGGCACATGCCTGGGTTATGGGCTTGATTCTCAGTAGGGGGTATGCAGGAGGCAACTGATCCACGTTTCTCTCTCATCAATGTTTCTCTCCTTCTCCCTTCCTCTCTGTTTAAAAAAAGCAAAAACATATTTTTAAAAGATTAAATAAAGCATGTCACTCTTTTAGTGATCACCTTTCTCTATCCCCAGTAAAATGAAAATTTAATACATATTTATCTGTTTATAAGTATATTAGAGAGTAAAAAGTGATTAACATTTTATAATGGTTGGGATTTTATGGAATGTTATAAGCATTATTCTACCTTTTTGGAATGAGAGAGAATTGGCCATTCACTGTTAAAATGGAAACAAATAATAATTAAAAAAACTATAACTTTAGTGATCTGATATCTTCCTCATTTTGAAGAGTTTTAATAAAGTAAGTTCCAACAATTCAGGGTTACATTTAGAGATCAAGAGTTCACTGTTGATTTTTTAAAAATCTGCACTGAAGACATGCTCTGGATAAGAGGTTGGATTGAGAGAGAGAGAGAGAGAGAAAGAGAGAGAGAGAGGGAGGGGGGAGGGGGGAAGGAAAAGAGGTGGGCATCATCAATCAGTTGCCCTCTATGTGTCTATGCGTGCAGGACCAGGGATCAAAACCAAAACTCAGGTACATGCCCTGATTGGAAATCGAGCTAGCAACCCTTTGGTAAGCAGGACGATGCTCAGCCAATTGAGACACTTTGGTAGGGCATAACTAATTTTGTTTTATTTTTGCTCTGAGCAGCCAGATCCTAATGTGCAGATGTGATTTATTCTGTTCCCACATAACTATGTTGGAACTGGGTACTGTAAAGGGCACGTCATATGATATACAGCAGCACCTCAGTAACTGAGAGATGTTTAATA
Source organism: Vespertilio murinus (assembly GCA_963924515.1). Taxonomy (NCBI): domain Eukaryota; kingdom Metazoa; phylum Chordata; class Mammalia; order Chiroptera; family Vespertilionidae; genus Vespertilio; species Vespertilio murinus. Next base: position 56,065,820 of record OZ004704.1, read on the forward strand.
CAGACTTTTTATATGGGATGTTCACCTTGTTGTTCAAGGGTGACTTTTCTTACTTCCTAGTCCTACTAGGGAGAAAATGTTCCTACCAAAGAGATTTTTTTTTCTTACCATATATAGGAAAAGATGGATTTCTCTGAAAGCTTTGCTCAAAAACACAGAACTGAAGTATCACCTATTCATAGCAAGAAAAAAAAATCTGATCACATGGAAAATTACTTAATCAGACATCTGTTGATAAACTTTAGGAAGAATTTCCATTTAGTAGCCCTGGTGGAGTAACAGAGATCAAATTTACTTTGTTACCTTAGCCAATTAAAAATGTGGATAAAACATGTAAAACATCAGTTTTCAAAAACTCTGTGACTGGCTGTGTAGGATAGTGATCTCCGAGAGAGAAGAAATAAATGAAGTGGGTCCTCCAGGTGTCCTTGTTTTCTGCCTTCAGGTTCAGACTGAAGTACAGAGACCAGGAACCCAAACAGGGCTCTATGCTGCTATGCATGGAGGAGACAGAGTATTGGGGGAGGTTAAGATGGCTGGAATTAAGAGGACAACGCACCTGAGAGGACAAAACTACAGGGCTGAGGTCAGAGGTCAAGAGAAGGTTCACCCACGTCTTCAGCTCAGTACCGATCAGAGCATTACTGTGAGAAAACTACTCACAGCTAGAGAAAGAGCCATTGGACAGAAGTAAGTGGAACAATTCTCAGGGCTCATTCTGGTCTAGGAATAATTCAAATTTCCAAAAGCCAATTTACAATACATAGGCAGCAGGCAGTAGGATACTGATTTAGTAGTGGGACCAAATTATATCCATTAAAGGCTGATATGGTTCTGCATAACAAAACTCAAAAGAGAGTGATTATCACACTGTTTTTAAGTAACTTAGTTGTAAGTCACAATAAATTTTTATAAAATATGTAGAGGATCATACCCCATTCCAAAAAAAAAAAAAAAAAAAGCCAATACTCAGAAACATTTAAAAAAAATTACCAGGCATACAAAAAAGAAAACCAGGATCCATAATAGGGTGAAAAAATAAATCAGCATAAACATATCCATAAATGACACAGATAATACAATATGTACACTGGGTATTAAAAGAGTCATTATGTTCTCCAAATATTCAAGAAGATGGAAAAAAGTATGCTGAGAAATGCACAGCATATAAAATACTGGGTGGACGCAATTTGAACTTCCAGAGATGAAAATAGTAATGTTTGCAATGAAAAATACATTGACTAGGATTAACATCAGGTTAGACACCACAGAAAAAGATTATAGAAATTGAGGACAAAACTTCAGTAATAAAGTCTTCACTTGAAGTTAAAATGCAGAGTCCCAGTTTAGTGTTAATTACTTGGCAATAAATTCTAGGAGTGACAAGAAATGGACATTTCCAATTTACCTTGGTGGAGTGACCCAATGTGATTCAAAAGAGATACTCTGGACTAGATCAAACCTATTACTTAGTTGAGTTCCTTAAGGCTTTAATCACCACCTTCTTAATAAGAATTTGCATCAGAACACTCCCTATATGCCATGAGATATGCATAATTAATATTTAGACCTTATTATGGAATGCACGTTCTCAACAAATCCTAGAAAATAACTTATAGGGCAGAAGTCTCAAAATGGTGATCAATGTGCAGAGGGCAAACTGATTTATAATTTTAGAGGCCCAGCACATGAAAATCAGAAGGGTCCCTAGACCTGGTCTGAGATCAGGGCCAATCTTTCCCAGATGCCAGCAGCTGGCCCTGCTCCCCCGCCCCACCACCACGGCACTGGACACCCTCTGTGTGTGGGGCTATCATCGGGGCCCAGCTCACTCGCACCTGCCTTGGCCTGGCACTGCCTGAGTCAGCTGCCACCTGCCCCAGTTTCCCATTCCCCATTGGGTAATGAGAGCCTGCTGGCTGCGGGAGGAATTTAGAGGTTGGCCATCAAGCCCTGATCAGGTAGTTGGGACCTGCGGGCTGGGGACAGCTCCTGTGTTGAGCATCTGACCCCTGGTAGTCAGTGCGTGTCATAGCAACTGGTCGTTCTGTAGTCCAGTCAATTTGCACAGTATACTTTTCTATGTATGGATATTCTCACTTCCCAGTACAATTAAAATATAGTTGAATTTGAATGCCTTCAGGAAGAGCATGTCTTCTTGTTGCCATAGAATCCATAATCCCCAGCTTCTAACATAATTTGAACTTGTGACTCCAGCTTCATGAAAGCTGTTTTACAAAGTTTCCTGAACTGCCTAAACTCCACTTGCCTATAAGAGACAAAGGCAAAGGCAAGTAAACATTTCCTTTTGTGTAAATTTTCCCTAATCAGGGTGGCTTGTATGTGGCACTTTCTACATTACCTGTAGAGTACCAGATATACTAAAAAAAAATAATAATATAGCTGTTCACAGGCAAGGCACATATGCCAAGTATATCTAAATATGTCTTTGTCTCTCCTTTGAAAATATTTCCAGAAATGATGCGAGTCCAATGATAACAAAAATGGTAAATGACTTCACACTGTCTTCCAAAATGTGCTGTGGGACCATTGAAGGTAAACCTAGGGGATAAAATTCAAACTTCTTAAGACAACTGAATGAATTCTTACATTTTTTTAGTCACAGTAGGTTCAGTGTTTGCCCTGAAAAGCTAATAAAGACTGGAGACCTCACTTTCTTCTTGACAAGCACTTTTTAGCTCTTTGGTTACAGTTCAAACTGAAGAGGGCCTAATAAGATCTTTTTTTCTAGCTCATTTTCTTACAAATAAGGGCTCTGCCTTACCTTGTCCTTAGTTATAGAAAATAGGATCAGTAACCTGAGGTAAATGTTGCTGAATGCTATAAGATTTAATTGTTCAAATAATCCTCCAGCCTTCAGATATAAAATGTTCTTTACACATTGAATTTGAGCAACCATTGGGTTATTCTCCTTTACATGAAGTTACCTCATTCCATTTTCTGTCACCTAACAGGGTTTCATAATTCATAATTTATTTAACTAAAGAAAATTTGTTCAAGATATCTGAGCCCACTGCAGATACAAGGTCATTTGAGCACTTATAATTATGTGTGATAGTATTGCATGTCAATTTTGCAAAATCAAAAACCAAGTATCTCTATACTCCTCAGCATTGGGAGTTTTATGCCTTTTCCTGGTAAAATTAGTGCTCTGCACATTAGGATTTCTAGAAACAAATTTCCAAACTACCTAAAGCACTGTCTAATTGAAAAAGTGATCATGCATTTGTAGGCTATTTCTTTTGCTCCGTTTTATTTTGAATTATACATTTTCCCATTTGTATGTCAGGTCACAGAAAGTCTCTTATGACTGATTCTTGTGAAATTTTATTCCTGTTACACTGTTTACTTTTTTCAGAACACATATTTCCTCCTAAAAATATTTTTCCATCCATTTAAATGTTGCCACCTTCCCTTTGCCAGACTTACTGACTTTTAAGCCTAAGCATTTAGAACATACAAATTCAATGATGTGTGCTTAGCTTTCTATATATTTTAGACAAATCCTATTCACTTCTGCATCTTTACCTACCTACTCAATACTATCGTTCAAAGAACCCAAGCATATTTTTCAGATGTTATATATACTTTGACTAAATCTACACTGATTTTCCAGCAAGGTGACATGAGTTTGTACTAGAGTTGAAAAAACAATTGGAAAAAATTATATGGAAAAATATATGTGGCTTTATCACTATATATTTTAGTTTTAAAGTTGGTAGTTAATGAAAGCAATAACTTATAGTTACACAAATGGATAAATAAAATAATCTAATAATGGATAACTGCTTTACATCTAGAATTGTAATTAGGCATATTTTTTAACTTTTCACAGATGCAAATAGAAATGAGTATTACTAAAAAGAAAAATGCTCTGATTATTTTTAGTATAACTCACATGGGCCCTCTAACTGCAAGATTATTGTGAATGAGGAACTATTTTTGTGTGGTTTTTTGTTTGTTTGTTTTTATAGAGAGTGGAAGGGAGGGGAAGAGACAGAGAGAAACATGGATGTGAGAGACACTCATTGATTGGTTGCCTCCAGCATGCATCCCATTCAGGGCTGGGGAACCTGCACCCAAGGAACACAATCTTGACCAGAATCAAACCTGGGACCCTTCAGTCCATGGGCCAATGCTCTATCCACTGAGCTGAACCAGCTAGGGCAAGGAACTATTTTTAAACATATTTCTTATAGTTTCCTATGACTGCTGTAACAGAATACCACAAATGTGGCAGCTTAGAACACACATTTATTCTCTAACAGTTCTGGAGGTCAGAAGACCAAAATAAGTTTCCCTGAGCCAAAATCAAAATGTTGGCAGGATTGTGCTCTCTCCAAGGCTCTCAGGGGAAAGTCTTCTTACTTGTTTCCCCAGACTCCTGAGCAGTTTTCCTCATCTTTGACTGGTGTCCCCTCTGTCATACTGAAACCAGCAGAATCTTTCCTTGTTTCTGTAAGTCACATTGTCTTCTAACTTTGTAGTCAAGTTTCCTTCTGCTCCTCTCTTCTAACACACTTTCCTACATTCTGAGATGATTTCCATGTAGATAACTCAGGCTAATACCAGAATTCTTAGTTTCAGCACATCTGGGAAATCCCATTTACCAAAAATATTTACAATCACAGGACCTAGACATTGTTGGAGGTTGTAATCTAACCTATCCCAGATCCCAGAGTCTGAAGTTATCTCAAGATTTTATTTATTTTAATTTTTAACAATCCTATATAATAAAAGCCTAAGATGCTAAATGTCTAACCGTTCATTCAACCATTCGACCAGGTGCTATGATGAGCACTGACCACCAGGGGGGAGACACTCCGACCAGTAGGTTAGCTTTAAGCTGGAGTTGGCAGATCAAGACTGGGCGAGACGGACTGGACATGCCCTGGAGCCCTTCCAAGGTCCCTCCCAACCCCAATCGTGCACTGCTGGGGTCCCTTGGCCTGGCATGCACCCTCTCGCAATCAGGGACCACTCAGGGGATGTCAGAAAGCCAGATTTGGCCTGATCCCCTATTTTCTTTTAATGCATAAAATCTAAGGGCTAGGTTTTGTTCTGTAAATAAAAAGAAGCTAAAATGTCTAGATTGCTCAAGAGAATTTTGAGAATGATTACATTAGTCAAGGGGGAAATGGAATAACAGTTCAAGTGAAAATAACATCATGTGTCGAGGTGAAAGTTCACGTATCACCTACTATGGGATCCGATTTTTTCATATAAACTGAACTGTGTTTCTTTGTGCTTCTATAATACTTACTGTTCTGAGGTCATTTCCTTTTTCCCAGCCAAACTCAAGGCTGGATTGTGGCTTTTCTTGGCAGTTTCAGTTTTCAGTGTTCATAATGCAATTTCAGAACAAATAATTTAATCCAATAGGATTGGGTTGTAAAATAGGATAAAAATATGAATTAGATAAGAGCATAAATGCATGCAAGTAGAAGAATGGGGGGAAGCATATAAGAATAGGAATGGATCACATTATTGAGATTCCTTAAAACCTAGAGGAAAAATTTGATCTACAAGCCATATTAAGGTTGAACAGTGAAGGACAATTCAGAGTCAGAGTTTGTAATTTTGTCCTATGATATGAGCCTGATTCATGATCAAATCAATGAATGTAAAGAGAGCAAAAACAGGTGGATGGGAAAAAAAAGGGGAAATTTCAACAATGGCTAGATACTGCCAACTGGATATTTTCATGTACTTTCCTGTAGGCTTGTTGTGCATTCTTAAACTATTTTTTATTTACCTTGAAAGCAACATTCATAATTTTGTTCTCTTTGTTTTATAAAATTTTCCCAGGTTTTGGAGTATTTATTCAGAAAACTGGGTTTTAAAAATCATATTTTACCATTTCATACAATTTCTATTATTTCATTTACTCCAAGTTGCCAGGTACAAGTCACCATTCAATCATACTGTCTGTATAATAAATTGAAGCTCTAACATTATTTCCAAATGTTGTTTCAGGAATATAAGAATGACTCTATGTCTCCTACCTCTGTACTGACACACCTAAATATTCCTATTGATTATTTTTTTCAGTCTACTATAATGGCATTACTTCAGTAAACTGTACAGGTATATTTAATCAAATCCTCAATTTATTTTGACAGGAAATATATCTTATATGACTGTACAATATATTTCTACACTGTTACCCCAGTTCAGGAATACCTTCAACTTATATTTTTCTTTTATTTCAATCTAAAGGACATTTACTTTAAAAAAATCATTTGTAGATATTTATAAATGTTATAACATATATTATATGTCCAATTTTAAAATAATTGGTTATTTTAAATAACCAATTCTTGCCTTAGCCAGTTTGGTTCAATGCATTGAATGGTGGCCCACAAACTGAAAAGTTATGGATTCAATTCTGGTCCAGAGCATGTATCTCAGGTGCAAGCTCAATCCTGGTCTGGTTGGGATGTATCTCAGGGGCAACCAATCAATGTGTCTCTTTCACATTGATGTTTCCCTCTGTGTATCTCTCTTCTTCCTTCTACTCTCTCTAAAAATCAATGGAAAAATATCCTCGGGTGAAGATTAACAACAACAAAAATGTGGTTTCTTCTATAAGCAAACTTTATCATTCCAAATATTAAGAATGTGTGACCTCCTAATATATAAAAAGCCAGAGGCTGTCCCAACTGAAACAACTGGATGGACCACTGAACAGCAGGCTGCTTAGGGCAAAAAGGCCGGCAGAGGGGGTTAGTGAAGGAGGACCAAATGACTAAACAGTGGACTGCATGGGGCAACCAGGCCAGCAGGGGGAGGATGCAGTTGGAGATGAGCAGGACAGTAAGGGGACAGTTGGAGATGATCAGGCTGACAGGGGATCATGCAGTTGGGGCAACCAGGCCGGCAAGGGGGCAGTAAGTGGTGATCAGGCTGGCAGGCAGAGGAGGTTTGGGTGGTTGGGGTGGTCAGGCTGGCAGGGGGGCAGTTAGGGGTGATCAGGCAGGCAGGCCAGTGAGCAATTAGAAGCCAGTGGTCCTGGATTGTGAGAGGGATGTCCAACTGCCTGTTTAGGCCCAAACCCCAGGATTGGGCCTAAACTGGCAGTCGGAAATCCCTCGAGGGATCTCAGTTTGGAGAGGGTGCAGGCAGGGCTGAGGGGATCCCCACCCATGCACAAATTTTGTGCACCGGGCCTCTAGTTAATTCATAATTTTTGGTGTGTATTAGGAAAAAACTAAAATGTGATATAGAAAATCTATATTAGACATAAGCATATAGTATAAGATATCTGACTATAAATCAATCTGTTACTTTCATTGAAAATTAAGTACAAAATACAATAATGACTTTTTATAGTGACCTAATTCTTAGGATATTATTGAGATCCTTTTGGAAATGATAGTGACATTCTTGAAATAAGGAACAATTTTACCCTACCTTCCATTACTTTCATTAAGTAATCCTAAGTAGCTGTTGACTAAATAAAAGAACAAAATATTAACAAAATAAAACCTGTTTTTAGCAAGTGTTTTCTTATGAGACACCACAGTATATAATGTTCCTTGAAGTTTAAAATAATAGATTTTATTAAAGGAAAAATTTTGTATCACAAATTGATTTGCAGTAGTTTATTTATAAGTCCTATTCATTTATAAGGCTGTGTGTGTGTGTGTGTGTGTGTGTGTGTGTGTGTTTAATAGAAATATTTCAGTAAAAGGAAATTATTTGGGAATATACAGCTGTTAGAGTTGAAGTTATGGTTATTATTTAGTTAGTTGATGAGTGTTGTGTATAATAGAGGCTCAAAAAGTTGTAGAAGTATAATAATTTTTTTAAATTATTAATATTTTTAAATGTATATTTTATTGATTTTTTTTTACAGAGAGAGAGAAATAGTTAGAAATATCAATTAGGTGCTTCCTGCACTACTCCTACTGGGGATGTGCCCACAACCACGGTACATGCCCTTGACTGGAATCGAACCATGGGACCCTTCAGTCCACAGGCTGACACTCTATCCACTAAGCCAAACTGGTCAGGGCAAAATTATGGATATTTCTAATAGGAATGCATGTGTGTTTCTGCTTGAGTGTATCTGAGGAAAGGATGGATACAAACACGGTTGTCTGACTCTTAAGGCAACACCAAGGCACCTAATACAGGGAAAGATAAAATAATTTAAGATTATGTGAATAGTAAAAAAAAAAAAAAAAGTGGGGGATATGAGGACCACGGATCTGTAAAATACATGGTTTTTATATATTTCATGGAATTATTAGTCTTAAGTAGGAAGATGTGACAAGAAATACAGGTATGACTATTTTGCTGCTATTAATATAGTTCCTTGGCTGCTTGGCCCCCAAAACAATCTGTAATCAAAGGTTCCTGGAATTCCTTAATTGGTTTGGCTCAGTGGACTGAGCGTTGGCCTGGGGACTCAAGGGTCCCATGTTCTATTCTGGCCAAGGGTATGTATCTTGGTTGTAGGCATATACCCAGTGGGGAGTGTGCAGGATGAGCTGATCGATGTTTCTCTCTCATTGATGTTTCTAACTCTATCCCTCTCCCTTCCTCTCTGTAAAAAATCAATAAAATATAATTTTAGCTGAAACCGGTTTGGCCCAGTGGTAGAGCGTTGGTCTGGGGACTGAAAGGTCCCGGGTTCGATTCCGGTCAAGGGCATGTACATTGGTTGCGGGCACATCCCCGGCAGGGGGTGTGCAGGAGGCAGCTGGTCGATGTTTCTCTCTCATCGATGTTTCTAGCTCTCTGTCTCTCTCCCTTCCTCTCTGAAAATATCAATAAAATATATATATTTAAAATATATATATATATATATGTATATATATATATATATATAATTTTTAAAAAGTTCCTAGAAAAGAAATGTATCTTCTTTCTGCTACCTTAGAAGTCTTTAAGATCCATGTGCAATTTTTAATATCTCTATAGCAGAAAGTAAATCTTGTTTCACTATCTATAATATTAAAATCAGATTTTATTTCAAGTCCTAACTTTTCCTCTGACATCAATAGTCATAACTTTTCCTTTTCTTTTCAGTTTATACCATTTCTCTTTCTTTTGCCTACTGGATTATAGTACACCTGGACCTAATAACCATCCTTTGGTGATAAACAGCTCTTTACCTTCCCGTTACTTATCATTGTTATTGAATGACTGAAGTGCCCGAGGGAAGGGAATGCAACAGTGACTCACCATTGTCAGTGGCATACAGAGCATTTGAAGAGGAGGTGTGTAATCCTTCTGTGAATAATCTCAAGAGGCAGGGTAAACATCAAGCTATAGAAGAGCACATTGCAGGAGCACCTGCCTAAACAGTAGAAATCAAGGTCAGCCTATTTTGAGAGGTGTGAGCATGATCCACAAATCTGTCTCTTAGATTTGAAAATAAAAAAACATTGTATATTTTATTATTATTTCTAATTGATCTAAAAATAAAAGATGACCATTGTGAGTTTAAAGAAGAAATAAGAATATTCAAGAGGCAGACCATTCAATTTAAAATGAATTCTTATAGTTAGATTGAACATACATTTCATATGAAATAGAGGCTTTTCCTATGTTTATGTACTTTGTCTGCCATATGTTGCTTAATTCTCTCTCTGTCCTTAAACCTACATCTTCCTGGATGTCTAATCCATGAAAGAAATGGATACTTGAATGAGAAAATTAGATGTTCTCTTTCTCAGATTATTTATTGTCATTGTAAAAAAGGTCAAAAGCTTTAAGTTTGCTTTTCAGTGTTTTTTTTTTTTAATTTATTAGAAGATGATTGAAAAAGTGATGCTTCCTAACACATTTACCTTAAATACTTATTGTGAAGATTAAATAAGATAATCACACATATAAAGTGCCTGTTTCATAGAGTATACTATCATTGCTTTTTACTTTTATCTTTAAGAAAAGCAAACTAAACAATTCAATAATTGAAAAATACAGTCTGGTACATGAACTATGTTTAATTGGATTAAACTCCAAAAAATGGATTCTAATGTTTAAAGATTACTAGTATAGTGAATAGTCATATGATGAGAAACAGAGGAGCTACAAAGGTAACAGACATTGTACAACTGTGTTTTGTAAATTACACAATTTTATTCCTCTCTTTATATGCCATTCTATTTCTTTCACACATGATTACCTACAAATATCTATACATCCTGTCTGTCCTGTGCTTTTGGTATAGCGTCATGGCTGAGTTCCTTTGGAAAGAAAAGGATACAAAGAGCTCACCACATCTGGGAATCTTTCATAATGATTAAGATCAATCTCTGTATCAACATAGCTTATTGCTATAATATCCTTCTTGCTCATGAAAATCTTAGTCTTATCACAACATCTAATAATAATGAAGATTGATAGGGCTGGGTTAGATGAAGATTCCTTCATACAGCCTTGCCTGTTCCCAACCTCCTTCTCTGTAGTGGCTCAATTGTCATCTAAAATTTCAAAGTTTTTCCTTAAATTTTCTTTAGCCATCCAGGCAGATAAAAGAGGAGAAAGTATGTAGAGAATTGAAGACTAGACTATATGGACCTGGAGGTGGCTCTCCTTCTACCCACATTTTATTGGCCAAAACTTAGTCACATGGCTGTACTGACATAAAGCAAAGGGTGAAAAACATAGTCTAGTCTATGCCCAGAAAGAAAAGAAATGGATTTTCAATATATCCACCAGGTAGATTTTAGATATTCTCTGCCATGATGATGATGATGAGGAAGAGAATGTGGAGGATGGTATTTGTTGCATATGGAATAATCCTCATTACTAATTTTATCCTAAATGTGCACCCACGATATTCTAGATCAAAGACAACTTATTGATTAATAGCTATGTTGATCCCCTTTTCCCTGGAGGTTATTCCTGGAACACACAATGAAAGAAGGATGGTAAAATCTCCCAAGTGAGTGGCCTCAAACTTCATAGGTAAGGGGGTAAAAGCAAGTGGATGTCATATAACTATATACCCAAGAAAAAGCAGCTACCTTCCCCACATATACCAAAAATTAGGAATTTTTTTTCCCCTTTGGAGATTGGAAGAAAAGATAAGGGTTCTCATTCTAACCTTTTTAAATGTAAATCTCTTCAATGGGCACAGAAGCCCCTCCCTCTGCTTATGTGACCTAGTGATTTCTCTAAGATCCTGGGCCACAGTGTCTTGAAATGTACTAGTAAAAACACTTCCTGAGTTGGATAAATCTCTCTCTCTTGAGTTTTCAGACTGTCCACACATTGTAAATTCAGTTCCCAAGCCTTCCTCTTAACGCAGGACCTCAAGTTTTCAGCATAATGTATTGAAAGAGCAAGGAGTATGCTGCTGGTTTACGAAAATATTTTCTTAACATCCCACAATGACCATGAAAATGATAATAGCTAACATTTATTGAGCACTTGCCATGTGTCAAAAACTATTTCAGTGTTTGACTTAGAATCTGTAGTATCTCATTAATCTCTACAATGAAGGAGGTTTACCACTACTTAAATCCCATTTTACAGCTGAAACCGGTTTGGCTCAGTGGTAGAGCTTCGGTCTGTGGACTGAAAGGTCCCAGGTTTGATTCCAGTCAAGGGCATGTACATTGATTGCAGGCAAACCCCCGGTAGGGGGTGTGCAAGAGGCAGCTGGTCGATGTTTCTCTCTCATTGACGTTTCTAGCTCTCTATCCCTCTCCCTTCCTCTCTGTAAAATATCAATAAAATATATTTTAAAAAAAGAAAAAAAAAGAAACATAAATCCCATTTTACAAATTAGAAAACGGGCACAAAAAATTTAGAAAAGCACCTAAGATCAGGTACAAAGTGGTACAGGTAGGTTTGAAAATAAACTGTTTGATCCTAGTGTATAAACTAATATATACTTTATTAAGATAAAATGTACAGTGTGGAACAACAAATCATTTTTGCATTGTTAAACTCCCTAAGGCATCCTTTTATCACACCTACATTCAGATTCCTGACCACCACCTAACATTTGGATTAGCTGCACTTGTACTGATTTTTGTGGAGCTTCTTATGACCAGATTATATATATATATATATATATATATATATATATATATATATATATATATAGCCAAGTGACCAGAATGGTGGAATGAACAGAATGACAAGAATGACCTTGACTATGACACACACTGCAGTAGCCAACTAGCTTGATCCAGGTACCAATCAGCCCTCAACACCTCAATCGAGGGCGGGCTGTCGGGCCAACTACCAAAGCCTCTCCCCCACACCAGCTCAGTCTGATGGGGTCCCCCAGCCTGACCCATCCTATGCACAAATTCATGAACCAGGCCTCTAGTATAAACATAATATTGGATTGATTCACAATTAGAATAGAAGTACTGTTGAGCCAGAGATATCTTATTTATTGTTGGGTCACCTAAATTTCAGCACAGTACTATGCAAAGGAGTAGCTCTCAAAAGCTATTTTGAACAAATAATTAAGAACAGATCCCTCATAAATAAGAGTTTATCACTTTTCCCTCTTGGGGACCATAGTCTATTTGTGGAGTAAACCAAGGGAGAAATATGTAAATGGTGAGAATACATTAATTATGGAGCGATTAAAGGATTTTTTAAAAATCATTTATTTAATTTGGTTAATTACAAATTATAAATTTAGTGTCATTTTAATGCATACTTAAAGTTTTCTCATAATAAGAGATAAAAAAGATATAGGGGAAAGTAGACTGCGTTAAAGAATAAAATTTTTCTTTAGAGAATATATAACTAAAAACTTCAATCTAATCATTGTTCTAATTGCCATGAATTCTAGAGTAATAAAAATCCTGAATAAATGAGAGTTTTTACCCTGTAAATTGGAAGATAAAACATTTAACTGACCTAGTTTCCTCTTTATCAGAGAATTTAAATCCTATTTTATTCAAATATAAGTCATTATATTCTGTGTATCTATCAGATATTAAAATCATTTTCTAAAATTATATTTTATTTTTGCTAAGCATTTCTATAAAATAAAAGGAAATATTAAATCATTAAAATAACGTTTATGACCATAAGAACAGTTTATTTGATGAAATAATCATAGTAGTAAATTTCATTTGTAATCCAGTATGATTTTATTTCATTTTAGTTATATATATATATATATATATATATATATATATTCTCTTTAGAGTTAACATTAATAGTAAAAATTATTAAAACTCTTTACTTTAAATGATAGACTTAATTCTATAACTGAAAAGAGAATGAATCAGTTCAATTGAGGGAGGTCCAACAATGCACTAGGTGCTAAAAAAGCCTGCAAAAATAAGTTTTACATCTCAAAATGTAAATAATTGACTGTTATCTGTGATATCTCAGGCTATTATAATATTTCTCTCAATCTTAATTGGAACTAGGCAAATCATCTAAATAATTGTTCAATCTCAAATTGACATTTCTCATTTTTATTAGAAAGGTCAAAAGGAAAAGGAAGTAGTATAAAATTAATTTACTATGTGAAAGGTTCAAAGAAGATTTATCTAATTGGTGTTATACAGATTTCAAATCTTTGAAAAGATACCCATGTCTTTAGGCAAGGATATCCTAATTATAAACCTGACATTTCAGCTAAGAAATCTCACTGGCTCACTATTAAATAAGGTAACAAAATATGAAATACTTGAAAAACATCTCTTCAGTAGAGCATGACTTTAAAAAAATGTTATGACGCTAGAAAAATATGATTGAATATAATACTGTTTCCTATATAATGGTGTATGGAAAACCTGTTTCAGTTTAAGTAGGGTTTTAGAAACATGTGTGTTCATTTTTCAGCATTTATTTATTTATTAAATTTTTGCATATTTATAATTGAATTTAGTGCAGTAGCATTGGTTAATAAAATTATATAGGTTTCAGTGATAGAATTCTATAATACATAATCTGGATATTATATTGTGTGTTTTTCTTTGTTTCTTATGATATCCTTGTTTTAAAGTCTGTTTTGTGAGATATAAGTATTGCTATGTCAGTTGCTGCTATTGTTGTTTTCATTTCCATTCGCATGAAATATCTGTTCCTATCCCTTTTCTTTTAGTCTGTGTGTATCTGAGGTAAGTTTCTTATGGACAACATATAAATGAGTCTTATTTTATCTATTTAGTTACCATATGTCTTTTGATCATTTAAGCCATTTCTGTTTTAAGTGATTATTGACCAGTACATATTTATTGCCATTTTAGTATTTTAACTATGTTTCTCTATTATTTTTTTAAATATTTTATTGATATTTTACAGAGAGGAAGGGAGAGAGATAGAGAGCTAGAAACATCAATGAGAGAGAAACATCGACCAGCTGCCTCTTGCACACCCCCAACTGGGAATGTGCCCGCAACCAAGGTACATGCCCTTGACTGGAATCGAACCCTGCACCTTTCAGTCCGCAGACCGACGTTCTACCACTGAGCCAAACCGGTTTCGGCAATTATTTTTTTTTTTTTTATTCTCCTTCAAGGACCATTAACATTTCTTGTAATACTGTTTTGGTGGTAATAAACCCTTTTAGCTTTTTCTTGTCTGAGAGGCTCTTTACGTCTTCTTCAATTTTAAATGAAAGCCTTGCTTGGTAAAGTTGTCTTGGTTGTATGTCATGCTTTTTATTACTTTGAATGTTTCATGCCAATCCCTTCAGGCCTGAAATATTTCTGTTGAGAAATCAGCTGATAGTCTTGTGGGAGTTCTCTTAAAACTGTCTTTCTCTTGCTGTTTTTTAGGATTCTCTCTTTCTCTTTAAAGATGGGCATTTTAATTATGATGTGTATTGATGTAGGCCTCTTTGGTTTCATTTTGTTTGGGACTTGCTTCACTTCTTAGACTAGTGAGTCATTTTCCTTCACCAGGTTAGGGAAGTAGGGAAATTTTCATTCCTTATTTCTTCAAATAGTTTCTCAATCCCGTACTTACTCTCTTCTCCTTCTGGTACTCCTATGATGCAGAGTACATTCACTTCATGTTGTCCCAAACATTCCTTAAACTATACAAATTTATTTTTAATTTAATTTTTTTATCTTTATTTTTTTGATACTCTAATTGGGTATTTTTTTCTACCTTCTCTTTCAACATGCTGATTTCATCCTCTGCTTTATTCAACCCACTTTTAATCCCTTCTAATGTACTCTTCATTTCAGATATTATATCTTTTATTCTGACTAGTTTATTCTTTTTATGGTTTCTATGCCCATCTTCATGTTGTAGCTCTCATTAAATTCAATGAGCATCTTTATAGCCATTCTTTTGAGCTCTATATCTGGTAAATTGCTTGCCTCTATATTATTTACTCTTTTCCTGGAGATGTCTCCTGTGCTTTCATTTGGGGCATATTTCTTTGTCTCCTCATTTTAACTGTCTGTTTGTGTTTGTTTCTATATATTAGGTAGATCTGTTTGGTAGGGTGGCTTTTTGTAGTAGGTGTCCTGTGGGGCCCTGTGGCACATTATTTGATCACCTGTAGTGGTTATTGATCAACTGTATAGATTATTGGGACCTATTGTTATAATTGAGTCTTGATTACAATTGTTTGTTTTTTTGTGTGTTTGAGATCAACCCTCAGGCTGGCTGACTGTGAGAATTCACCCCAGGCACCTTGGATGAGCTATTTTGCAGGCATTGACACATGGAATGGGATTTGTCTCAGCAGAGTCTATTGCCTGTCAAGATCCCCCTTTGGATATGCCCCTTTTGATGCTAACTAGATCCTGCTCTGATGTTATCTGAAGTTGGCCACTAGGTGTGTTGGTTCCAGGGCCTCTTGGGGTGACTTTGGTGCAGGTCAATATCAGACACTGCCTGATCTGTCCCTGGGAAACCTGTTTGGAGCTACAAAGAAATTTATCTACAGTTTGTGGATGCCTCTGTTGGTTGGGTATGTGCAGGGAGGATTGTGCTGCACACCAAGTTAGGCTTTCGCCAGCAGCAGTCCTGGTGGGCAGGTCAGCAAAAGTCCCAAAGAATTCCAATATCTGCCTCTGCTTGCCTCCACATTCTTTATGCGTATTAGACTTAGTCACTGAAAGAGTCTCTGGTGGTACTCCACTGCCATGAGATAGATTCTCATTGAGTCCATCAGGTAGGGATGAGTGGTATTCACCAGATTGATAAAGGTTCAAACTCAGTGCTTCTGCTGGGTCTGAGACTACTCAGCAAATGTCAGAGTATACAACATCTAACTGTCACCTTCTAGTTGTTCACATACATTTGTGGTGGAACAGGGTCTCAAGGAGTTGTCAGGTTGAGGCCAGCAACAGGTTCTGACAGACAAGTACCTGGCCATGTGAAAAGAAAGCTCTGCACTGATCAGGTGTGCAAAGGAAAAAAATTTCTCCCATCCTAGAACCACACAACTCAGTCTGCGCCAAGGTCTGTCAGGAGCCTGATCTCAGCAGGGTTAGGCTGTTGGGAGTCAGGAGATAGGGAGTTGCTGGTCAGGCTTGGGGGAAGGTGGAAGCTGCTTCCCCCTCTCCAGAGCCATACAACCTAGTTTGTTCTAGTTCTACCCACATCTCAGCAGGATGGAGCTACTATGAATGGGGAGGGTGAAGCCACCAGGACCCAAAGGTAAGGCTAGTTGGATCTCTCATGAAAGGAGTGTCACCAGTCAGATTCACAGGAAAGTGGGGAGAAAGCCACCCAACTCAGTCTTTGACACCCCCTGAGTCTGCCCAGACCTGTATACCTAAGACCTGGCAGCTGATTCCTCAGCAGTACATGGATGACAGGCAGTCTGGAGTGTGTTGCTATTTCTTTCCCCCAAGACTTATCCTGAAAGGAGGAGAAAGCTCAGCCCAAAAATGCTGGCATCAATCTGGCTGGGTGGCTCAGTTGGTTGGAGCATTATTTCCTACACTGAAAGGTGATGGGTTTGATTCCCAGTCAGGGCATACACCTAGGTTGTGGGTTGAATCCTAAGTTGGGGCACATACAGGAGGAAACCAATGGATGTTTCTCTCTCTCATTTCTCTCTTTCTCTCTCTCCCTCTCTCTCATTCTTTTCCTCTCACACCTCCCTCTCTCTTCCTCCCTTTCTTCTATCTTAAAAATCAATTAAAATAAACAAAGTTTTGAAATGTTTGGCATCTGTGGTGCAATAGATTTACTCAGCATAAGGGATCCTGGCAGCCATCCCCTCAGCACTCTTCCCAGAGCCACAAACTGCCAGACTGTCATCACACAACTCATGTCTGCTCCCCGCTCTCACCACCAGAGCTCAGGGTGAATGGCTGAGAACAAGATTTTGTGTGTGTGTCCTTTCCTATGGTGTCTGCACCCCTAGTAGACTCTTATCTCTCCCAGGCAGACAGAATCCCCACTGATTTTCACAGCCAGAGGTAATGTGGGTGCATCCTCATGACTCTCTTGTTCTGGGGTAGAGAGCATGGTGTGGGGTTGAAACCCCATGCTCCTCAGCAGGAACCCTTATGACTGAGATGTCCCTCTAGAATTTCAGCTTCTTCCTGATGGAGCAGGCCCAGCCCTTTTTGCATGTCTACTTTTCCTACCATTCTTCATGTAGCTTCTTCTGTAAATTCTTGGTTATAGGATTTTTGGCTTATTTTCAATTAGTTTTTCAGATTGATTGCTCTATATTTTAGTTGTGATTCCATTTTGGTCCTGAGCGGAGATGAGTGTAATTTAGACCTACTCTGCAACCCCATCTTTCATTTTATGTCTTGGAAAAGACAATTATTTTTCTCTTTCTTGTCCTTCACATCAACTTAAAAAGTGTGCTCAAAAAGTTAGGGTCAAGAATAGCCATGTTACTGTAGGTCAGGGCCTATAGAACTTTCTTAAAGTGACCAAAATCAACTACTCAATTATCTCCATACATTGTTAAGTATCTATGATTCTACTTACATGTATTGGGTTCAGTCTTAGCCTATGTACATTGAATCAATGATATTTATTAAATGTAAAGATCTACAAATCACATTAAAAGAGGAAATAAGTTAATTTTGCATGCTTTGGAAGAGAACTAATGTGAATCCAGGTACCTTTTACTGAAGGTACAATCCTTGAAGTTTAGTCAGTAAGGCCATGTGTTAAATTGAATGTTGAATTTGAAGTATCAAATATTGTGTTCATAAGGTATTGTGTAGATTATAGCCACTCAGCATCTTATTTTATATTAAAAGGTTTCTTAAAAGTTTTAAAAAATAATATGCTAATATAGTGGGATTCAAAATCATTTATAGTTGGAATAACTACCGTATTTTTCAGACCATAAGACGCACTTTTTCTTCACCAAATAGTGGGAGGAAAAGTGCCTGCGTCTTATAGTCCGAATAGAAGAAGTGCCTGCGTCTTATGGTCCGAGTTGCAGAGTGGCAGAGGGTCCCCCGGGACCTTCCGTGTCCCTGGGGACTGCATCATCCCTCCCCCACCCCGTATCCAGGCTTCTCAGTAGTCCACTGAGATACTGGCAGAGTGGCAGCGGGTCCTCCCTCACCTTCCTTACGGAAGCCGATGTGTGCAGGAAGGCGTGATGCTGCTGTACTGTGTCACCGCCGTATGCTATTGGAGGATAGCATGTAGTAGGCGGTGTTACAGTACACAGCAATGCGCATGCCCCTCACTCCAGTCATCGGCTTCTGAGGTAAAATGTCATACACACACACTACACTACACTACATTTTCCCAATAAACTGTTCCCAATTAAAAAAAAAAAACTGTTTTCCCTCTGTCCCTCTTTTCCTTTCAATTGTCACTCTTTTCCTTTCAATTGTCACTCTTTTTCTTTTAATTGTCACTCTTTTTCTTTTAGTTGTCCCTCTTTTTTTTCATATATTTTATTACACTATTTGGTTCAGAATATTTTTTTTCCTATTTTTCTCCTCCAAAAACCAGGTTCGTCTTATGGTGCGAAAAATATGGTAAATATTCCAGCTTTCTTCTAATGCAATTAACTTCTTTTATTTTGTTAGCAGCTTTTAGATTATAGAAAACTAAATGGTAAAGAAAATATCAAAATAGAGGAGACTCTGTCAGTGCTTCTCCATACTTAGTTGACCAAGTATGGCAATTAGCTTTTATCTCTCATGCCTATTCTGATAGATTAGTATTGCTATTGGTCACCTGGAAGGCTGTGTAAGAAGGAAGCACTCTGATGAGAATTCACAAGGGAGAATTATTATGAAGATAAATCTTCAGTGAATTTTATGATATTTGCCATTGGGTCCTTGACATTTGTAAGACATATTCATAGGACCTCTGAATTTTCACTTAAAATAAGAACATACAATTACCCATTATACACAAAAATGCATTGACAAATAAATAACTATTGGTACTGAGCTATAAATATCATTTTATTTGTTTTGCTCATTCATCAGTTATTCAACTTACCCCTGCAGATTCTGATGCACATGATCCACATGTGGGTCTCAGGAAGACTACAGATTAGCTCATGAAAGTTCAGGTTGAAAATACTAGTACAACTGTTCAATCTGGGCATGCACAGAAACATCTGCTTTTATAAATATTACTCCAGTGATCTCTGCAATGCCACGGGTAAAGACTGTATTTTAATATTTTAACTCAACAGTATTTGTTTGAAAGTTAAATCATGCTTCTAACTGACAAAGCTCTCCCAAATGAGGAAAAATAAGACCCTCTTTCTCCTATCAGAAATTGGGAACACTGCCTGGTGCACCTCCTTGTAACCTCCCGACAAGGTGATGAGTGGGTGAGATCCTGAAAATGAATGTAAGAAGTAAAGCACCACAAGACAACTCTCAGTAGCCTCATTACCGAACTTGAAGGATAATAACACCATTAAGAGAAAAGCCTAAATTATGGAAAAAGCTCTCTGATATCTTTACTACCAGTGCAATCTACCCAAACGAGCTGCTCTGTGCACAGACTGCTGAAGCTGCCAGCCCTACACCTAGGAGATGAGATCATTCAGGTTCACAGCGACCCAGCCACGCCGCATTGAGTGGGAGGGGCTGGGCTCACGGCTGTCATAAGGTAATATGGATAGGACCCTAAGAAAGCCACGATGACGTGCTCCCGGGGCCACGGTCTTTCTTGCTTTGCTGCATGCCGTAAACAACTCTCTCCCCAGACCTGGCAGCCCTGGGTGCGATGCGATTCTTTCCTCTTTGAACTGATGTAGGAGGCATTTGAAGGTGTCTCATCATTAAGAAGCTTCTGTGTATTAGCATGTTAGCATATTTTTGTGCCTGGCACGATGACATATTTTTGTCCTGTTGCCTTAAGAAAAAAACATGCAAAGGTTTTATTTAACTAAGCCCTTGGTAAGAAATAACTATAGGTTTCATTGTAGAATCCTGGTGCGACTGACACACATAAAAAGCAGGGAGCTGTTTTTCATTGTTTTTAAATGACTTGGAGCTTTTGTTTACCTACTGAATTTCCAGTTCGCTTGTGCTTTCTCAATGTGTGACTTTGCCAATGGGTGAGCTGTTACTTTAAGGCTACACCGGAGCTTTCTTGAGACAGGCTGTTATGACAGCATCTCCTTAAGTGCTGCGGTATGACAAGCTTCCAAGGCAGTTGCAAAACAATTATAATCGCCACCAAAATGTCTTGGATATTAAAAGGAACAAAGGAAACTCAAGAATCTAAAATGTTCTCACTTGAGCCTGTAGTGTTATGTGGCTAAAGATTTTTTTTTCCCTCACCCAGATCAATTAATAAAACCCGGTTTCTCTTACTTTTTGCGATTAAAAGTATACAAACCTTTTTGTGCTATATGCAATTTCCAAACCCTATTTGTAAATGTCAAAAACAACTTGAATGTTTGTTTTTTCAAGCCTAGCTGGCTTGGCTCAGTTGATAGAGCATTGGCCCGCAGACTGAAGGGTCCCAGTTCAATTCTGGTCAAGACTGCAGGCTCCATCCCTGGCCCTGGTAGGGGAGCATGTGCAGAGGCAGCCCATCAATGTATCGCTCTTACATTGAAATTTCTCTCTCTATATCCCCCTCCCTTCTACTCTCTCTTTTAAAAAAAAAATAATGGGAAAAAATCCTTGGTTGAGAATTAACCCGCCAAAAATATTTTCTTATAATTAAAAAAATAATAAACAAACAGATTTTGCCCTGGCCAGTGCTGCTCATTGGTTAGAGGGTCATCCTATGCAACAAAGGATGACCATGAATCGAATCATGGGTTCGATTCCTGATCAACGGCATGTACCTGGGTTGTGGGTTCACTCCCTGCTCCCTCACCACCCCCCTCCCAAATCAGGGTGCAGAAGGCAACCAGTCAATCTCTCAATCTCTCTCTCTCTCTCTCTCTCTCTCTCTTTCTCTCTCTCTCCACCCTCCTTCCATTCCACTATTTCTGAAAAACAATTGCAAAAATATCCTTAGTTGAGGATTAACAACAACACAAAACAAAATAAAATTTAAAAAATTAAAAAGGAGCCGAAACCAGTTTGGCTCAGTGGATAGAGCGTCGGCCTGCGGACTGAAAGGTCCCAGGTTTGATTCTGGTCAAGGGCATATACCTTGGTTGCAGGCACATCCCCAGTAGGGGGTGTGCAAGAGGCAGCTGATCAATGATTCTCTCTCATTGATGTTTCTAACTCCCTATCCTTCTCTCTTCCTCTCAGTTAAAAATCAATAAAATATATTTTTTAAAAATGAAAAAGAACAGATTTTGTATTTGAATAAAAATATTTTGCTGTCATAACTACTGACATCTTGGTATATTATTTGTTTCCAGTACTAAGACACTTTCAAAGACACTGTTTGCCAAATTGGCCCTGCTGTTGCTTTTTGAAATCCCTGGCATAACCTAGAAAGAGACAGCTTTAGTTGACAAAATCTTAAGAGATTTTTATTGACCACTCATTTTCTTAGCAGTATCTCAGAGATAGGTCACACCCCACAAAAGGCCTTAACTGGAGAAGAAAACTTTTTTAAAAAAATCATAAATGGGTATTTTCCCTGTGTATTATTTCCTTTGGAAACTATTCTGATTTCTTTATCCATCATCATAATATATCTATTCATATTTTATAATTGTTGGCCTGAACTGTCAATAAAAGGGGTAGCTGGGTAAATTACTGGTTAATGCTTTTTCTGAAATTTTATTTCATTCAATAATAGTCTGTGATCTGTGCTATCCAAATTAAGTTGTGATTCGTACTTCCATTCCTCTGTGTCATGATATTTTATATCCCTGTGTTCTGCCAATGCCTATATTATGCGGTATTAGGGGAAACACGATTCTTTGCTTCAGCCACCTCCAGACAGAATGTATAGAGCTTCTCCTTGAGATGAGCAAACATGTGGAATGTGAGGAGAGTTATTTTTCATTGTAAACATTTTTTTAACAAGTAGAAAAAAGATAACTTAAAAAGGTCATTTACCTTGGAACAGTAATTTTTATTATGGAAGCTTCTGAATAGGGCATACAAAGAGAAGAAAAAAAATACCCAATGGGCATTTTTTAAATTGCCACAAAGCTTAGTGCCTTGCACAATTGACACCATTTCTCATACAGCATTCTCTTGTAAGTCTTTTTCAGTCAAAATCACAAAAGAGCAAACATATACAATTGGTTTCATTAGCCAGAAATTGTGGGTTTGGCCTTCATTTAGATAGGGATGTTTTAGTCATGATACTGTTTCAGAGGGAACGTATTAAAAGTGTAAACAAGGTAGTTTTGGGAGTCAATTTAAGGAGTGAATGGATTATTTAATTTTATCTTGTATTATTCTGTATCTTTATCCTGAGATAGCTGCAAGGTATACAAGAGACAAGATGAAACTAATAAGAGCACTTATCCCAAGACAATAGCAACTTTGGTAGTATTTATGTATCACATTTTTCATGTTGATGACTATGTAATTATTTTTTGTGCTCCAGGGCTAATGTATCCTGATCATTCATTTTATAAATTAAAGAAAAATCACGCCTCCAATAATAAAATTACACATTTAAGGTCAAAGTGTGAATAATTATAACTACCTTCCAGCTTTTTTGACAATTAGAACAATGATCTTAATTAATTAATCTGCAAACATCCAAGTGATATTGATTGGTTTATGATTTTGAAGTTCTTAGCTATTATTTGTGATCAGGAAAAGAAACCCAGAAGTTATTATGCATTGCTTTCTGAAATGATGTTTTACAAAAATCTTACAGCTCCAATCTCTTTCTAGAACTAATGCATTAATCAAATTCCACTTAACAAATGTGCGGGACTAACCAACTTTGGTTACATATATAAAACTAGAGGCCCAGTGCATGAAAATTCATGCACTGGAAATGAGGTCTCTCAGGCCTGGCTGCCCCGCTCACAGTACGGGAGCCCTCAGGGATGGGAGGCAACCTGGCAATCAGAGGAAGGCAACACCTCATCACACCTCTGCTGCTTCCCCTGCAGTATAAGCCTCTGCTGGCTCTGGTTACCTGAGCCTTGCGTGGCCCTGGCATCCGAAGCTTGCCTGTGCCTCAGGCCAGCCCTGGGCGGCTGGGCAACCACCATCCGAGGGTTGCCTGTGCCACAGGCATTGGCTGGGCAGCTGACATATCAGGCTTTCCTGCACTTTGGGCCAGCCCTGGGCATCTGGGGGGCTGAGAAGACTGGGGGACTCCAGACACAGGTGCATGGAGCTGGAGCAGCCTGCCCTGCCTGGGGGCAGGCCCCAGCCTTTCCATGCACTTGCTGCCCCAACATGGCTGATGTTCTGGGCACCACCATCTTGTGGCTTTGGGCACTGCTATTTTTGAGGGCATGCCACTCAATTAGCATATTCCCTCCTTATTGGCTGTGGGCACCACCATCTTTGAGGGAGGCTCAGTCAATTAGCATATCCCCTCCTTATTGGCCGTGGTGTTGCCATCTTTGAGGGCGGGGTAGTAAATCAGCATATTTCCTCCTTATTGGCTGTGGAAGCTGCCATCTTTGCAATGGTGTGAGGGTCAATTAGAATATCCCCACTTTATTAGATAGGCTATTAGGGCCCAGTGCACAAATCTGTACACCTTGAAAGGAACTGTGGTCCACAAGGCTGCGGTGAGCACAGGGTTGGGTCTCGGCCCCTCCCGTCTGGCCCCCAGCCCCTGATCCCCTTTCTGCCAGCAGCCCCGCTCCTGCCTGCAGCTGCTTGCACTCATTGATGGTGCAGAGCAATTGGGGCCAGTGCCAGCAGTGGGTGCAAGCAGGAGCCAGTGGCATCAGCAGGTGAGAGCAGATGCTGCCACAGATAGCCCCTTAGGGGCAAGGGGAGGTGGAAAAGCCCTCAGTGTTGATTGGGACCAGTGAACTGCAGTGTGCGGAAGCAAAGAATTTTCAGTAACCACCAGAGGCTCACCCAGATGACAGTGACGGCACCCCGCCTTGGCCTGGTCTCCCCGCTCACCTGCTCCACCATCCTGCCACAGCCAAGGCCAGCCATGTTCCATGCTAGGCTGCCTGCTGGTGACACCGCCCATGTTCCACATGCACCATCTGGCGGTCAGCATATATCACAGGGACCCATTGTTTGGTTGTTCAACTGTTCCACCATTTGGTCTATTTGCATATTAGGGTTGTATATAGCTATACATATTAGGGTTGTATATAGCTATATCTATATAGATGTAGATATAGATATATAGATATAGATATAGATATAGATATAGATATAGGCATAGATATAGATACTGACTATCTTTTCAAACTGTAAACTCAGAACTACTCAGCTATATTTTAGCTACAGGACAATTTCATGTTTCTACCAGTGAAATAACTTGCTTATCAAGGGTCAGTTTTGTTCCTTGTCATCAGTCTTGGCAATAGATTTGACACTAAAAGCAAAGGTAACAAAAGAAAAATAAAGAAGTGGGACTACATCAAACTAAAAAGCTTCTGCACAGTAAAACCATTAACAAAATGAAAAGAGAACCTACAAATGGGAGAATATATTTTCAAGTAATATGTCAGACAATGGGTTACTATCCAAAAAATATAAAGAACTAATAAAACTCAGGAATAAAAATCAACCCCCAGAAATAACTGAATTAAAAAATAAATAAACAGAGAAACTAAATAGACATTTGTTTTTCCAAAGAAGGCACACACCCAGTCAACAGGTACATACAAAAAGTGCTCAGCAACACTAGTTATCAGGGAAATGTAAATGCAAATCACAATGAAGAATCACATCACCCATTAGAATGGCTCTTAGAGAGAAGATAAGAGGTAAGAGGTGTTGGCCATGAGGTAGAGTAAAGGGAACCTTTTGGTAAATATGTAATTGGTGCAACCACTATGGAAAACATTATGAAGGTTCCTGAAAAAAAATTAAAAGGAAATAAAATCAGTATCTTGAAGAGATATCTGTATCACCATGTTTATTGCAGCATAAAATGTTGACAGACATTGAATAGATAAAGGAGATGTGGTATATACACACAATGAAATATTATTCAGTCATCAAAAAAAGAGATCCTGCCATTCATGGCAACATGGACGGACCTTGAGAGCATTATGCATGAACTAACTCAGAAAGAGAAAGACAAAGGCTATGTGATATCATTTATATGTAGAATCTAAAAAGCTGAACTCATACAACCAGAGATAGAATGGTGGTTACCAGGGGTTGGGGTGAAAGGGAAATGGGAAGATATGGGTCAAAGCATATAAACTTCTAGTTATACGGTAAGTTCTAGATCTAATTAACATCATAGTGATTACATTTAGTAATACTGCATTCATTATATGCTCAAAAGTTGCTATGTGAGTAGATCTTAAATGTTCTCACCACAAAAAAGGAATGATAATTCTGTGATGTAATCAAGGTGTTGGCTAATGCTACTTTGATATATATTTTGCAATATACTAAGTATCAAATTAACACATATACCTCAAACACACAATAAATTATATCTCAATTGTATCTATCTCAATAAATCTGGGGTAAAAGAATCACTTTTTATTCTTAAATATAAGTAATCCAATTCTGCTAGTATAGAAAAATGTATCATTCAATTAAATATTATATTAAAATGTTTCAAAAGTATAAATAGAAAGACAATTATTTTCATAAAAAACTATATTGAATATTTTGAACACTCTCAATAAAGATCAGTCACGAAAAAAAGTTGAGGAAGAAATATTAAACTCTGAAAAGAATCTACCTTTGAATTTCTAGGCAAACTTCTTAAATTCTAGCTCCACTTTAATGCAGCTAAAAACAGATATCAGATATAATTAATTATGTGCATGGAATATATGTCAGAAATTATAGTTTCTGTCATTTTTATTAATCTGAGTTCGAAACAATTTATGAGAAAAAAATTAAGACTCTTTGACTTGACCATATTTGTGACATACTGAGCTTATGATTCTATATTTACTTTGTATATACCACAAGGAACCTGCTTACATCAAATTAAAAAAAAATAGGAAAGATTAAAAGACATGTTATAATTAATTCCTCTATATTAAGCTTTGTACTTTATATACTACATAGGTTTTATATTTACCGTTTTTGTTAGTATTAGCTACCACACACTTGGAAATCCATGCTTGTGACTTCTTTATAATGGATAAGCAAATTCGGGTAGTTTTAATATAGTAGCACAACTCCAAATAGAATATTTCACTAGTTTTTAGAGGAACAAGTAATTATATAGTTCACTTCAATATAAGGATATATTGTTAAGTTTTAAAGTTGGCATCAGCAAAATGAAAACATTGAATGTTTTCTAATATAACAAACCGGAATGTCACTGGGGTTAATAGTGATCTTTGCCATTGTTTCTCCCTGTCCTGTGTGCTGTGACAGAAGTGGCTCATGTTTGTGCTCCCTGTTTTCCGTGAACACTTCACACATTCCCGCCCAGTTCTAAAGGATTACTGAGTCAAAGAAGAATACAGTCATATCTTTTTTCTTTTTTTTTAATGTCACATAAGTTCAGGAGATGTTTTTTGACATTTTGGAAACTGCAGTCTAGAGCACACCCGTTTTAAAATGCCATTCTCATTCTAAATGAGAGAATCTGACACTTCTTACTTCTCAGGCAACTGTTAATATGTTACAAGTGTCTTCTCAATCATTACTGAATTGGAAGCAAGTACTGGATCTGTAGTTCATGGTTCTACAGGGAGTATATTTTTGTCAGGTGATACTTTTTCTCTTAGTGTGTGTGTGTGTGTGTGTGTGTGTGTGTGAGAGAGAGGGGGGGGGTAGTGGAGAGGCTTAGCTAAAATATATGATTTATTTTCTGTTTTATCACAAAAAGGAAATCCATTTATTGACTATTTCTCCGTTCTCTTCTCTCTCTACTACCAATGTTCCAAAGGTTATATCAGACAGTATGACATGCAGCATTTAAATGCGTTCATAGGCAGAAATCATGGGGTGTTTTGGTTTGCTAGGGCTGCCATAACAAACTGCCTCAGACCTGGTGACTAAAACGACATACCTCTGTTTTCTCAGTTTGGAAGGCTACAGTCCAAGACGAAGACAGGCAGGTTTGGTTCCTCCTGAAGCATCTCTGCTTGGCTGAGAGAGAGCCTTCTTCTCTCTGTGTCCTTCCACAGCCTCCGTGTGTGCACATCCTTGCTGTCTCTTCTGATGTCCGAATTTCCTCTCCTTACAGAAACCCTAGTTGCGGTGGACATTTTCTCTGTTTTCTGCATTCCGCACGGAAAGGGAGGACAGGTTCCTGAGTGGAGGAGCTGGGGATTAAGAAATTAGAGAAAGAAAGAAGAGACAAGAGGCAGAAATAGATTCATCAAGCTGGGTGCTAGGTGGGTGCCACCTCTCTGAGGGAAAGATAGTCACACCCACCACAGACAACACAGCACAGTTATTGATTTCCAAAGGGGAAGTTTAAGGTCAGAAGGAGTTTCGGCTGTGCCCAGGTCCTATTCATCAAGACCTGGGTAAGTTCCTCATTTTTGGATACAAGATTTAGCATATCAAGATCTGGGTAAGTCAAGGTCCTATTTGTTCCTCATTCCAAGCACATGGATAAAGATAATAAATCAGTACTGATAACAGGATTCTCCCAGTGCCCTCGGGCTCAGCTGATAAGAATTAAAAGAATGTCCATGAGTCTTCTCACGCAGCTCTCTACACAGAGTCATATTAAATTAGGGCTCACCCTATCAGCCTCATGTTAAATTAATTACCTCTTTAAAGGCCATATCTTCACAAACTGTCACTGTTTGAAGTATTGGAGATAGGGATTCAACATATGAATTTTGGGGAGACAGAATTTAGCCTATAGCATGGGGATTGCAAGCTATTTTCCAAAATAAGTTTAGGAAAACTTTTAAAACTTTTATTTTTTATTTTTTATCATCATAATGGGAGAGTTTAGGTATTGCTATAAGCTGCCACATTGCAAACCCTAAATACTGGAGAAGGCAAGAATCGAAGATTTCTCAAAAGTGTATCATAATGACACAGGTAGAGTTCCAAGAGAGTGTCACTATATTAGCAAATGTAAATTTATAGCAAAGTAAATGATATTATACTGCATCTAATTTTTTTTTAAAAAAGTCTTTGAGGAAGGTGGTTTTTACAGGAGCTAGAGAAAAATGCCAAAAGGTTAAGACCTCTATGTTAAAATTCCCAGCAATGCCTTGTGCTGAGGTCAGGGGACAAAGATCCCCAAACACTCTTGATACTAACAAGGTATTTTCTCTGCAGGTCTGACTAAAGCCGGTTGGATTGCAATGTCATTGTTTTCCTTTAGTCAGATTCCACTTTTGTTAAGAGTAATTCGTTCTGAAATTCAACTTATCCTATGCTGTAACAATGAGAATTTCATGGGCAGCAAGCATAAATAGTCCAGTTCCAGGGAAAGAGTGTCCCCAGCTGTAAATAAATAGACAGACTTTCTGGTTTGTTCAGTAGTCTAACAAGAGCTCCCAGACAGTCCTGCTTAAGCTGGCTGCCATCTTTCTGGAAGCTTCCCCAGTGTGCTTGTGACTTTAAATTAACTTCAGCATACTATTTCATAAATACTATTGTCTTTTTCTTCCTATTCAGAGAAAAAAAAATTACATCATTAGTCATTACATTCAGAAATTCTCCTAGCTCTTTGTAATGTATCTTTCTTTGCAACATCTTGTCCAATCTTTATCTTTAATTGAATAGCTCTTTAGGTGGCTTTTTTTTTTTCAAACTGAAAAACATTATATTCAGCCTAGTCAAGCTTATTCTTACTTAAGGAATTTGAGATCTATTTTACACCATTTCATAACTTTTTCAGATCAAATAACAGCACCTCAGAGGCCTTCTCTGACTAATCTTGCTAAAATGACCTCTTACCACCAGCCTACTACTACTGTATAGACAAAAGGCTGACAGTGCTTAGGGCCAATGAATATGTATTAACATAACAAACAAAATTAAGGAGTCAGTGAATCAATTTTTGGATCCTGTAGAATATTTGAAGAATGAAAGTGACAATACAGATTTTTAAGTTAACATATATCCATACATTTTCTTGTTTTAAGTAAACATTTGCTAAAAATTATCATATATATATATATATATATATATATATATATATATATATATGCCTAAGCAACTGTTCAACCAGTAGCTATATATGCACTGACCACCAGGGGGAAGCCACTCAATGCACAAGAATGGGAACATGGAACAGACTGATGAATCTTAGAGGGACTTGGGGTGGGGGGAGGGGAGAAGAGATTAACCAAAGATCTTTTATGCATGTTAGAGGCCCAGTGCATGGATTCCTGCACCAATGAAATCCCTTGATCTGGTCTGCGGGGACCAAATTGAAACCAGCAGTCCAACATCCCCTGAGGGGTCCAGGATTGTGAGAGGGCTCAGGCCAGGCAGAGGGACCCCACCAGTGCATGAATCCATGCACTGGGCCTCTGGTATATAATATCTGTCTGCATTTCTATCATATCTAATAAAAGAGTAATATGCAAATTGACTATCTCTCCAATACACATTTTTTGCTGCTCCCATGTAGACACAAGTTGGCCACCACAAGATGGCCAGCAGGGGAAGGCAGTTTGGAGGAACCAGGCCTGCAAGGGAGGGTAGTTGTGGGTAATCAAGTCTGCAGGGGAGGGCAGTTAGGGGCATTACAGGCTGGCAGGGGAGCAGTTAGGCATCAATCAGGCTGGCAGGGGAGTGGTTAGGGAGTGACCAGGCTGGCAAGCCAAAGCAGTTAGGGGCAATCAGGAAGGGAGGCAGGCAGGCATGCAGTTGGGAACCAGCAGTCTTGGATTGTGAGAAGGATGTCCCAGATTAAAGAGGGTGCAACCTGGGTTGAGGGAATCCCCCGCCCCCATAAATGAATTCTGCGCACCAGGCCTCTAGTTATATATAAAATGTATGAGTTCATTCTGTCTTCCATTTGAGTATAATTGAGTCTTAGCTTCCAAGTGATTGACCTGTAAATAGTTACTTCAGTGATTCTCCTAGAGTGTTCACCAAGAAAATTATCAGAAATGCAAATTTTAGACCTACCCCAGAACTACTAAATTAGAAACTCTAGTGGTGAAATCCAGTCATCTGTATTTTAACAGAACCTTCCAGTGACTCATTTGTGAGCCACCTAATCAAAAATCTAAATCAATACTTATAGCTACTTGAAATTTGAATTAAAATAGTAGCGTTGCTATGTGAATATACTTGGGCTTCTTCAATCATTTTAGAACCTACTGATATAACCATAGAAAATCAATCTTATTTCACTCCAATTTATAATTCCACCCACAGGCTTGGCATCTCAAAATTACCCAAGTGCCCTAATACCTAATTTCTCAGCTAAAAGTCAATGTAGACTTGGGTTCATTTCCTAATTCATGGATGAAAAGCTATTTCCCATTACATTTCTTTGGTATAGGACAGGAAAAAAAATGAACAGGAAATGACAATAACCCAATACCAATTAATCAACCTTGCTGTCATTTCTTAAATATCATTTTCACAAATATGTAATTTCAGAGCTCTGGTAGAGGACAAAAGGATGACTTGGTAAGCTAAAAAAGAAAAAAAGACTCAAATGCCAGGGAACCTAGTTTATTTCTGAATCATGATATATTTATGCTGTGAATAAATGTTTGAAATTCAGATATTATATGTCACTATTTTTTTTGTGGCATAAAGATAACAGAATTATAAGAGAGGAATTTCATTGTTTTTACACTTTGACACAAACATAGGTCTGTTATAAAAAGCAGTCGCATGCATTACTGAGGAAGCAGGAGCCAATGATTACCACCCTGCCTTTTATCTCCACCTGTGGTGAACTCACTTGTGCGCTTCTTGCCCTACAAGCAGAACTGCAGTCTCCAATGCAATTATTGCCTAACCTTTGCAAGCTGCCTGTATCATCAAAATATTTATTTTCAGGAACATACTAAGCCTAAAGGAGATAGTTACTGATACATTGAAGTGGCTCTTTCTAGTTCAGGCAGCTGTTCTTGGCTCTTAAGTACACATGATTCTTTTCTAGTTTTCATTATTTTTTACTATATCTTTATCTAAACAAGTAAAAATTAAAATGTTTGTGATTAAAATCACTTGGAGCATGTATATAAATATATAAATATAAAAATAATCATTAATAACTTTATTATGTATATACACACATACATACTAGTATATATGTTGAACATAGGTAAACATAAATATGTAATACTCTTCAAATAATGAAACTAAGGTCCAAATATGGTAGAGAAACAGAATTTATAACAAAAATGAAATTTAAAAGAAATTTTAAAAAATATTAAAATTTAAATATTCTTTGGGACCACTTTGTATATACCCAAATTCAATTAACTATAATTATTGAGAATAACATTTTTTTTGCTAATTTTAAGTGATCAGCTTTGAAAAATGCTCAAAAGACAAAACAATTTTAATCTGTGATTACTATTTCATGGCCATTATAGATATTTCCACATTCAATTTAGATTTTCCTCCATATAATTGTATAATGCTAGCTAGTGTAAAAATCTGACTCACTTTTTCAATAAGCTCTCAAATACATATAACTAAAATATAAATTTATAGGAAAGAGAAACATATCAATGTACTAGTACACATGTGTTTAAAGGGTAATATGTTTAAAAAATGTTCTTTAATATTTTTGTTGATTTCAGAGAGGAAGGCAGAGGGAAAGAGATAGAAAAATCAATGATGAGAGAGAATCATTGATCAGCTGCCTCAAGCATGCCTACCCCCGCCACTGGAGATAGAGCCCACAATCCTGGCATGTGCCCTGACCACCCTGACCTCCTGGTTCATAGGCTGATGCTCAAACACTGAGGTATGCTGGCTCGGCAGGGTAATACCTATTTTTAATTCCTTATGAACGATGAATAAAGAAGTCTTATTAATTTAAAACAAAAACGGGAAGGCAAGGGAGGATAGGGGGGGAGATCAACCAATGAATTTGTATGCATATATGCATAACCTGTGGACACAGAAAATGGTGTGGTGAGGGCCTGAAGAGAATAGCAACCAGCTAGAAGAGGTTAATGGAGGAAAAAGGGGGACTTATATAATATTTTAAACAATAAAGATTGGGAAAAAACAAAAAACAAAAAAACAGTAGGTTTTCTTATAAAATAAATATGGAATATATTTATGCCAGGGATATAAAAATAGAAAATTTAGATACTATGGACATTTTATTATGTTAATCCTTCCAATCCATGAACATAGTATATTTTTCCATTTGTTTGTGTTTTACTCTTTTCCTTTTTTTCAGTGTTCTGAATATAAATAATAAAACGTTTATCACCCTAAACCCAAGGGAAATCTGGCTAAAAGGAAGCCCTACAACTAAACTGAAAGAGAAAGAGGAGAATTCAAGACACAAACACTGAAAAACTGAGGTAGGGGGTGCTGATGCGATAAGGGCTGGCGGCGGATCCCAGCTGGCAGAAGCATGTCATGAATGGGAGATATGGAGGAAAGTAAACTACTGTACTACACAGAGTTCAGAATCACATTTATAAGGTTATTCAAGAATCTTCTAAAAACCTTTGAGAAACTTGATGAGACCTCCAAGAAGCTTTGTGAGACCTTCAAAGACCTTAATGAGAATATCAAAAATATGAAAATGGACCAGCCAGAAATTAAACATACACAGTCTGAAATAAAGAATATACAGAAACTCAACTATAGATCAATGTGTCCCAAAAATCTGGAATATAATGAAGCAAAAATCACCCAACCAGAGAGGCAAAAAGAAGAAGAATCCAAAAGTCTGAGGATTGCATAAGGAGCTTCCAGTACAGATTTTTGGGGTGCCAGAAGAAGAGAGTGAGCAGGATATTGAAGGCCTTCTAGAAGAAATAATGAAATAAAACTTTCCCTACCTGGTGAAAGAAATAGACTTACAAGTTCAGGAAGTGCACAGAACCCCAAACAAGAGGAATCCAAAGAGGACCACACCAAGACACATCATAATTAAAATGCCAAGGGCAAAAGACAAAGAGAAAATCTTACAAAGCAGCAAGAGAAAAACAGTTACCTGCAAAGGAATACCCATATGACTGTCAGCTGATTTCTCAACAGAAACTATGCAGGCCAGACGGGAATGGCAAGAAATATTCAAAATGATGAATAACAAGAACCTACAACCAAGATTACTCTACCCAGCAAAGCTATCATTCAGAATTGAAGGTCAGATAAAGAGCTTCACAGACAAGAAAAAGTTAAAAGGGTTTATCAACACCAATCCAGGATTACATGAAATGTTGAAGGGTATTCTTTAAGAGGAAGAAGAAGAAAAATGTAAAGGTAAAAAATTATGAATAACAAAAAGACATCAAATACATACCTACCAACAAGTGAATCTAAAAATCAAGTGAATAAAAAATCTGAAGAACAAAATGGACTGGTGAATACAATAGAATCAGGGATATAGAAAGGGATTGGACTAACAATTCTCAGGGGTAAGGGGGTCTGAGGGGTGTGGGAAGAGATTGGAATCTTACATCTATGGATGAAGACAGTGGCAGGGGTAAGGACTTGGGGTGGGGTTGGGAATCAGGTGGAGGGGAGCTATTGGGTGGGTGGAAGAGGAACACCTGTAATAATCTGAACAATAAAGACTTATTATATTAAAAAAAAGGGAGACCACTGTATGACAGAACATATTTGGCATATTTGCATATAGCTAATAAAGGGGTTAATTTACAAAGAACTAATACAACTCAACAAAAGAAAGACAAACAATCCAATTTAAAAATGGGTTAAGATACAAGGAAGCAGAGATCAGACTGTTGGACTTCAGAGGGAAGGGTGAGGATAAGGGGGAGAGATCAACCAAAGGACTTGTGTGCATGCATATGAGCCTAACCAGTGGTCACAGACAACAGTGGGGTGGAAGCATGTGTGGGGAGGGGTTTGGGATGGGACTGGGAGGTTTGAGGACACATATGTGACACCTTAATCAATAAAGAATTTTTTAAAAATAAAATAAAATGGGTGAAAGACCTAAGTAGATACTTCTCCAAGGAGGGCACACAGATAGATGTCCATGAGATCTATGAAAAATCCACAAAGTCATTGGTAAGACAGATGAAAATTAAAAGCGAAGGATTCTGACTAGAATTAAGTGATCAAGCAAGAGCCAGTAGAAGGGAGAGAAAGGTTAGAAGATGAAGTCATAAAAGTCAATGGATTGATAGGCAGCTCATGTCAAGTCATGCAGGTTCTCATAAGAATTTCCAATTTTATTCTGGGTGATCTGGAAAGTCATTAGAAAGTTTTTTGGGTTTTTATTTTTTTGCTTTTTTGTTTCTTTCCTCTCTTGAGCCACATGCCTGCATTATTCCCTTTCCATCTTGCCTCTTCATTACGTTATAGCCTCTGGAACAGTTAGTAGGTTTCTTTGACTTCAGTGTCTTCCCAAACCCCTCTTTCTCTTTCTCTACAAACTTAAGCTCCATAAATAACTTCTTGGATTATGTTATTCCCTCATCAAAACTTAAAACAAAAACAGTAATGATAGCCATAGTTTAGTGTTGCATCCATTATCTATTTTTAAATGAAATTTATTGGGGGTAACATTACAGAAGTTTCAGTTGTATAATTCTATAATACACCATCTGTATATTGCATTTTGTGCCCACCACTCAGTGTCAAGTCTCTTTCCGTCACCATGTATTTGACTTCAGTTACCTTCTTTATTCTCTCCTCAATCCCCTCCCTTCTTATAATACTGTGTCTCTGTCAACGAATTTATTTGTTGTTCATTTGTTTGTTATTTCTGCTTTATATCCCACATGCGTGAAATAATAGTGTTTTTTTTTCCTTTTCCACCTGACTTACTTCACTTAGCATGACATTCTTAAGATCCATCCACGTTGTTGCAAATTACAGTATTTAATCTTTTTTTTATAGCTGAGTAGTATTTCACTTTGTATATGTACCATATATTTATCCAGTTATCCATTGTTAATAATGCTTCAATGAACATAGGATTACACACCTCTTCAGACATGTTTTCAAAATTTTCAGGTATCTATATAGATAAAATGCTAATATGCTAAGTGTCTCTCCTACTATCTGACTGGTCACTATGATGCCCCCTGACCACCAGGGGCAGATGCTCAACACAGGAGCTGCCCAGCTGAAGTGATTTTGCTGTGGTGGTTCTCAGGTACTGCACCCAAAGCCAGAGAGAAGGGAGCCCAATTCCTCTCCAGGCTGTGCAATTCCACCTTCAGCCTTGGGATATGTTGTTGCTGGGGCACTGTTGGCCCCTGAATCTTGTTTGCAGCACACATTGGCGTTCCACACTCTGAATGACAGTGACTTTGCAGAGTGCCTTCTCACACTCCGGACCCCTCGGGAGATATTGGAGAGCTGGTTATGGCCCAATCCCCACAGGCCAGGCCTAGGGATCCTACCTGCCTGAGGGACATACTCACTCACTCACTTGAAGATGCCCTGAAAACCAAGGTGCCACCCCAGGTGTGGCCAAGCCAAGGATGGACCACAGGAGATTGGCTCCAGGGTGTGTCCGGCCCTTCTCGCCCAGTCCTACCCTGATGGCCACCTTCTAATTAGTTTTCTTTCAATGTGCATAAATCCCTTCACCAGGTCACTAGTATATCCAAAAGAGAGATCACAGGATCACACAGTAGCTCTATTCTTATTTTTTAAAGGAACCTTCATAGAGGCTGTACCAATTTAACATTCCCAGCAGCAATGAATGAGGGTTCCTTTATCTCAACCTCTCCAACATTTGTGATTACTTGTCTCATTAAGGATAGTATTCTAATGGTTGTGAGGTGGTATTTCATTATGGTTTTGATTTGCATTCTCCTAATAGCTAGTGAAGTTTAGCATATTTTCATATAACAAATTTTGCTCATTTGTATGTCTTTTTGGAAAAGGTATCTATTCAACTTTGCTCATTTTTAAATTGTACTGTTCATTTTTTTTTGTTATTGAGTTGTGTGTGTTATTTTTAAATTTTGGAAATTAGCCCTTTGTTCAAGGTATTTGGAGCAAATTTCTTCTTCCTTTCCATTCATTGCTTTTTTTGTTTTGTTTTGTTTTGTTTTTTGATAGTTAATTTTGTTGGGCAGGAGCTAATTTCAACTATTAACTCATTTAATTAGATTTTCACATTAACATTTGAGGCAAAAATGACTTGTACCCATTTTTCAGATGAAGAAATGGTGGCTTAGAGAAGTTGAGGGTATTGACTTCAGTGTATATATCTAGGTAGCAGTGGAGACAATGCTAATCAAGTGAAACTTACTTAGCAAAATGGTTAAGGTCTCCCATGAGAAGCTTAAGTTTGAGCTGGACTGACCTGGCTTCATGTGTCATCTCTATCACTTATCAAATTTTGGTCTGAGGCAAGGCACCTAAACTTTGACTCTGTGAACTTATCTGTAGAATGATAATCATAATAATACTGTCCTCAAAACTAAAATGAGAAGATGCACACAAAGCACTTTACATAAACCTTACTATATCATGTACACTTAACAAATGTCAGTTGTAATCGTTTCTTTAATATTAACATGTCATTGAATAATGCATTAGAACATAAAGGGATATTTTCATAGAAATGTAAATATTTTAATTATTATAGCACTACACTCGAGGTACTGTTTGATCACAACCAAGGTAAAACTATGCCTTATTATCAATATACCAATAACATATGTGAGCCCTTATATACAAAAACAAAAATTCATACTTGATTTTTAAAATGTATATAT
Source organism: Vespertilio murinus (assembly GCA_963924515.1). Classification (NCBI taxonomy): domain Eukaryota; kingdom Metazoa; phylum Chordata; class Mammalia; order Chiroptera; family Vespertilionidae; genus Vespertilio; species Vespertilio murinus. Next base: position 56,103,003 of record OZ004704.1, read on the forward strand.
TTTCTTGTTATAATTCTTAAAAAGCTAACGTTATGGATTTTCTTTTATGGCCAGTTTCCACTGAAGAACATTTTTTTTTATCATTAAAGAATAAGACTATTGCAGATGCTGGCTATCAGACAAATCAGCAGATGGAGAGTAGTTACAATGACAGTGATGAATGCTAAGTTATTATAATAATTTACAACTTTTCATGTTATTCAAATGTTTTACTCATTCTAAAAACTGGCTGAAGAGAAGAATATGTCATTTCTGATAGTGGTTTTCCCCCCCAGTATAGTAACATGTCTGATGATGGCAGCTTCTATTAGGAAAAATAAGCAGTATTTCTGAAGTTTGAAAATAGTGTTGTTTGGCTAGGTTTGTAATATACTCCTTTGTGTACCATTATTAATTAGCATAATTTCAGTCCTATTTGTGGGATTTCTTTTGGCTTATCTCATATGGGGATAAGATGGCTTTTATTTTGGGAATGCATTATAATGGATAGATTTTTACAAAAGCTTGTCAACACCATCCCGACTTCACTGTCTGTAGAAAGATAAATTCAGTGTTATTGGCAACAATCTTATTGGCTAGAAGTATAATCTCAACTTTTCCGCTGTCCCAAATCTCTGAAAAACTCAGTAGAAAGCCAGTCTACCCATTCTTTTGGATCAATAATTGTCAAACTAATAATTAGCTGCTGAATCCTTCAAATAAAATCATGTGAGGAGCTAAATTTACAAAATCAAAAAATGAATCACTTCTCTGGGAGCCATGGGTAAATTGCCCATCTTCAGTTTTCCCAGGGTTGCTTCAGGACCTCCTCAGGTCTCAGAGGAACATATTCTATACTCTGCTGACTACCCCAGAGAAGCCGACCTGTCAGAGAAAGGTGCTTTTTTACTGGAAATTATTAGCTCATTGTAGATCTATGCTTTAAGATGATAGCATGGCCGGTACTAAAGGACAGGATCTGAAAAGCCATCCATTATTAAACCTACAGTAATGGTGTTATTGAAGATGTTTATTGATTTACACTATGAGTCCTCAGGAGCACTTTCTGTCTGATCTTGGGCTTTTCCTGAATAATTTTCTGATTGAGGGAATAAAGGACAATCTTCATAGAGGTAGTGATCTTTGAACTCAGCCATTTTATTTTATAGGATCATTTCAGAGGAGAGGAATTTATAGATTTGGGGAAGTGCATGGTGAGTCGAGGGAACAACAGGTAATTTGTTGTGCTAGTAGTAGATTTGTGAAGTAATGTTTTAAGAATAATGCTAGATATATACATTTTCTTTTCACAGAGTGTAGATGTCATTTGGATATTCATTAAACACCTCTGAGGAACAAGTTCATAATGATTGAAAATCACTAAAAACAATATGAAATATTTATATATATTTCCCCTGAGGAGCATAGCATCGATCTGCAAAATAAGTTTTTCCAAAGAAATAGTCATAGCTTGCTTCCTTATGAATGAACCTGTTTTTTCAATACTAAAAATATCTATATTATCTATATTATAAAAGTATTTGAACTAAAAATGTAAATCCCAGAAATGTTGAAAGTTAGCAAGGTAAGCTATGAAATACAAACTATATGTTTTTTCTTCAGTATATTGTTGATATATATATAAAGATAAGGAACCGGATCAAACCATCATCCTAAGAGAATTAGCTCTGTTTTGGTCTAGATATTGCTTCTTTGATGTTTCTGCTTCTAATAACCATATTGCCTCTGAAAAAAATTATTGTTTTACTGCTTGATAAAAATTTAATACAAAAAGAAAAAAGAAACCACCTCATTTTCAACTCTATTGCCAAGGTTTTGCTTTCTTTTATTGTGCCCTGCAAATTTCTATCACTAAGTTCTTATAACCTACCAGACGTCTTGTTTCTGTGTTTTCGCCATCAGACAATTAATACAACCTTTCTTTTGCTAGTATTAGTTCTCTCTGGCCTTCCTTCCTGTGCTATTTTCTGTTCCTATATTAGTTCTCAAACTATAATTATGCCCTCTTCATTTTCTTGAAAGAGTAACTTCCTAATTGAATGTTACACATGAATTTAAGGTAAGGTTCTCGTACCTATAAAATATCTACTAAAAAGTTTATTTTGACCCATACAAATACCCCCTACCTTAAAACAATGAAGGAAAGAAAGGGGAGAAAAATAGAAGGAAAATAACAAAGAAATAGGGGAAAAAAAGGAAAAAAAAAGAAAAGTTTTCTTTCATTCCAAATCTAGATTTTGGAAGATCTAAAAGCCACAATTGATGGCCAATATTCTTGCTAGACTGGTACTTGTCTAGGGTTTTAAATGGACAGCTGTCTAAGGATAGCTATTTTGCCTAATCTTCCTGTGTTTATATTTCCTGATAAACAGACATTTGTTGTTTCATAGCTCTGTCAGCAGACCTTTATCTCATGGATACTTGACAGATTAGCATTGACAAAGAAACATTGACATTTGTATGAATTATTGCTGTCAGAGCTGACTGAATACTACATATGCAATACTTTTTGATCATTATATATATATATATATATATATATATATATATATATATATATAAAACATCTGATTATCACATATGCTAGAGGCCTAATGCATAAAATTTGTGCATCAGTAAGCCTTTGTAGCCTAGACTGCCTCAGGATCAGGCCTAAACCAGCAGTCATACATATCCAGAGGGGTCCCAGATTTAAGAGGGTGCAGGCTGGATTGAGGGGACCCCACCCTCCATGCTTAAATTTCATGCACTGGGCCTCTAGTTATACTAATAAAATTGGATGGATGGAGGTAATGGGGAAAAATGGTGGACATCTATAATAATTTCAACAATAAATATTAAAAAAACAACAAGCTCTGAAGTTAAATGATTGGGTTCAAATCCCAGATTCCCACTTATTCATTAATTGTTCTTGGCAAGTTTCTTAACTGATTTTAAGCCTTGGGATTCTTCTGTGAGTTATGATGTAAGTAAGAATACTTATGTCATATTGTGCATTTGAAAATTAAATTAAATAATAAAGTTTTGGAACACTGCCTGAATTAGATGCCAAGTCTAAGTGCTAATAATAATATGCCTTACTATACTCCTGATATTTTTTAGTTTATATTTTAAAAATTGCTGTAAGATATCCAAAAATTTATTTTTAGGAAAGAGAAATAAATATCTAAGAATGGTAAAGATTGAAAATAATTATGTGAATTTTAAAGAGACAAAAATTCTTGTGCTGAAACAGAAATTGTTTTCTCTATAATGTTTAGCACTTTGTATAAAAGAGCTAAATCTAATTCTTTTGATTTTGACCATATTACCAACTGTGGCTTCCAACAGGTTTTGAAGGATGCTGAAATGAATTATTTTTTAAAGGGGCAGGATGGGGGAGGTTCCATAGTCAATAATTAACATTACCCTTTAGGGCATTTAAAGCTAGAGATAAATAACATGTACAATAAAATTTAAATAAGTATAGGATAGATTTTTCTCAGTTTGTCTTTGTTTAAAAAAATATAAAAAGTTATATAAGATTCATTCTTACATCAACATTTTTAAAATTCTTTATGAAAGGACAAGACATTTAATAATTTATAATGTACTAGTTGTGGGAAAACTGTATGAATTTTCCTTTAATCTCTGGAATTGTCTTCCCCCCACAATTCCACTCCCCAACCTACTGTGTGAATGAGGGCATTTATGTATCCAGCATTACAGTGTATAGTGTGGATTACTGTAATTAACTGTACATATCCAAGAAACATATAGCTATTATGCAAAAACTATTATGAGCAAATACAGCAGTTGAGATGGAATATGCAAACAGCAAATCCACTCAAGGTCAGAGTGAGAAAAGCAAAATGACGTTCTATGTTGGTTTCAACATGAGTAATTCATTTCTATTGCACAGTACAGTTAAAATGAGAGTTAAAGAAAATGAGTAAGGTAAAATTTAGATACTTTACATCCTTCTCTCTTCTTTAGCTGGAAAATAATTCAGTGATTTTTGCCACTACTGAGAAAAGAGAGATTTATTTACACTGTATATTTTCCTTCTTGGATAACTACACGTTTATTTCCTAACATTTTCCCTGCCCACCTTATAGGTAATCTAATGAAAGAAAATAGCATGTCAGTGATAGAACATTACTCTAGAAGTTTTCCATGGTCTTTGTGCTTTTTATACTTTTACTAGAGTCCCAGTGCACAAAATTAGTGCACAGGGGGGGCAGGGCCCCAGCCCAGCCTGCAACAATATCAGTGTCCTGTATCCTAGGTAGCCTCTGGCCAGAGGCCTGCCTTCCCTCCCTCTACAGGTATGGGCATGCAAGTTGCTGGGGCTACTGCTGGGGTGACACCACCAGCAACCAGCACCCTGGCTGCTATGGGCACTGCCATCTTTGTGATGGAGTAATAGTTAATTTGAATATTACCCTTTTATTAGATAGGATTACTGGTTGGGTGACCTTGAGGAATTGTTTTTTCTAAACTCATTCTACATTTTTTAAAAATTATAATATATATTCATTTTTCCTAGAGGATAAAAAGTTTGTTAATTGATCAGTAGATAGATTTAGGTAGGTAAACCTTATAGTCGTCGTGTTTTTTGTTTGTTTTCATCTTTCTCTTTTGTGGGAACCTCAGGTACAGAGGGGTCACCTAATGATATTTCTTAGCTTATGGAAACCTGTCCTTCTATATCACCCTTCTTATATATTTTCCTACTCCCTAATTTTCCTTTTATGTACTTTTTAAATGTGTACTTTTATGACCTTGTTTAATATAAAATATATCCCATGGTGCATGCTTAATGTACATAGCTATAACTGTTTATTTTTTAATCAATCCTATGTTTAAAATATATATGGATTCTAATTCAATGCTTCTAATTACTACATAGAATTTTATTCTTCAACTCCACTACAGTTTATTTATTGATCATGCTCATGTTGACTCCAGTTGCTTTAGATTGCCTCTAAGTCCATGTAACTGCAAACAATGCTGCTATAAAGCTTTCTACTTTATGTACCTTTCTGTATACATTCAGGGATTTCTCAAAGCTTAAAACCATGACTGGACTGGCAGGGTCAAATGAAATGTTTAATCTAATTTACTTTAATCTGATCTAATCTGATTAAATTGTACGCGTATACTTTATAGAGATGTTTGTATTCCACAAATTTTAAGAATTTGTATTTTTGTTTTTTTATTGTATTGTGTATTTACTGTATTTTAAGTATTCTGATATATGAAGCGTTTGTTTAATAAATTTGATTTATAGAGCAATTTTAGGTTCATAGTAAGATTGAGTAGAAAATATAAAGGTTTTCTGTATACCACCTCTCGCCATACACATGCCGGCTCCCTTAACATCAACACCCCTGGCCACAGTTCTACATTTATTGCAATTGATGAGCCATTATTTGATAACATCATTACCACCCCTAGTTTATAATTTACATTAAGATTCACTCTTGATGTAAATGTCATAGGTTTTTTAAAAATGTATAATGAGCCAAAACCGGTTTGGCTCAGTGGATAGAGCGTTGGCCTGTGGACTGAAGGGTCCCGGGTTTGATTCTGGTCAAGGGCATGTACCTTAGTTGCAGGCACATCCCCAGTGGGAGGTGTGCAGGAGGTGGCTGATTGATGTCTCTCTCTCATCGATGTTTCTAACTTTCTATCCCTCTTCTTCCTCTTTATAAAAAAATCAATAAAATATATTTAAAATAAATAAATAAATAAGTAAATAATGTATAATGATATTTATGCATCATCTTAGTGCATGAAAAGTAGTTTCACTGCCTTAAAAGTATACTGTGCTGTTTCTAATCATCCCTCCTGCTGGGAAATATTGATCTTTTTCATTGTGTCCATAGTTTTGCTTTTCCTAAGTGTCCTATAATTGGAATGATACAGTATGTACCCTTTCAGATTGGCTAATTTGACTTCATAATATGCATTTAAGTTTCCACCATGTCTTTTCATGGTAGCTCATTTATTTTTAGTCCTGGATAATATTTCACTGTCTGTATGTACCAGTTTATTTATCCATTCCCCTACTGAAGGTCATTTTGACTGCTCCCAAGTTTTGGCAGTTATGAATAAAACTGCAATTGGACATAAGTTTTCTGTTCATTTGCATAAATACCAAGGAATGTGATTGCTTGGTTGAATGGTTTAAATATGTTTAGTTTTGCAAGAAACTGCCAAAGTGTCTCTCAAACTGACTGTACCATTTTGCATTCCCATAGCAATGAATGAGTGTTCTCATTGTTCCTTATCCTTGCCCAGTATTTGGTATGTCAGTGTTTTGGATTTTTGCCATTTTAGTAGATATATAGTGGTACCTCATTGTTGTTTTAATTTGCATTTCCCTAACAATGTACATTGCTGAACATATATTCATATGCTTACTAGCCTCTGTGTATCTTTTTGATGTGATATATTTTCAAGTCTTTAGCCTGTATTTGTTGGGTTTTAAGATGTCTTTGCATACAGGATGAGGCAAATGTAGGTTTACAGTTTTGAGGAAGCAAAATGCACAGTTTATTCTTTTATTATTATTTATTAATTATTGAATTATTTTCCATATGAACAACTTTAAACCTACTTTTGCCCTCCCCTGTATTTTGGATAACAGTCATTATCAGCTGTGTCTTTCACTAATACTTTTTTCCCCAACCTGTGGCTTGGTGTGCAGTCTTTTAATCTATTTTTTTCCCTAATTTTATTTATTATGACCTACAACCTAGTGAGTGATATGCCCCTCTTCAAATGAAGGCAGCTGCTTTTTTTTTTTTTTTTTTAGCCTCATCCATGATTGTCTTTTGTGAATGTCTTATCAATGCTGCAAATATGTATTGCTTTGAATAGGGCTTGTAAAAGTTCAACATAATGTGCTATTTAGTAGCTTAGGCTCTGGAATTTGGAATAACTGATTTTGAAACCCTCTTTGCTACTTCTCTCTGAGCAACCTTGAGAAAAATTACTTAAACACTCTGTTCTTAGTTTTTCCATATGAAAAACTGAGTGTGTCCAAAAAGGACACACTCCATAGATTTAGACTGATGATTAAATGAATTAATTTAGGTTAGGTACTTGCACAGTGTGTGGTAATATATTAAAGTTATAATTAATATTTATGAAGTTGGAATTGAATTGTATACTTACAAAGGGTACATTTTATGACATTTAATTTGTATTTCAATAAAGATAAAAATAGTAAAAAATGGTTACTTCTATAAAGGCAAAGAAGAATTGATTGGTATCAAGAGTTTGTGGTAATCTTACTAAAATATTAATTAAAATTTCTAAAAATTTTCAAAAATTTAATAATAATATAACATATATTATAAACATGAATTGAGTATTTCCATATGCCAAGTTATTAACTCATTTAATCTTACCACAGTCATAAGAGGCACCTACCATTAATATCACCTCTTTGATGATAATGAAATCAAAACAAAAGAGGTTAATCAACTCAATAATCACAAGGCCATCAATTAAACCAATATATTGATCCAGGCTATCTGGCTTAAAAGAGCCTACTCTTACCCAAATGTTACCACTGTCACTGTCCATCCTGTGTGTGCAGCTGCAATGTGTTTGATCAGAGAAAGGTGAGGTGGATTAGTATAATTTCTTACATTTCAATTTGTTTCAATGCTGTAATAGTAATGACTAACATACTAAGTGTATTACATACATAATTAGAATAGATGACTAATTTTTATGGTGCTAGCTAAAATATCAAAAGTACAGATAAAATTGTGATAATTAAGAGATGCTAAAACGACAGCTAAATACTGAAGACCTGTAGTGAAAATTTTATGTTCCTTTAAAAATAAATGTATTAGATTCCACATAGGAGTAAGATCATGTGATACTTGTCTTTCTCTGACTGGTTTATTTCACTTAGCATGAATCTAATGAACAAAATAAATTGCTGAACAAAATAGATCCAGACACATAGAAGCATGAAACAGACTGTTGTATTTCAGAAGGAAGGTGGGGGTGGTTGGGTGGAAAGAGATTGACCAGGGAACTTGTATGTGTATATGCACAACGCCATGGACACAGACAATAATGTGGTGAAGACCTGGGTTGAAGGAGGGGAAAACTAGAAGGGGTTCAATGGGGGAAAAGAGGAGATATATGAAATAATTTTTAAAAAAAGATTTAAAAATAATAAAAAATAAATGTATGCTCATGATAAGCTCTAAGTTGCTACAACCTCTCCCATCATATTAGAATGGAGTAAGTTTTATATGCATTACACAGATACTGCTTACTCACTGCTCTGTAATACTTCTTACATACCCATCATTCGTAGACCCTTTACTGATATTTGACTGTGACAGTAGAATCATATGGCTGTTATAATGTTTATACCCAAAACAGTAGCTTTTGTAAAAGCATGACATAGGACATGAGGGCAGATATCCTATATAATAAAAGCCTAATATGCAAATTATTCGACCAGGAGTTTGACCGCTTGCTATGACATGCGCTGACCACCAGTTGGTGCTGCAGAACATGGCGGGCATCAGGGATGTGGCACTGGCAGCAAGCAGCAGTGGAGGTGCTGCTGGCCCCAATGGGCCCCAATGACAGAGGGACCATGGCTGCATGGTTGAACAGATGAGATGGTGGTTCCAAGCCAAGGCAGATTCAAGCAGGGCCTGATCACCCTGCCAATCACCTTGCAGATGGTAATCAGGGCAATGGCGGGGGTCAAGGGCCACTTCCAGGCTTCTAGTGCTGAGAGAGCTGGGTAGGGGGCCCAGCACTGACTGATCGCCCAGCAGGTAGGATGGTGGAGCAGGTGAGGGGACAGCACCAGGCTAAGGTTGTGTGCGAGGCAGGGCTGTGGGGCTACAAGCCTGCACCCTATCACCACAGGCCACCCTAAGAGACCCCACCCATGTACAAATTCATGCACCAGGCCTCTAGTATAACATATAAAGGATGATAGAGTCTGTTTATTAATCTCTGAAAGACTGTATAATTTAACTAATGAATTCATTCCAGCACTATTCTATCTTATAAAAAAACCTTGCCTAAAAATTATTTGCTCTCAAGATAAACATAAGAGTCAATTAAGTGTTGAGGTGAGCTCTTTACATTATTTTATACTAGAGGCCCGGTGCACGAAATTCATGCACTCAGGGAGGAAGGTTTCCTTCAGCTCAGCCTACATGCTTTTGTAGTCTGGAAGCCTTTGGGGGATATCCAACTGCTGGTTTAGGCCTGCTCCCCATGGGCCTAAGCTGGCAGTCAGACATCCTTAGTGCTACTGTGGAGTCGGGAGAGACTCCCACCGTGAACACTGTGCTCACCAGTCGTGAGCCCTGCTAGGGCTTCTGGCTGAGCAGTGCTCCCCTGTGGGAATGCACTGACCACCAGGGGTCAGCTCCTGCATTGAGCATCTGCTCCCAAGTGGTCAGTGCACTTCATAGTGACCTGTTGTTCCTCTCTTCGATAGATTTGCATATTAGCCTTTTTTTTTTTTTAACATCAGATAACATATTAGACTTTAACATAAACTAAGTGATATTCATTCTGAGATAAGTTGCAAATCTGCAAATCAAGAGAAAGTTTAGACTTGACAAATATCTTGGTAGCCGAAACCAGTTTGGCTCAGTGGTAGAGCATCAGTCTGTGGACTGAAGGGTCCCCGGTTCGATTCCGGTCAGGGACATGTGCAAGAGGCAGCTGGTCGGTATTTCTCTCTCATCGATGTTTCTAGCTCTCTATCTCTCTAAAATATCAATAAAATATATATTTTAAAAATAATAAAAAATATCTTGGTGATATATATATATATATGGCTATTGTAATTTTAATAACTAACAAGATATTTAACCTAATTTTTTAAATGACTGCACAATTGTTTAGAATTAATTTAAGCACATGGTAGAAAAGAAAATGAACGTTATTCTTAGTACTTGATATAAAATATAGCATTACCTAAATGCTTTTTTGAAATAGCTCAAATGATAGAAATACAGTTTCATATTTCAATGAATTGTGACAATAACAAGTGCCCTGAGGACATACTTTGGAGGTTTCATAAGGATTAAAATAATAAAAACATATGAAGAAAGGATTAGACAAATAATTTTAGCAAAGGTATTAAATTCAATATGTATGGAAATGAAAATTAAAAAATAGATTGATACTGAAATAGGAAACAACAACATACCCTGTTTAAAATGCAGCAATATATTGTCATGATTAAGTAGATAAAATAATATAACATATTGTTACACATCATTACCTCTTCTTATGTTTACTATTAAGACATAATTAAGGATTTCATATGTTATAATATGTGCAAGGAACTTTTGGAAAAATATAAAATCTATTATAGAACCAAGAAGAGCTGTCATTCAAAGACTCAGCAGTCAGAATAAAGGTTGTTAAAAGGAAAATATTAGTCCCCCTAGGACTAAATATATGATTATATTGACTATGATTATATTGGCTATTTTCCGTGACAGGATATAATGAGAGTTTAATGAGAAGTATCATTAGATTGAATGAGCATATTTGATTTATCTCAGACAGGATTCTTATATTACTGTCCACCTTGAATTTTTAAAAAAAGCTTTTTGGATATACTTACTGGGTTGAATTAAATTAAATCGCACTTACGTTTTATATTATAAATTTACAGGATCAAAGTTGAATGGCTACATGTCTCAGAAAGACTATAAACATCTATATATACTGAGTGGCCAGATTAGTATGATCCCTGAATACACAATAATCTGGCCACTCAATCCTATATAATAAAAAGCTAATGTGCAAATAGTCCCATTGACCAGGAGTTCGACCAGTACGCAGGGCAGCCAACCGCCCATGTTCCCTTCCCCTAGCCAGGCTGGCCAGACCCCACCCATGCACAAATTCATGCACTAGGCCTCTAATAATATATATACTGAGAGGCCAGATTATTATGAGTTCAGAGATCATAATAATCTGGCCACTCAGTGTATATAAAAAGCTAAGTGAGCATCTGGCCCTTTGACCATCAGACTGGCCGGTATATATGATATGCACTGACCACCAAGGGGCAGACTCTCAAAGCAGGAGCTGCTGAGCTGCAGTGATTTGGCAGCAGTGGTTTTTGGGTGACATGACCCAGAACCAGAGAGGAGGGAGCCCTATTTCTCTCAGAGCCCCGCCTTCCCACCCTTGGCTGTGGGTTATATTTTTGCTGGGGCACTGTTGGCCCCAAATCTAGTTTATTGATAAGCTGCAGTGACTTAGCAGCTGCAATTCTCGAGTGACGCACAAATCTTTCTTCTAATTAATTTCCTTTCAATGTCCACAAATCCATGCACTGGGCCACTAGTTTTTAATAAATATTAAAGTATCACATACCAGTCAGCAAGAAAGATTACTGTTAAACATTCAGACTAGAATGATTCATACTTTATCTTTAGGAAAAAGGTATATTTTTAAGATGTAAGAAAACTGTATCTAATGGAAATTTTATTAACTGTTGTAAAATTTGGAAGCACCAGGTATTATTTCTCCTAATCTTATCTCTTATACCTATTTATGATTGTCCAAAATAAAAATAAAAACAACTAATTTCCCCCCAAATTTACAGGATGAAATAAAAGCATATAGGAGGTATAGGTCTTATTCCCCTCAAAAATAGTCTTATGTTTTTAGACTAATAGTGTTTGAGTGTGTCTTAATTGTAATGCTAGCCTTTATTTTAAAAATGAACAAAACAAAAGCATTTGCAGGTAAACAATTTTATAGAAGATTTATTATATTGTCACTTAACCCTGTATGTTTTTATTAAATAATAATGAATAATTATTATATTTTTAACATTAAAATAATTTTAAGGAATAATTACAAACTACTACCATTTTATTTTTATTCACCAATTTTAATTTCAATATTAATGTTTTTTTGTTTCCTGGCTATTATATATTACTAGAGGCCCAGTGCACAAAACTTGTGCACTGGGGAGGGATGTATCCCTCAACCCAGCCTGCACCTTCTCCAATCTGGGACTCTTCTAGGATGTCTGACTGCCAATTTAGGCCTTATTCTGGCAGTTGGACACCCCTCTTACAATCTGGGATTGCTGGCTCCCAACAGTTCACCTACCAGTCTTCCTAATTGCCTCTAACCACTTCTGCCTGCCAGCATGATCACCCCATAACCACCCCCCTGCCAGCCTGATTGACACCTACCTGTTATCCTGCCAGCCCAATTGCCCCCAACTGTCCTCCCCTGCCACCCAATAACCCCGAACTACCTTCCCCTGCTGGCCTGGTCACCCTCAACTGCCCTCCCCTGAAGGCCTGGTCTCTCCCAACTGTCCTCCCCTCCTGGCCTGGTTGCACCAACTGCCCTACCCTACTGGCTTGGTCACCCCTTATTATCCTCCCCTGCTAGCCTGATCACCCACAACTGCCTCCCCCCCCCTGATGGCCATCTTGTGGTGGCCATCTTCTGACCATGTGGGGGTGGCCATCTTGTGTGAGGTTGTTATGGTCAATTTGCATAGTACCTCTTTATTATATAAGATAATCATCATTTATCCAATGGACCATTATGCAAGTTAATTAAATAAAACATGACTAAATATTAATATATTTTAAAATTATTTAAAAGTCAAAGTTATCATTGTGACTAGTAGTCAGGTGAATAGAGTAGTGAACCAAATGAAGAAATTATTAACATGTTGTATAATTTCCCCCATACATTTAAAGTCTTCCTAAATCCTCTTGGTTATTTTATTCTTAAATTTTAAAAAAAATGATTATCATACTTAGAGAATTTAGTCAAAATCAAATAAAATCAGTGTCCTTCATACAACCTTCTATACCACTTATTGAGATCTAATTCACATACAATAAACCACCCTTTTAAAATGTTCTATTCGGTGGTTTTCAGTACATTTACCGAGTTGAGCAACAATCATTATTGTTGAACTTAGAATACTTTCAATACCCCAATTTAAATTCCCTTCTCTACTCTTTCAAGGTTATTTTGGCTATCCAGAGTTCCTTACTTAAAATTTTTTTTTTTAATTTTGTTTTGATTTGAGAGAGAGAGAGGAGGGAGGGAAGAGAGAATTTGATTTATTATTCCACTTATTTGTGCATTCATTGGTTAATTCTAATATGTGCCCTGACTAGGGATTGAAGCCACAATCTTGACATATTGGGATAAAGGTCCAACCAACTGAACCACCTGGCTAGGGCCAATTCCTCACCTTTCAGTGTTATTTTTAGTATCATCTTATCACTTTCTTTAAACAAAGGAAAGCAACTTGGATAGTTACAGGAATTATTTTGAATCTGTAGAGAAACAGTTTCCTTAATTTTATTTTTTTACATTGTTTGTTGCTAGTGTACAGACATACAATTTATTTTTGTTTATTGATCTTGTCTCCTGCAACATATCTGGATTGCTTTATTAGTCCCAATAGTTCTCAAGTAAATTCCTTAGGATTTACTCTATATAAGATTATGGCATCTGTCAATAGAGATAGTTTTACCTTTTCTATTACAATCTGGATGATTTATTTCTCTTTCTCTGAGTCTCCATGGCTAGAACTCCTATACAGTGTTGGACAGAAGTAGTGAGAACAGATGTACTCATTTCTTTATAATTTTAGGTGGGAGCATACAGATTCTCACAATGAAGTATGCTGTTTATCTGTTTTACATATTGATTAATTTTATGAGAACCACTCTCTAAAAGTTAATGGAAAAATGTCCTTTATGTTTGAAAGCTGAGGAAGTTTTCTTCTAATCCTACTGTTTGAGTACTTCTAGCATGAAAATATGTTGGCATTCATCAGATACTTTTTCTTTATCTATTGAGATGATTGTGTGGGTTTTCTCTTTTATGTATTAATATAACCTATTATATTAATTGAATTTTGTATGAATTTTATATGTAAATCATACTTTCTCATGATACATATTTTTTATATGTTGATAGCTTTGTTTTCCTAGTACTTGGGTGCATTTTTGCATCTATGTTTATAAAGGCTCTGTAATTTTCCTGCAAAGTCTTTGTCTAATTTGGTATTAGTGTATAGTGACCTTATAGAATCATAGTGGAAATATTAAAACTTCTTTGTGGAAAAATTTGTGATAATTGGTATTTATTTTTCTTGAAATACATCATAGCATTTACCAATGAAGCCATTGTGATCTGGGCTTTTTATGATAGTTTTTGTGTTTCTTTTTTAGATTATTGTTAGTTTTTTAACTTGTTTGGCCCATTAAGATTTTCAATTTCTTCTCCAATCAATTTTGGTAGTTTTTGTCTTTTGAGAAATTTGCCCCATCTTTTAGATAATCTAATTTTTGGCATATAGTTGTTCATAATATTCCCCTTTAATCATATTTATTTCTGTAAAATTGCTGATGAATTTTTTTTGCTGATGATTTTTTATTAAGGTTATTTTAAATTTAGTAATTGGCCACTGTAGCTGAAAGTTTATATTTTATTTTCAATTACTGTTGCATTCAAGTTACTGTGGCTGGCCATCCCAGCCTGAATGCACCTGATCTCTGGATAAAATTTTGACAAAAATAAGGAAAACAAATTTATTTAGTTTAAAAGTATAAAAAAACAGATTTATTTAGTTTAAAAGTATACAAAGCTTAAATTAAATATGTTACAAGATGGTGTAGCTAAATTTAAGCATTTACTGAACATGTGCCAAACTCGTGAAGATTTTTTTTTGTCCTCAGTGAGTGAAAATCTGGTGGTTATCTCAATTTGATATTAATTGGTGGCAATTTGCTGGTATTAACTAAGTGATTATACTTAGTGGAGGAGGATATCAAGAGAGAATGAGTGAAAAGAACCATGTAATAGCTGCTCTTAAAGCCTATGAATGAACAGATCTCAGGAGGAAATGAATAGTTTGCTACAACAATTAGCCAAGAGCGATTACTTCAGGAAACAAGTACTCCAACTTGAGTTCTATCACTAACTAAAATGTGTGAATAAAAAAGCAAGGTAATGCAAGCTCTTACACCCACTGTGGGCTTTTGTTGTCTTCCTACCAAGGATGAGAAAGAGCTGTGTTGTTATCACATACAATCACAGGGTCTGCAAAGTTCTTGCCCTGCTGATCAGAGAGCATGATGATTCACAATAGAATACATGAATTCTTTTCATGGGGAAATAATACTAACTCTTAATATAATATAACCTTTTACCCTAGTGCTTTCTTGTTTCTATATGTGCAACCTCAACTTATACTAGAAGTTTCTACCAATCATTCGTCTTTTGATACCAGATACTCTCTTGAATAGAAGACATCCTATTATCTTTCCAAATTTAAGAAAAACATCCACTGACACAGAGTCATTGAGACTAGCCAGTCCCAACCCTAATATCTTCAACAGAAGTACTGTATAAAATAGTTAAATACGGGAAGAGCACATCAGAAGGAAGCAATTGATTAATTTTAGGAGAACCAGTAGTAATGTGTAAGCTAATCTTTATAGGATTAGTAGGATTTTGACAGATGAATAAAGGAATATGACTCTTACCCTGGTTAGTTTGGCTAGTGGATCAAGCTTCAGCCCTCAGAGTAAAGGGTTCTGGGTTCAATCCCCATCACGGGTGAGTACCTCAGTTGCAGGCTCTACCCAAGCCCCGGTTGTAAGGACCCCAAGATTGAGGAATTGGCCAAGGGGTCAGGGTGTGTACAGGAGGCAACCCACTAATATGTTTTTCTCCCATCAAGTTTCTCTCTGTGTGTCTCTCCCCCTTTTTTCCACTCTCTAAAAGTTAATGGAAAAATATCTTTGGGTGAGGATTAACAATAACAAAAAGAAAAGTGACACTTTAAGGAGACTGACTTATTTAAATAACCTCTGGGTCTTGAAGTGCATAGCATTTTAGGAACAATAAATCGACTTTTGTAAGGAGAGTATACATATACCAAGCAAAACTTGCCCTGAGATCTAGTTGAAAACACAGATTGGTGTTAGAATTTTAAGTGTGTTAAATACTAAAATAAAAAGTTTACGATCAACAATAGAAGCCCGTAAAGGAGATTGAGCATGATTAATTTGATGACATCCTTATTTGGGCAAAACAAGCTTGATAGAAGTATAGCACATAGTGAAGGAAAAGAATCAATAGAGGCTATTGTGACAACAAAAAACAGAGATTAATTGAAATATCTTGAGCTATGATATAACTGTGGAAAAGGGAAAGGAGAAAATAATGGGATATTTTAGAAATAGTATTAACAAGATGTGGTTTTTGGATTTGGAGGACAAAGAGGGATAACAGTGACATAGGTTTCTATATTGAATAAATAAGTTATATATTTTCTCCTGAGATGGAACTTTAAAAAATTGGAATATGTTTTGGGGATAGGATTAAAAATTATCTTTGTATATTCAGCTAAATATACATAGGTAATTAGCATATATAAGTATTTAAAGACAGATGGAAATTTGTTTCTGAAGCTAATATAGAACAGAAGTTATCTGGACATGCCCAGAGTTATTCATGTGGAAATATAGAGTATAGGGAGATCTTTGTTTACATTTTTAATCACTTTATTATATAAGTGTAATGTATTTGTCATAGTTTCTCATAATGCATTTATCTACAGCAGTTGTCTCAATGTCTAAACTATCAAGCAGTAATAATTAAGAAGGTGATGAAGTACAAAGAGTCAGATGCAGTTTTGGTATTTTTAAAAATATATAATCTTTGTTAATATTTTTTCTAGGTTGATCAAGGTAAAAGATTTGCTTCATTTTAGTAAGTGTCATTGAAATGAAAAAATATTCCTCTTTTAACTTGTTGCCAATTGTAATTATAACTATGTCTTTAGTAAACATTGATGTAGAAAAATATACATCGATGTTCTCATTTTTAGCTAATATACATATTTGTCTTTGGAAAAGAGAAGCTAATCATTAACCTTCTCAAATAATACACTTTATTTTTTGTTAAAGCTTATTAGCTGAATTTTGATAATTTTATATACTTATAGATATGCTTATAGTAGTTATTAGTATCCCACTTGATCACTTTCTAAATTCATCATTTTGTATCCACTCCTAGAAAAGTAAATCCTGGGTAAAATAGGGTTTGGAAGACTGGATTGGATAGGCATCCCCACATTCATTTTGGAATACACTGCTTCACTCTAAATTTCATTTCTCTCTCAAGGAAATTCTTTATTCATTATATTGAAAAATATCACTCAAATACAAGGAATGCCCCCAATTGTCAACTCTATTCAATACCCTTTGATGGATTTAAACGTATTGCCATTGTTGACCTTCATAAAATTGTGAAGGAGAAAAGGTTTATCTTTAGAAATCTCTAAGTCTTACTTTTGGTATGCAATCCTCTTCTAAATCCCAGTGGTTGTCAAGTATCCTTTAGAGTGACATATATTTAATTTAGTAGGTATTATTCTTAGCTTCGCTTCCCCATAAAATCATTTTATGTTCTTTATGCCCATTCCCTCAGGACCATATGCTAGGTTAAGTTGGTTATCTTGATAACAGGAATTGCACATAAATATCATTTCTATATCCATTACAATTATTAGCACATATAAGATACAATGTCATTTTTGTTGAGTGAAAAAGTTAAATAATGGATATTAGATGCAAAAGGTCAGTGTTTTCTTTTGCAATACCTTCTGCCTCTTGCTTCTAGAATAGCTGCTTCTGTGTAAGTTCTACCTTTTCTTCAGTGTTGTCTACTATACTAAGAATTAGGAAAATACTGTAAAAATTGATACAATGTAAATAACATACTATTCATAGAAAGTTACCAGGAGTGGATAAAACATCTGGGTATAAAACATACATATATTTGAAAGGCTCTGGGAGGCACAGAGGAAAACTATATCACAACTGAAGCCACTGATTAATATAATAGATCTAACGAGGAGGGCCAATTCAAAATGAGAAGAAAAAAAAATAATTCTAAAGTGAATATATTATTAGTATTTCATTTTGTTTCTCCAAGTTTTACTAATATTTGATTTTTAACAGTCAAATTATCCTCTTACTCGTGGTAGTGAGTTCATTTAAGTAATTGACATACATTTAGGTTAAAGTAGTTTCAGGTGTACTAAGATAAATTCTTAATGGAGAGCTTAAATAGCAGTGAAATTACTGAAGACTAGTTTTGTTTTGTTTTTAAGTTAGAACATTTTAGAAAGGATGTTACTGATTTATGCCCTTTTACAAATCAAAACAAATATCTTAATTTGTTTTCCTACCTTTTATAGCCCTGGGAGTAATATTGATTCCAGTAAGACCCATGCAGGGCAAAGGGAATTCTGGATTAAATTTTGTTTTTAATTAATCAGTTGTATATAGCATTTGTAACCATATTTTGATGGTTTGAATTAAGTAGAAATATTTTAATTGGCTTTCTTTTATATACTTATATTATTTTTATTACATACATATTGTTTTTCTTATACTTTCTTCAATTTAATTTGGAGTCATCTAGAAGCAATAAAAAAAAGATTATCACTGATGTAGAAAAATCAAGTTGCCATGTGTGTAAATGTGTTTGTGTTTTGGTGTGTGTGTGTGTGTGTGTATGTGTGTGCGCAGCTGAGTCCATCTTTTGTGGTAAGCTACAAAGTCGATTATTGAATAGTTGCTAGAGATCTAAGTTATTCTCTTCACCTAGCCTAGAACACTTTCTTTAATTTCTTTTGACTAACTAAGAAAAGTTAATAGGTTTTTGTTTGCACATGTTCTCTCCTTTATTGTATCTCGACAAATGCTCTGATCATTAGTATTGACAGAACAGGTTGTAGTAATTTACTAAAATTCACATGAGAGGGCCAACTCAGGGAATGTATTTTCTTTCTGATGGCATATTGCATTTCTTCCCTGAAGCAATTTTATATCCCAAGAGTGTTTCTTCTCATTAAGAATTATTTCCATATCTGTTGAATACTGTAGATTAGTCAGAAATGAAAAGCATCTAAGCAAATGCCTTTAAAAACATATGCAATGACTATATTTGAATATTATTTTTAATCCAAATGAATCACTGAATCAATTTTTTAACAATGGTAATTAAGAAGGAAAAGGATCAATAAAAGTACCTTCAGCCTCACAAAAAGGGCATGTTCTTTTATTAAAAGTCTATATTTAATTATATACAAACACTAATATGCGTCACCCCTGGCTATCAGATAGTTAATATGTTTTAACTTACAATTTTTGGTAGTGTATTTTTTTATTTTTATCTATTGATTAAGGTATTACATATGTGTCCTTATCCCCTCATTACCCTCCCACCTCCCACTCATGCGCTCACCCCCAAGGTGTCTGTGTCCATCCGTTAGGCTTATATGCATGCATACAAGTTCTTTGGTTGATCTCTCCCTTTACCTCCACTCTCCCCTACTTTCTCACAATATTTAGATTATATGTATTAATGTATGAGTATTATTAATTTAGAAATGTTTCTTAGAAAATTACATAAATTTTAGTTTCAGCCTAATAATATAGGCTTAATTTAAGATTTCACAGATAATTTATTATAAGTTAGTCCTAATTCTAATATATAAAAACCCTGGGTCCATCACATCCACAATGACTAGTGGCTTGACTCTACGCCCAGGCTGTGCATGCAGCAGGCTCTGGTGGGTAGGGACTTGTGGCAGAGGAGACAGGGTCCTGGGAGGCAGAGATGGCACTCACACTCTCTCTCTCTCACACATACACACATACACACACACACACACACACACACACACACACACAGCGCCCATCACCTGACAAGTTTCTCTCCCTTTCTTTCCTTCCCTCCCAGCTTGCTCTCAGAGCCTCTCTCAGAATGAGGAAACAAAACAGTCTGGGCCTGAAGAGGCCTGGGTGTAAGGGAGGATGGGAAGAGGGTAGAGTGGCCCTCACTGGCCCTGCACCCTCCCACCTGGGAAAGAGGAAGAGGGAGACAGGGAGGCCTTGAGGACTGCTGAGAAAAACAGAGAGGCAAAAACTGGGTGAGATCAGGCCAGCAGAGGAGGGCAGTTTGGGGCAAGATCAGGCCAACAGGGGAGAGCACTGGGGCAAGATTAGGCTGGCAAGGGAGTGCAGTTAGGCACAATCAGGCAGGCAGGTAGAAGCAGTTAAGGTAAGGTGACCAGATCTTCCCGCTTTTGACGGGACAGTCCAGATTTTTAACAATTTTTCCTGTGCTCCGCGGCATTTTAAAAAAGTCCCGATTTTTGGAAAGAATCTTTCCAATCTTTCAAAAAAATCGGGACTTTTTTTAAAACACCGCGGGACACAGGAGAAATTATTAAAAAATCTGGACTGTACCGTCAAAAGCGGGAAGACCTGGTCACCTTAAATTAAGGGCAATCAGGCAGGCAGACAGAGAGGTTAGGGGCAATCTGGCAGGTAGGCAGAGGCAGTTAGGGGTGATCAGCCAGGCAGGCAGGCAGAGGCAGTTAGGGGTGATCAGGCAGGCAGGAAGGTGAATGGTTAGGAGCAAGCAGTTCCAGATTGTGAGAGGGATATTCAAACCACAAGTAGGACATCCTCCAATGGGTCCCTGATTGTAGAGGTTGCAGGCTGGGCTGAGGAACCCCACGTCCCCTCTGGCATGCACAAATTTTGTGCACCAAGCCACCAGCCCTAATATATAAAAAGCCAAGGGCTGTCATGACTGAAACCACCATATGGTTGACTGAACAGCAGGCTGTGTGGGGCAAACAGGCTGGCAAGGAGTGGGGGGAAGTGATGGGTGACCACGCCAGCAGGGAGGGCAGTTAGGGGCAACCAGGCAGGCAGGCAGGCAGGTGAACAGTTAGGAGCCAGCGGTACTGGATTGGAGAGGGTGCAGGATGGGCTGAGGGGACCCCTTCCATGCATGAATTTCATGCACTGGGCTTCTAGTTTGTTTATATTATTACAAGCAATAAAGCAGTTAGCAATCATTTGTCAATCTCCTTTCACGGTAGTTTTGTTCTTGGCTTTGTCACCTATGCTCGTTTTTTCCTATATTTTGTATATTTTTGCCATAATAGATTTAAATTGGGCTTTATTTTAACAAATATGTAGATTGCCCATTGATTTAAAATTTGAAGTGATAGTTCCTGATTTTGTACTTTTGACATGAAAACGTATCAAGTCAGTGCTATATAAAAATCACTTTAATCAATTTATTCAAAATAATGTATAATTCAAACAATAGCTATTTCCATGATGACTAAAAATCCACTTATCTATAATAATAAAAGTATAATATGCAAATCGACTGAATGGCCTAACAGCAGAATGATCTTCCACAAACCACACTGGCACCAGGCCAGCCAAGGCTGGTGCGATGCGATTGGTCAGGGACTTGGCCATTGCCCCATGGTCACCCCACAGAGAGAGGCCCAGGCCACCTAACATCGGGCTGCAATGGGTAGGCAGGGCCTCCTTCTTTGGGGTGATTGGTCATGGGGCTCCTGGTCTGGGAGATGGTGTAGGCTGGGCAGAAGGACCCCTCCCCCCCGCCAAGTACATACATTTCATGCAACGGGCTTCTAGTCTTTTTTTTTTTTTAATTGATATTTTACAGAGAGGAAGGGAGAGAGATTGAGAGCTAGAAACGTCGATGAGAGAGAAATATCGACCAGCTGCCTCTTGCACACCCCCTACAGGGGATGTGCCCCCAACCAAGGTACATGCCCTTGACCGGAATCGAACCTGGGACCGTTCAGTCCGAAGACCGACGGTCTACCACTGAGCCAAACCAATTTTGGTCGGGCCTCTAGTCTTTAACTAAAATCAACTTAGGGGATATTCAGTGTAATTTACCTGTCTCTTGTAATTAATTTGAGTTTAATATTTTTCATATCAGAGTTTCAATATTATACAATTACAAAAATTACAAGAAGTACATAATTAACTTCCTAGGAAGCTAATTTCTCCCCCTTTAGTCATGTATTACTTTTAATTTCATTTATTGGCATGACATTGGTTTAACAAGATTATGTAGGTTTCAAGTGTACAATTTTATGATACATTATCTAGATATTACATTGTGTGCCCACTACCCAAAGTCAAATCATCTTTGTCATCATATATTTGGATCCCTTTATGCTTAACGAACTCCCAGCCCCCTTCCCTGTGGTAACCATGTTTTCTGTGTCTGTGAGTTTTTATTTGTTTTTCTTGTTTGTTCATGTGTTACTTTCAATTTTATATCCCACATGTGAGTAAGATCATATGGTTCTTAACTTTGTCCGAACAAGCTAATTTTTAAATGTTAACTTTTATAGATTCTTTACTCATTTCTATATATTTTTAAATATATATTTTATTGATTTTTTACAGAGAGGAAGAAAGAGAGAGATAGAGAGTTAGAAACATCAATGAGAGAGTCATCGATCAGCTGCCTCTTGCACACCCCCTACTGGGGACCTGCCCACAACCAAGGTACATGCCCTTAAACGGAACCAAACCTGGACCTTTCAGTCCGTAGGCCGACACTCTATCCACTGAGCCAAACCGGTTTCGGCTACTCATTTCTATATTATTGAATTTTATAATTATGTACTATGCAGGGGGGGAAAGAACAAAGAAATGTTGCCTGCTGTAAATAACTTGTATTTTTGTTTAAAATCCTGTATTCATTTATTTTTTAAATATATTTTTATTGTTTTCAGAGAGAAAGGGAGAGAGAGATAGAAACATCAATAATGAGAGATAATCATTGATTGGTTGCCTCCTATATGCCCTGCAAGGGGAATTGAGCCCACAACCTGGGCATGTGCCCTGACCAGGAATCTAACAGGATCTCCTGGTTCTTTAGTGAATGCTCTACACTGAGCTACATGACAATTTATTTAAGATAAATTAATTACATTTGAGACCATGCAAATGTTAAAAAATAACTATGGTATGATCTACTTAATGTAGTCAAAAATAATTAAGCTAATATGTTGATAACATCAATTCCAATAAGAGGTATTGAAAATTCAAAGAAGTTAATAAATTACTTTTTTTATTATCTATTATATGTTATAGGAATATAGTAGTTGGAGTCTTTATTAGCCATCTAGAAGTAGCCTGTCTTATTTCATTTATTTGTTTTTAGAGTTCAGAGGGTAAGGAAAAGAGAATAATGTAAAATGCCAAAATAAAATAGCAAAACTTAACTAAAACTTTAAAAATTAGTCAGTAAGTAAAAGGAAAAGTATTTAAACTACCTTACTGATGTCAAAGGTGTGACAGTGAATGGCAATTCCATATAAATAATATCTAATAATATAGATAGATTATTAGATGCTGCTAAAACTCTGAGAACGGTTATTTATTAGATAATAATTAGCCAGATGGCTAACACAAATCCCATAAGTTAAAAACGTGGCAGATGAGTTCATAACAGCATGAAAATTATTACAAGTTAGTAAAGTTTAAAAAATGCAAAGTAATTTGCAAAGCAAAATTCTTTGTAATCAGTGGATATATTATGGTTAACATACTTCCATTAAAAGTTACTATTCCCAAGAGGGTTAATATAATTCTATTTATATATTCACAGTGGAATTATCTCACAGAGATATCACTGATAAAATATCAAAGATTTGGTGATTATTAACAAGAAAGATGCATTGAAATTCAGATTTTGTATCACCATGTTGAAATTCAGATTAGATCATTATCTTAATTTCTCCATTTTCAAGCTAATCTTTGCACTGCTGATTTTCATCATTCATTCATTTAGGAGGTATTATCATCTAACTATTATAGGCTGTAATTGAGGTACTGGGAACACAAAGACCAATACATTTAAATATATTCAGATAAATGTAGGGACAATGAGTTATTATTCATATAATTTAATCAATACATACCAGAAACCTGAATAATTAATTCCACCTCAGTTCTATTTTTTTCATAGGAATCACTTTAGATCATATGTTACAGAATTATTTCAACTTTTCACCTAATTTTACTGACTGAAGTTTTAAAATATGAATACTTTAATATGGATGAGTTAAACAGATTTATCCCCATTTGACAGTAGAGTCTCAGGCTCTGCTGTGTAAAATAAGCCATGCTTTTTTTTACATGATTATTGAATTCCAGATATTCTAGATAAAGCTTTGGAGTGTATTTCATCCAACCTTGTAAGATATGTTGGTGTTTCTTCTATAATCTCCCTTTTGGGGATAGGAATGAGCTAGAAAGGCTGATTTAGGTATTTGAAATATGGACAACAGTAGGGCAAGAAAAGTGAATGAGAATTGGTTTAGAAGACAAATAGCTTTTCCTCTCAGTTTTGCTGAAGGCTGGCTGTGATTATTGGTAGAAGCTAAGATAAGTCA
This sequence comes from Vespertilio murinus, assembly GCA_963924515.1. Lineage (NCBI taxonomy): Eukaryota > Metazoa > Chordata > Mammalia > Chiroptera > Vespertilionidae > Vespertilio > Vespertilio murinus. The sequence continues at coordinate 56,127,340 of OZ004704.1, forward strand.
AATAATCCAATATAAAAATTGCAGTGGCTCTAGAATAAATTGCCGGGCACTTGAATTTGAAAGCTCTTCTGTTTGATTTAATGTGGTTGAGTTCTGCCTGTGTATTAAAGAAGATGAACTAAACCCCTGCAAGCATATTTGTAAGCTTATTATTCCTACAATCCCCCATTAGTAATTTTAGGTGACAAAAAAAGAGATGGGTTAATAAAAATATTCATTCATATGGTTTTCAATTATATCATGATTGCTTTTATTATAGTGTTCAAATAGTAGGAGGGTTCTCAATAAGATACATAGTTTATTTATCTGCTCGTTGTAAGAGATATGCCTAACCAAGCCAAAAAATAATTACAAATATATATCTTGTGAATCATTTACTCCTGGAGACACTGCTCCATATAAAGAATGACTTCCTCGAATATCTACAGTGACTGTATGTTAACTTCAGGATTAAGACCAAGTTTAGTGAGCTGTTATTCCACTCAATGTAACTACAGCGTACACCCAGTCACTTTTTAAAAACCTATTTAAATTTGAAATACATTCTCATTAGCTACTGCTGCTGTCCTATTCATACAATTTCCAAATATCCAGGTGTATGCATGGTGTCTTAAATTTGCTGCATGCGTTTCAGGCTCCATTATTTTGCTCACAATGATCCCTCTAATTGAATTCCATCTGTTCTCTTCCTTCCCTGTCTAAATTACTTTTCAAGATCTATTTAAATTTTACCTTTTTAGACTGGTCCTGCCATTCTCCTTTGCACAGTCCTTCAGAGTCAGTTTATCTGGGTGTCACCACTGTAACATTTACTAGCACTATGTCAATTCATGGAAAATCTCTATCTCTTGCATTTATTCAGCATAGCTGGAGATAACAGCAGTAATATCCCATGGGATTTTTGTGAATATTAAATTAACTAATACCTGGAGAATCTAAGCATGTTCCAAGTGTGGATTCTGTTGCTGCTGTTATTAACGTTATTTATAGGCTATGTGTCAACATACTATTACCTTATATTATTTCTTAGTTATAATAATTTAATCTCATATATATGTGAGTGACATATTTCTCCACTACATTTAACATTAGGTAGATGAGAGGTCCAATCCATCTGTCCAGTCTGCTTTGTGCACCAGGACTTAGACCTGTATTGACTCATTAGTGGGCTCCTTTGCCCTCTTCATTTTCTCTCAGAGGATCAAGGGCAAGAGATTGGAATGAGGCAAGAAAAGTGATTTGGGATTATTTATTTCCTTAGCACCCAATCTGCAGAGGCTCAGCAGGCGGCCTATTCCCTTGACCAAAGGTCTCAACTCCTGTCATGTTGCCCTATCATCAAAATCTCCTTTGTCATCAGATTCAAGGGACTGCTCACTCCATTCTCAGCAAACAGAGCCCCTTTGTAACTATACCTGGAGTTCTATGCTTTCCCTTACGGTTCCATGTTTTGCCCATATATTGTAAATTATCCATTTGACAGTTTTTTTTTCAAAGTATACAAATTTTAATGTTCCATTTATTTTTTGCTGGAATCTAAGTACACTAGGTGGGTATATAGAGAGTTGTTAATCATTGGAATCTATGGAGCTAGTGAGCTTATATTTTAAAATTCTCATTATGTCTATACCTGATGATATTTTCAACTTTTTAATGCATTTGCCTTTTAATTTATTATTGTACATGTTAGGTGTAGCACTAAGAATAGTTAATAGTCATTATGTATTCATAGCTGTTAAGCATTGTATTAGAAGGGCTTGAGCACATCAGTTCACAGCAGACCTATGAAATAGATAATGCAATTATTCTCCTGTAAAGATGAAGAAAGTTGAGACTTGCAGAGGTCAAGTACTTTTTCAGGTTCCCACAACTGGTCAGTAGTCATGTAAATGAGATTAAATCCAAGGCAGTAGAACTCCATACTTGAGCCAATGTACACTATCAAGTAGCATTAATGTACTTTCCTGGATAAGTATGACAACAGACAAAATAAAATTAACTAGGAAAAAGGAAGTATTTAGTACAATAGAGTTGCCTGTTGTAGATGTCACATAAATGATGATCATATTCACGTGATTTGAATTGTAGCAATAGTTAAAAAGACAGTAGCACTTTAAACAATTTTTAAAAGAAATGCGAGGCAGTGTATCATGCAGTAATGTAACACATATTTGCTATGAAACTTTTAAAACTTAAAGAACTGTACCTAACACTTAAAAATATTCTATCTATAGTTTTAGAAGCCATTTAATTCTATTTATTTAGGGCCCGTAGAAAAAGTAAATAACACATCATGATTGAGTACAGAATTTCCTCTACTTGATGATATGCTTTCATATAAAGTGTGGAAAGTAAATTTATTTTGCTAAAAATCACTTAAAGGGATAAATCATAAAAACATTTAACTCTTACAGAAATAAGCAGTAAAACAATATGAGAGTACAGGGTATATATTTTCTTCAAAAGTTTCAGGGTTGTTTTTTCTCTCTCTCTTTGTACCCATCCTATCAAATTAATAAATTCATAGGCAAAAATTTAGTGTATTGCTATCTGCCCCATATTATAAAAATAGAGTTTCCTCTAGGTTTAACCTTTAAATTCTTGTTGTTGAATTTAGGCCCGAGAGGAAGGATTAACTCACAGTACTATTATGTTTAGCTGAACTGATTATATTCAAATATACACTGAATAGGTATACAAATAGTTATTCTTAAAGGAGTACAATAGTATTTACATTGGCCACATTAACTGGTACAGCCACTGTTTAATCAAGTAGAAAGTGTAAGTCTAAACCAAATGTTTAAATTGTTTTGCTTGCTCTCACAGGGGAAATTCTACCTTTGTAAACAGTGTTTGTTTGTATGAGGACTGAGCAGGAAGTATAGGAAATGAACTTCAGTGGTCCAAACTAAGTAATTTTGAATCTTAATTTTAGGCTTAGAATCAATGAGAGAAAGTCATGCTCTTTTCAGCTTTTCCGATGATTGAACAAAAGTGCTTCTTAGACTGCGTGCATCAGCTTTTCATGTTTTTGAATATAAGTTATGAATACATTCTGAAAGTTGAAAATAAAATATGTTGTTTAAGGAAGAACTTAAAAACAAACCAACAACAATAAAAATAATAATAAAGCCCCTTAACACTGGAAGTGGTTGGGGAGACCTGACTGTTAAACAGAGTTAGGAAAAACTAGGGATGCGATCAAAAGTTCCCGAAACATAGAGGGGCACAGGTGTTGCACACGGCAGGACAGCTCCTACCTTCCCTCCCTGGCTATCCACCCATCCCGTACCCCCCCCCCCCACACTGCCCACATTTCCCTACACACACATAGTCACACATTTAGCTGAGTGTACTAGTATATAAGACAATGCCATCTGAATCAGGGATTCCATCTTTGTTCCCTCTTCCAGGGAGACAAAATAAGAATTTAAACAGTGCCTATATCCTTCTGTTCTAAACAACAACAATTGAACCTGGACCGCTAATAAGCATTTATCCTACTTCAAACTCAATAGCAATAGTCTATGAATTCCTAGGATAGTCTATTCTAATGCTTAAATAACCTTCACTGTCATGACAGTCTCCTCTAAACTCATGGTGGAACTCAAGCTTACTGTCTCTTGTGTTGTCAGCACAGCTGAAAGATGGCTGATCATTTTCTGCCTAAAGGTCCTTTCAGTTTAGCTTAGAATTGAATTGTTTTCATTTTTGCCTTTTCCAGAATGAGCAATCCAATTGTGCCAGTTATTTTTTTCCTTTGCTATTTTCACCTCTTTACATTTAGTTGAAACTCTTTATCGTGTTTATATTTGTATTTGTTTGGATGACATCCAGAATTCTGAGTTTGGGTACAGTGCCTGCTTTTCCTTGTATATTAAATGAGTTCTTTAACTTGGTTTCTGTAATACTTTGTGTTTCCAGATTAGTAAGCTATCCAAACCAAGGCTTTTCTGAAATATTTTAATACTAACCTTTCTCTATTGTATAGATGAATTTTTTTTTCCTTAAGGACCTTATACTTCCATTTTTTACCTGTTTATTTCAATTATCAAATATTTCAAAATTGATATATTTAAAAATATTCTACTTATTGTTTTCTCATACATACTCTATTATTTTAAAATTTTTAAAGGGCTGGTGTGTGCCAGGATTGGTAATAAATTTATCTCAAACATCCTACATATAGTAGGGCTCAATAAATGTTAGTCAAACTTGATCATTCATGGTATTGTTAGTGATTTCCTGGATGACCACATACACAAAGATTATAAGAATAATTAAGACTCACCAGGATATTGTGGCAGAATTGGATATCTGTCATTTGTCTTCTTATTCTCAGATATGTGTCTACTGAGTTATATAAACCAGTCGTACGTATTGATCTCTCTATGTATCTCTTTCTATCATCTACCCCTGTATTGCCTTCTCTCTACTTTGCTACTTTTTCCTCACTTGACTAAATTATTCATTTTATCATTGGGATTAGTTTAGTGCAAAGTTTACCAAATCCTCTTGGCTGTGATTAGATATAAAAATTAGCTCACATTTTATCTACATATGCTGAAACATTTGTAAGAGCTGTCTTCATTTTACTAACACAAAGTTCTAGATGTTTCCTTACTTTACAAATTTTAAATGATTAAATTTTATTTCTTACAGCAGCTTTATGTTCACCATGAAATTGCACAGAAAGTAAAAAGAATTCCATGTACTCCTGTCTCCACATTTGCACAACCTCCCCTACTTTGAATAGCAGCATTACAATGGTTGGTACATTTGTTACATAATCAATGAATATATATTAACATATCATTATCACCAAAAATTGTTAGTTTACATTAGAGTTTACTCTTGGTTGTATACGTTACAGGGATTTATATAAATGTATAATAATGTGTTTTCATTATTATACAGAATAGTTTCACTGCCCCCAAAATTATCCGCATTTTGCCTATTTATCACTCCCTTCCCTAAAACCCTGGCAACCACTGACCCTTTTTGTTATTTCAATAGATTTGCCATTTTCAGATGTCATGTAATTGGAATCATACAATGCAGTTGCCTCTTCAGAATGGCCTCTTCTACCCTGTTTCCCCAAAAGTAATAATTATAATTAATATAAAATATTATATTAATTTTTGCCCCCAAAGATGCACTAGGTCTTATTTTCAGGGGATGTATTATGTTTCCAGGAAGTAGGTCTTATTTTCGGAGGATGTCTTATTTGGTACTTAGTTAAAGACGCATTTAATTTTCATCCAGTCTTTCCATGGCTAATAGCTAATTTCTTTTCATCAAGGAATAATATTCCATTGTCAATGTTTGTTCATCCATTCACCTACTGAAGGAAATCTTGATTGCTTCCAAGTTTTGTAATTATGGGAGTGGGGAAGCTGTTATACACATCTATGTGTAGTTTTTATATGGACATAAATTCTTAGTTCTTTTGAGTAAATACCAAGGAGTATGGTTGCTGGATCAGATGATAAGAGTGCGTTTAGTTTAGAAACTGCCGAACTGTCTTCCAAGGTGGCTGTAACAGTTTACATTCTCATTAGCAATGAATGAGAGTTCCTATTGCTTCACATCTTCATTAGCATTTTGTGTGTCAGTGGTTTGAATCATTGTCATTCTAATAGATGTGCAGTGGCACATCATTTTTGTTTATATATACTGAGTGGCCACATTATTATTGCTATATATATATATACATATATAATTTCAGAGAGGAAGAGAGGGAAATAGAGATAGAAACATCAATGGTGAGAGAGGATCATTGATTGGCTACCTCCTGCATGCCCCCAACTGGGAATCAAGTCTGCATCCCAGGCATGTGCCCTGACCTTCTGGTTCAGAGGTTGATGCTTAACTATCGAGCCATATAGGCCAAGCTAATTATTGTTTCAATTTGCAATTCTCTAATTAAGTTAGTTGAACATCTTTTCACATGTTCATTTGACTTCTGTATAATTATTTGATGGTGTGTCCATTAAGGTTTTTGTCCCTTTTTTATTAAAAAAATTAATATTGACATTACTGCAGGTGTTCCCCTTCCCCAGCTTCCTTACTGACCTTTACCACCCCTAGATCCCCCTCCCTTGGCCTTCACCAAACTATTGTTTGCAACCATGACTATATGCATTTATGTTCTTTAGCTAATTCATTCACCTTCTTTATTCAGGCACCCCCACCCCTACCCCCTTGCCGCCAGCCATCTGTTCCATGTATCCATGCTTCTAGTTCCATTTTGTTCATCAGTTTGTTTTGTTCATTTGATTCCACGTATTAGTGAGATCATGTGATATTTGTCTTTCTCTGAATGGCTATTTCCTTTAGCTTAACACTCTCTACATCCATCCATCCTGTCACAAAGGGTAAAAGGTCCTTCTTTTTCACATGGTATTCCATTGTGTAAATGTACCATGGCTTTTGTATCCACTTCTCTGCTGATGGGCACTTGGGCAGTTTCCAGATCTTGACTATTGTAAATAATGCTGCTATAAACATACAAAAGTATATATTTTCTGATTGGTGTTTTGAGATTCTTTTTTTAATTTCAGAGAGAGGAAGGTAGAGGAATATAGGGATAGATACATCAATGATGAGAATCATTGAATGCATGCCTCCTACATGCCCCCTCCTGGGGATCAAGCCCTACTGGGGAATTAGCCAACATCTGGGCATGTGCCCTGACCAGAATCGGACTGTGATCTTCATGCTCAACCACTGAGTCACACTGGCCGAGTTTGGGATTCTTAGTATATATTTCCAGGAGTGGGATTGCTGGGTAAAAGGCAGTTTAATTTTTTGAGGAAACCCTATACTGTTTTCTAAAGTGTTTGCACCAGTCTGCATTCCCACCAACAGTGCCCAAAGGTTAACATTTCTTCACATCCTCCTCACCACTTTTTGTTTGTTGATTTACTAATAGTAGCCATCCTGACAGGTGTGAGGTGATATCTCATTGTAGTTTTAATCTGCATATCTCTTATGATTACTGACTTTGAGCATTTTTTCATGTATCTATTGGCCATCTGTATGTCCACTCTGGAGAAGTGTCTATTCACATTCTTTGCCCATTTTTTAAGAATTGGATAGTCTTCCTGGTGTTGAGTTTTATAAATTCATTATATATCAAATGTATCATTGGCAAATATGCTCTCCCAGACAATGGGTTCTATTTTTATATTGTTGATGGTTTATTTTGCTGTGCAGAAGCTTTTTAGTTTGATGTAGGCCCATTTGTTTATCTTTTTCTGAGTTTCCCTTGTCCTTGGAGACATATCAGCAAACATACTGCTGTGAGAGATGTCTGGGATTTTATGGCCCATAGTTTCTTCTAGGATTTTTTGCTTTCATGACTTACATTTAAGTCTTTTTTATGCATTTTGAGTTTCATCTTGTGTGTGGTGTAATTTGGTTGGTCTAGTTTCATTTTTTTTTTTGCATGTGCCTAATTTTCCCAACACAATATAATCTTGTCTTCCTATTATTGAGTTTTAAGAGTTCTCTTTGCATATTTTGGTTAACAGTCCTTAATTAGAAGTGTCTTTTGCAAATATATTCTCCTATTCTGTAGCTTGTCTTCTCATTTTCTTGGAATGGACTTTTTCAGAGAAGTTTTAATTTTAATAAAGTTCAGTTTATCAATTGTTTCTTTCATGGATTGTTCAATAGGGTTGAATCTAAAAAGTCATTCCTGTATCCAATGTTTTCTTCCATGAGAGCTTCTAGTAGTTTTGCATTTTACATTTAGATCTGTGATCCATTTTTAATTAATTTTTTTGTAGGGAGTCAAGTGTTTTGCACGTGGAAGTCCAGTTTTCCAGCACGATTTTTTGAAAAGGCCATCTTTACTCTTTGGTATTGTCTTTGCTCCTTTGTCAAAGGTCAATTGACTATGTTCAGATGGGTCTACATCTGGGCTTTCTATTCTGTTTCATTAAATCTATTTGTCCATTCTTAATCCAAGACCACACTGGTTTGATGACTAGCTTTATAGTAAAAGTCATGAATCTGAGTAGTATCAGATGACTGGCTTTGTCTTCTATTTTTATATTGAATTTGATATTTTGGTCTTTTTCCTCTTCATATGGACCTCCATATCAGTGTTATGATGTCCATAAAGAATTTTCTAGACTGGGATTACATTACATTTATAGCTGACATCTTGACAATATTGAGTATTCCTATCCAATAATGTGCAATATCTCTCTATTTGGTTGTGTGTGAATTTTGCTATATTTTATCAAATTTGTGTTGCATCCCTGTTATAGATCTTGAAACTGTTGTTTGGTCAATTTGCATATTACCCTTTTATTATATCTATACTAATAAAAGGGTAACATGCTAATTAGAGCAGATTTCTTCCAGACATCCACCCAGACAAACCCACAGTGGCTGCATGGGAGAGGCCCAGCTGCAGGAGCAGGAACAGAGGCGGGGCCGCTGCCATGGGAGCCCTGCTGCTACGGGGGTGGAGGCGCCTCCTCCTCTCCCAGTCCTGGCACCACACCTCCGCAGAGGCGGGACAGGGTGCGACCTCTGTGCCTCAACTTTCTACAGCCCCTCCACCAGCCAGCCTGGCCCCAGATCTCACCCCTCCTCCCCACCAGTGGGTGGGGGATGGGGCCAGCGCTAAGAAGCGAGGGCCTGCTGGCCAGCAGTGGCAGCAGCAGTGGAGTGATGGGGGTAGTGCCTTTCCCATGATCTGTCTAGTCACCTCCCAGATCGTCCCCCACCCACCAGTGGGAGAGGAGTGGGCCTAAGCCACCAATATCACATCCCCTGGGTGCTCCCAGACTGTGAGAGTGGGCAGGCCAGGCTGAGGGGCCTCCCCCTAGTGCACAAATTTTCATGCACTGGGCCTCTAGTAGGATATATAAAAGCCTAGATGACCGAACAACTGAACGACTGGTCAACTGCTCATTATGAAGTGTACTGACCACCTGGAGGCAGATGCTCAATGTAGGAGCTGGGCCCTCGTGGTCATTGCGCTCCCATAGTGGGAGTGCCACTCAGCTGATCAACAGGCACCAGATGCTGTGCTGATGGCACCTCTGCAGCAGTGCTACCGAGCAAGCAGCGGCAGCAGGCCAAGCGCATCCAGGATGAGCGGAAGTGGTGTGTCATCCAGCAGGTCTTGGGCTCCTCTCGGGCTACCTGCTGCTTCACGCTCTACTGCATCCCTCAGGGGATGTTGGACTGCTGGTTTTGGCCCTATCCTCACAGGATCAGGCTGCAACGGGCAGTCCAACATCTCCCGAAGGTCCCAGATTGCAAGAGGGCACAGCCCAGGTGGAGGGACCTCACCAGTGGATGATTCCATGCACTGGGCCTCAAGTATTATATTTATATATTGCATATTGACTTATATATAAAACATGATACATATTTTAATTTTTGCTAAGTATATATAACTAATAATACTATATCAAAATAGGACATTAATTCAGTACTGTAGATCAGACATGCTCAGAATTTTTCAAGATTTACTTTAGTTATCAAGTCAATTTTATACTGACAGAAAAATGGAGTCTTAAGAAAATTAAAATAAGTGGTAAAATGTCTCAGCACACAAAAAAAAATGACAAAAGAATTATTTTACTTGGCATCTTGCTTTTAGATTATTTTTAAACTATCATCCTTTCAATCTGATGAAATACATTAATCAAGATAGATGATCCTTGTCAGAATTTTTAATGATTTGCAATTTTTTTATTTTGAGACATTGAAAAATTATAATATTATACTTAATATTTTAGTATTTTCATTACTGATATATTATAAATGTATCTTTTGATGTATGTGGGTATGATAATTCTTTGTCATTTAAAAAAATATTTTTTATTGATTTTCAGACAGGAAGGGAGAGAAAGGGAGAGGAAGGGAGAGATAGAAACATCAATGATGAGAGAGGATCATTGATCAGTTGCCTCCTATACACCCCCTACTGGGGACTGAGCCCGTATCCCAGGCATGTGCCCTTGACTGGTATCAAACCCGGGACCCTTCAGTCCACAGGCCAATGCTCTATCCACTGAGCTGTATTTTTTTTTAAATAAATGAGAACCAATTTGAATTTTTTTACTCACAAGGCTAAACAAAAGAGGAGATAATTGGGACAAGAACAATTTTTATGAGCTAGAGCAAACTTATTGTAGACAATGATTTCTATTTTTAAAGTGTCCATATTGTCAATATGCCTCAATCTGTCACTTACTTTTATATTTATAGTTTTATTTTTGCATCATATCTTACTTGGAGCACAGTAAAACAGCATTTTGTACTCGCAGAGCATGTTTCATCAGAAAGGTCAATGTGCTCTGCAAACTCATTAATCCTTGCAGCATTCCCAAGGGTGTGTAATGCATTATACAGATGAAGAAATTTAAAGCTGAGATGTGTAAACAGTTTTATCCTGTCACATTGAAATGAAATAACCAAACCTTCAGTGAATCCATTGCAGGTGCAAAAGTGCAAGCGATATAAATATGATTTGGGGATAGGCGAGATTTAAAATAGATACCTTCAATTAAAACAATGTTGGTGAAATAAAAAGGTAAGAGGTAATTAAATATGTTTCTGTAATAATAAATATGTACTTCATCAAAAAAAAATATGGTATTCTTCATCATTTTAATTGAAGATAAATGAAAACCAATGACTGCTAATCCTGATTTTGATCTAATTTGTGGCAGCTCATTGAGAGGTAAACATTTAGTTTTTAATAACTTTTACCTAAAGTTAAATGGTATCCAAGTTTTATGTAAAACTTTCTATTAAAGAATCTGATCTATTCAAAACTAATGGATCTCCTTTTCTTTTAAGAGATAGGGTTTATTAGTACACTTACAGAGCATCGTGAAAATTCTGGTCCAAGCACTCATAGGCACTCAGATATACTAGAATAAAATTTTATTAAAAGCAAAGTAAATGGGTATCCAAAAATACCTAGAGAGATTATATATTAATAATTACTTGATGAAATATGCTATCCCAAAAGCAACTCTGCTGATTTCATGATCCTAGGGGAGTTATGGATGCACCTGCTTTCCTGCTTTTAATTTGAGAATACTCTCAAAATATTGCACCAATTTTCATTTATTTAAAAAAAAATGCCTAGCCAGTGGCATAAATAATTCAGGTAATTGGCATAAATGCGTTACATACAAAAGGTTCTTTAAGGAAAACTCATGGATTGTTTTTTTATACAATATTTCTATAAAGTGATTAGAATATTATTTTCTCATGACTATGTCAAAGCAGCAAATTAATAGTCTTTTATTAGAGAGCCATCCTCAATATTATCACTGGTTATGGTGACTCTTCTTATAAATGTTTTCAACGTGTCAAAAAGCCTTTTCTATTTCTACTGGCTGTATTAACTGGCAAAAAAATAAATACTAGTATTTCTTCTATGACATCTGGCCTACATATTTTTTAGATTGATGTAGGGAGAAGAAGTTACACTCAGAAACTTCAACATTGCTGCTGAATGTAACTCAGAATGTAGAAACTGTGCAGTGTTGGTCCCATCTACCTCAGTGTTCCTGGATGCTTGGGCTGTCTTCAGAAGTTCTGTTTCCCGGCATACAAGCCAATAGCTGTATGGATCAGTAAGCCAATATCCCATGGATCAGTAGCTGCCTGGATTGAACTCCTGATGGTTGTTGATTTAAAGTTATAAAACAGTCCATAGAATTCTTACCTTAAAAATGTTTTAGCAGAAGTTAATTTATTGTTGTGTATTTATTTTTTTAACTGGTGTGGGTGACTTTGATTAATAAATTATATAGGATTCAAGTGTTCAATTCTATGATAGAGAAGGGTAGAGCGGGTCCAGTGTATGGTGATGGAAAGCGATTTGACTTTGGGTGGTGAGCACACAGAGCAGTATACAGATGATGTATATAATAGAACTGTAATAAAGTTTTACATAGATTTTTTTAATTTATCAAAACTTTATTGAATATTTTCTATGCAGCAGATATCATGCTAAAATTGGGAAACTGAAGTAAACTAAATGTTACTCCTAATTTAAATAACCGATTGTCTTCTTTGGGCATTTCTCCATATTAATACCCCAAAGTGAAAGTGCTGGGACATATGGTCATTCTATTTTTAATTTTGTGTGAGCTCATAAATGATGCACCGATTTAAAATCTCACCAAGAATGCACAGAGGTTTTCCATTTTTTCGTATCCTGATCAACATTTACGTGTTAACTTTTTGATATTAGCCATTCTGTGAGATAATATCTCACTGTGGTTTTGATTTGCATTTCACTGATAATTATTGGTGATGTGCATATTGTATTATGTGTGTTGGCCATATATATGTTTTCTTTGAACTGTGTCTATTCAAATCCTCTGCCCATTTTAAAGTCAGTTTGTGCTTTTTTTTATATTAAGTTATATTAATTCCTTATTGGACCTAATCCTTGATAAGATATGTCATTCGCATATGTCTTCTTCCTTCATTTTATTATTGATTTCCTTCACTGCAAATAATTTTTTTAGTTGATGTAGTCAAATTCATTTATTTTGTTCCACTTGTTCAAGGAGACATATCCTTAAAAAAATCGCTAAATTGCTAATACCTAATGCCAAATAGTCTACTGCCTGTTTTCTTCTAGGAGTTTTTATGGTTTCAGAACTGCCATTTAAGTTCTAATTTCATTTTGAATTGGCTGGTATGGGTCTAATTTCATTTATTGCATGTTATCTGTCCAGTTTTTCCAGTACCACTGATTGATGATACTGTTATTCCCCCATTGTATATTTTTGCCTTCTTTGTCATGAATTAATCAACAATATTACTTTATCATATTAACTAGAGGCCTGGTGCACAAAATTTGTGCACGGGGCAGAGAGTGTGGGATATCCCTCAGCCCAAACTGCACACTCTCCATTATGGGACCCCTCATTCCCATTGCCTGGGAAACCCAAGCCTTGTTCCTGCTTCTGTGGCTAGTAGCCATCTTGGTTAGGTTTATTTGCATATTCACTTTGATTGGCTGGTGGACATGGCTTGTAAGTGTAGCAGAGTGATGGCTAATTTGCATATTACTCTTTATTAGGTAAGATTGTTCCTGTTTTGTCTAGGTCATTACTATTTGCTCTTCCTGGGGTTCTCTATTCTTAGATTTTTATATGGGTGCCTCTACTTGTAATTTAGAATTCAAGTAAAATTTTAATTCTTTTGAGATGATTTCTCTGACTACTCAAATAGATCCGCACTTATCCCATCTTGAAGTCATTCTCTAGCTCATTTCATTTACTGATATTATTTATAGTCTTTAGCAATATGAGAATACATTTACTTATAGCTTATTCTCAGTTTCTACTACATAGAATGTGAGAGGCAAAAGTTTGGTCTTATTCACATTTGTACCATAATAACTCAAATAATGCCTGAAATTTAGTAGGAAAACAGTAAATAATTTTTGTCTAAAAGAATGAATGAGTTGTAAATTCTACACAAAGGATAAAAATTATTTCTGTTTAGTTATTTTTCAGTTTCTTTATATGTGCTCACATATACTTGTAAAATTCTCAAAAGAAATAATTGATGCGTATCAATAGGAGAAGGGCCACATGAATTATGGAATTTTTATTCATTGGGATATTACACAAATAAAAAAGAAGCTACTTCTTTTTCTTCCTTCCACGCTACTATCTCCTTCCCTCTGCTAACCACCCACCATACTGCTATAAGAGCAATAGAAGCTACTTGTAGCTACTCCTGTACTGAAAAACAAAAAAACAAAAAACAAAACAAAACACTCTGATAAAGTTTTCTGCCATGGCATATATCATGGATGTAATTCAACTAAATATTGAGTAAAAGCCTTTTAGGGCCATATTTATTTATGATTTATTTATGTCTTATTATAAAATTCTGTATCTCACTTTATCTGACCTTACTAGAGTAGTTTCACTGTTTGTTCAGGATTGGGCAGAACAAGGTCTCATGAATATAAGGGAACTGGTATTTTAGTGAGAACTACTGTACTGATGTTTGAAAACATCTACAAATTAGGGTTAACATTACTTCAATCAGGTTTTATCAAATTTGCTTTCTTCTCTCTGTTATTGAAGTTTAAAATTTTGATTCAACTCTTGCTGTTAGAAAATTTTTAAGATATTAAAAACTTTAGGTACCATTATTTGTCTGAGATATTTTCTCTGAAGTATTGTGATTTTCAAAATTGGGAATTCTTTTTCATGTTTAAAATTGCATTATTGTAATGTTCCTCTTAAAAAAAATTAATTGTCTAAAGTTTTAAATATGTCTCCTTTTTCCTCAATTGCTCTCCCCTCCCCCACTCTAGCCATTGACACCACAGGCAAGCCTCCACAGCTTCAGTGTCTATGCCCATTGGTTAAGCTAATATCCATGCATACAAGTCCTTTGGTTGCTCTCTAACCAGCATCCTCCCCCAACCACCACCATTTGTCTCCGGATCTATTCTTGTTCATCAAATTCTGTTGATCATTATATCCCACATATGTAAAGATCATGTGATCTTTATCCTTCTCTGACTGACTTATTTTGCTTAGCATAATGTTCTCCAGTTCCATCCATGCTGATCCCTCCAACTTTGCTCTTCTTTCTTAAGCTGTTTGGGGCCTTTTTTATTCAAAAAAACAAAAACTCTTTATTTCTCATTTTCTATTTTTGGCATAAATTTAATTTTTTCCAGTAAAACCAAAACCTCCCGAGCCCCTTTCAGTGTCATCCAAAACTTGAACTTCCTCTATTTCTGGATAAAAAAATCTGTTCACAAATGAGCAGTGCAATTCAGTCTCCCTTTTTACTTCAAATTTTTCTTTAATGAAATTAAACAGTACACCACCAAGATTTCCTCTAGAATCTTCATCTATAACACCAACTCCTACATCTATAAAGTGTTTTGCAGCCCAGCGGGAATGTGGAACTCCTCTTCCATAGCACCCAGAAGGAAGAGCTATCTGAATGTGGGTTTTCAGAAGGTTTTTCTCCAAGGGTGGTATTGTGGAATCATAAGCACTGTGAAGGTCTTAGCCCACTGTGCGTGGACCCTTGGTGGGGGCGGTGGATTGCTCTGAGAGCCTCACAGGATGCATGAAGTGGAGCTGCAGGCCGCCCTTCTCTGAAGGCCATGGCCGCTTGCTGGGGGACATGGCGAGTGTGTCATAGGAGCACAGCATGGCAGGGTAGAACGTCTCTTTTTTCTTCTTAAAGTATTCTACTTCCAGCTGTTCTTTGTGTCCATACTGCATAAGGATTTACCTTGTTCCCATGCTCCACCTATTGCAAAGAGCAGCTGTTGTCCTGGAAAAGATGGCCGGATTTACACTCCAAGCACCTGGATGGAGGCAGGACCAGCCCTCATGGAGGGCCTCAATTCTAGAAGTCTATAGCTAAGCTGGGATAGAAAAGACCTAGTTAATTTTAAGGGTGTAAGAGTCTCACATCAAATTTATCCTACTTGGATAGGTTATTAACTACTTGTCCAGAAGCACAAATATAGTAACTGGAACTCTGAGTTAATTGCACTGCCTTTCATATACAGTCACACGGAAAGGTTTGATTTAGAGGTCTTAGGGAGACCAGGATTCAAAATTATCCTATACATGATCTCTGAACACATAATAATCTGGCCACTCAGTATATATCCTATATAATAAAAGGCTAATGTGCAAATTGTCCCCTTTACCAGGAGTTTTACCAGCAGGCAGGCCGGCTAATCGCCCATGTCCCCTCCCCCTTCCCCCTGGCCAGGCTGGCTGGACCCCACCTACCAGGCCTATAAAATATATATATTAATATATATATATATTTTTTGAGTGGCCAGATTATTATGCATTCAGAAATCATAATAATCTGGCCACTCAATGTATAGTAAGTGTAGGGGCACAACTTATAATGCTCTCGGGCCTCCATCTACTTCCCTCCACGATATTCAAAATATATATTTCCCTATAATTATAGGATGTGTATATATATATATATATATATAATTAATGCAAGCAGGTGTTTCTTTAACATTTGTGGAACTCTCTCTCTCTCTCTCTCTGCTTTTCAATTACATTTCAAACACTTGAGTAGAATATGGATTTTTTGATAATACAAAATGGTCATGGTTTTGCCTATGTATAAAGCTAACACCAGTAAACATCCTGAAAATAGGCATTGTTCTATGCACTTATATAGGTCTTTTAAGATCTATAACATTTTGAAATGTAAAGATTAGCCTTAATTAATAGGTAAGAAAATAGAACCATGGACACTTTAAATAACTCATCCAAAGTTGTATAGTACAGAATACTCTACATCCAAATATTTAGATTAGGAATGCTTAGTGCTCAATGTATGCAATTTATACTATGCAAAATTGACTATCAATAAGTGATAATGCATTTGACCTGAAATAGGATAGATATATTACAGTTTCTTACCCTCTAGTAGGAGCCTTGAATCTATTAACACTTTTCACAGTGACAGATTTCAATAAACCATAAGATATTATTTAAAATAACAAAGGGTTACTTTTTTCAAATGTTGCCCTGATTATTTAATTACCCATGTAGTATATGTAGTATATTAAAGAAAAACAAGTTACAAAATAAAACCTGTTTATAAACAGTACACAGTATATAAGGATGTAAAACTTCAAAAAAGGTTTTGAAAGGAAAGTTTAAGACCTGATTCTTATAGCAAAGTATAATTGAAATTCTATATAATAAGAACTTTCAGATGAAACCAGTTTAGCTCAGTGGATATAGCATCGGCCTGTGGACTGAAGGGTCCCAGGTTCAATTCCGGTCAAGGGCATATCCCTGGTAGGGGGTGTGCAAGAAGCAGCTGATCGATGATTCACTCTCATCGAAGTTTCTAACTCTCTATCCCTCTCTCCTTCCTTTCTGTAAAAAAATCAATAAAATATATTTTTTTAAATAAGAACTTTCAGAACATTATTAATTATGAAATGAACTAACAACGAAAGAGCCTCGTGATAGCTATGACATTTAGTAGCTAGCTATACTGTGCTCCTGAGCCTTTTTAAAAAAATCCAATTTATAGAGTTGCAAGTGATGCTACCTTTTTATTAAATAAAAGTGCTGGCCTAAAGCATATTTTAAATTAAATATATTTTATTGTGTAGTATATACAGATGGAGGTCTAAAAATTATGCTGAACTTCAACCAATCCACAAATCACTACTGTACTTCTAAAGATTCTTTACATTCAAATACAGAAAGCATTATGTATGTACTCGGCTAAGGCATGAGTATGAAAGAGGAAGTAATTTGGCTTCCACATAAAGATTATTTCAAATGCATTTCCTGTTATCCATATGCCCGCTTTAAGGAAAGAACTGACAGCATGCGCTTGCCATTGACTCAGATATTGCAGTGCACATTTTCAATTATGCTTCGCAACATAATCACTTTATATGCTGTGTCCTTTCTGTCCTTTATCTTCAGCTGTTTTAAGAAAGTGGAATGCTGAAAATTACTCAATCTAAAAAAATAGATTAAATATTGTTTTGCCAACTTACTCAGATTCCAATGATGGTCTTAGTGTGACAAGGATATTTCACATAATTTATTTGAGATCATGAATTGATTAATATGTAAACAAAATGAAGGTGTGGAACAATTGAAGACATTTTCTTCTCATTTCTTACTTCATTTGTGTAATTAAAGAACAATTACCGATTCTTCTATGTGAAGATGGTGTAAGAAGAATGGGGAAAAGTAAACACAAGAAATGATTCATTGAGACACAACAAGATGGCGGCAGAGGTAAAAGCCTAACTGCAGCCGCACTCAACAATTTCAAAAAATACAACTAAAATATAGAGTGGACACTATCCAGAACAACAGGAAAGTTGACTGACTGGGAATTCTACAACTAGAAGGAAAGAGAAAACCAGAAGGAAAACCAGAGGAGCTGTAAAAGCCTAAGGTATGGAGGCACGGTGTGCGTACCGGGAGAGGACAGAGCCGGAGAGGAGGGGCGGCTGAGTGCCTGGCTGGCGTTCCCTAGCGGGAAGGAGATAAAAGCTCCGGACTGTGCTGAACCCCAACTCCGACTGCACTGAACCCCAGTTCTGTGCGAGACCCTGGGGTCCAGGCTCACACAGAGGGAAACTGGGCTGTAAGACAGAAGCTTGGGGGGGGGGGGGCGAAAAGCAGATCCCCTGAGTCGCGCACATTACACGCACAGAGGACAGAAGACTGTTGCTTGGGCCGGGAGATTGCCCTAGCGGGAAGGAGACATAAGCTCCGGACTGTGCTTAACCCCACTTCCAACTGCTCTGAACCCCAGTTGTGGGCTTGTTGGGAGAGAGACTATACTGTCTGGTAGCGGGCGAAGCTCTGGGGCGCCTTTCTCTCAGAGGTGCTTGCAGCTAGTACCAAAGGAGAGTGAGGAACACTGAGACTCAGGAACCACAGAGGGCGGGGCTAACCTGAAGCCAAGGCTGTAGGCTCCACCCTGAAACTCTGCCCCTTCCAAGCTGAAATCAGAGAGGCTTTTGCAGGTTTCCAAGTCTAGTGGAATAAGGTTGTCTCCTGGCATAGACACAGCTGATCCTCCCAACCTACCAACTCAGGGAAGCAGCGAAAATGCCGAAACGAGGAAACAGATCACAAACGAAAGAAAGGGAGGACAAAAAGCGACTGGATACAGAGTTCAAAGCCACGCTTATAAGGTTGTTCAACAATCTCTTTAGAAAAGGCCGATAAAATAAATGAGACCTATGAGGATATGAAAAGGGATCAACTAGAAATAAAGAATACATTCTCTGAAATAAAAAATATTATACAGAGTCCTAAAAACAGATTGGAAGATTGCAAGAATCAAGTCCAATATTTGGAACACAAAAAGCCAGAGGACACTCCTCCGCAGAAGCAAGAAGACAAGAGAATCCAGAAAGTTGAAGATGGTGTGAAAAACCTCTGGGACAACTTCAAGCGAACCAACATCAGAATTATGGGCATCCCAGAAGATGACAGAGAGCAAGATACCGAAAACATATTGAAAGAAATAGTGACAGAAAACTTCCCCCACCTGGGGAAAGAAATAGACTTACACGTACAGGAAGCACACAGAACCCCAAATAAAAGGAATCCAAAAAGAACCACACCAAGACACATCATAATTAAAATTCCAAGAGCTAAAGACAAAGAGAGAATATTAAAAGCAGCAAGACAAAAGCAGGTAGTTACCTATAAAGGGGCACCCATACGACTGTCAGCTGATTTCTCAACAGAAACCATGCAGGCCAGATGGGAATGGCAAGAAATATTCAAGGTGAGGAATAACAAGAGCCTACAGCCAAAAATACTCTACCCAGCAAAGCTATCACTCAGAATCGAAGGCCAGATAAAGAGCTTCACAAATAAATTTAAGCTAAAGGAATTCATCACTGCCAAGCCAGAATTATATGAATTGCTGAAAGGGGTTCTTTAGGAAGAGGAATAAAATAAAGATAAAAATATGAACAAACACGTAACTATCAACAAGTGAGTCTAAAAACCAAGGGAAGTAAAAATCATGATGAACAATATTAACTGGTGAATATAATAGAATCAGAGGTATGGAAGGGGAGTGGACTGATGATTCTTGGGGAAATGGGGAGTGGAGCAGGGCGGGAAGAGACTGAACATAAACTGCACCTATGGATGAGGACAATGGGGGATGGGGAAAGGGTAGAGAATTGAATAGAAACTTGGTGTAGGGGAGCAATTGGGGGGGGGATGAGGAACATATGTAATAATATGAACAATAAAGATTTAGTTTAAAAAAAAAAAGAAAGAATAGACACTGGGGGACAAATGGAATAAAACATACTGTGTGACAATAAAACATATTGACAGCAACAAACAAACAAACAAAAAAAGAAATGATTCATTAAAGATATCATAATAGTTATGGTCTTAAATATATTTCTCAAAAAGTGAAATCTCCTGTTACTGAAATCTACATGTCCCACAATAAAAAAAATTCACTTCAGAAAAAGCTACACACACACACACACACACACACACACACACACACACATATAATTTCCATTGTGGTATACAGGTATTTTTATTGAACTATTCAAGTCATTTTAATCTCCCTCTTTCTTTCAAGAAAGACAGCATCAAATTATATGGAATTGACTCTCTCTACAAAATCCATAGAAATTAACAAAAATGTCAAAATAGAGTCAACCCAAACAGTTTATCTTTTCTTCTTTTATTCATTCCTAAAGATTTACTATATTGGTTAGAAACCTTAAATAGATCCTTACTTTCTACTGATCAAAGCCCTATTATTATGACATTCATGTCCTACTTTCCAATTCCATCAACACTCCTTTACCACACCCCTATCTTCCCAATTCAGCATGTACTGCACACATATGGTGACTTGTTCACTAATAAGCCTTGCACTCCCTTATTTTATTCCAAGTTTTTAATAACAACACCACTACATCTCCATGTAAATTTTCATTCTTTATCCATTCACCAAATTTTAACCATCACCAAGTCCTGATACCTTCCATAATATTTTTTCAGATCTCTTTGAATCTGTTAAAAACCATGTTACCCTCCCCCATATCCTCATGATACTTTGTATTATTATTATTATAGCTACTGATAGTCTCTCTTATACTATAATTTCTGATATAATTACTTGCCTCATTTTTAAATTGTGGGCTGCTTAAGATAGGGACTTTGCCTAAGTCATCTCTATATTCTTTCCGCCCTTAGAATGCTGTAGAATATTGTAACTTCTCAAAAATTACTTAATTTAAATAGTTTTCCCTTAAAAAGCAGAGGTTATTTAAATTATTTTAATTATTTCAAACTGTTATTTTAAATCCAATATTAAGGGGAAAAAAAAACAAGTAAAACACTGGCTTTTGAAGAAGTGCCCAAATACTGAACATCTGGAACCTCTAATGGCAAAATAGTAGTCACCTGAGCGTCTGCCAATTGGAGTGATTTGTATGAAGACCTATATTGTTGACCTAATTCTTGGTGTATTTTGCCAAATTTGTCACCTTACATTATGACAACTATTTTCACATTCAAACTTTTAAAAAGATAACTTCATTATAAGAATGCCTTTAGGGTCACATCTATTTTCTAAATTATATTAAATTTATCTAAATCTGTATAAATAACTTGACCACAATTTCCCTGACATAGTACACTAACACAGTCATTAAATGTTGACAGAATATTTACTCTGTATCAGACATGTTCTGGGCAGTGAGAATATAACTGCACAATATAAACACAATTACTCTTTCCCTAGTTTCTGTGATCTGGTTGGATAGAGAACAGGCAAAATATTACAATATAATGAGATTTCTGTTATGTTTATTTATAGTCTGTCACAAGAGCACTTAGCTGGGACACTTAACCTACCTTTATAAGGTTAGAGAAGGCTTTTTGGAAGAACTGATGTTTATGCTGTAACATAAAGGGTAGGTAGCAGCTAGCCAAGTGAGGATTGTCTACGGCTCTAGAGGAAACAGAAATGAAAGCACCTGCTGTGGTTAGGAAATAAAAGATATCAGCATGACTGTAATCTATGATACAAAATTAGAAGAAATGACATAGGAGGCCAAAAAGATATTGAAGGGAATTAAAACCATTTTATAAGTTTGAACTTTAATCTGAGGTCAATGGGAAACATTGGTGCCCTCAAGGGAATGGTATGGTTATAATTAATTATATTCCAAAAATCACTTAGGCTGCAGGGGGACAAGGAGTAGGTAGAAAAGACATTTGTAGTTTTCAGTGCTCTTCGTCTGAGTAGTGAAAATGGCCAATGAGACAGATGGAATGTGCTTGAGTTAGTATACAATAATTGAATAGATGTATCAGATAAAAAATGAGAAGTTAATGACCACTCTCAGTTGTGTGACTTTGGCAATGGAGAAGATGATGTTGATGTTCAGTTGATAAATCTAGTATTGCAAGAGGATGGTATTGACCTTTTGCTCCACATCTAAGCACCCCTATTTCAGAGCTATGAATTCTAGGTGGATGTAGACCCCATATGCTGAGGAGAAAAAAGGATTGAATGAGTGTGTGCATTATTTACTGAAGCATTTTCATGGTAAGATGTTCCATGCAGAGATATTTTAGGTTGTATTGATAGTGATAGCTAATAATAAAATAGCTTTTAAATAGCAAATACTTTTACTTACAATGCCATTTCTAATTACAGTTTTTATTTGAATATTTCAAAATGGGAAATTTGAAAAAAATATGAATTTTTAGGATATGAAAAAATGTTATCAACAAGGTTATGAGATAATCTACATATATTTAGAAGCAAGTTGTAGAACAGAAATGAGTTTTCAAAAATAGTCTTGCTGAATTGCCGAAGTTAAAGTCAATCTCAATATAAGTGGGTATAAGAAAAGTCATAATTTTGCTAATTAAATTGGAACCTTCCAGACATTTTAACTGGATAGCTTCTTTAACACCCTTCAAGAGGCTTCAAAAACCATGCTTAAATGATCTATAGAAATCTGATAGTTACCCCAGGCCTTCATATATTTTTAAAAAATCTAATTATCTACCAAGATTACCCATTTTCATTTTCAGCTGTAAGACAGCTGAAATTTCAGTTGGCTTATGGGTATCTCACTGGCAAGGCTCTAGTTACTGTGTTTATAGTAAGCTACAAGTTATAATTGGGGGGCACAGAAAAAGATACACGGTGTTTGAAAATGTCCAAAAGAAGAAGAAAGGGTATATCATTGTTTTCAGATATAATAGGAATACAACCATGAAATGTAAATCACACTAAAATTACTTTTTGAAGAGATCTTCTTGTGGCTTTAATGTTTTCCAACAAGGAAGAGAAAAAATGCCTCAGAAGTCACACTTTATTCTAGCATACTATATTTTATCATCTGGAAGAATAAAACTAATATCAATGAATATTATTATCAAATTGAATTACATATAAAAAAGATACCATATAGCCATGTTTAAGGACTTGCTAAAAGTCCTGCAAAATACATCTTCAGTGTATTCTGATCTATCACTTCTTTGATGACATTTGGGGATATTTGAATATTGTACTTCATGCATAATGCTGAAAGAGTCCCTAAGCAATTGAACCAGCAGATTTTGCTGCCTTTCATTTTAGGAATATATTACTTTCTATCACTGTGTTATAAAATAAAACTTTCAGTGAATTAGGCATTAATTAGTATTTTATGTCTTACTGTGTATACTCATTTTACCCTTTAAACACATTTGTTTGTCTAAGGTGAAACTATAGATCAGCCGTGGGCAAACTATGGCCCGAAGGCAGGATCCAGCCCATTCAGCTGTTCTATCCAGCCCGCTGAGCTGAAAGAGCAGAGGGTTCTCTTGCTCTCCCCTCTGCTCCTTCACCAGCAGCCCAAGATGAGAGTGCCAGCATGGTCAGGTTGCTTTTGTTCTGGCCCTCCAGTCCAGTTTAAGAACCCATTGTGGCCCTCAAATCAAACAGTTTGCCCACCCCTGCTATAGATGGTTCTGATAAAAAAAAGAAATGACTGTTGGGCATTTTGCATTAAGGTTTAAAATGCCACTGATAGTAAAATTCCAGGTTGGTCATTTGGGAATAGTTCCCTTTAAAAGATTGGCTTCTTCAACTATGATGCTAATCTATCTACTCTGTGCAGCCTGAACCTTGGTTGTTTTGTACAACCCGCTTGGACGTAGTGGGAACGGATGTGCACATAAAACTTATGCTCTCTTCCACTCCCTGAGTAATAAAGGTCCTGGTTAAACTATGGTGGATCAACCCAGCCTGTAAGAAGAATAAAATATCAAATTCCTCCCAGGTCTTAACATGTATTACCATTTTCAATATGGCTTTTGGGGGAGAATGAAGAACAAACTATTTTATTGAGTGTAATAAATACTCAGAAAGTATTTACTAAATAAATGTATCAGATTGCTGGAAATTGTGTTGAAAAGACAGAGTCTAGGTCCCCATACAGCAAGTTTAATGATTTTTTTATTGAGTTCTTATAGAGAGAAAGAGAGAGGGATAGAGAGTTAGAAACATCGATGAGAGAGAATCATCGATCAGCTGCCTCTTGCACAGCCCCTACTGGGGATGTGCTGGCAACCAAGGTACATGCCCTTGACCAGAATCGAACCTGGGACCTTTCAGTCCGCAGGCTGATGCTCTATCCACTGAGCCAAACTGGTTTCGGCAAGTTTAATGATTTGATTCAAATTTTCTGAAGGTGAAAAGTGTCTCATTTTAACTAGATCCCACAGAAGTTTGAAAAACCACTGGTATCAGTAAATAGATGGCTAGCTTGCTTCTTAGGTTGTCACATAAACTAAGTACTTTTTATTAGTTAACTGAGTTATAAGATAGCTCTAGTTTTCTGAGAAACTCTGCATCCTGATAGTTAAAATTTGTTTAATATGCTCTAGAATATTATTTCCCACAATTATGAGAAATATTTCTTATTTCTTCATATTCTTGGCATTGTGTCTCCCCCCTCTCCCTCTCCCATTATGTTAATAAAATTGATTATAGAGCATCTGGCAGTGCTTAAAAGAAACCTGAAGATAGGCTGAAAATAAGTGGGGTATGTATTTAGAAATACCAACTGATGATTATATATACATGCGCGCATGTGTGTGTATGCCTATTTATCTATCCATTAATCGATATCTGTATCTATCTATATGATTTGATTATATATTAGATGGGCCTAGTTACCCATTTTAATAGGTGCTTTCTTTATTGCATCCTTCTTTTCTGCTCTTTTCTTCTAAGAACATAGAAATGGTTTGGAATCTATAATAAAGCATAATATGCTAATTAGACCGGACAGACAAAGACCTTCTGGATGTCATTCCAGGTGTCCTTCTGGACAAAGCCGCAGCAGCATTGGCCAAGGCAGAGGCAGTTAGAAGCAACCAGGTACAGGCAGGCAAGCAGTTAGAGGCAATCAGGCAGGCAGGCAAGTGGTTACGGACAATCGGGTAGTCAGGCAAGGTGGTTAGGGGCAATCAGGCGGGCAGAGTCATTAGGGGTGATCAGGTAGGCAGGCAAGTGGTTATGGACAATCAGGTAGGCAGGCAGAGTGGTGAGGGGTGATCAGGCAGGTAGGCAAGTGGTTAGGGATGATTAGGAAGGCAGTCAGAGTGGTTAGGAGTGATGAGGCAGGCGGGCAGGTGAGCAGTTATGAGCCAGTGGTCCTGGATTGCAAGAGGGATGTCCCAGATTACAAGAGGGTGCAGGCCTGGCTGATAGACTGTGCATGAATTCCATGTACAAAGCCTCTACTATATACATAAAAAGAAGCATAATCTTTTCCCTCAGTTATATCATATTATGAAATGCCAACTATAGCATGAAAACAGTAAGCAACAAGCAAAATGTAACTACAACATTATGAATAAATGTTAACTAGAAAGAGAGGTTACATTTCTTGGAAATTGGTATCTCAAAGAATGTGTTAGAATAAAAACAGAGTGGCTTCTGGAAAGAAGGGATAAGAATACCTTGCTGTGAAATAAGGCTATTCATAAAATGAAATAGTTTCCATTCTCCTGAAGCTATAGTTTTTTTCTCTAAATGATAGAACAATTGGCATACCTTTTCTTCAATGGCTAATACCACAAACACAGAAGATGAAGGAATGTAGTGTATACAGGCTTAACCATGGCAAATGAATATCATGTGCACGAAGAGCTGAATATCAAAGCTATTTTTACTTTTTCTTTGTAAATTGCATCAGTAGGTAATGCATCTAAACCCATAATAAATGGAAAGAACAAATCAGAGTTCTTAAATTTTTCATTTTAATACAGAAATGACACTTTACCTTAGCTTCAAAGTAATGTGATGAGTTTCAACCTTCATATTGACACAGTGATGAGGGATAGAAGTAATAACTTTGGTCAAATTTGCTGGATATATTTGCACATTGGGAATAATAGAAAAAGCTTCTTATTACAGGAAGACAGTTATCAGTTTGAGGATAGCAGTGATTTACTGTAAATTACTTCAAGGCAAGGTAAAGAAAAATTCAGTGATTTCCTTTATAATGCTGCATATGCGATCTTTCATATTTTTGACAGTTATGGTTTATTGGTGATATGATTAACATATCTATGAAATTTTTATTCTGAAGAAATATTAGATATCCTTATTCTGGTTATAGATATCACTTTCCTGTTTAGTATACAATAATTATCATCCTAATATTTCCTATGTGTCAAGCATTATAGTAAGCCTAGTACATATATCTCATTCAATTTTTTAATTTTCTCTAATCAAAAGGTATTTTATTATGCCCCTTAATATTTTTAGACATGTACTTAACAACAGCCTGATGAAAGATGTTGTGGCTGGGAAAATTGACCTGTAATTCAGATACTCTTATACAAAAACAAAACAAAAACAGACATAACCTCCAGTGCCTGGCATCAATTATTCGTACGTGATGAATAGACAGGCACATACCCTGAATCTTCAAAACAGTGAAGTAAGGGACTATATCCATGTGAGAATGGCAAAACAAATGTTCTAGTGCCTTACCTGAAGCCTGAGGGGACTGGGAAACCTGCACCTCTGGTAGGCCATATTGTTGTTTCTCACTTTGAATAATTGTCTCATGAACAATTGAGTTTCACATCCTAGTCATTACAGCTACTTTATGTTTTTGCTTGTTCACATCTTTCATTTATCCCATCTTCCTCCTTTCATGACATCAACACAACCTCACCTTACAAATGGAGGAAACCATGTGTAGAGATGTTAGAGACGACTTTACTAGTATGATATAGCCTTTAAGTGGTTAAGGTAGGATACAGTCTAAGAACGTTCTCTGTCAGAGCACAGATTCTTAACTAGTATATTTTATCATCGAAAGTTATTTGTTAGCCAAAGGGAAATTTTGCACACAGATAAGGATTTCACCAACGGACCTCCTGGACAAATGTGTGGAAAGCTAATCAAGAGTTGCTACTTAAATACTTTAGCCACATGATTATATTGAAGTTAATTAATAAGTAGGAAACAAAAGGAAATTTAGAATGTCAAGTTTTTCTAATTTGTTCTTCAATAGCTTTCATCTCTAGTGGCGTTCGATAAGCACACACTAGCTGCTGGTTCTTTCCCAGAGCCGCCTTCTGTTTTACATGCACTCTCTCCTTGCTCTGTGTCTCAGAAGTAGCATATTAAGGCAGAAGGGCAGCATTCGTTGATCAATAGGAGCAGATTTAGGTTTGGAGAAAACAGTAGTGATGCTTCAGGTACAGCCCAGAAATCAATGAGGCGGAGTGCTTCTTAACAGAGTGAAAGAAAAGAGCAGTTCCTTTGCTCCAGCTAAATGGCATTTTGTGTTGGGTCACTGTCCATGCAGGGGACTGATGGGCACCAAGCTGAGGGCCTGGGCGACAGGTAGTTGACATGGTTACAAATGCCACATATCAAGGAGATGATTTAACCTCCATTGGTAAATTATACCTCTAGTTTTGTGAACTGTCAGAGTCAGGCAATGTTTCAATCTTGAGTAAATGCAAGAACATATTGGAAATAATTGCAATTTTAATTTGTCGCAGAGTTTCTCAACCTTGGCATTATTGACAGTTTGGACTAACTATTGTTTTCTTGTGAGGGACTGACCTAGACTCCTTACACACTAATAGTACTCCCCACCCCATTGTGAACATAAAATATGTCACCTACGAGGCAAAAATGTACCATTTGAGAACCTCTACTTATCAGATAAAATCTTTTTTACCTGACTTGTAACATGTGCATGCATTCTTTCCCCCCAGATATGATTCTTAGATAGAAATAAAAGTTCTGTGTGCACATACATGAAGGAGTAAAGTATCGCTGAGAATTATATCTAATGTGAGAGCAAGTCTCAAAATTCTTGGGTTTCCTTTTTCCTTGGTTGTATTTTGAGTAGAAATGTTAGTTTCCTTTGTATATTGAATGACAGTAATTGCTGGTCTTGTTCTTTTTGGAAAATGTCGTAGAAACTACTCTTTAAAGGGAAAGGAGAAAGAGCACTATATCTCTGATCTACCATTCTGACCATTCAAACCTTGACTGAATTATTCGTTGAGATTCCTTCCTGTTAAAACACTGCACACAAAAAATGCTTGATCCTAAGTAGGTGTTATCTAGAAATGGCTTCACTCCCCTTAAGTGGCACTGTTTCTAATATGGGAATCCTTCTTGTCTAGCTTTCATCAGCTATATATGCTTCCCCGGGGTTCTGCATGAGCTGTATCTGAGCTACCTGTATGGGAGGGTGGGTTCCTTCCACGTTGGGCTCGATGGCTCACATTACTTATGCTTACTGAGTTAAAATCAGGTATGCCCTTGAACTAATATGTGGATGCCATGTTTTAATCTCATTTCTAGTCATTTTCATTATTGGCAGTAATTCCTTGGATGTAGTGAGCAGAACTTACTTTTTAATCACATCATACCTATTAGTATATTCCATCGTTATACTTCCTGGGCTGCAGTTATTTGGGACATCTGTCAGTCTACTTTGTGTGAGGACAAAAAGAGGCTTTACATAGAGTCCTTTGGTTTTTAAAAAGAAAAAGAAATATCTTCAATATTGAGATAATTCTGATTCACTTGTCAGTACCTTGTTACCTTGTTGAAATACAAGTTTTGCTATTTCACAATGGATCGACTACTTCTGGGTCGCACTAAGTAGTACAAATATTATGTAGGGTCTTATATAAGAGCTATGCATAGTTAAAAATTATATTGTGTTGATAGACTACAGTTCTCTCTTGTGAGACAAACGGGGGGGAAAAAGATGCAGAAAGAAATGTTGCAACTCTATAAAGATCTTCAGCTCTCAAATGTGAACTTGAAATAACATTTCCTGGGCCAGGTGATGAGAGGAGTAAGAAAGACTCTACAATAGCCTGTTTTGTAACATTCTGGATGTTAGAATGCTCTCGAATTTTATGTGTTTATTTAACAAAATGCTCACAGCAT
This sequence comes from Vespertilio murinus, assembly GCA_963924515.1. Classification (NCBI taxonomy): domain Eukaryota; kingdom Metazoa; phylum Chordata; class Mammalia; order Chiroptera; family Vespertilionidae; genus Vespertilio; species Vespertilio murinus. Next base: position 56,156,353 of record OZ004704.1, read on the forward strand.
GCTTTGGTAGCAATGCCACCTTCTTTTAAAACTGCCTGAGCTGTTGTAGAGTGGCATGAAACCACTGCACAGCAGTAGGTATAGGAAATCTGGTGACCTCTTTATCCAGTCTTCATTCAACACACACAAATTCAACAATACTGAATGCCAGAATCAGCGTTCCCTTTACTTATGGAGTTCCAGTTGAGGGGCAGAATATATAATTCTCTACTGCTTATGTCAGTGATCAGTTTATTCCCGGCTTTCAGAGAAAAAAAAACACTTTAAGAGATAAAGGGTAAGTATGTAAGAGTCTCTGGAGTCTATATGGATTAGATATGTCTGAGATGAGACATGCTATCTCAGGGAAGTCACCCTCACTAAAGTGCTGTAAATATACATTTGGAGGAGCTTATTTTATATTGACAAGGTTTTGAGCAACATGATGCAGTCAAAAATACCCTAATGTTGTACAATCTTTCTGTCAGTAAACTTTTCTTGAGTAAAATATTTAATGGCAATATAGTAGACCCAATATTTACTTCAAAATATTTCATAATCTGTTCATATTACTAAAGAAAAGCAGCAAAGTTATGTTTTTATATATGTTCTGGCAAATAAAATATTAACTTTGGTCCTGTAATATGCAGGTTACAAATTCAACATGTATAACTATTTCCAAAACTTATTTGATGGCCATATTTATTTTTTCATAATTTATCTGTACTTAAACTTTCTGTGTAAAGAGCAATCAAGTTAGTTTTAAGTTTTGCTTCAGGTATTACATTTTTTTTCCAGAAGCTTTAAATATTTTATTCATTGCCTATTAGGTGAGACATTTGAGATTCTGATAATATAACTTTAAATATAATCACTGTTTGTGCCAAATGCCTTCTGTCCCAAGCAAGTATATGCATTCTGACTTGCCTTATTTAATTTTACATTGGGCTGATTAATTTTAATGACCTAATTAACCTACCTAAAGTACTACTTTGTCATGTCATTTATCTCTTTTTAAAAAATTTCTAAAATATATTTTATTGATATTTTACAGAGAGGAAGGAAGAGGGATAGAGAGCTAGAAACGTCAATGAGAGAGAAACATCGACCAGCTGCCTCTTGCACACCCTCCACCGGGGATGCGCCTGCAACCAATGTACATGCCCTTGACTGGAATTGAACCCGGGACCCTTCAGTCCGCAGACCGATGCTCTACCACTGAGCCAAACCGGTTAGGGCTCATTTACCTCTTAATCAACTTTCAATCCAACTTTATTGATTTAAAATTATAAATTCCTTAAAATTAGCAGGCAAACACAGAAGATAGATAACGTACATGTATAATCATCTTTTTTTTCCCTCTCTCTGTGAACATCCTGTTCCCAAAATAACCACTGTATTATACCTACTCCTCATCATAATGCTAGGGATGCCCTCCTGACTACAGTAATTCAAATTATATTCATTCTGGAGGATTTAGCTGAGAACATATTTCTATATTTGATCTCTCCCTTTTTTTAATAATTTCATTCAATCTTTTCCTTTCTCCATTTATCTTAAGGAAATTTTTATGAAAGTTAATTTATATCAGAGAGTAGTCTAAGCAAAACTGGTTTGGCTCAGTGGATAGAGCTTTGGCCTAAGGACTGAAGGGTCCCAGGTTCAATTCTGGTCAAGAGCATGTACCTTGGTTGTAGGCACATCCCCAGTAGTGAGTGTGCAAGAGGCAGCTGATTGATGATTCTCTCTCATTGATGTTTCTAACTCTCTATTCCTCTCTCTTCCTCTCTATGAAAAATCAATAAAATATATATTTTTAAAAAGTAGTCTAGGTTCCAGGGAAAAAAACTATGAACAATTTGAGCAATTATTTCTCTCATATAACTTAGTGGAAAATAAATGGGTGATAATGTATTGTACATTTAATACCAAAGAACACTGCTGTAAAGAAAAATTATAGGGTGTGTTTGTGTTAACATTATGAACATACTAGTGGCCTGGTGCACAAAATTCATGCACTGGGGGGTCCCCATAGCCTGGCCTGTGCCCTGTCACAGTGTGGGAGCCCCACAATCGATCAACCCAAAGAGGTAGGCTATGCCTACCCATCCAGGGCTCCTCGAAGGATTTTTCCAAAAAATCCCACAGACCCACAGGCCTCCATGCAACATGGGGACCTGCCAGCCCCACATGCCCCATGCCATGAGGAGGAGGCTGGGCTCCCAAGGCCTCTGTGCTGTGTGGGACCTGCCAACCACGAAGCCAGGCCCCCCAGGCCTCTTCACCACACTGGGAACCATTGGCCTCATTTCCTCCATGCCAGACAGGCCTCTGCACTATGTGGAGACCTGCTGGACCTGCGTCCTCTATGCCACATGGAGCCATGGGATCCCCAGGCCTGGCCATGTGTGGAACTGGGAGGCGGTGGAACTACGAGGCAGACTCCATGCCATGCATGCATCAAACCCAGCCCTGACCACCTGTGTGTGCCCGCTGTGCATGCAGCCATCTTGTGATGGGATGAGGGAATCACAGCATGATGGCATGAGGACCACCTTGGTTTATTAGTAATATTACTGGCCCAGAGGAAGAAATTCATGTATTTGTCGGGGCTGAGGGGTGTCTCTTAGCCTGGCCTATGAATTTCACAGTGTGGGAGCCCTTTAATAGATTGCCCCAAAGAGGTAGGCCCCACCCACCCATCTGAGGCTCCTCAATGAATTTCTACAAAGAGGTAAGCCAGAGCTGGGGGACCCACCCAGAGTAGCTGCCATGACCCACCTCCACACGGTGCACACAGAGTCAAGCCCTGCCAACCCTGGTGATAGATTGTGATGATGTGATGGCTTGAGGGCATGACAGCTACCAGGCTTTTAGTAATATAGACTAGAGGCCCAATGCATTACATTTGTGCACTGGGGGGTGTCCCTCAGTCCAGCCTGCACCCTATCCAATCTGGGACCCCATGAGGGATGTCCGACTGCTGTGGGATCAGGCCTAAGCCAACAGTTGGACATCCCTCTAATAATCCAGATTGCTGGCCTTTAACCACTCGCCTGCCTGCCTACTTGATTGCCCCTAATTGCTTCTTTCTGCCAGCCTGATCACCCCCTAAGGCTCCTCTGCTGACTTGATTGATGCCTAACTGCTCCCCTTCCGACCTGATCACCCCCAATAGCCCTCCCAGGCAGGCCTGATCACCCCCAACTGCCTTCTCTTGCAGGCCTATTCATCCCCAACATCCCTCCCCTGTCAGCCTGATCACCCACAACTACCATCCTCTGCCGGCCATCTTATGGTAGCCATCTTGTGATGATGTGGGGACAGCCATCTTGTGACAATATGGGTTGGCCATCTTGTGATGAAGTGGGGGCTGCCATCTCATGACGAAGTGGGGTGGTCATCTTGTGATGACGTGAGGGTATCACACAAGGGTGTGATCACCACCTAGGCTTTTATTAGTATAGATTATATCTTGATTTAAAGTGTAGGTTGTAATAAAGTCTTAAGAATATTCTGGTGACTGAGTTATGATTACCAGGCAAACACGAAAGGGAAAACATTCTAGGCAGAGGATAAAGGATCTGAGGAAGGGGAGAGTTGCTCATATTTAAGAAATTCAAAATTCCTAATGTCATTAGAAACTCAATGATTAATGGAAACATTGTTCAGGAAGAAATTAGAAAGGTCAGGGTCCTATAGACCATTATAAAATTTTTTATCTTCTTGAAATTCAGTAGTAAGATATTGAAGGAAAATAAGGAGATCAATGACATGAATAGATTTGCATTTTAAAAAGGATTTATATAACTTGCTGGAGTGTGTGAAGATATGAAAGAATAGGTACAGTAACTCTGGAAGGAGGTAATGGCAAGTTTACCATTTACTAGAGGGATAGAGGTGGAAAGAATTGAGCATAAGGATGGCAGAACCTCGAAATAGTGATAGATTGAATGTTAGAGAATAAGAAAGGGAAATTCTCAAGAACAATTCCAAATATTCTGTATTGTCTCTATTAATTTATTTGTTCTACAAATATTACTGAAATTGTTAAGAGTAATTAAAAGCCAGAATTATGCAATTTCCAAAAAAAATCAGTAAGAAATAAACAGTACTGAGATGTCTGTAGCATAGTCACAGGGATAGATAGGTATATATGCTCTGAGAAAAAGTTCAGATTGCAGCATGAGTTAGAGAGTTGTTCACATAAAGATAGTATGTAAAGTAATGGGAACAAATGAGATCTCCTAGGGAGAGTGAAATGAATTTGGACTCAAACATTGTGACAGAAAATTGTCTGCAAAGAAGACTGAGTTGTCACGACCAGAGAAGCAGGAGAACATCCAGGAAAATTAGATGTCACAAATACCAAAACATGATGCAATTTAGGATGGAAGTAGTTAGCCCATTAATGTTTCTTAATAGTAAAGAATATGTGAACTGATAAGTATCCATTTGAGTTAACAACTTTAAGGCCTTTGTGAAGAGCAAAAGCTAAACTGGAGTGAGTTGATAAATAAGGGGAGAGTGAGAAACTGAAGCAATCAAAGAAAGCAATTCCTTGGAAAATTCTGTTTCACGCTTAGAAATTCTGATGTTATAACACTTATTTTTCACTAAATATCTTTTTTAACTCAAGATACTTTTGTATTATTGTTTTAGTGATTTATTTAATTTTGCTTTTTGTTTTAAACTAGGGTACCAGTGCACAAATCTGTGCACCTTGAAAGAAACTGTGGGCTGACAGGCTGCAGTAGGCACAGGAGTGGGTCTTGACCCATTCTCCATACCTTCTAGCCATAGCCCCTGGTGCCCTGTATCCTGACAGCCCTGCTCCTGCTGCCACCACTCCCACATGCTGACAGCACTGGCCCTACTCACACCCACTAACAGTGCAGAGCAATTGGTTCCAGCACTGGTAGCAGGTGCCAGCAGAAGCTGCGGCCCGGATCACCCCTCAGGAGCAGAGGGAGATGGAGAAGCCCTCAGGGGTAATCAGGACTGTCAGCCACTGCTCAAAGTCACATATGACACCAAGTGATAGGGACCAGCATCAAGGCACCTGCAGCAGATACAAGTGGGGCCAGTGCAGGGAGCAGGTGAGAGCACCGGGCCAGTCCACAACAAAGAATTTTCAGTAACCACCAGAGGCTCACTTTAATGACAAAGACTGGTGCCCAACCTTGGTCTGGCACCCCACTCACCTGCTCCACTATCTCGCCACAACCAATATCCCCCATGTTCCTCACACACCTCCTGGTGGTCAGCACATGTCAAGGTGACAGGTTGTTCAGTTTTTCAGTTGTTCTTGTTGTTCTGCCTTTTAATCTAGTTGCATATTAGCTTTTTATTATATAGGATTCCAGTTTAGTTCTTAAGTAAAAGAAATGCCTAATCATAAGATTGTATATTTGTTTCTTCAACTCAGTCATTGTGTGGGTTCTCCATAAGAATGAATGGATAGATGAAAGAATAAATAGTGAAGACAGAACAAACCATGGAGAATGAGCAATATTAACAGAACTAGTATGAGAGATTCACTGTCTCTTTTTTAGGACTAGATTTAGATTTAAATATTTTTGAGGTCTCTCCATCGTGTAGGAAATTACTTAGACTCTTCAGAACATGATCTATTGAATAGTTGTGTTTTTTGTTTGTTTGTATGTGTGTTTTTTGAGAATTCATTTGTCATCTATACTAGCATCTGCCAATCTGTCTTGATATTATATTGAAAACCATCATCATTTTGATCAGGATATGGACTCACCTCAGCCTTATAATTCTAGCATATGGGCCTTCCAACACAGACTCTATTGAAATGCAGGCGAAATCACATCTGTAGCCATGAAAGAATTAATCCTCTGCCTCTAGATCACTTCAGTCTGAGGAATGCAGATAGATGTATCCTAAACCAATGTCTTGTTACCATGTCTTCTCTTTGAACTTCAACTTATTGTAGCAGAACACTTCTAGCAAAGATCAGTGCATACATGTGTAATCTATCATCACATGCTTACTCCTTGACTTTCTTTATCACAAAACAGCACAAAATGCCTTCTTGTACTACTCTAAGAATTTATCTACATGTCCATCCTTTTTATCCCACAAACTTAACAGATATAACTGTATCTATGTAGCCACAGTTCATGAATGTTGTTGAAATACAGAATAATTGCTGGAACATATAATTAAATATTGTAAACAAAATCCTTTTAACCTTGTTATTCTAATGTCTAATGCATGTCCTGTATCTCTGCATTAAAACGAAAGTTGATAGGTTTTACCTGGAAACAATAAGCAATGCTTTGATAAGTCTGTAATTAGTTATTAATTTCCACTAGCATCTTTATAAATTTGGCTAAGTAAGTAATTTATCAATTCTACTCCATTTCCTTGTAAAGTCAAGGGGATTGAACCACATTAACTTTACCATTTCTACTTCATCTTTAAATTTTTATGATTAAATCAAAATGAAAATATTCATATTATCAGGTAAGTTATATTTAAAATTAATAAAATGACATAACACATTAACAAAACAAAAATGATTATTTAGATACTAGCAGTTTGTATGATTTATCTCACTCATTATATTTTGTACTTTGTTGATTTTTTCATATTTAATTATTAATTTTATAATTTTAAAGGAGTACCAACTTTAAAGCTGATGGTCCATCTGTTTTCTCTTTGTTGGAAGACTTTTAGAGTTGGCTCTGAGTTTTTAAGAGCACTATTTGCTTCGATAAAGAATCTTTTAAGAAGAAAAAAAATAGCCTTAGAATTACTTCTGACATTCCATAGTAAGTGTCTCTAATATCTATAAACTCATTATATATAGGAAAATATGGTTATTTTAAAATTGCTATTATTAAATAGCCTCTTCTCTTCAAGTTTTAATTCTTCACATGATAATATATATATATATATATATATATATATATATATATATATATATATCTTTGAATTCCCATGCTTCTTTTAAAAAATGGTTCTAACCTGTATTTAATGATATTGAAGACAAGGAAAGAAAAAGAAGAAATACCAGAAAAGAAATTAAATGAAATTGAGGCAAGTAATTTGTATGAGAAAGAATTCAAAGGAATGGTTATAGGGATGCTCAAATTGTTTGGATGACAAATAAACACAACTCAATGGGAATTATAAGAAGCTAAATGAGAATTTCACCAACATGAAAAGGAATCAAGAGAACATGATGACATTGCTGCAATAAAGATCACAGTTGAAGGCTTCAACACTAGACTAGAAGAAGATGAGGACTGCCTCAGCAAGTTAGAAGACAAGGTAGAATAAACCACCTAAGAGCAGTAGCAACTAGCAAAAGAAAAACTTAAAAAGCAAGAGGAGAGCCTAAGGGACCTTGAGGATAACACAAAATGAAACAACAATAGCATAATAGGGGTGACAGAAGGAGAGGAAGCTGAGCAAGGAATGTAAAAAACTGTTTGAAGAAATAATGACAGAAAACTTCCCTGATTTGGAAGGGAAAAAGTCACACAAATCCAGGAAGCACACAGAGTCCCAAACAAGATGAACAACAACAACAACAACAAATATATATATATATATATATATATATATATATATATATATAGACACATCATAATTAAATATGCAAGCATCAACAACTAAAATAAGATTCTTAAGGCTGCTAGAGAGGGTCAGAAAGTTACTTATAAGGGATCTTCCATTAGACTATAAACTGATTTCTCAACAGAAACACATCAGGACAGAAGAGAGTGGAATGAAATATACAAAATAATGCAAGACAAGAGACTGGACCCAAGAATACTATACCCAGCAAGACTATCATTTAAAATTGAAGTGAAATCAGGAACTTCACAGACCAAAAATGGCTAAGGGAGTTTATTACCACCAAGCCAACAATGCACTAAATACTAAAGGGACTATTGTAAAAAGAAGAAATAATAAAGGATGAAAGAACACAGGCATACAAAATAAAAATGATGACAAACAAGTATCTATCAATAACCATAAGTGTAAATGGAATAAAAGCTCCAATCAAGACATAGGGTAGCTGAATGGTTAAGACAACATGACCCATATATTTATAGTGCTGTCCATAAGAGACCCGCCTCAAAACAAAGCGCTCACACAGATTGATAGTGAAGGGATGGAAAAATTTTTTCAGGCAAATTTAAAGAAATAAAACATAGCTGGGGTATAAATACTTATATCTGACAAAATAGACCTTAAAATGAAGGCCATAACAAGAGATAAGGAGGACCACATCATAATACTAAGGGGAGTAATTCAACAAGAGGATATAACTACCCTGTTTCCCAGAAAATAAGACACTGTCTTATATTAATTTCTGCTCCCAAAGATGTGGTAGGTCTTATTTTCAGGGGATGTATTATATTTCCAGGAAGTAGGTCTTATTTTAGGAGGATGTCTTATTTTTAGGGAAACAATTATTGTAAACATTTATGCACCCAATGCAGGAGGGCCCAAATACATAAAAAATAAATAAATTAAATTAAAAAAAAAAACTTCTGGAAGATATAAAGGGAGAGATTGACAGCAATATAATCATAGTAGGGGACCTTAATACCCTATTGACACCACTGGATAAATCCTAAAAAAAATAAAATTATCAAACACATAGCCATGTTAAATGACTCACTAGATCTTATGGAATTAATTGACAAATTCAGAACATTTCATTCCAAATCAATAGAGTATAGATTCTTCTCAAGTGCACACAGGACATTTAGAAAGATAGACCACATATTGGGACACAGACATAGTCCCTTAAAATTCAAAATAATAGAAATCATATCAAGTATCTTCTCAGATCGCAATGGCATAATATTAGGAATCAACTGCAATAGAAACAATCCAAAAAATCCAAACACTGGGAGGCTAAATAGCATGCTATTAAATAACAATTGGGTTAACAATCATATCAAAGAAGAAATAAAAAGCATCATGGCAACAAATGACAATGAAAACATAACAATTCAAAATCTATGGGACACAGTGAAAGAAGTCCTGAGAGGAAAGTTCATAGCTCTACAGGCCTACCTCAAAAACACTAGAAAAAAATGTAATAAAGTATCTAACCCTGTAACTTAAAAAAAAAATTAGAAAGAAAGCAACAAGAAAAGCTCAGAGTAAGCTGAAGGAAGGAAATAATAAAATCAGAAGTGGAAACATGACATAGAGATCAAAACAAAAAATAAACAAAAGATCAATAAAACCAAGAGCTGATTCTTTGAAAGGATGAACAAGATTTCTGAACCTCTAGCCAGGCTCACCAAGAAACAAAGAGAAGGGACCCAAATAAACAAAATCAGAAATGAAAGAGATAAAGTAACAACTGACCCCACAGAAATACAAAGGATTGGTAAAAAATATTTTGAACAACTCTACTCCAACAAACTATACAATGTAGATGAAATGGACATATTCCTAGAAAAATACAATCTTCTAAAACTCAATCAGGAATAATAATAATAATAATAATAATAATAAATGGAATAGGCCTATAAATACCAATGAAATTTAAGCAGTAATCATAAAAAAACAATCTAGCAAACAATAGGCCTGGGCCAGACAGATTCACAGGGGAGTTCCAGCAAAAACTCAAAGAAGAACTAAAATCTACCCTTCTCAGACTATTCTAAAATATTCAAGAGAAAGGTAAACTTCCAAGCTCTTTCTATGAATTCAGCATTACCCTAATAACAAAACCGGATTAAGACACTACAAAGAAAGACAATCACAGGCAAATATTCTTGATGAACATAGATGCTAAAATCCTCAACAAAATTCTAGAAAACCAGATCCAGCATTACACTATAATTATCACACACCATGACCAAGTGGGATTTATTCCGGAGAAGCAGGTGTGATGAGATTGGTTGGAGGGCCCCTTCCATCACCCCATAATTACCCTGCAGAGGGAGGCCTACACCACCTCTGTTGGTTGATTGATGGGGGGGGAGGGAGATACATGATCAATTGCCCCAAAGTGGGAGACCCAGGCCACCCTCTGCACAGCAATAAATTGTGGAGCCCCACCCAGGTGGGCGGGGCATTCCTCTGCTGGGCAATCAATTGTGGAGCTCCATGATTGACTGCCCCAAAGAGGAAGGCCCAGGTTACCTGGCCAATGGTTCTGTGAGGGTGGGCGGGGCCTCCCTCTGAGGAGCCATTAATCAAGGAGCCCTGGAATCTGTCTCCCAGCAGAGGTAGGCCCAGGGCACCTGGCCAGCAGTGCTCTGGTGGGTGGGCGGGGCCTCTCTCTGTGGAGGTGATCATCTGGGGGCCCCAGAGAGGGAAGCCCAGGCACTGGTCAGTGACACTATGGCAGTGTGCAGGGCTGGCCAGTGATTGCCCCTCAGAGGGAGGCCCTGGCCAGCCACATGATCATACCCTATGCCTGTCACCCACAGAGTGAGGCGACTGGGGTCCAAGGGGGGAAAGATACCGAGGGGAGAGGAAAAGGAGCAATGCTGTACAGATGACAAGCAATGGCTGTCGTGTGGGTGGGGTCAGCTGCCGGCAGCCAGGGGAAGGAAAGCCCCAATAGGCCCTGATTACTGGAGTAGGGATCCTACTCTAGGGGTCCTGGATTGCAGGAAGGCACAGGTTGGGCTGAGGGACAACCCCATTCCCCCATGCAGAATTTCATGCACCGGGCCTCTAGTACTGAGATAAAACAATAAATATGAGCCATGTAAAACTGCTGTATTTTTATTTCATTTATTTTGCCAGGTTATTTTGTACATTGGGTAAATAATGTCTTAGTTTTAGAAGTCTCCTAGCAGAGTTTATTGGGTAAAATTACTCTTTAGATGGGATCATTTAAGCAAGGAGGTTAGAATTCACATTATTTAATCAGGCTAATAACTACTAAAATGAAGAGGTATAAACAGTCTAGATTCTTAATTTTATAAGTATATTTTCTCATGTATTGGATACAACAAATATTTCTATCTTATAAAACCACAGCAATTGGCTATAAAGACTGAATTATTCACACAAGAGACATTATGTGAATATAAGAATTTTTGTGATTATTTTTAATGCTGCTTTTATTCAAGAAACATTGCACCATTTAATATGTACTAAATATTTGGAAGTAGTGTCTAGACAGGAGACTCATTTTTCATGCTGTTGCTGTGGTAAACCACTGCAATTGTCCATTATTGTGATTTGTTGTGCAAACACATAACAGTCACTTCCTCTTCATTTCCCTTAGGAATATAAATTTAACTTAAGCCTTCACTGATTCCTTTTATTTAGAAATCACATTTTTCTGGAATATCACTTGTACAAAATTATACTTTTTTAGGGTTTTTTTTCTGAATTGAGTTATTTGTTATATGCCCACATGGCTTTTATAAGCAGTAATTGTCTGAAATTCTCATTTAAGTCACCTTTTAACTAAGAATTATTCACAGAGACTGGATTACAACACACACACACACACACACACACACACACACACACACACCCTCATTATTGATCTTCAGGTTTAATCCTATACAGAGTTCATTTGCTCTAGTTATAGTCAGACAGTCAAGCATAAACCAAGTGGTTTATGTAAACACACACACACACACACACACACAACTGTTGCATGTTTTAATTTTTCTTGTGGGAAGAGGGACATACTTTCCTCTTGGGAACTCTGTCTTTTAGCTGACTTTCCTACTAACATTTACCTTGCTTATCTTGTCAAGTTCTTTAACCCTAGTTGAATCCTAAATGCCCACCAGAGGATGTAGTATACCTTAAAGAATTTAGGAGTGAGGTTGAATCAGAAGAATAATTTCACTCCAGACAATTTCCTCTTGGTAATTTGTGCATTCTAGAAAAAAAATAGGCTTTGCCTGCCCGGAACTTTGAATGTTTCTTTTTGCTTATTACTTGAACTTATTAGAAGGCTTCCTGCTTGCAAAGCACTTACTACTTCTCTATACAATCTCTCTGTGGTAGAGCATTTCTTAGACCTCCGACAAAATTCTTCTTTATCACTGAAAACAGATTCACCATCTAAGGATATAAAAAGATGCAGCAATGTGCCAAAATCTGCAGAGACATGCCCTGGTATTTATAACTGCTTTAGAATTCCTATTCGTCAGTGATGACAGGGAAAGGACAGTCTGTAATTTTTAGTAAATGTAGTTTGAATTCACACTGACACTTCAATGGCTGTCACTGAGAAAGAGGGACATTTCAGGTCCACCGATTACTTCACACCAATAGATTAGGTTGCAAAAAAGCAAAAGCGACATTTGTTTTTCTTAAGCAGTTCATGACACTGTTAATATTCCTCCGTTTCCTGTCTGCGCTGGAACAGTTTTGTTTTAGGGCCTCTGTTAGAGCACTGAACGAAGTGCTGCCTAATTACACATTTTGGAACCCCAGTGCTTCCTGGGTTATTCGGAATGAAGAAACCCTTATATTGTAGGTACCATGCTGTATGTGGTGGTTATTTGTCTTGTTGATCAAGATTTATGCTTCCAATGTTTATCATCAGATTATATTGATTGAGTAAATGAGTTAATATTTTCAATTCATCACTGTAAGTGCTCTAGCCTATAAAGAGCATTATGTGGTTTTATAGAACAAATAGTATTAAAGCCTACTGGTTAGTATTTGCTTTCCTACTGGTTATGATTTTTAATGTTTTTACTTTTTATCCTCATCTGAAGATGTTTTGATTTGAGAGTGAGAGAGGAAGGGAGGGAGAGATCGATCGGTCACCTCCTGCATATGCCCTGACTGAGAATCAAACCCACACCCACACAAGTGTCCCAACTGGGAATCTAACCTGCAACTTTGTGTGCATTGGGATGATGTTCTGACCAACAGAGCCACCTAGTCAGGGCTGTAAATGATTTTTTAAAAGGATAACTGTTTCTTTATGTGGCCTTTTTTTTCAGAGGTACTGCATTGGTTACTTTTAACTGTCTGACTTAGGGAGGCATTATAGTTTAAGCCAGCGGTGCTCACTAGGGACAACTTTGCTCTCAAGGCGATAACTGGAAATGTCTAGAGACACTTTGGGTTGTTGTAGTTGGGTTGAGGTGCTATTGGCACCTAGAAGTGGAGGCAAGGGATGCTGCTAAATATACTGCAATGCCCTGGACAGTCCCCTACAGAAATTATGTAATCCAAAATGTAAATAGTTCTGAAATTAAAAAGCTCCTGGCTTAGAGCTTGGGTTTTGAAATCCAAATGTTTGAAATCCATTTCATCTTCTACTGCCTGCTAAACCTGGAATTCTGGTAAGGAAATTCTGGTAAAACAAAACACATATCTTGACACATTATAAATATTCCCCAAATCTTAGTGATTATTATAAACTGGAGGCCCAGTGAGTGAAATTCATGCAAGGGGGTGTTATCCTTCAGCCTGAACTGCACCGTCTACAATCCAGGCATCCTCAAGGGATATCCTACTGATGACTTAGGCCCCGTCCCCATGGTTCTCTACTCTTTATGAGGCCCGCCTGCTCCACACTGTGGCAACTGCCAAGCAGGCTGTGCTGGGTGCTGCCTACAGGCCGCACTTGCCTGCTCCCTGATCACCGCAATGATGGCCAAACAGGCTATGTTGGGTGCTGCCAATGGGCTGAGCTTCACTGCTCCCGGATTGCTGAGGCCGGGGCTGGACACTTGCCTGCTCTTGGTGCACCACAGCTTCGGCCAAGCAGGCTGTGCTGAGAGCTGCCTCCTCCCTGCTGTCAGTCTCCATGGAGGCGATAAGTTAATTTGCATACTCACTCCTGATTGGCTGATGGGCATTGTGAAGTGACTATCAATTTGCATATTTCCCTTTTATTAGTGTAGATAAAATCTGAACTAAAGTGCTAATGAGCCTTCTAATCATTTTTCTAAAATTATATGTCATATGTTCTCTTGAATTTAGCAAATATAAGAATATATTTGCTATAGATCTTTTAAAAATTAGGTATCAGATAAATAATCAGTGTTTGAAAGCTCTCATCACCACATTGTGTAGATTATCAACCTAATTAAAACTAGAATAGAAACTAGTGTGGTAAAGTTTTACAAGAAAAAATTGTTATGTCTCTTCCAATAGTAGACTCCATTGTCAATAAAGCAATAAAGCATTTTCCTGGAATGCTATAGAATCCATCCTCTAAAAGTAGGACAACAGGGGTTTCTTTAAGGTGTGTGATTCAATAGGGAGATAACTATGTACAGAGCACTTCCATTTAATTTTTCTTTAACATGTGTCACAATGCTAACATAACCTTTCTTTAAGAGAATTTACAAAGACCATTAGAGAAAAAAAATATTAAAAGAGACTCTTATGACAGTATCCGGGATAACTACATAGAAAGAAAGTAATTGTGAACATATGGAAATATATCCCATTCTGTAATAGTAATTGGAATGATTACTATTATTAAAAATGTACTTACTATCCAAAGCAATCCACAGATTCAATGCAAACTCTATCAAAATTCCAATGGCAATTTTTTCACAGAACTAGAACAAATAATTCTAAAATTTGAATGGAAACACAAAAAATCCCAAATAGCCAAAGAAGTGTTGAGAAAGGAGAACAAAGCTGGAGATATCATTCTCTCTGGTCTCAAACTATATTATAAAGCTATAATTAAAATTTTTATGCTATGGCATTGGCATAAAAACAGACACACAAGTCAATGTATCAGAATTGAAATCCCATAAATAAACAACCTCCATATGGATGATTAATTTATGATAAAGCAGCCAAGAATATAAAAATGGAAAACTGATAGTCTCTTCAATAAATAGTCTTGGGAAAACTGGACAGCCACATGAAAAAGAATAAAAGTAGACCTCTATCTTACATCATACACAAAAATTAACTCAATGTTAGCAAAGGACTTAAATGTAAGACTTGATACATTTAAGACTTGACACCATAAAATTCCTAGAAGAAAATATAGTTGGTAATCTGACACACTTTCTATCAATATTTTTGAGAATTTGATTCCAAAGTCTTGGACAACAAACAAAAATAAACAAATGGATTATGTCTAACTAAAAAGTGATTGCATAGCAAATGAAACCATAATCAAAATGTAAAGACGATATTTACAAGTCATATATTTGTTAAGAAGTTAATATTAACGAACTCATACAACTCAACTGCCGAAAAACGCATGATTAAAAAATGGGCTGAGGCCCTGGCCATTAGTTCCATTGGTTAGAGTGTTGTCCCAATAAGCCAAGGTTGTGGTTCAATCCATGGTTCAAGCACATACACCAGTCAACCGATTAATGTATAAATGGGTAGAAAAACAAATTTATTTTCTTCTCTCTGCCTTCATTTCTCTCTCTAAAATCAATAAATATTTTAATAGAATGAACACAGATGGACAACGGGCACACGAACAACTGTTTAACATCATTAATTGCTAAAGAAATGCATATCAAAGCCACAAGCAAATATCACTTCACTCCTGTTAGAATGACTATAATTTTTTTTAAAAAAGACAATAAATAACAAGTGTTGAAAAGGATGTAGAGCAAAAGAAACCTTTGTATACTTCATTGCTAGGAATGTAAATTGGTGCAGCCATGAATAGAAAACAATGTGGCAATTCCTCAAAAATTAAAAATAGAATTAGCATATGATCCAGCTCTTCCACTTCTAGATATTTATCTGAAGAATATGAGAACACTAATTCCAAAAAACATATGCATTCCTATGTTCATAGCGGCATTGTTGACAATAATCAAACTTCGGAAACAACATAAGTATCCACGGATGGATGAATGAAAAAATATATGATAAGTACGTATAGACAACTGGGGTGGACCTGGAAATTGTTATGCTAAGTGAAATAAGTCATATGGAGAAAGACAAATGCCTTATGATTTCACTCATCTGCAGAATCTAAAAAAAAAAAAAACCCACACGATAATATTGAATAAGCAAAAACAAACTCACAGTTAGAGAAACAAGTTGTGGCTATAAGAAGGAAATGGGGGACGGGTAAAATGAGTAAAGTGGGTTTATTTTGTGGTGATGGATGGAAAACAGACTTTTGTGATAATTACTTTTGGTGGTGTACACAGATGTCTGATTATAATATTGTACATATGAAATATATATATAAATTTATCTCAATAAAAAAAAGAAAATATATATGAGATTTATTTATAGATTTTAATGTTATCCGGTAATATTATTTGTACATACCTTTTTTCAAAGTACTTTTCGTATGCATAATCTATTTAACCTAGAGATGGCTTATTCACTTCACAATATTGAAAGTTTTTATTTTTCCACCTTTGTTATAGAGTTTTCTCTGTCATTCACTTATTACACTGCCTCAGCTGGTGCCATCAACATTTATTTTCTGCACTAATGAAGTGACTAGTTCAGTTAATCTTCAAGTCCGGGCAGTATCAAATGGATCACAATCATTTGTTGAGTCTGTATATTAAATAATATGTTACTACTGTTACTAAGACACCAGAAATTATGCTTTTTTATATAAATTAGACAAGATTATGATTGTTCTGCTTGTGTTTCTGAATTCAAAATGTTCACATAAATGAAATATATAGGAGTTGAGTTAAAGATATGCCCAGTGCTTTAATGGGACTACTTTTTTATTCTTGGCTTGGCCAAAGAAGTTTATTTCTGTGTCATGTTGATACATGGGAAGAAAAGAAGTTGTTAAGAACTGCTGCTTCACCATAACTCATTTCAATTCATTTTCCACAGTTTTGATACAATGTACTTAAGGAGATTTTTTTTTCAGTTGCTTTGATAATTAATGCTATAGACATAACATCACATGGCTTTGGTGGTTATAAAAGGTTCATTTTCTCTGACGTATATCTTATAGTTACATAATAAGTTTTTCTTTATCAGGAAAGGGAAACTAAGAGGGAGTTGAAACTATAACAACATGCCTGAAAAGTAAACTCTCCCTTGGGAAAAGTCATTCCCAGGAAAGAAGGACGGGAGAGAGGAAGGAGGGGAAGCAGAATAGACATGCTCAATGCTTGGTCGTGTAAGATCCAGATGTTACCTCAATTTGTATACATCAAAGTAATCAACTCATTCAGCAATGAGAGAGAAAAAAAAATATATCAAGGAAAAGAATGCTCCATCCTATAACAACAGGCTAATATGCAAATAGACTGAATGGCGGAACAACCAAACAACCAGTCGTATGACATGCACTGACCATTAAGGGCCCATATAGAACGTGGTGGTGTTGGCAGCAGGCAGCAGAGCATGGCACATGGTGGGCATAAGCCACAATGGGATGGTGGATCAAGTGAGTGGGGGTGCTAGTCCAAAGTGGGACACTAGTGGCTGCCATTAGGGCAAGTCTCAGGGGGTTACTGAAAATTCTTTTCTCCCACACGCCAAGGTCCCGCCAAGCTGCTTGCACCTGCTGCTGGCACAGGCCCCTCTTGCACCCGCTGCTGGCCCCAGGTGCCCTCAGCAGCTGCCCACTGGCTGCCTGCCCTAATCACCCCTCAGAGATTCTCCACCTCCCCCTGCTCCTGAGGGGCAATTGAGAGAGCAGCCACCACTTGCACCCGCTGCTGACAGTACTGGCCCTGCTTGCACCTGCTGCTGGCATTGGGCCCAATTGCTCCACACAGTCAGTGTGTGGGAGTGTAAGCTGTGGAAATGGGGCTACCTGCATACAGGGGACCGGGTGCTGTGGTGGGAGGGGCCATGGGTGCAATGGATGAGCCAAGACCCACCCCTGTGCCTACAATAGCCTTGCAGCACAAAGTTCCTTTTGAGGTGCATGAATTCATTCACTGGGCCCCTAACCCTATCTAATAAAAGAGAAACATGCAAATTGACAGTACCTTGGCTACTCCAACAAGCCATGTTCACCAGCCAATCAGGAGCAAATACGCAAATTAACTCATCAAAGGTGGTGGTTAATTTGCATGTCCAGTACAGAGTGAAGACTGAAGATAGCATAGAAGGAAGCCAAGAACTATAGAAAGAAACGAAGCTGCAGAGAAGGAAGCAGGATGGTGGAGACTGGAGGGAAGCAGGCAGGGTTGCGGAGAAGGGATAGAAGCAGTCAGGGCTGTGGAGAAGAGAGGGAAGCAGGCCGGGCCTTCTAGACTGCCACAGGAAGCCCTATTGCAGGAATCTTCCTTCAATGGGCCTCTAGTATTATATAAACTGTCAATGAAGAAAGGAATCATGGTAAGAGTCTTTTCTGGAATGTATAGATATTAAGGAAATACTACTAAATACCAAGCACTGCTATGAGCAATGGATTTGGCAATAAACAAGACACGCAAAGTGCCTGCCCATATGAAATGTATATTTTAGTTGGTTTTGGTGTAGAAATGCATAGGGTTCAAAATTTATATTCTTAAAAATAAAATATACAGTATTTTGTGTGTTTTATGTTTTGTTTTGTTTTTATTTTTTTAATATATATTTTATTGACTTTTTACAGAGAGGAAGAGAGGGATAGAGAGTTAGAAACATCGATGAGAGAGAATCATTGACCAGCTGCCTCTTGCACACCCCTCACTGGGGATGTGCCCGCAACCAAGGTACATGCCCTTGACCGGAATTGAACCCGGGACCTTTAAGTCCACAGGCTGACGCTCTATCTACTGAGGCAAACCGGTTTCTACAAAATATACAGTATTTTTAATTGCCTATCTTATTTGATCATAGTAGGAAACCATGAACTTATTCAGGAACTGCATTTCTCAGTGTGAATTATCATCTAAGAGTTACTTTTTCTCCTACTAAAAGAATTCTGATCAATGATACTGGCTCACTTTAATGTAATTTAATATTATTTCTTCTTTTATTTGAATTTAAATAAAAATATTGGTGTGTGTGTGTTTTAGTAAATTTTATGATTTTTTAAAATACTATTTAACATCATTCCTTTTTCTAATGTAAACCAGTTTTTTTCTACCTAGATATGAGGAATTGCTTCATGTATTTCTATTCATTTGGAACAATTCTAGATATAAAGCAGTACTATTTTCTGTTAAGTGAAGAAAAAATATATTTGTATTAAGTTCTAAAAAATGCAAGAAAGAATCACAGGAAGTAACAGCTGATAACACCTTTTGGCAGTTGTCAGTATAGTTCACAGAAAGAAAAAACTTCAGAAAAAATACATAAAATACATCAATCAGTGATAGAAATACTGATACATTTCCCCTTTAATTTTATTAACCTTCTTTAACAAAAATGGGACTATACACATTAACATGATTATTCATATTTTGCCTCAAATATGAGTCAGATTTTTAAAGATAATAAGATCCCTAAAATTAGATGAATCTTTAAAATCAGTGCTTTCAACCAAGTCATGGTTGTAACAGAGTTTGTACTGCTGTATGTATGGATTTATAGCTTCATTTTATCCATTTAAAAAAAAAATTGAGTTCAATGCAATATTAGTACTACAAAGTCTTAAATGAGTTTTCATTTAAGAATATCATAAAAGAAATGTTTACTATTATCTTGTATTATAACCAGTTATTTTGTATATGGAAATCCAGTAGAGGGTGTAACATTGATTTGAGAAATTATATACATACTTGTAATTGGATTGCCTCAATTCCATACCTTCTTCTAAAATTAAACCAAATGCTTTATGATACATAAAGAGGAAATATACCCACATGTACATACCCCCTGAGATAAATGTGAATGAACTGTCTATCAAATATAAGAAACTGAAGAAAGAAGAAACTGCACGAGAGGTTGGTGTTACCAATTATTGGGTCACACTGATTAAAATAAGTAAACGGAATATAGTTTTTGTTTTTAATAGCATAGTTTATGTTTGTTTTTCCTTTATTAGTAGTATGTATAATAAAATCAGTGATTTTTAGATTCGATGAAATGCAGACTACCTGCTTTCAGAAGAAATTAGAGAGAAAATATAAGAATTAAGAATTGATTTTATTATAATTTAACACTTTAATCACTGTATTTGCCATCTATTTATCTTCTACAAGGAAATTTAAAGATAGGTAATAAAACAGCTGTTTAAAACTAAATGGCCTAAAAACTAACATGAGTTTGGGGAAATTTACTTCAGTTTTGAGAAAGATGTAGCTAAGCAAATGCACTGAAAATTCCCTTTAGGAATGTGATCCCATGAGCTGTGGAAAGAATTAATTTCTTCATCTTGCTACTAATTTATTTATTTCCCTCTGGGCTACAGTAACCAAATGCAAATATTTATGTGCCAAAATATATATTTTTTTAATATTTTGAATTAAGGGGATATTCCCTATGTTTTTCTAATCATGTTCCAAACATGTATAATTATATATATATATATATATATATATATATATATATATATATATATATAAATACATGTATTTTAAATGTAGAATTTTAGAACTGGAAAGGGAGTTAAATGAATATTAGTATTTCTTCAAGATCTTTTCCTCATCTCTTTCAATAGGCTCAGAAAAAGAAGTCCACAAAATTAATTTATTCATCCAAGATCACTGCATTTGATAGAAGCAGTGTCAATGTTAGAGTATTTGCCTAAAAGTTCAATATTTTTACCATTATGCCAAATTGTCTCATAATATATGAAACATCCCAATTGGATAATGAGTGTAGTAGATGCTGTGGCTGTGCTTCCATTCTCCCTCCCTCTGCCCCAAACACACACTCCCCACAAACAAACACATGCTTTCACAACTAAAGCTTTCATTTTCCCAGTTGCTGAAAATGTTGGCAGCTCATAGCATTCAAGTGAAGTTCCTCTCCAAGAATTACTCCTGCAGAAAAAATAATAAAGAAAAGCCTTCTTTCTCAAGGTTACACCCCTTTTCCCAGAGGCTGCCATTGCCCAATAAGAGTATAAGGCTCCCAACCACTTGTCTAAATGGGAGACAACTGTGAAAAGTCACGCAAGCTGTAGGTTGCTGTGTGATTGTCTGAGACAGTGCCATTGCAGAGCACTTTAAAGTCCCCCTTTGCCAGACCCTGCCTCCTTCACTCCTCCACTGGTGTTAGCTTGAGAATACACTCCAATAAATGTTTTTATTGTCTCATGTATTTTTCTCAGTCTGTCTGGAGAACCAAACTACAACAATTAATGCAAAATCACTTAAATATTCTGGAGTAAATGACTTTGCTTTTATTAAGTCTAGATGAAAGTATTCAAAGTAATTTCTAGGCTTATTGGTCACTTTACTTTATTCAAGTAATTAGTATTATTGCTCTCATTAAGATAACTATGTATGTCAACACAGGTATGAATGCGAATCTTCCTTTCACAGATGAGGAAAGTGGTGGCTTAGGGACAGTAAGAATCTTGCTATGGTCACCTAGCTGAAAAGTGTCTAATTCTGGTTGATGTTCCCACCAGACTTTAAGCTGTTTGAAGGAAGGAGCCACTTCCTTTATGAGCAGCACCGTTTCCCTTCATGTAATGCAGTGCCTTGCCCTCAATGATAGTCAATAAACATTTATCAAATGAATAAATTAATCCATACATGTCTGACCACAAATCCTTGCCATTAGCCCCATGCCACACAGTCTCCTATGTATTTGGTGAGCCCTGGATAAATGGTGAACATCATAAACAACTAAAAAAGGAAGGGGGTGAGGATTTGAAGTCTAAGATGGTAAAAGCAATCTATGTGAAGCAAACAGGAATGGATAATTTAAATATGCATTTTTCTTTAAAAATTGAGAGGGAGAGCCTTGGTTCTGTTTCTTTTTATAGTAGATACTCATGCTCCTTGTAGGTATCAGATGCCATATCAGAAAAGAGTATTGAGGCTACCTGTGGGTTAGATTGTATTCTTTTAATTTATATGTTTATTAAAATTGTATATTCAATTTAATGTACTATCCTAGGAGGACTAAAATATCACATAAAGAAAATCATGGATATTTCCCCCAATGTAATGTGATGGAGATGATCTCCACCCACCTTCTCTACTTTCCTAGGCAGCAGCTATAAAAATAGAAATGAAAAAGAAACATTATCACTGATAATGATCACAATGAATTTACTAAGGCCTCTTTTGTTCTGAAATCAAAGTTGTTGTTTTTTTATCAGAATATTTTACAAATAGCATCCAGGATGTGTCTAACATTTGGATGCAGATATTAAATACAGTGTTGATTTGGAGCCTGCCAGTAACTGAGTCAATAGTTAGGTAGATTTCTTATAGAAGTAAAGTTAGATGAAGAAAATATAAAAACTCACTTTTCTAAGGAAATCCAAATAACTAGAGTGTTGGAAAAGAGTCAAGAAGCAATAATCTAGACAAAACCGGTTTGGCTCAGTGGATAGCATGTCTGCCTGCGGACTGAAAGGTCCCAGGTTCGATTCGGTAAAGGGCACATACCTTGGTTGCAGGGACATCCCCAGTGGGGGGTGTGCAAGAGGCAGCTGATTGATGATTCTCTTTCATCAATGTTTCTGACTCTCTATCCTTCTCTCTTCCTCTCTTTGAAAAATCAATAAAATATATTTTTTTAAAAGAAGCAATAATCTAGAAGTGTTTCTGAGGAATGAAAATCAAATCGAAATAGTTTATTCCTTTTATCCCAAAGAAAGTCTCTGAAACGTCTGCTGTAAATCAGGCAATGCTTTTTTCGTGCACCAGATAACCTCTACTTCCTCTACTTCTCATCTTCCTCTATTCCTCATCTATGGATGAGTTAAAGTGGCAAATTATAGAGAAGGTCTCCTACCAGTAGGCACATAAAAACCAGAATGAACATTTAACAATCAAGACAAAGTTTATAAAAGTAAGGCATGATTAGTAAAATATTTCAATCTGAAAAAGCATATGGACACCCCAAGTTATCCCCCAATACACCTTAGTTTTGCAGAAGAGTAGAGAGATTAATCTCAGTGATGGTAATCTTGAAACAGTCTAAATTACAATATTGTTCTGCTTATTATCTATTTTAGAAAAAAAAGTGATACCTTTCAGAAATATTCTGGGACTCTGCTGGAAGGTTGAATGAACTTGTGGTTCATCAAGCAGATGGTCTACCCTGCACTAGTGTAGGGTACAAGCTCACTGACCTTCAGTTTTCTAATCTGTATAATGAGGATGAGGGGAACTACTTTGATCATGGATTGAATATGTTAAGGCATTAGAAGAATGTTTGGCATATACCATATGCTCATAAACAGTATTTAGTACTATCTCAGCAGCTAAACATTATTCAACGTATGCTTATTTTTAAATGCTTAATATGTGTCTGAGAATTGAATCAGGAGAATAGAGTGGATATAAGGGACGTGGACAGATGACTTGAGGTTGTATTTTTTTTGCCCCAGTACTTTAGCAAGAACATGATTTGAAGGGGTGTGAAGAAAAGAGAGAAAGCAAAGGTAATTTCCACATGTTAGCCTGATAGGGATGACATTTATTACGAAGGAAGCTATTTGGGGAAGAATAGGTTTCAGAGTCAAAATCATGTTGTTGCTGTTTTTATTTGGTTTTATGTCAAATTAGTAATATTAATCAAAGTGATGGTGGCAGGATAAGGGAATTGAGGTTCAAATTAGAGATCAGGTTTGCAAAAATGGCTTTCAAGGGAACAATGAAAAGATGATCATTCATAACTATTCCATTTAGATGTCAAGTATCCAGAAGTTTTTGGGCTCCTTCAGAATGTTTTATACCAACCTACTGCTATCTGCTCTACTATCTTCTCTCTTTCTCTTCATTCTGCATATCGACAATAAATCCTACCCTTTATCACCAGAGCAATAGGACAGGTAATCAGTTTCTAGCTCAATGTGTTTTTCCAAACCAAGACAGTGTTCCTTTTCTTCAAGAATAATTCTGGTACCAGCTTGTAATATTTGCTCCCCACAGTATGACCCAATGAGCTATGTTCTGTTTCTATCATTCTATATAATAAAACGGTAATATGCAAATCAACCGACCAGCTGAACAACTGGTTGCTATGACACACATTGACCACTGGAGGGGGGGGGAGCAGATGCTCAATGCAGGAGCTGCCTCTGGTGGTCATTGTGCTCCCACAGGGGGAGTGCCACTCAGCCACAAGCTGAGCTGACAGCTGGCGAGTGCAGCGGCCTGCCTCCTCGGCAGCACTAAGGATGTCCGACTACAGTTTAGGCCTGCTCCCCACAGTCTTAAGCCATCAGTCGGACATCCCCCGAGGGCTTCCTGACTATGAGAGGATACAGGCTGGGCTGAGACTCCCCCTCTCCTGAGTGCATGAATCTCATGTACTGGCCTTTAGTTAGAATATAAACATTGTGAGAAAGAGGGCATATACTTGTGGACATGATTTTGATTAATAAAGTTCATCCAAAAATTCTAAAGGAAATAGATGCTGAAATTTCTTTCAGGTTCTCTATAGTCCTCCGTAGGTCAATGTTGTGACATTGTTTTAGTTCCTAAAATTTCTAGGTTACCTCTTTGCTGATACAAATAAAGGCATTGATCATTCTAAAACTCTCTGCACATTTATTTAAGTAAATATAGTTAAGTAAAAAAAAAACCTAATAGGCTCATACATTGGTGTTCATTACTTATTCAAATTATCTATATTCTCAAGTAAACCTATAGAACTCAAATTTAGGAAATTAAATAAACACATTTTAAATGTCTTTAGATCAATGACAAAAAGAAATGAGCTATCAAGCCATGAATAGACATGGAGAAACCTTAAATGAATATTGCTAAGTAAAAGAAGCCAATCTTAAAGACTTCATACTGAACAATTCCAACTATACAACATTCTGTAAAAGATAAAATTATGGAAATGATAAAAATCAGCAGTTACTAAGGGTAGGAGGCATAGTGGAGAGATGAATAGGAATACCAGGGTATATTTTTAGGGGAATAAAAATACCCTATCATAATAAATGCCATTATAATTTTATCCAAACACAAAGAATGCACAGCTCCAACAGTAAATCTTAATGTAAACTGGATTTGGGTGATTATTCTGTGTCAATGTAGATTTATTCTTGGTAAAAAATGTGCCACTTGGGTGAGTGATATTGATTCGGGGGGGGGGGGAGGGAAGTTATGCACATGTACATTAGAAATTTGTTTCTCCCTTTCAATTTTCTCTAAACCTAAACGTGTAAAGCCTTCAGCCCCGGCTGAGCGGCTCAGTTGGCTGGTTGGAGTGTCATCCCTTTTACCCAAGGGATGCAGGTTCAATTCCTAGGGCTGATGGTGGGGTACATGCCTAAATTGTAGGTTCAATTCCCAGTCAAGGTGTATGCTGGGAGATGGGTGTTGGCTGATGGATGTTTTTTCTCTCTCTCTTTCTAAAACTCAATTAAAACAAACAAACAAACAAACAAACAAACAAACAAACATATGTTTGGGTGAGGATTTTTTAAAATAATAAATAAAGCTTTTAAAATAATGTGTTTGCCGAGGCCGGTTTGGCTCAGTGGTAGAGCGTCGGTCTGCAGACTGAAAGGTCCCGGGTTCGATTCCGGTCAAGGGCATGTACCTTGGTTGTGGGCACATCTCCGGTAGGGGGTGTGCAGGAGGCGGCTGGTAGGTGTTTCTCTCTTATCGACGTTTCTAGCTCTCTATCTCTCTCCCTTCCTCACAGTAAAATACCAATAAAATATATTTAAAAAAATAAAATAAAATAATGTGTTTTTTTGGAACAACTTAACCATTTTTTGACTATTGGTAGTAATATTGGACTGAGAAATTTAATCTCATGAAGAATTTTACTGATTTTTAAAGGCTTGTTGACAATGTAGGGGTTTGCACACAAAATGTGAAAGTATCACTCTGTATTCTACAAATGTATTTTTTAAACATCATTTCCTTTCTGTGTCCTTACCACAGGCTACACACCGAAACCGAGTTGTGAGCCAAAGTCTCAGCACAAGGGACAGAAAAGCAATACATACTCCCACCGAGGACCGTTTTAGATACTCGTCAGCTGACCAGACAAGCCCCTACAAGAGCAAGACCTGTCAGCTATCAAGTCTATGTTTAAATAATTTCTTGAAGGACAAGGAACTGGTAGAAGCTATCAAGCACTCAAGAGGAACTTACGAAACCCTCACTTCAGAAGTCACCCAGAACTTAAGGGCCACTGTTGGGCAGAACTCTGTGAAGCCAGCAGCTAAGACCGAAGGGCTCAGCGCGCCCTCTGAGAAACCAAAGGACCAAGCTGCTGTGGCCCGACAGCATTCAACCTTCACAGGCAGGTTCGGACAGCCCCCGAGAGGGCCAATCTCTTTACACACGTACAGCCGAAAGAATGTTTTTCTCCACCACAATTTACACACTACTGAGCTGCAGACTCTAGGCCAACAGGATGGGTAATCAAATCACCCTATTCTTGTCTCCGAGTAGAGATGGTTAGTGTTTCTCGTTCATAGCTCACATTTCTATTGTCATGTACTTTTTTTTTTGTTATAAACAATGAATTGTGCACTTTTGTGTTGGATTTTTTTGTTTTTTGTTCTTTTTTTTTTTTTTTTAGAATGAGGGTTCAAGCATGTTAATTGAAATAGGTTAAATAGCTTGGAGGTTTTATTATATAAATATGTATAATGAATGGGACCATCTTGCTGGTTTATAGAGTCCATATTTTATTTATTTTTTATCTTTATCAGTGACTGATATCTATTGAAGTTCCCGAAAGTAATATCAGATAGTACTCTATTCATTGAATGGTGTAACTGTGGAAATAGATGTGAGGGATAAGTAGATGATGGAATTGTAAAGAATTTTAAATGACATAGTTAATAGAAGGAAAAAGAGAAGATGGATCTTAAATCTTATATTAGGTGGTGTATTTATTTGAAGAATGAAGTTTGCTTGCATGTAACCTAGAGATACATTTGTCTCTCTATTACATACATTCAAGCTTATCTAGTCACACTATAAGGGGGTTGGGGGGTGTCTATTTTCTTTTGCCTCTAAATGTTTAGTTCACACTAGTTCAAAAGGACTTTAGACTGAGTAATTGCTAGCCAAATAGAGAATGACAGCTCTGATCTTTAAAAAAAATGTCTTGTAGTTGTTGCTAGGGATGTTGAAGTACTAGGCCACACACAGGGAGGTGGTCAAGTTGGCTAAATTCTGTCAAATGATACAAAAAGCACAATATGCTTGCTCTTTTAATCACGGCCATGCCAGCATAGTTTTCAAAGTTTTACAGATGGAACATTCTAAGGAAGTTATTTTACTTTCCCTTTTCTTGTATTTTTAAAATCTTCAGCTACTTTTTCTGCATAGTCAATGTCACCCTGTATACTACTAGTACACCAACCCGTACAAGATGTCTTGAGGAACAGAAAGTCAGTTTCTTGGTAGCTTGGTATACACTGTTTTGACTCTAGTCATCTAGCTTCGGAAGGAAAAGTTAACAATGTGAACTTTGGTGATTTGGTCTTAGTCTTTAACACTCATTTGATGGCAAATATTTGACTTCAACAAATAATCCTATTGTGTTTTACTTAAACACACATAAGACTGATCAATAAATCAAAATGATTTCTTTATGGCTAATTAATACCAGACTATATGCAGCTATACAAATAAATAATAAATAGCAGCCAGTAGGAAACAGGTCTGCAGTTTTCTTACACAAAGGAAAATCTAATAACAGTATCCATATTAGGCATAGTTCACGCAAATGGAAATTTGCTCTACCTACTGCATGATCTGTTTTCCTGGCATTCTCCAAAAGACAGAATCCATCTGCATGTGCAAATGCAATGAATAAAGGGAAATTGAGATAGCAGATTTTTAGCATGGCATCTAACTAACCTGTGTAAATGAAAGCTGTATGTGAAATGCGTCTCCTAAAACAAAAAAGCTCTAAGCTATGGGGAAAGGCCATTAGATTCCCACCTTAGCTTTATCAAACTTTGAGCAATTCTCAAACTTTGATTAGAATTGATGAGTAGAGAGTCTAGTGCATATGCTATACTTGTAATTCTAAAGAAAAACACATGTGCATCAAGACAAACGTTTGCCAAATGTTTTTATTCTTTGTGTGTTTGTAATTCTGCCAGAAGAGAACAATATACACTATGATTTGTTTGGCTTAATTAGACTGCTATCTAAAATTTCAGGCTATAGTTTAGAAGCTATAATACTTACACAGATAGACATTTTGGACCAGGCAATATTTAAGACATACTAGAAAACCAGAAGAAGAAAAAATGGATGATTATTAATTGTGTAATTCAGTTTTATTTGTCCAGAAAGTTGCTGTGTATTGCTAGAGTATTTGAATCCTGTAAATAAGTTAGCATGATAAAACGATCAAGGATTTTTTCCCAGGATATGGAAGAACTGTGTATCACAAATAATGTTTTTGATCTGGACTTTTGGAGTTTATAGTTTTTGTTTTCCTGGAAGATAGACTTTTGAATTATGCTTTGTAAAAAAATAATCTATTTAAGAAAATCTGTCATTTAATAGACATTTTAAGAGACATTTTAAACACTGGTATTTTCTTGAAAAACCTTTTTTAAAGCTGAAACATTCAAAAAGAAAACCTGGATTAAGCAGTTCAATTTTAAATGGAGGGATATTTTTTGGAAATATCATCTTTAAGCTGTTTTGTATCAGTATTTTCAGCATTGTTATAATATTATTTGTAATACTAAGTGTAACTCAGGCCTGGAGAAGGTGTAAGCCCGCCATGCTAATGTCCATCGGTATCTGTAACACAGGGGTCAGGTTCCTCTGGTGTACATATAGAAACTCAAAATAAGAGCATACGGGCATTCTTTCAGCGGATTGATTTCTTTGTACTAAAATCTCTAGTTTTCTAAGACAGCTCCATGTATAAAAGTGATTTATACATTTTCTCCAAGGCAGTACATATCCAAAGACAGGACACCAGGGGGAAAAAGTGCTTGTTTTTCTGACAGAAGCAGTCGTGTTTCTTTCCCTTCCTCTTTCTTCTGTGCATGTGTATGTGTAGCTACGCCTATGTTACCCTGTAAAAGCTCTGCTGCAAATGGTCTCTTCTGAGTTTAGAGCGTGTTTTAAAGGACACCTAAGAAGAGATAGTCCTCAAGGAAAAGCTGTTTCTACCTGAAATAAACTGTGCCCATTTTTGTAATTCTCTTGTAATATGAAACTGTTTTTCTATGGAATTCAGTGTTTGTTTTTTGCAATGGATTTTATATGCTAACAGTCACATTGGAATTTTTTGAATTCTCTCTCAAACTACGTTTGCTTCTTTGGAGCACCGTGGTCGGTGCAAATGACACCAGGAAACGGTAGCTGCGATGCTGAAGGTAAACCTACAGGTGTCAGTATGCTCAGGGGAAGAACCTAGAGCCACACATTGTTCACCTTGTTTCTGTTGTTCAGTGAGTAAGGTACAAGTAACTCGCAAGCCACTATCAGTATCAAACATGTGTAGGCAGGCCCACACTTACATAATTTAGAATGTTTACAAAGATTTTCATGATTAATCTGTGTGATGACCTCTGTTTTACCCTAGATATGCCAAGATGTAGTCCTAGCCCAGGATCATTATTCTCTGAGTGTTACTGAATTCAAAGAAAATGTCACATTTTGTTTTCTTTGCCTTGTATGTGTGTAATAGAGATAATACCTCTCCTTAAAAGAGTTATTTTTTAAAATTGTCATGTACTTAAGGACTACACCCCCACGATAAATTATCACACTCTTCTAGAGCTTCCTGAGTAACTGAGTTGTCAATGGAACAATAGGAACAATTTGTTGAATAACAAGTGTTATTTCCCCATATTTATCACCCACATTCATTATGACCTTTATCACTTTCAAGAAGTAGTATCCCATTACAGTGTGTAACTTGGAATACTGTCTTACACTTACAATTTTAATTTTGCTTCACTTTTTCACGTTCAGAATTTTACATTCCAAGTATCTACAGAAGTATGAGATGCTTAACAACAGCCCTTACAACCCCACTGAGCCAAGTGTAGATCAAAATAGCAAAAGACGGGGAGGTGATTACAAAGGTGTGTCTGTGAGTGCCACCCCATTGACTGAATCACACGCCCCCTGGCCAGAAGCTTTGCCCTTGATGATGACATATCTGTTTAAATGCCGCACTGATTCATTTATACTAGGATGTTCATTGCATTCTGGGGCTTGACTCTTTTAAGGCATTACTTATTATCAGGTCTTTTTGTATATTTTTATTTTCTTTTTGTAAAAATAGTTTAACCATATATGGTATGTTTGAGGAACTTACTCCTCTTGGCATTTAAACTTTTTTCTTGTTCCCTCTCTCCCCCCAGGTCCTTACTTTGTCATGCCAACTCTAGACTAATACACACACATACACACACACACACACACACACACACACACACAAGGCAGAAATGATAGAAAATATAAGCTAGTTTGGGCTCTTATTAAAAGTTGAATTGCACTGTAGTATAAAAGTAAATAGGCAGCTATCAGCCAACCAAACAAAGAAGGCACTTCTCTTAAAAAATATATCATCAATGCAAAATTTTTACTTTTCAAGCCTTAATCTGTACCAATTTTCTTCACCAATAGGCAGAATCACAAACATATTCATGAACTATTTATAATAAACCTGATCTTGCTCGTGACCCAGTTGTAGTTCTAAGTAATATAACCAAAAATAAATAAATAAATAAATAAATAAAATACAAAAGTTAAAGATATCACTTCTGGGTATGGAATAAGCAATTCATCCTATTTTAGATTTGAAGACTTTCCCACAAAATTTGGGACATAATAAAAACTCATAATTAATGCAGCGTGAATTTCTTCCACCTGAGTAAGTGATTTAGGATGTGAGATACCATGGTTCTCGCTAGAGAAATTTCAGTGTAGCCTTATTAACTTCATCACTTTAATCTAACAAACATACTTTGTCATTATGAACATAAAATTCAAGATAAGGAGCCTTCTACAGCTTCTCATTTCTAAACATTACCTCCTTGCTTTAGTAAGCTCAGGTTGTTATACCAGAGTCTGGATGGTTTAAACAATGGACTTTTATGTCCTAAGGTTCGGGAAGGTTCTGGAAGCTGGGTATTTAAGATCACAGAGAGCTGTGTCCTTCTCACTATGTTCTTACATGAAAGGGAGTGAAACATGTGTGGTGTGTTCCTCTTCTTTTATGGTGATGAATCCCATCCCATCAAGGGCCCCACCATCATGACCTCCTCTAACCCTGATCACTTCCCAAAGGCTTCATCTCCAAATACCATCACACTGTGGTTAAGGCACCAACAGATTAATGTGTGGGGGACACAAACTCCAGTCCATAGCACTCATTTTCGTCTTACAACCACCTAACAGGTTCACTATTGTTTTGCTCATTTCATTAATGAGGTCAGAAAGTGTGGGTAGTTTTCCCAAGGTACACAGCATGTATGTTTCACTAAACTGGATTCTATAATTTTTGCTCTTTCCATTTATACTATGTTTGCCTCCAAAGTAGTATCTCTCTACTAAGGAGGCAGAGTGATTCAAGAAAATATTTGCTGCCTCAATGTCCTTTACTTTTAAAAATGCCATTGATATTGCTAGTAAAAAAAAATCTGAGCAATGATCTACTTTAGCAAACCAAATTACTACAGGTTCAAAATCATTGTAGAGCAATTATTGACGTTTAGATCAATAAGTAGAGAACCCTAAGAGGCATTTACCTGATATCAAGTTAACCTCCCAAAGAAATCTAACATTCTAATTTTCTTTTCTTAAAGGCAATTGGGAGAAATACTGAGAAAATAATTTTCATGTTATATATTTTAAAGAAGAGAGTCAATAAAATGTCTAACATAAGGAAAACATACAGTACATGAAAAATAATCTAGTTTGCAAGTTCTTATTTTTTATTTTTCTTATTTTCTTATATTGACATAGACATCATTGAATTCCATATTCTTGTCTTGCCTTATATGCATTTAAAAAAACAAGATATTTACAAAGTTAGTTTAAATATTTCTATCTAGGGACAAACATTACAGTTTATTTAAGTTTTCTTATTTAGGATTTAAAACTAAATGGAAAATACAAATGTATTTGTCCTAATTTTTTTTTAATAAAATGCATTTTATTTTGTAGTTAATCATATATACCTAAGTAATCTCTGAATAAGATGTAACTCTACTATGGGCTGTCTCTTCCAAAATCCTGTTTTTAGGAATGCAAGAGATTGAGTATTAAGTTAACTGTACCCTGCTTTTTAAGAGGGAAAAAACACCTATTTGATGTATATTAATTCATAGGGGTCTGAGATTATTAACATTTATAATAATGTTTTCTATTCTCTAAAACTACAAATTTAGTGAAAAAATAATAGTAAAGTACTCTGGAAATTACCACTTTTAAGTAATATTGAATGTCATAGTATAATTTCTTATGTGGCTCTTGATTTCTCAATACAAACAGAAATTTTATTCAATTAAAAAAATGCCACCATTTGACTAACATTCTGAGAAATGATTGGTACACTCAAGCATGACAATTAGAAAAAATATGCATAATTTCTATGCATAATAAATTTTAAAACCATAAATATGTTGTATGGTACCTACATGCTTTGATTATGACAATGTGCTCTAAGGCTGTCTTGGTACTAGATTGGTTTACAGATGTATTTAAACTGGGCATAAAGCGATGTGGTTTATTTTCAGGTTCTTGGAAGTTGTGATGATGTTGTCATCAGCCAGTTGACATGACTTCTGTATTGACTTCCTTTGCTACCAGGCTTCTCCTAATTTCTGATATGCAATAATAAAGTACAATATCCCAGGGACCATTACGGGAATATGATGCTATAATTTCACTTCAATACATGTGTGGAATCTCCTTTTTCTGAGCTATACTTTTTATCTCCATTTTTACAACTGGTCACAACTCAAAATGTATCTTACAATGTTTGGGCTTTATAACTTACAAAACCCTGTTTATTGATTCTATGTGCTTTGTAACAACACAAAATATACAAAATTCTACATTCTCTGTTTCTCTTTCTCACTTACAAGCTCATTCCCATGCACACAGAGTTTTCTAAGATGCCTGGAAGATGGATACTTCACAACAGCTATAACGTGTTTGAAGAGGTGCATGAATATATACCCATTTGGCATCCAGACCAGCTACTAGGGAAGAAAACACACTTAAAATGCTGTTGCAATGCCTTGAAAGCATAACCAACATTATATTTTTAAAACAATCAGGTGTTCTCTATAGTCTCACAACTTCAGAGTAAATGGCGCTTTTCTGTTGTATACTTTTATATAATGCGATTTCAAAAACTGAAATGAACCTATATGCTAATACATTTTATAATTTATATGTAATATGACCTATGGTTTCAGACTTAATTTATGTTCGTGACCACAGAGTTCTCTTCTATTCTGAACTCAGTTTTCTATAAAAGAATGTCAAGAAGCACTGTATTGATTTTTTATTAATTACTTAAGGTATTAAGTTTAAGGGGTTATTTTAAAGGCTTTATGAGGATTCAACTTCAGGATTCCATTGGTAATTATTTACAAACCTTTGGTTATGATTATAATCAATCAGTGCATTAAATTTTCAATTGTAAAATAATAATTTAAACATATTTAAAATGAAATGCTGATGAATATACTGCTTATTACTTATACATTTTTTCAAATAGTCTCATTATTAATCTTCTTTTCTTTTTTCTAAAAGAACACTTATTTGGCAAATCATAAAAGTAGAAAAAGTAATTCCTAAAAGAAATGGGTTTAGGAAGGAAGTTATGGAGATATAGAAGAACCCTTGGAGCCTGGGTGTGAGGAAGCTGATGGTAATAAGGCTGAGGCAGGGAGGGGGAAGGGAAAGAGAAAGGGAAAGTGCTGGCCTGCTCCCCAATTTTATTTTAAATGGATCATATATATCTCTTTACAGCTTATGCTTCATATTTCTCTAATATAACAAACACTTGGACATTTGTAGAGATATCAGTGGAATAAGCATGAGGTTTACAGAAGTGACAAAAATGAATATCAT
Source organism: Vespertilio murinus (assembly GCA_963924515.1). Classification (NCBI taxonomy): domain Eukaryota; kingdom Metazoa; phylum Chordata; class Mammalia; order Chiroptera; family Vespertilionidae; genus Vespertilio; species Vespertilio murinus. The sequence goes on from OZ004704.1 coordinate 56,190,321, forward strand.
AGCTTAAGGAAGATGTTAAAATCAAATCACATTTAAGAAGATGACTATATAAAGTAGACCCAACCTTGATACAGAAAGTTAATTTGCATAAGTAATATATACAAGAGTAGAGTTTGCCATTCTCACTTTTGGCCTCTACCAACAATTTCACAATAGTAGAGAGTATTGCTTCAGTTTAAAGCATTATTTATTACACTGGTACTCATATGACAAAGAAAAATTATGTTAGAAAATGCTTTTGCATGATGTGATTCACTGGTAGGATTTGGGTTCATTTTATTTATTTTTCCCTTCATGGGTTCTTATACAGGAAAAGGGTAATCATTAAGGTTAACTTTTACCTAGAAACCATGTTGAAAATATTTTATCTCATACAACAGTTTGGACTCTATATTTTGTATTTCACACTAAAGGAAAGATAAACAGAAGGAGGATTATACACATAACCCCAGTCTTGAATTCTGGTGAACAATGAAATCTGACCATATCCCAGATATGGGAGCTGGTGCCATGTTCCCACTAAACGGCTGGTTTTAAAGAGTCTCTACTGGATACATTAGGTTAGAGGCTGGTAAAAATTTTATCCTCAAACAAACAGAACAAATGGCTCACAAATATGCCCTGACAGCCTTGTGATGAGTAAATTTAATAAAGCTGTAGCACCATCTCACTAGCCATAACTAAAGTTTTGTATTAAAGTGCTAAAATGAAGATATTTATTGATAAAGAAAATATGGTTAAATACAGGAAATTTCAGTTTGCTAACAACTACAGATTTAAAGATTTTAAACTGTATATTGAAGAATTGTTGAGTGTATGGACACTAAAATGAAGACCTAAGGCAAACCAACATCCAATAATGTGATGAGGATTCCATCAACCACTACTTTCCCAAACAAGGGCTGAATTCAAAGGTTTCCAGAAGAATCTTTCTTTTTAAAAAAATATATATATTTCATTGATTTTTTACAGAGAGGAAGAGAGAGGGATAGAGAGTTAGAAACATCGATGAGAGAGAATCATGGGTCAGCTGCCTCTTGCACACCCCCTCCTGAAGATGTGCCCACAACCAAGGTACATGCCCTTGACCGGAATCGAACCTGGGACCTTTCAGTCCGCAGACCAATGCTCTATTCACTGAGCCAAACCAGTTTCGGCAGAAGAATCTTTCTTAATGAAGACTAGGAACTACAGCCATTCACACCACCCTATTCACATAATAGCTAATTACATAAATGAGGATAAGCATGCTATTACATTAAATGTAAAATTGGAATCATTCAAGAGTATGTGATTTGGTTACATCCCAAAAATTCTCAAACTCATCTTTTATTTTTCCAGAAACAAATCTTTTCATTTCTAATTTAGTACTCTTTTTTTTCTACAGTAACAATAAAATTACTAAAATTAAAACAAATTGTGAATCTTACAGTGCCTTTTAAAGTAATTTTTCTCATATTTTAATAGCACAGGAATGAAGTATTTCTCCCATGAGAAGGTCTTTCTTGTTACGTGCAATTCTTGGAATGGAATTATTACATTAATGAGAACGTAGGTTTCAATTTTTATACTTTTTTTAACTTCTACACTGCAGAAGATAATCAAACACTTTTCTGAAACATTTGATAAAATGTAAGACATTTGGGAAAATGATCAAGAGAAAAGGATCATACCATTGTATTTAACAGCAGGGAAGTAAATGAAAGAATTAGTATGTAATCAAACAATGTGCTCTTAATATATCCATCTCTGTTAGTTCTAAAACATGTTGGACAAATGAGACTGAAAGTATTCTTTTAATAAAGCCCTTGAAAGCAGCATGTCTGAGTGCTAACCCCCCACCATTGGTCAATTTATACCCCAATTTTCTATCTGTACAAGGGGATAATAATAGGGATCACCTCATATGCTTTTGATGAGGATTAAGTAAATTTACATATATATATATATATATATATATATATATATATATATATACATACACACATATATACATATATATGTGTATATGTATATATATATATATATATATATATATATATATATATATATAATCACTGAAAAATGGTGCTTGGCACAGAAAAAAAAGTGTTATAGGGTTTCACCAATCAAGTAATCAATCAATCATTTGCCCCTCCTATTAAGAGGAAATTTCTTGTAATACTTGGCTTTGTCCAAGTCTGTCAACCATGAGCAATGATGATGATAGTGATAATAGTGGAAAAATAATCCATCTGTTCCTCTTTGAGAGAAATTTCTCACAAAATATCATAAATTCTATAATCTCTGTACTTTACAGAATATTCTTCTTTATGTTTCCTGACCAAGGATATGTTTTTATTTATTAGAGAGAGAGAGAGAGAGAAACATCATTGTGAGAGAGGAACACCAGTTGGTTCCTCCTATATGCTCCCCAACCTGGGATCAAACCCACAAACTTGGAAACTTGGAATGTGTTTTGACCAGAAAACTAATCACAACCCTTTTTGGTGTAGGGGACCATTCTCTAACCAATGACCTACCCAGCCAGGTCTGGAATTTTCAGATTTTTCACTGCTGTTTTTTATGATTACATGAGCTAAAAATTATTTTGGCAATGAATGAATTTAAACAATCACTTTAAAATTTTTAGATCCTTAAAAATTTTTTGAAAGAAAACTTCTTTTTTTAAGAGAGAGTATGGGGGATAAGAAGAGGGAGTCAGAGTGTTCCAATTCTATCTCTTCAGTTAAATATATATATATATATATATATATATATATATATATATATATATATAGATATAATTGATTTTTTTAAAAGAGGAAGGAAGAGGGATAGAGTGAGAAACATCAATCAGCTGCTTGAATCATCAATCAGTATGCAACCAAGGTACATGCCTTTGACCAAAATCAAACCTGGGACCTTTCAGTCCACTGGCTAATGCTCTATCCACTGAGCCAAACTGGTTTCGGCTTCCCAGTAATTTCTTAATGAGACATCAATTTAGAATAGGAATATCTATCGGTTGGTTCTTGTAGGATTCCCAACGAAGGGCAAAAATGAATATGCTCTGACTGGGAATTGTATAAATTCATCCAATGACAAATTGGGTGCTACGCAGTTAGTATGTAAAGACAAAATGATAATTTGCCTATACTCAATGTATTTAGATATGTTTCATTTACTCATATAAAAATAATGCTAAAAGCTCTGATTAATGGCCTGAAAGTGATTCTTAGTTATTCTAATAAGAGACCAAAATTACACTGATACCAAAGCTAAAAAAGACACAAGCCTTCTAATAAAGAGGGGATATGCTAATTGACTCTCATGCTGTCACAAAGATGGTGGTACCCACAGCCAATAAGGAGGGAATATGCTAATTTACTGCCCTTCCCTCAAAGATGGCACCACCCACAGCCACAAGATGGCAGTGCCCAGTCCCCTCAACCCACTGAGGCAGCTCCACATACCTGCCTCCAGAGTCCTTCAGTCCCCTCCACCTCCAGCTATCCAGGGCCAGCCAGAGGTGCAGGCAAGTCTTGTATGGTGGATGCCCAGCCACCCAGGGCTTCTCAAGGTTCAAGTAACCAGGGCCAGCTGAGGCTTGAACTTCTGACAGTGGCAGCAGCAGAGGTATGATGGGGCACCGGCTTCCCCTTATTACCAGGTTGCCTACCACCTCTTAGGGCTCCTGGACTGTGAGAGGGGGAAGGGTCCCCTGAGGGACCCCCCTCCAGTGCATGAATTTTCATGCACTGTGCCTCTAGTCAGATAATAAGACTACAGATCAATACCGTTGATAAACATAAATGCAAGAATTCTCAACAAATCACTGGTAAATTCAACAAGGCAATATATTAAAAGGATCATTCACCATGATCAAGTGGGATTTATACCTGAGATGCAAGGATGGCTCAACATATGATACATCATATTAATAAAATGAAAATATCATATAAATTTAAAAATGTGACAAAATTCAACATTTGTACATTATAAAAACTCTGAACAAATTAGGTATAAAAATGTACCTCAGTCTAAACCGGTTTGGCTCAGTGAATAGAGCATCAGCCTGCGAGCTGAGGGGTCCTAAGTTCAATTCCAGTACCTTGGTTGTGGGCACATCCCCAGTAGGGGGTGTGCAAGAGGCAGCTGATCGATGTTTCTCTCTCATGATGTTTCTAAGACTCTATCCCTCTTCCTTCCTCTCTGTAAAAAATCAATAAAATATATTTTTAAAATGTACCTCAGCATAATAGAAGACATAAGATAAACTCATAGCTAATATTGCAATAAATGTTGAAAAGTTGAAAACTTTCTATCTCAGATCAGGAACAAGACACAAGACAAGAGTGTCCACTCTCACCACACCTATTCAGCATAGCACTGAAAATCTTTGCCAGATGGATCAAAATAAACTGGTGAACAAAATGGAACCAAAGCAAGGATGGCACATGGAACATACTGACAGATCTCAAAGGGGAGGGTTTTTGGGGGACTGGTTAAAAGAAGGTGGAGAGATTAGCCAAAGAGCATATATGTATAACCCATGGACACAGACAACAGTATGATGATGGCCAAGTAGGGGAGAAGATAGTGCGGCTCAGTGGTTGAGCAATGACCTATGAACCAGGAGTTCATGGTGATTCCCAGTTCAATCAAATGTCTGGCTTTCAGGTTCAATCCCTAGTTTGCTCATGCAGGAAGCAGCCAGTCAAGGATTCTCTCTCATCACTGATGTTTCTCTCTCTCTTTCCCCCTCTCCCTTTCTCTCTAAAATCAACACAAATATTTTTTTTTTAAATAAAAAGAGTAAATACATGAAAAAATTTTTTTTGAAAAGCAGTGGCAAGTTTTCAAAATGAACTATTACTTGGCTATAAAAAAAAGGAAATACTACCTTTCATGACAGCATGGGTGAACCTGGAGAGTCTTATGATAACTGAAATAAGCCAGTCAAATAAAGACAAATATCATATAATTTCACTTATATATAAAATCTAATGAAAAAAATAAGCAAACAAACAAAATAGAAACAGACTCATAAAAACAGTACAGAGAACAGACTGACAGCTGTCAGAGGGGAGGTGGGTTGAGGAGCTGGGTTTAAAAGGTGAAAGGACTAAGCAAAAAAACAAACAAAAAAAAAAACCACATACACACACACAGAGAAAAAGTCATAGGCACAGACAACAGTATGTTGATTATCAGAGGGAAAAAGTGGGTAGGAAGAGGTAGAAGTGGGTAAAAAGGAAATAAATGGTGACGAAAAGAGATGACTTTGTGTGATAAACACACAATGAAGTAAGCAAATGTTGTGTTATTGAATAATACATTTAAAACATCTACAATTTTATTAACCAGTATCACTTCAATAAATTCAAAACTTTTAAAATAAATATATAAAAGAAAAAGGAAAAAAGAAAGAGAAAAAGAAAAATAGACACAAAAAATGGGAAAAAAAAAGAAGTAAAATTGTGGGAAAGCATGGGACCTGGTTGAAAAGTCTGTAAGAAAGGAATCTCTGAAAGGTCAAGGGCCTCTAGGGGGAGCTGGCCAAAGGTGGCTATCCCTGCCTTGAATTTTCCAAACAATCTGAGCCTCCGGGTGTTTTACTGGAATCTTTATGTTTAGTCTTTATATGTCCTTGCTTAAAGGACACTGAAGATGCATGTGTCTTCTCAAGGATTCTTACCCTGCTGATAGTATCTAGAAATTAATTTTAATTAGAGCTGTCATTACAATAAAAACCTAAGGAGGCAGGTGAACAGGGCTGTTTGGTTTCTCAAGCCAAGCAGCCCCTTAGCCTTCTCTTTCACAGAAGCATATGTCAGAATAATCACTCTTCTGTTGCTCAGGGTCTGCTGGTCAGCACCAGCATAAAATTATCTCTATTTACAGATGACATGATTCTATATATAGGAAAATCTAAATACTCACCAAATAATTTTAGACCTAATCAAATAACTCAGTAAACTTGCTGGATATTGAAAATAAGTATTTTTCTATACACTAAAAAGAGAATTAACTGGGGGGAAAAAACATGTACAATAGCATCAAAAACAATAAATATGTAGGAATGAATTTAACCAAGGAGGTAAAAGATCACTTAAAACTACAAGACACAGATGAAAGAAATCAACAAAGACATAAATAAAGGCATCAATTGAAAGAATTAATATTGTTAAAATGTCCATGCTACCATAAGCCATATATAGATTTAATGCAATCCCTCTCAAGACTTAAATGGCATTTTTACAGAGTAAAAAAAAAATAATCCTAAAAGTTATATGGAACCACAAAAGATCCTGAATAGCCAAAGCAATACTGAGAAAGTAAAACAAAGAAGAAGTCATTATACTTCCTGATTTCAAGCTATACTATAAAGCTATATTAATCAAAGCAGTATGGTAATGGCATAAAAACAAAAAGATCAATGAAACAGAATAGAGACCCCAGAAATAACCCAAACACATATGATCAAATAATGTTTGGCAAGGAAGCTAAGAATGATCAAGGAAGAAAAGACAGTCTCTTCAATAAATAGTGCTGAAAAATTAAATATTCACATGTAAGAGAATAAAAATATATCCTTGCTTACACCATAGACAAAAACAAAAACAAAAAACTCAGAATAAATTAAAGAAATAAAAATAAGAACTAATACTATAACAGAAAACATAGGAAAAAAGTCTTTTTGTTCTGAGTCATGGCAATAATTTTTTTGAGATGACCATCTCTGAAACAAACCGTGGTGGGAAAACTGGACAGCTACATTCAAAAGAATGAAACTTTTCAACTCTCCTACACTGTACACAAAAATAAACTCATGATTGAAGACTTATATAAGATCTGAAACCATAACACTCCTAGAGAAAAGACAGGCAGTAAACTCTTCAACATTGCTCTTAGCAATAATTTTTTTCCCATGCACAACACAGCAAAAATAACAAATGAGACTACCTTTAACTTAAAAGCTGCTGCACTATAAAGGGAATCGTCAACAAAACAAAAAGCAACCTAATAAATGGTAGAAACATTTGTAAATAAAATGTCTGATAAAGGGTTAATATCCAAAATATATAAAGGTCACATAGAACTCAGTATTTAATAAATATACAATTTAATTAAAAACCTGGGTAGAGGACCTGAAGAGAAATTTTTCCAAAGAAGAAATACAGATGGACAACAGACTCATGAAAAACAAAACAAAACAAAACAAAAAATACAAAAAAAAAAATGTTTAGCATCACTAATCATCAGTGAAATGCAAATCAAAATTACAATGAGATATCACTTCATATCTGTCAGAATGGCTAATTGTCAAATGACAACAAATGACTATTGTTGGTGAAGATTTAGAGAAAAGGGAACATTTGTGTAATTCAATTGGGAATGTAAGTTGGGATAGTCAATATGAAAAACATGGACTCTCCTGAAATTTTAAGCATAGAACTACCATATAATTCTTTTTTTAATTTATTTTTATTTTTTTAATTCTTTTTTAAAATTTTATTAAGGTATTACATCTGTATATAACTTACCATTGCCCCCGCCCCCCACCTCCCATACATGCCCTCCCTCTCCAGAATTTTGTGTTCATTGGTTGTACTTATATGTATGCATACCAGTCCTTCAGTTGGTTTATCTCTTATCTCCCCCAGATCTCCTGCAGTCAATGAAAGAGGAACACCAATTGACCTCACTCATTTATGGATAATAAAGAACATTATAAACTAATGAACAGAAAGATAGATATAGTGACCATAAAGCAACAAGCAGACTACCATACAATTCCTAAGATCTACTTGTGGATATTTATTCAAAGTAAACAAAAACGCTAATTTAAAAACATATGTGTACTCCCTAAATTTATTTCTGTATTATTTACAATAGCCAATATATGGACATCTAAGTGTCCATCCATAGTTGAATGGATAAAAAAGATGTACATAATGGATTAGTACTCAGCCATAAAAGAAATAAAATCTTGCCAATTGCAGCAACATGAATGGATCTACAGGTCATTAGGTTAAGTGAAATATATACAGAAAGACCAATACTGTATTATACAGCATATATGTGGAATCTAAACAAAAATAAACTCAGAGAAAGAGATCAGGCTTTTGTTACCAGTGATGGAGTGTGGAGAAAAGGAGAATTGAAGGAAGGTTGTCAGGAGGTAGAAACTTCCAGTTATATGATAAATAAGCACTAGCTATATAATGTAAAACATGATGACAATAGCTAACACTGATGTATGACATATACTAGTAGGAAAATTGTTAACAGAGAAAATACTAACAGTTCTTATCACAAGGAGGACATTTTTTTCTTATTTTTTAAATCTATATTAGAAATATGTTAACTGAACCTAACCATTTCACTGTGCATATAAATCAAACAATCATACTAAATGCCTTAAAGGTATATAGTGATTGATGTCAATTATTTCTTTATAGAACTAGGGTGGAGGAGAGGAAACATCCAAGCTTTTAGAAAATAATGGGCAAAATATGTGAATATATACATATTTTAGTATTGCCTCCTGTTTCTTAGTCTGGTCATCATTAAAAAAAAAAAAAAAAAAAAAGATCAGAAATAACAAATGCTTGTGAAAATGTGAAGAAAAGGGAATCCTGTACTCTGTTGGAAGGATTGGAAACAGGTACAAACACTAGGGAAAACAATGAGGGATTCTCCGAAAAGTAAGAATATTACCACCATATGATCCAGCAATTTCAGTTCTGAGAATTTACACAAATAATATAAAAACACTAATTCAAAAAGATTTTCTGCACACCCATGTTCATAGCAGCATTATTAACAATAACCAAGACTTGGAAATAACTTCAGTTTCCATTGATGGATTCATGGATAAAGAAGTTGTGGTATGTAGACATGTAATGTATCCTTCAGCAACAAAAATCAATGAGGATACTGAGGCAGTGTTTACATGGTAACCCATCAAAGATCACACAGCTAAGATGTAAAGAATTAAGATTCAAATTTAGCCAATTTGGCTTCAGAGAATAAGGACTTGACCACTGAACACTCTACTTCTCAAGGTATTCATGTGTAGAACAAAGTAAAAGGGGTTTCACAAGATTATACACATAGTTAAGCAAAGCCAGTTGGAAAGAACTGCCCAAGGTAAGTGTCTCTTAATGGCACCGTGATCTCAAATGATGCTGTTTTCAATGCCAAGTAGGGTACGTTCAATCTGTTACAGAACTTTTACACTATGTTGGCCTATGGTTCTACAGATGAAAAGATGATTTTAGTCTGTGGGGTGTCATTTACTAGCATGGTATTTTCAGAACTTCAAAGAATATCAATCATGAATTCCTGAAAGCTAAAATGTCTTTCCTGAAGTGAGCAAGCTGGTACAATAATTCTTAAATCCTTTGTTGTTGTGGAGGAAATTTCTATGGGTTTCATATAATAAATATTTTATACCACAGCTAGCAAAAAAACATATCAATCTAAGATCTAACATTAGTATTTTTATGATTTGGTTGCTATGTAATAAATGCACACTTTAAAATTGCAGTTTGAGGAGAAAAATGCCTCAATAAAGAGATTTTCTCTGTGTTGGTATGACAATATCAACAAATATTTTACATTTAAAAAAAAAAAAAAACTGATACAAGTGTTCCTAAGAAAATTGCAAATTTTACCACAGTTTTCCAGATAAGGTAATTTTTTTAAATCAGGTTTGCATTTGTTTATGCTAGCACCATGATTGCATAGTGATTGACATTTAATGTGTTCAATAAATAATTATTGCATAAACAAATTACATCCGTGTCCACTTTGTAAATTCTAAACTTTATGTACACTACCAAATAAACATAATATTTGTTATGATGGCATTTTCTTTTTTTAAAGTAATCTTTACCAGTAAAATTCATGGTGTTAATGAAAAAAACAAACAAAACACCATTGAAACCTGTAAAGAATTTTTGTGAGTTTATGTGAGCCAAACTGTCAACAATTGCCTGGAAGCAGAACCTCAATGGATTGAGATAATGCTCCAGAGAACCTCTGGTTATAGTTTCTGTATTTATACATTGCAATCAAAGGAGGGACATAGGTGGGTTACATGAAATTCATTGGTGATGGAGTAAGGAGGTGGGAGAAAGCAAGCCTGTGGGAAACCTCTGGGATAGGGTAAAAGGTGAAATGATGGACATGAGCTTCTTTTACAGAGATGGATACAGGACACTCCAATGCAATTAACAATTGACAATTAACTTGATAACAATAACAATGAAGGAATGTCTCAGGGCTAGTTGTTGTGCCCTCAGGGGTAGGGATAAAGAGGAAGCTACAAGTTACTCAGACATCTCACAGATAGGTTATCTTAGAGGCTGGAAGGCAGATGGGCTCAGTAAAGATCAAAGCTGATCTTTGTCTGGGAAAACATTGGCCTAGAAAATGACTGCCCACTATAACCTGTTGGAAGTAAGATATTTAATTTTCAAACCAATCCTTTGTGGTTACTTCAGGTCTCTGAGTCTGCAAGACTGCCACGTAGGCCTTCCCTGAAGTTATCAGGTTAGCATGTGGCTCTTTTCCTTCACAATGGCTTCATGAACAGCTGATAAGGTTATATGTGTTTATTGTCATTTGCATCAATAAGTGGTAGATTTTCATATGTTGATACCATTATTCAGTTATTAAATAGTCAAGCTGACTTTGCTACATATTATTTTCTAGAAAAACAATACCTTAAGGCCAAATTTCTAGTGTTAAAAAACCTTGTCTCATTTGCAACATTCAAGAGGCCATAATTAGTAAATGTATTATAAAAAACAGGGTTGCAAAATTATATACATACAGGTGCCTGGAGATAACAAAATAAGTGAAGGCATGGGTGAGGTATAGAGCAGCAATGGCGTTTCAATGGCACATCTTAGGACTACCTGTCTGAAGAGTGTGGCTGGCCTTTGCCATAAGTGACTCTTTTAAGACGGTTCTAGAAGAGTTTATGTTAATGTGAAACCTCCTAGTTTTTGTTTCAACACACTCAATAACATTTGAAACATTGCACAACAAAGAAAACCCCTTGGGGAATCTATAGTCTGGGTTGACAGTTACTTCTAGGCAAAGAGTGCAGAATCCCTCTAAATCGAGATCACAGTGTTGGCAGGAAAAGGTGTTGAGAATTACTCCCAATTTTATCATGTCTTCTTTGAAATTGGTTGAATCGCCTCTTTTTCCCCCATGAAATACATCATAAATTTCCACATTTGTTTCTTATTGTACATTAGCTACATTCTGAAAGCATCAGAAGAGCATAAATACTGAAGTGGAGTTAAAGTATAAAGTTACTGTGGCCTGTCTTCTTAAAAAACCAAAAGCATGATTAATGCTGTCATGCTTCAGGCTTAAAGCTCCTGTCTTGTATCTGTCCCTGCTATAGGAGTATTTTTGGTTAATTAGTGTATTCCCTCACTAGTATAGACTGTAAAGACCATAAATACTCTGTAAAGACACACTTATTGGATGACTCTTCACCTTTATTTTGCAGGAGGCCAGGTTTCCAACTATTATAACTGTCAACATTTTAATGTTAAAAACCCATTTACCTAAAGCCATTGTCTCTAAGGCAATGTGAATTTGGGGAAGATCTAATGTAAATGTTCTCAAGTAAATAAAATGCTAACCTTAGTTGTAACGCAAATTGACAATGTTAAAAAAAATAATTCTACAAATGCTATAGGAAATATTTAAAAATTATTATTAAAGTAATAGTTTCTTTTAAATATAAAAAGGCAAGCCAATAAACGGGGAGAAAATCGTTGTATAATATATAGGATAAAAGTCACTAATCATCTGAGAGATGCAAATTAAAACGACAATGTGGTACCATCTCACACTTGTCAGAATGGCTATCATCAAACAACAAGCGCTGGTGAGGATGCAGAGAAAAAGGAACCCTCGTGCACTGTTGGTGGGAATGCAGACTGGTGTAACCACTGTGGAGAACAGTATGGAGCTTCCTCAAAAAACTGAAAATGGAACTCCCATTTGACCCAGTAATCCCACCCCTAGGAATATATCCTAAGAAACTAGAAACACCAATCAGAAAGGATATATTCACCCCTATGCTCATAGCAGCACAATTTACAATAGCTAATATTTGGAAACAGCCTAGTTGCCCGTCAGCAGACGAGTGGATTAAAAAGCTGTGGTACATCTACACAATGGAATACTACACTGCACTAAAAAGGAAGGAATTCTTAGCATTTGCAACAGCATGGATGGAACTTAATAGCATTATGATAAGTTAAATAATCCCAGTCAGAGAAAGATAAATATCACATGATCTCACTCATTTATGGGAACAACATAAACTGGTGAACAAAAATAGATCCAGAGACAGAGAAGGATTGATCAGACTATCAAACCTCAGAGGGGAGGTAGGGGAAGGTGGGGGGAAGGTGGAGAAATCCACAAAAGGACCTGTATGAATGCATATAAATAACCAATGGAAACAGGCAACAAGGGAGATGAGGGCAGGAGTGTGGGGATGGAGGGGGGGAGTAACGTGGGGATAAAGACATATTTGTAATTCCTTAATCTATAAATATTTTTTTAAATGTTAAAAATAATATAAAAAAAGACTTATAGCCAAAATACTCAAAGAATTCTAAAAGTCAAACAAACCTAGGCAAATGATCCTGTAAAAATTGTGGGTAAAAGATCAGAACATAAACATCATCAAAGATATGCAGAGGACAAATAAATACTTGAAAAGATTCTCACCATCATTTGCCATTAGGGAATTGCAAATTAAAAGAAGATACCACTACACACCTACTAGAATGACAAAAATCAAAAAATCCGAAACAGTGACAACACCACACCTTGGTGAGGATGTGGAACAACAGGAACCCTTATTCCTTTCTGGAAGAAATGCAAAAATAGTATAGCCAATTTGGAAGACAGCTTGGTAGTTTTGTGTGGTTTTGTTTTTTGTTCTTTTTAAACAAAATATACTCTTACCAAATGATCCATCCATTGCTCTTTGATACTTGTACAAATAAGATGTAAACTTACACTCACTCAAAAATCTGCAAATGACTTTTGATAGCAGCATTATTCATAATGACCAAAACTTAAATGCAAAACAAAGGTCTTTCAATCCGTGAATAGGTAAACAAAATATGATATATTCATACAACAGAATATAATTCAGGGATAAAAAAACAAACAAAACAATGATCTATCAAGTTCAAAAGGCATGGAGGACCATTAAATATATGAAGAGTGTTTCCTCAATTTTCAAATCATCATCAAGATTCTACCTTTTGTCTTCTATGCATAAATTGCTGCATATAAAGTGTTATACCAGGTTTTTGATTAACTGGTAAAGGAAATAAGAGCCTGGATTCATATTTTAAAGGAGTTTAGAGTCTAATGATAAACATAAATCACAGAACATGTTAATATGACATTTGACAACTTCAACAGAATATTGAGTCTTTGCATTTTATATACAAACTAGAGGCCAGTGTATGGATTCATGCACAAGTGGGGTCCCTTAGTCTGGCCTACTGGGGTCCCAGATTGTGAGAAAGTGCAGTCCAGGCCTAGGGACCCCACTCGTGCACAATGGGGGCCAGGGAGAAACCACGGGAGGGCTCTAGGGCAATTCTGGCCCATCTCACCCAGTCCTGATAGGCCGGACCCAGCACCAAGCTAACTACCATTTGGAGCATCTGCCCCCTGGTGCTCAGTTCATGTCATAGCAACTGGGCAAATGGATGAACAAAGAGTTGAGGCATTTAGGATATTAGGCTTTTATTATATGGGATAATTGTTAAAGTTTGTATTTATTTTGATTGAAGCTTGGTAGTATTAACCTGGGGATATATTTTAGAAAAAAGGGAACATAAAAGAGAAATTTAAAGATTAAAGAGACTGCATTTTGACATTAAGAAGGGCATATGTTATTCCAGGTTGAACAAATTAATGGCTTATATGTTAGAGGTATAGTAAACAGATTTTCTTTTATAAAATATTTTAAAATCCAGTTTGCAACAGTGAGACACTTTACTAAGTCAAAGGTTAAATATTTGAACTATAATTGCTTATCTTATTAGGAAACAAATTTTCCCAATGCTTTCATAGCTCCCAAATGGGCTTACTTGTTCACAATAAAATATCTTGATTACTAGAAGTATAATACTAACGTAATTTTCTCTAGTAATAGTCACACAAATCATGTCCCCAGTTTGTTATTTTTATTATATTCATTCATTTTAACACCGCTGATTTGTATGTAGCTCTTTAAGCAAAAACCCTAATAATGATGTCATTAAAAAATCCTATATAATAATGAGGTAATGTGCAAATTGACAATCACTCTAACACACAAGATGGCCTCCCCAATGTGGTCAAAGATGGCCACCCCCATGTGGATATAAGATGGCTGCAGGGAAGGCCTGTAGTGGGGGAACAGGCTTGTAAGGGAGGGCAATTGTGGGGAACCAGGTCTGCAGGAGAGGGTAGTCTTTGGGGGGAGAGGGGATCAGGTCTGTAGGGAGGACAGTTTGGGGGGAACCAGGTCTATAGGGGAGAGCAATTGTGAGGAATCAGGTCTGCAAGGGAAGGCAGTTGGGGGCAATTGGGCTGGCAGGGGAGGGCAATTACGGGTGATCAGACTGGCAAGGGAGGGCAGTTGGGGGTTACTGGGCTATCAGGGGTCGGGGGGGGGGAGTTGGGGGTGATTGGGCTGGCAGGGGAGCAGTTAGGTGTCAATCAGGCTGGTAGTCAGAAGTGATTAGGGGCAATCAGGCAGGCAGGTTGGGAGCCAGTAGTCCTGAATTTTGAGAGGGATGTCTGACTTCCCATTTAGGCTTAATCCCTGTGAGATCAGACCTAAACTAGAAGTTGGACATCCCTTGAGGAGTCCCATATTGGAGAGGGTGCAGGCTGGGCAGAAGGATACACCCCACATCCCCTCCATGCATGAATTTTATGCACCGGGCCCCTAGTCTCATATAAAAGCTCTTTAAAGAAAACATTTTTCAAGTGTATGTGGTGTAGCCATATTTAAAGCAATGCAATATTTTAGTAATACTTCAATATTGATATGCAATGTTGTTTTTAATTAAAATTTACCTTATAATATGCAACTTATTAGAAAATGATGAGTGGGGTTATTGAAAATGAAGATTAGTCAGTAAAGTACTGAGAGTAAAAAGTTTTATAATTCAATATTTGAGTTTTTATTTGATTCATGAAATCTGTATGGACCTTATCTCATCACTTGTGATGGAGTTTGAGGAAGTTACTGGGAGAGCCAAAGAGGTGCTGAAGCTTTTTATGGTTTGTGCTCTAGAGAATCACTAACCTATGCTGGTGAGATTTCCTTGATAACACAAACCATAAGGCTAGGGTACCTATGTTTTCTAGGTCATGCACTGGTGCTCACCTCCATGTGCTCAGACCCTCTTTATCTCAAGAAAAGTAAATGGCATCTGAAAGCTTTCAAATGCCAATGACACAAAATGATCAGCGCACAGGTTTGAAACCCCATGTGTTTCAACAAACAAGCCAACTCGGTTTATATGCATCTGATTATACTTTGGGGGAGAAACTTTTGCAAATATCTATTCCCAAAAAAGTATAATTGACAGTTATTTTCCTATTTCAATGATACAGACTTTTTCCCCCTGAAGCTATTTGTGAAAAGATCACCAGACTTCGAAATAATCTGTTTTCCTTTGAATTAAGTAAGAGGGAAAAGAAATGGTTTTAACAAAAGCAGCATGTCTCTTAATTATTGGGGATACACAGCTACATTTCATTCCCAAGGTAGGATTCCTCTAGGGCAGGTATGTCTTTACAGAAGAAATCCCTTTAGATTAGTTTCCTCTTCCAATGCCTATTCATCTGGGCTTCCTAGTGCTTGGGAGTGAATAGGGTACTATTTACATTTGCGTAGCATCCATGTGTACTATGTAAAGCATTCTTCTATTTTACAGCTGCATAAAACATTACATGGATTTCACGATGCAGAAAAAGAGTTTATTCCTTATTTTCCATCATGTAAATTTTTACTGAATAGATTTACATGAAAAGTCACCCTCTCTTTAAAATACAAATAAAAATTGCCATTGTATACACTTTCCTCTTTCTGAGACTTTCTTTGTCAGAAACAAACACTTGAAGAACAAGGAAAGCCAGGAAAACATTTTTTAAGGTAAAGCCACCCATTCAGCACAGCAGGTAATTTTATGTGCTGCAAGAGTAAGATTTGGAGCAAGACTAAAGGAGGCAGATATAATTTGAAAACAGACTCTGCATTCATTAAAATAAATGAATAGAGACAAATACTTCTCCTCCCTACAAACAAAGAACTACATATAATACGGCTGGAGCATCCTCAACCCATAAAAAAGTTATACATCTAAATCAGGTAAAACTTCATAATAAAAAACATTTTTCTTAGAATAAATAGAAGTAATATGAATTATCCCAAAAACATAAAAGAAAGCCAAGTGTCATATATATTAACTGAAGTACTATGTTTATATTTATTTCCAACTTTAATTACTATTTTAAGTTATTTCATTTCTATCGTTAGTGCCATTAATAGCAGTATAAGAACCAATCTGATTTTTAGAATGTTAGACTTTATACTTCTACTAGAGGCCTGGTGCATGAAAATTTGTGCACTCAGGAGAATCCCTCAGGTCAGCCTATGCCCTCTTGCAGCCCAGGAGCCCTCGGGGGATGTCCACCTACCAGCTTAGGCTCACTCCCTGCAGGATCAGGCCTAATCTGGCAGTGAGGCATCCCTCTGGCAGCCTGGAAGCCCTTGGACATCCTTAGTGCTACTATGAAGGCAGGAGAGGCTCCTGCCACCACCACTGCACTGGCCAGTAATGAGCCAGCTTCTGGATGAGAGGTGCTTCCCCTGTGGAAGAGCACTGCTCACCAGGGGGAAGCTCTTGAATTCAGTGTCTGCCTCCTGTGGTCAGTGTGTGTCATTTTGACCAGTCATTTCTGGTTGTTCTGCAGTTAGGGTCAATTTTCGTATTACCTTTTATTATACAGGATTTCCTAGCAGGATGAAATTACAGAATACCTGTAATTAAGTTAAGATTTTTATTTTCTGATGTGTGACTTTAATAAATATATTTAATAAATACATTTAAATATATTTAAAAGATACCTATCACACACAGTATTTGAGTTTTACATATTGATATAGTACATGATTAGTGCCAAAAACACCCAAAACAAACAAACAAACAAAATGTGTGGTTACAATATGTCAAAGACAGAATGATATCATTGGGTTGATATTTTCAAAGACAATCTCATAAGGAACTTGTACTATATTCTAAAGAATAGATAAGATATGAAGCAAATAAGGAAGGACATTCAAATAAAGCACACTAGGACATAAAGTATAAGAATTTCTCAACCTTGGCACTCTTAACATTTGGTACGGAATTCTTTTTTATCAGGGGCTGTCCTAACATTAAAGGGTATTTAGCTATATTCCTATACTCTACCTACTAGATGCCAAGCCATTAGAAGTTTCTCCATGTCTCACATAGTCCCTTCTTGATGTTTGGTTAGTCTTGTTGCCTTCAATGAGTAAGATCCTTTAACAGCTTCTGTCTCTTTGTTCTCGTTCTTCCAGACCATAGCTCTGGTGGAACAGGAGATGCCCGACTGGCAACAGTATCACCATCTCTGAATTTCCATCCTGTAGCATGTTGTTTCCTCAAAGTGGCTTCTCACTGGCAACATGAGCGGTGGATCTTGTTTGCTTAGGGGCCATGATGAGCTAAGCATCGTGAGACGAAGTCAAGCATAAGATAAAATAAGCAACAAAGAGACAGTAAATATGAAATGTATAAGGCTCCTGTGAACTAGGATAACATGGCACACTGTTTTGCAGTAAATTTTTGTTTATAAGGAGAAAGGGAACATTCTAAAATAACAAAAAGATAGTATAGTAACAGTAAATATAAAAACCAGATATTTATTTTCATTATCAAGTATTATGTACTATACATGATTTATACATGACCGGTAGCATGTAGGTTTATTTATAGCAGCATCACCACAATATGGGATGCTACCACAGGTACAATGTCACTAAGCAATAAGAATTTTTCATCACAGCCTTATCGGACCAATGGTATATATGCTGTCTGTCACTGACTGAAACATAGTCAAGCTTCACATGACTGTTCATGACACCAACAACCCAAGAAACCAAAGAAGAAATACTCAAATTAGACTTCATCAAAATTTAAAACTTTTGTGCTGCAATGAATAGCCATAAGAAATTAAAAAGACAACCCACAGTATGAGAGAATATATAAAGAACTCCAACAACTCAAATATTAATAAAAAACACACAAATAACCAATTTTTAAGAGGAAAAGGATTTGAATAGACTTTTCTCCAAGGAAATTATAAAAATGGTCAAAAGTACATGAACATATGTTCAACATGGTTAGTCATTAGGGAAATGCAATTCAAAAGCTCAATGAGAAACCATTTACACCCACTGATACGGCTGTAATAAAAAGACAGGCAATAAATAGTGTTAAAGAGGATGTGGAGAAACTGAAACCCTCAAACAGTTGGGCAGTTTTCAAACAATTTAACATTGACTTAGCGTGTGGCTTAGCATTTCCACTCTTAGATATGTAACCAAGAGAATTCTGAGAATATGTCCAACACACAAAAAAGTACTTTACTCTTCATAGAAGCATTACTTATAACAACCATAATGATAGGGCCTAATATTTGTCAAGTAATAAATGGATAAACAAATGTGATATATCTCTACAGTGGCATATTATTTGCCCATAAAAGGGAATGGAGTACTGCAATATCATTAATAATGTTTAAAAACATTTTTCTGAGTGAAAGAAGCCAGATACAAAACAGGTACGTATTATAGAATTCCATTTATATAAAATGTCCAAAATATATAAATCCATAATGATAGAAAGTAGTTTGAAGGGACTAGGGGGCTTGGTAACAGCATATGGCTTCTAATGGAATGATAATCATAAAAATGTTCTGCAATTAGTGGTTGCAATTTTACAATTTTGATAATAAACTATAAAAGACAGAGTCAAATACTTCAGAAGAAATAATTTTATGATATGTGAATTATATCAATAAAGACTATATGATAAATTGATGAAAACAAAATAAAGACATTTTCAGAAAAGGAAGTACAAGAAAAGAGCATAATGAAAAAATATTAATAAAGAAACTTTGTGAATATACAATGTTTTAATCTATTTGCTTTTTGCCTTTTTTAATTGATATGGAACAAATTTCTGCTTCATTTCTTTTCCATTTCCCCATATACAAAGATTAATTATATATCATGAATATATAATGCTAATAAGTATTTTGAGATAAAAATAAGATTTATAAATCACTGTGGATTTTAAAGCCTAAAAAGGATAATTAAATACAAGGAGCTAATCCTTAGCTATCTATACTGATAATAGAAGAATATGAAAATTGGTCAGGACCCCGAAATGTAAGGACAGAACACCAAGGAACCTGAGACTGCATGGCACCTGGCCAGGGGACCTCAGGCTGTGGCCCTGCCAGCAGGGATTGACAGGGGACCTCAGGCCATGCCCCCTGCCCTGGTGCCAGGCCAGAGGACCTGAGGCTGTGCCCCTGCCCTTTGGGGCTTCATGGGGTCCCTCAGGCTGCACCCTGCCTCAGCTCTGGGCCAGAGTCCATGCTCTCCATCCAGGCACCAGGCCAGAGGTCCTGAGGCCACGCCCCTACCCAGTGGGGCTTGATGGGAGTCCTAAGGTCATGCCTCCTGCCCAGCAGGGTTTGATGGGGGACCTATGGCTGCAGCCCTCACCCAATGGGGTTTGATTGGGAACCTGAGACTGCACCCTCCACCCAGCTCCAGGCTGGGCAACCTTAGGCTGTGCCCCCTGCCCAGTGTGGGTCTGGGGGACCTGAGGCTGTACCATCCCACCTCCAGAGGGGCTTGATGGGGTTGGGGCCAGCCAGGTCTGGGTCTTACTCAATGGGAGTGGGGCTGGCCGGGTCTAGGTCTCCTGAATTTTTGAAGCACATGTCGGTGGTGGGCAAGGACTTCACTCTAGGTCCTGTGGTACACCCCAGACTCTGACAGGAGGGAGATTTTTACGTACATTTTACTCATTTTTGTTTCATCACTGACACTTCTATTATAGAGAAAGGGCAAATAGCAATATTAAAATATTTCCTTTAATTAATTCCCTTTTAATGTGCACAAATTTTGTACACCAGGCCATTTGTGATATATAATTCTTAGTTATAATGTGTAATTCCTAGTATTAATGTACATGTTACTATAAAACTTTTCAAATTAACTACATCAGAATTCCTGGAATTGGCCATTGAGAATGAATTTCTGCTTTTAGCATGGGAAAGGAATCTAAAATCCATGCATTTAATTCCAAGTTTCTACCTCAAATTTTCTCATAATATCTGCCAATGTACACAATAAGTAAAACTTTAATTTATTTTACTCTTTGGCTTCTTATTGCACTTAAAAAAATAAACACAAATGATGCTCTATAAAATCTATATATCTTGATATCTTTTTAAATGTGTTTTATGCTCACTTCTCTCATTTCACTCTACTTCACTAGCTTATTCTTCAGCCACATAATACTCCAGTCTTGCCTATAAGATTAATATTATTTCTTCATTTAGGTTCAGGCATTAGGCTAGCTGGATTAATCCAGGAAACAAAACCATCTATGAACTAGTTGCCCATGTGTGTAATATTATTTCCTTCAAAAAAGCGAAGATGTTATCCTAAATATATTGAATTCAGGAATATATTTGTCATCTTGGTTCCCTGCCTCTCTATACCTCTCACAAGCGAATGTAGATTCCAAACCCAGGTGCTCCTTGTGTTTGGAGTGTGCAGAGTGTGAAAGCGACACAGAACTGTCTCTGTAGAGAAGATGGGATACATCAGTCAAGAATAAACATAACAAGCTCTTATACTTGGGAGGAATCTTTGTCCAAAAAATGCCCAAATTTGCATGTAATAGTATATTTTTAAATTTCTTAATTAAAACATAAAAAAATACCAAACTCTAATAAAGGGTATTGTAAGAAGAAAACAGGATCATATAGTAATTAAGGAGAACAAATCAGCATTGAAATGAAGATACTGAATCACTTAGATGGATTTTCACTGGCTGATGGCTAGAGCCAAACACTCTAGTCTATAGAGTAATTTTCATTTGTGAGTAAATTTTTGGTGTAGATGTTTAAAATCATTCACAAACAGTGTGAATCACATATGCTGAAAACACACACACACACACACACACACACACACACACACACATATACACACACACAAACACACACATAGAGGTTCTACTGAATAAATCCGTTGAAGAAGAATTAATGACCCATTTCCTGGTGGTAGAATATTTCAAAAGGTATTAAGTGTGGTTAATAAGTACTCCACAAAGAGGAAAATTATTCCCAAGGCTACATCTGTTCCAGAGTCTCCTGGGTGCCCAATATTATCATCTGCTGTGAATAATTTCCTTACATGATTTCCATTCCTTCCTCTACATGCTGGTTTATCAATAAGGTAAGTATTGAAATATGAAGATAACATATTATGCACTCAATTTAAATATATCAAATTGTGGTTTGGGGTCTGACAATAAAATTGATATATTTAATATATGTTTTGCAGATTCAGTGTACTGGAGGTCACAGTTGACTTTTTAAAAAGTTGGATGAATAAATCAAAACACAAATATAAGGTTTTGTCAAACATAAAACATTTTTTCATATTATATTTATAGTTTATTCGATCCTAAGAAAATTGCCTGCCAGTTGTCATTGTATGATCCTATATATATAAGGAATTAGATATAGCTCTTTATATAAAACTTTCCAATATAAAAATAATCTGAAAATGACTAACACTTTATTAGCCAATCCTAAAAACAAGTTAAGTAGGCCATTTGTTTTTCATTTTTCATATTAAAAAACATGAAGAGGCATGCACTAGAAGGCAAATACTGTTTTTATTTTATAAATATATGTTACTCCAACACATATTTTATAAATTTGTGCTTTTTAAAAGAATTGGAGACATAAATTTGCATACATAAATATGTGATATAAATATGCACTAAATTTGAATTTTTGCGTCTAAGCAAAATTTTGCAGAGGTGCTTTTTCCCAGGCTTTGATGTAAACAATACTTAAGTATGCTTTGAGGAATACATTTTTATTCTTTTCAATCCTTATAGTATAAGTATAGCAGTTTACACATTTTTTTCTAAGTTCACATTATCTTTTTTATAAAGCTCACATTTAATAAATGGTTTGAATCTATGTATTCAGGGATAGTCAGCACTTACAATTGTAAATGAAAACTTCCTCCCATCTATCCATCCCTCCATTCATCCATCTATCACCCATTCATTAATCCATCCATATATTCAGTCGTCCATCTTTCTACCAAACATTTACTCAGTATCTCCTATGTGCCAGGCACTGTTCCAGATGCTTAGAGTATGTCAGGATGAAAACAAAGATCTCTGCTTTGGGAAGCTTACATTCTAGTTGATGGGAAAGAAAACTTTTAAAATAACGGAGAGTGGTGGCACAGGAGGATGCTGAACTCACTCCTTGCCACAAGCTCACTGAAGTATATACGTCTACTACTAAAACAGACACTCCTCCTGAGAGACAAAAAAGGACTGAACAGATTCTGTATTACAAATAAGAGAGAGGGAAAGAGAGAGAGAGAGAGAGAGAGAGAGAGAGAGAGAGAGAGAGAGATAAAGAGAAGAATTAGAAACTGCAGGAGCTCTCTGGCATCTGTGGGAGCTTTCTGGGAGGGAAAATAAAGAACCAAGCAGAACACAATAACTGAAGAATACAATAACTGAAACAACTATACTGGAAGAAATCAACACCACATTACCTAATACAGAAGAATGCATCAGCAATAAAAGACAGAGTTGTGGAAATAAATCAATCAGAAAAGCAAAAATATTAAGATAATTTTAAAGGATCTCTGGGACAACATAAAGTGTGCAAATATCCATATTTTAGAGAGCCCAGAAGGAGAAAAAAAAAAGGAACAGAAAGTTTATTTGAAGAAATAATGGATGAAAACTTTCCTATCATAAAAAGGGAAATAGACATTCAGGTCCTTGAAGGATGGAGAGTTCCAAATAAGATAATCCCAAAGAAACCCACACAAGACATATTACAATTAATGTGACAAAAGTTAGAGAGACAGTCTTGAAGGCAGCAAGATGAAAACAACTAGTGACATACAAGGGCAACACAATACGACCATTATCATGGTTTTTGATTTGTTAGCACAAACTTTACAGACCTGAAAGGAGTGGAAGAACATTTTTAAAATGGGAGTTGGTTTTATTGCTTTTGGGTGCAAAAGATATTTTGGGGGCAAAATATCTAAGCATTGCAGATAGCTAGAGCACAGCCCTTAAAAAGGGAGTTTGCTTGGGTAATTTCTAGAAGTTCTTGGAGGCAGTATTAATGCAGTGTTGAGAACCAGGAAAAGATAAGGAGGAGGAAAATTAGAGAGGTAATATTGTTAACTCAGTCACTTAAATACTGGGAGGACATTTTAAGGACTTTGGATTCTATTGTGAGGAAATGGCCAGCCATTGTAGTTTTAGCTGAGAAACGAAATGAACTTAATAGTCATTCCCTGCATAACAATGTTTTGGTCAACAATGAATGTCATAGGATGGTGGTCCCACATGATAATGGAATTGAATTGAAATGGAATTGAAAAGTTCCACCTACCATGTTTGCCCAAAAATAAGACATTCTCTGAAAATAAGTCCTACTTACAGGTTTCCTTTTGAGTGAAATATAAGGCATCCCCCAAAAAATAAGGCCCCCAGGCTCTGTCTCAGAATGAAAATTAATTTACCTTAAACTGGTCGCTAGGGCCGCCCAGACTGGTGTCTAGCAATCAGTGACATTACACAGAGTCCTGATGTCACTGCTGTGTGAATGGAGAGAAATCAGCGTGGAAACTTTGTGAAACCTAAACTGCAAGAAGCTGTGACTTGGGTGAAGAATTCATGGGGGAAAAATCACTGACAGTGGCATTGCAAATGCACTGCGAGCAGGCTACCTTGACAAGAAGTACTCATTTAAAGACAGTGATGTTGCTAAACATGAGAGATTTGGTCCACTGATTCTGAAAGAAATGGAGTCACAAGAAATTCATCAGGGAATTCAGGAATTGGATTGTTATCATGATGTTCCAGAAGATGATGGCATGATTGTCATTGAATAAATGAGTAAATTCTTGATACTGTAGGATTCACAGTTTGTCTGGTTTGTGTTGACAACTACCTTACTACCGTACCGTATACAGGTAATAAATTTCCTTTATTTTCATTTAACAATAAACATGTACCATATTCCTCTTCATGGAAAAATAAGACATCCCCTGAAAATAAGACCTAGTGCATCTTTGGGAGCAAAAATTAATATAAGACAGTCTTATTTTTGGGGAAACAGGGTACTTATATCATAGTCATCACCATGTGACAGCACAGTGCATCACTCATTGTGTGTTGTAATGTTGATATAAACAAACCTACCGGTGCCAGTCTTATAAACTACAGCACATATACTTATGTACAATACATAATACTTCATATTGATAATAAATGGCTGTTACTGGTTCACATAGTATACTTTTTATTGTTAAAAGTATGCTACTTCTTCTTATAATAATAAAAAAAAAATGCTGTGTATTGATGGACCTGGGGAGCACTAAGCCAGACAGAGAAAGACAAGTACCATATGATTTCACTCATATGTGTAATATAATGAACAAAATTACCTAGCATGTAAAAATAGAGACAGACTCATAGATAGAGAGCATGCTGACAGCTGTAATGGTGTGTGTAGGGGGGATGAGGGAAAACTGAGTAAAAATAGAGAATGAAACATGAAGATGAACAACAGAGAGGAGACAGCGGGGGAGAGAAGAGTGAAGGAAAGTAGAGGACTGTATAGGGGGAGAAATGGTGATGGATGGAGACTTGACCTCGGGTGCTGAACACACAATTCTATGTACAGATGATGTGTGTAGAATGGTGCACCTGAAACATGTATAATTTCGTTAACTAGTGTCACCCCAATAAATTCAATAAAAAAATTTCCCTGTGAAACAGTATGCCTTGTTATGCTAGCAGCAGCCTCAGTTTATGTTTACTACATTTCTTGATAGCATCATTTTCTCCTGTGCTTGATTTACTAATCTTGCATTGCTTTATAAACTTGGTGTAGCCTAAGTATAGAGTGTTTATAAAAGTTTGTTATTGATATTTACAGAGAGAGAATGGAAGAGAGAAACCAATGTGAGAGCAAAACATTGACCAGCTGCCTCTGCACACCCCTTACTAGGGATCAAGCCCACAACCTGGGCATGTGCCTTTACAGGAATCAAATTTGCAACTGTTTGGTGCATAGGACAATACCCAACCAACTGAGCAACAGCAACCAGAAATACAGTGTTTATAAAGTCTACAGTAGTACCTAGTAATGTTTAAGACCTTCACACTCACTCAACACTCACTCACTGACTCACCCAGAACAACTTCACATCCGGTAAGTTCCATTTTTGGTAAGTTCCCTATACAGGTGTATCATTTTTTTCTTTCATATTATATATTCACTGAGCTTATTTCATGTTTACATTTCAATGCCCAAGTACTATACAATGTGTTATAATGGTCTATAGTCTTCAGTACTATAACATCCTATGCAGGTGTGTAGCCTAGAAACAATAAGTTATACCACACAGCCTAGATGTATAGTAGGCTACCCAATCTAGATTGGTATTAATATACTCTGATTTTTTGCACAATGATGAAATCACCTAATGACGTATCTCTCAGAACGAATCTCCACCGCTAAGCACTGCATGACTGTTCTTTATTTTAGAAGGATTACATATTGGTTCAAGCTGCTAGAACAAAATTCCATGGAATAGGTGGCTTACATAACAAACATTTAATCCTCACTGCTTTGGAGGCTGGAAAGCCCAAGATAAAGGTATTAGCATATTCCATATCTGGTGAGAGCCTGCTTCTTGGCCTATAGGCATCTACCTTCATGCTACATTCTCACATGGCTGAAAGCAGAAGCTCTAGTGTCTCTTCCTCTTGTTAGAAGAGCACTAATTTCATGATGTGGGCCTTACTTTCATGACTTTATCTAAACCTAATGATCTCCCAAAGGCTTCACCTGCAAATGCCATCACTTTAAAGATCAGGGCTTTAGCATGTGCATTGGGAGACAGGGGCACAAACAGTCAATCCATAGTAGAAGATTACTTTGGTAATAAATATGACATCTGAAGCTAAGCAAAATCTATCATATAAGGGGAGTGGCCGTCTATGCCAAATGCTGCTTACAGGTCAAGGATGGTGAGAAATAAATTGACCACTGGGCAGCATTGACATTATAGATGACTTCAACAAGAGCATTTCTAAGAACTGACTCTGAACCTCTTCCTGCCCTCTTTACCTTCTACCAATCCATCTTCATTCTAATTTCTTTTATATATGATTATCAGCCATTAATTTTTTCTTGTGTTTCAATTACAAAAGAAGTGCTAGTTGAATTAGTAAAACAACAATTTTACACCATGCAACATGCTAACAAATTTAAAAATGTAAAATTATATCAATTGAAGGGTCAATTTTTTTACATTGACAATAATTGGTATTAATTATTGTGATAGAAAAATATAAATTCATTAATTTTAATAGTTGCATTTGCATTAATATTCCTTAGCCATTATAGAATTAATATTTTCTATACTGATAGACATTCAGTTATGTTATGTCCAATTTTTGTCCCTATATATACTATTGCAACAATATTCTGGTTCAAATATCATGATATACTATTTTTTATTCAATTGGATAGTTTATCAAGAGTATAATTCAGAGTCAAAAAGTATGTGTATTTTAAAAAGTAATGAATATTTTACACTCCCGGTAACAATTAATAAAACTTTCATTTACATTTATTTATTAGTGTAGGATAATGTTAAGCTTTTAAAAATGTTTCCTAAGAAAGATGTATTATTGCTATACTTTGCACTTCTCTAAAAATAATCAGGACAAACACCATATAATAAGTTAAGGGTCTTTTGGTTTTGCTTCTCTGTGAATTACCTGTTCTTTCCCATTATCCATTTAATTGTTTTTGTTTTATCCAGAAAATTATTTTATATCTTAAAAAGTATTCCTGCTATACCATCCATATATATAGTTATATATCCTCTTAATCCTAGAACTGTATCATTTTGCTTCTTTTTTTCTTAATTTTGTTTTCCTTGGATTTATCTACTATGTTATTGTTTCTAAGCAAGAGATTTTCCTTTAATTTAGTATGTGTTTGGTTATCACAATGGGATGGTTCTATGCTTGGCAGTAAAACAGATATAGTTAAGGAAGTAATGTTTCTTTAATGACAAAAGCAATGGAAACTTAGAAAGATAATTACTTTAATAGAACACAACACAGCATGGTCACACGCAGAGGTAAAAGCTTACTAGTGTTTTCAAAGTTCCCCCTAGAGACATACAAGTGCTCATGAGGAAGAAAATATCCTAACAGAGCGGCTTCCTTTGCCACAATAAAGGAAGCTTTCCTATTCTAGCTCCCTGACCTTCAAATCAGCATGCCAAACTCTTCCAGAGATTGGGTCCTGGCTACATGGCCTCCCAGTAAGCAATTTAACTCAGGTGTCACTGCATTCCTGAGCCATGTCTTGTTTTATAACTGGGCCAAGAATTCCTCAATTTTCCTCATTACTGCTTATTTTATCTTAATATGTTTCCTTTTCAACCTTGATTTTTATTCTCTTCCCTTTCCCTGTTTGGGCAACCAAAATAGTTCTGTATATTTTTGTAGTAGTTACGGTAACTTTCCCCCTTATCTATTTGCTCACATATTTTTCTTTTACTTAACAAAATAATTCCTGTTATATCATATATCATATATACACACACATACATATAATTATATATATAGTTATATATATATAGTTATATATATAGATAGTTATTCATATATATATATCCTCGTCAATGCTTCCAAAAATGTATCATGATCTGTACTTAGCAGCATTTTTATAGGTAGGCATAACCATGTGATTACGTTCATGATAATGAAATGTGAGTAAAAAAATGTGTAGACTGGCCTATGTGAATCAGTGGCTGAGCATCAACCTATGAATCAGGAGGTCACGGTTAGATTCCTGCTCATAGTACGAGCCGGGGTTGCAGGCTCCATCCCCAGTAGGAGCTGTACAGGAGGCAGCCGATCAATGATTCTGACTCATCTCTCCTATTTAATAAAAGAGTAGTATGTAAATTGACCATCACTCCAACACATAAGATGGCTGCCCCCATTTGGACACAAGAGGGCCACCACAAGATGGCCAGCAGGGAATGACAGTTAAGAGGGATCAGGAAAGCAGGGAAGGGGAGTTGGCATGGACCAGACCTGCAAGGGAGGGCAGTTGGAGATGATCAAGCCCCCAGGGGAGGCAGTTAGGGGCGACCAGGCCTGCAGAGGAGGAAAGTTGGGGCGACTAGGCATGCAGGAAATGGCAGTTGGGGGGACTTAGGCCTGTAGAGGAGAGCAGTTGGGAGCAGGTAGTTATCAATCAGGCTGTCAGAAGAGTGGTTAGGGGGTGATAAGGCTGCTAGGCAGAAGCAGTTAGGAGCAATCAGGAAGGCAGGCAGGTGAGCAGTTGGGAGCTAACAGTCCTGGACTGTGGGAGGGATGTCCGATTGCCCATGGATGCCCTAAATGGGCAATCGGACATCCCTTGAGGGGTCCCAGATTGGAGAAGGTACAGGCTGGGTTGAGGAACACTCCCCTCTCCTTGTGCATGAATTTCATGCACCAAGCCTCAAGTTTATACTAATAAAAGGGTAATATGCTAATTAAACTGGGAGACCTTCTGGACTTGATTCTGGACAATGCATGGCCAAGGCAGAGGCAGTTAGGGGCAAGCAGAACAGTAGGGATAGGCAGTATGGGGAAAGCAGGCCAGCAGGGGGGCAGTTGGAGGCAATCAGGTCAGCAGGGGGCAGTTGAGGGTGAGCAACCCAGCAGGGAGGGGCATTTGGGGGTGAGCAGGCTGGTGGGGGGGGGAAGTTGGAGGCAAGCAGGGCAGCAGGGGACAGTTGGGGACAACCAGGCTGACCGAGGAGGGGGAGTATTTGGGGGAAAACAGGCCAGCAGGAGCAGCCGTTGGGGGCAAGCAGGTTGTCAAGAGGGGCAGCTGGGGGCGAGCAGGCTAGCAGGGGGGATAGTTGGGGGCAAGTGAGCCGTTAGGAGGGGCAGTTGAGGGCAAACAGAAGAAAAGTACTGTTCTCATCATGTCATATCAAGGGTATTTGCTATTAAAACGACTTTTCACTTTTGATGTTAGCCTGTATCACTTATTGGTAATGATTTTCCATTGTAAAATTACTCATTTTCCCACATGACATGCCTACTCTTTGGAAGTTAATATGTGTAGCCCAGCTTAAAATTATGTAATTAGCTTCACATCTTTCAGGACAGTGTATCTACATAAATTACTTGGAATTCTAAGATATTTGTTTCTTCTCTCTCATTTATTTATGTACTTATGTCTAGAGGATATTTTCAAACATAATACTTCTAGAGGCCTGGTGTACAAAATTCATGCATGGGAGGGGGTTCCTCAGCCCAGCCTGCATCATCTCACAATGTGGGATGCCCCGGGGGATCTCCCACTGCTGGTTTAGACCCGATCCCGCAGGCGCCTAAACTGGCAGTCAGACATCCCTCTCACAATTCAGGACCACTGGCTCCTAACCACTCACCTGCCTGCCTGCCTGATCACCCCTAACCATTCTGCCTGCCTGCCTTATTGCCCCTAACCACTTGCCTGCCTAATCACCCCTAACCACCTCTGCCTAGGCCCCCACTGTGGTGGCTTTGTCCAGAAGGACATCTGGAATGATATCCAGAAGGTCTAATTAGCATATTATGCTTTTATTATTATAGATGCTATTAATTTTTTTTCTGAAATTTTTCTAACTTGAGACAATTGAAGTTCTCTATCCCTTTGACATAACCCCATCACTGACTCTGGTTTCCTTTCCTCCTTTATTTTTTATTTTTTGTAACTTCCTTACTTACTGGCACTACAAGATGATCTAAAAACAACTTGTATATTCTTACCCCCATTCTAAAATCAGTTATTTTTCCAAAGAGCCTGGATTCCTTTTATTGGAGAACACAATTAGAAACCAAGGTCTTGGTTCTACACCTACTCATGCCTATATACATATGTTTATAGGTAGCTGTACATATATACATATTTAAAAAATACTTCTATATGTATTCATCTGTATCTATATTAAGACTAGAGTCCTGGAGCATGAAATTCATGCATAGATGTACCTCAGCCAACCTGTACCCTATCTAATCTTGAACCTCTTTGGGGGATGTCCACAGGGATTGGACCTAAACCAGCATTAGGACATCCCTCTCACAATCCAAGAATACTGACTCCTAACCACTCCCCTAGCAGCCTGATTGCCTCCAACTGCCCTCCCCTGCTGGTCTGATCTCACCCCTAACTGCTTGCTCCCCTGATGGCCTGATCACCCCTAACCACCTCTGCCTCACCCTGTAAACACCATGACTTTGTCCAAAAGGAAGTCCGACATCTAAAAGATGTCTGGTCGACCCAGTCTAATTAGCATATTACCCTTTTATTAGTATAAAAATTACTTTATACTGACGACTTTTTCTTTAATGATATGGATTATTCTACCCTTTTCCTGTTGCTTATCTATAACCTCCCATTCCCAACTTTGAGAAACTAGAATTCATTTACTTAATTCCAGTATACATGTATAGTGGTTTCAGAATTGTTAGCCTGTATCATAAAAAATATATTTTCAATTAGAGTACAGTTTATTTTGTCCATATTTTAATAATCTCCACACATCTCCAAAGTCTGCATCTTTCCCAGACTCAGTTCAGTGACGTCGTTGCATAAATGTCTATTACATTTTAGAGTTAGATCATTATTTACAGGCGACCTTCCATCCTGGGATTCCCTAACCTCCTAAATGACTTTTTAATTTGCATATATTAACATTCACTCAGTGCTGTGAAGTTCTATGGGTCTTAACAAATGCTTAGAGTCATCTATAAATCATAACAGTATTATAAATAATAGCTTTATTACCCTCAAATTTCTCATGTTTTCATTTATTGAATCCCTCCAAAACACTCTTGGTAACCATTGTTCTGTTTATACTTCTGCTTTTTATAATATGTCATATAATCATATAGTATATGGTAATTTCAGAGAGGTTTCTTTTACTTAGGATTATGTATTTATGGTGCATCTAGGTCTTTGTGTGCATTTTATATAAATAGTATAGTGCATATGTTTTATTTATAAATATATATTATAGACAATTCCATGCCAGTATACAGAGACGCTATTTTTTAATGTGTGTGGGTTTTTTTAATTGCTTTTAGAGAGAGGAAGGGAAAAAGACAGAAACATCAATGATGAGAAAGTATCACTGATCGGCCATCTCCTGCTGGGAATCAAGCCCTCACTCAGGAATGTGCCCTGACCTGGACTCAAACTGTGACCTCCTGGTTCATGGGTAGACACTCATCGATTGAGCCATACTGACCAGGCAAACAACTGTATTTTTTAAAACTATGATATAGTATATCATAGAACAATAATGTAGTTTATTTAAACATCTCACTGTTAATGAATATCAGTTGTTTTTTCTCTCTCTTTTACTTACTAGTGACCCAGTGCACAGATTCATGCACATTGAAAGGTAATTAATTAGAAGGTGGCCAGTGGGGCAGGACTGGGCCAGATGGGCCAGACATGCCCTAGAGCCAACCTCCCACAGTCCCTCCCCAGCTGGCCATACCTGGGATGGCGCCAAGACTAGAAGGGCATCTACTGAATGAACAAGGTTCTTCTGTCAGGTGGGGCCTTTAGACCTGGCCTGTGAGGATCAGGCCTAAACTGGCTCACCAACATCCCCAGAAGGATCCTAGACTGCAAGAGGGCACTCTGCAAAGTTGCTGTGGTACAGGGTGTAGAACGCAAACACAAGTGTGCAGTAAAACAGATTTGGGGTGACAGTGCCCCAGCAACAACATAACCAAGGGTGATGGTGGAATTGCATGTCCCCGTGAGGAATCAGGCTCTCTCCTCTCTGGTTTCGGGCTGCATCACCCAAGAACTGAGAAGTGCCACTGCCAAGTCACTGTAGCTCAGCAGCTCCTGTGTTGAGTGTTTTCCCCCTGATGGTCAGTGAACGTTGTAGGTACCCATCCAATGGACACTTAACATAATAGCCATATATATATATTTGCTACTTGCTGTATAACTTTGAATTTGTGTATTTATTTAATTATTTTATAGATAAAATAAAGCACTGATTGGTTTTAGGTCTGGCATGTTGTTCACTTTAAATTTTTATTTTTAAATAATTTTAGATATACATATTTTGATGCTTCTATCTTTCTTTTATATAGCCCTCCCCCTAGCTTCCTTAATGTTAACATCTTCCATTAATCATGATTATATAGCTAATATCTGATATAATATATATTACCTTCCAAAGCAGCTTCACCAATTATACTATTTCAAATATTCTATAAGGAAAACTCTTTTCTACACATTTTTTAAATGTTTATCACCCAACAATTCTTTATTGTTTAAAGTATTATATAAGTTGGCTCAGTTGGTTGCAGCATCCTTCTATGCACCAAAAAGATTGTGGGTTTGATTCCATTAAGGCCAAATTTCTAGCTTGGGAGTCCAATCCTAGTCATGGCATGTACGGAAGGCACTGATTGATGCTTCTCTCACATCAATGTCTCTCTCTCTTGTCCTCTTGAAGGAAGGGAGGAAGGGAGGAAGGGAGGAAGAGAGGAAGGGGGGAGGAAGGGAGGAGGGAGGGAGGGAGGGAGGGAGGGAGGGAGGGAGGGAGGGAGGGAGGAAGGAAGGAAGGAAGGAAGGAAGGAAGGAAGGAAGGAAGGAAGGAAGGAAGGAAGGGAAAAAGGAGAGAAAGAGAGAGAGAGAGAGAGAGAGAGAGAGAGAGAGAGAGAGAGAGAGAGAGAAGGAAAGAAAGAAAGAAAGAAAGAAAGAAAGAAAGAAAGAAAGAAAGAAAGAAAGAAAGAAAGAAAGAAAGAAAGAAAGAAAGAAGAAAGAAGGAAGGAAGGAAGGAGGGAGGAAGGGAGGGAGGGACGGAGGGAGGGAGGGAGGGAGGGACGGAGGGAGGGAGGGAGGGAGGGAAAGAAGGAAGGAAGGAAGGAAGGAAGGAAGGAAGGAAGGAAGGAAGGAAGGGAAAAAGGAGAGAGAGAAAGAAATCTGTAATATATACTTGGGTAAAGATTTTTTTTTTTAAAAAAAGGAAGCAACAGAATAAAGCAGGTAGACACAGTCTTTGGTCAGATAGACACAATGTTTAATTGCCTGGCCTTGAATTTCCTCTCCTCTCTTATTTCTTATTTTCCTCAATCTTTCTGACCTGAGATTGCATCTTACAATAAGACCTTGAGACCTAAACCTGGCTTCGGGCTCAGTTTTCCAGCAGATTCTGGGTTAAGACACCATTTTCTGCTTTTGGCTGTTTTTCTATCATGCATCATGATAATTCATGTGCGCTAAATATTTTTCAGTGTGTACTTGTTTATAAATGTTATTGTATAATACTTTTCATTATATAAAAGATAATTTGTATGCATTTTGTTCTATCATTCTTTTCCTTTATAATCTCTGAAGATTCCTATATTGCTAGGGATGACTTTCTCTATCTCAGGATTTTTTTAAAATTCCTACTAAAGTATACTATCTATAACTTTTCTCCTTAATGCATTTGAAATGTAGTACTTTTATGATAAAGAAAGGCAGAAAGATTTAGACTTCAAAGGTGAACTTCCAATTTACTTTCTTCCCAATCCTTTTTAGCAGCACTATAAAGTATCTAGAACTCATGTGGGAAAAACTATACTCAAATTACCAAAAAGAACCACTTTTCCTTTGCTTCCAACGAGACAATTCTAAGAAGGAAACTCAGAAATGTGCAATACTAAAACCCTCCTATAAGTCAAACAATTTCCCTTGAACTTCCATTTCAGGGAAT
This sequence comes from Vespertilio murinus, assembly GCA_963924515.1. Lineage (NCBI taxonomy): Eukaryota > Metazoa > Chordata > Mammalia > Chiroptera > Vespertilionidae > Vespertilio > Vespertilio murinus. Next base: position 56,224,573 of record OZ004704.1, read on the forward strand.
TGATTTTCCTCTTTAATCCCTAATAATAATATGAAGCAATATCTTGCTAAGTTACCTTTACACATCATACTTTTTTTTTGGGGGGGGGGTGGCTTAGGTTAAATTCAGGATCACTTACAAACTCCCTACCACTTTTGTACCAATTAGAAAAAACATCTGTCCCCTCTGGATGGAGGCACCTTGGCAAACTCCCAGCATGTCTGCGCAACAGAATAAGTCTAGACCTCAGGACCAAGACTGCCCCATCTCAGACACAAAGCACGGAGACTGGAGCTTAGTTGGATTTCTGCTCATAGCAGCCTCCTCATCCAGATGCACAAGAGTAGTGAGCCTGCTCCAACCTCTGCTGGGCACTGCTTAAGGCAAGGCTGTTGCTACCATCTCCCTCACATTAAGTATGGCAGGGCTTACTTAGTCTTTGATGGCGAGCAAAAGGTAATTAGAACCTATTGTTAGAAAAACAATAGAGGAGGAGGAGAGAGATGCATTAAAAATCTGAGATCTTTCTTCTAAACTCTCAACTTTTCTGGAGACTGCTCAAAAGGAGACTAGTGTCCATGATATTTTGTACTAAATATTAAATCCAGCAATGCTGAACCCCATTTCAATTCATATGAACAGTTTTATTCCCTCCTATCCATTTGTATCCTCCATAGTAGAATAGTACAGAACATTTTGTTTGTGTTAAACCTTTATTAGTTTTAATCTCCCCAAAATGCCTTTTAAATCAATACATTTATTTTTAAGGACAAAAGTGACTATCTCACCATTTATTGGCAGAGTATCATTTCCATGCAGTTAAATAATTTATTTTCCCTCTTTATACTCTGTTATTATTTTCTCCCATTCAATCATCATGGTTTTATTTTAATACTTGTGTTCCTGAAAAACATATATTTATGCTATAAATCTTATTTTTTTTCTTACTTTTGTATTCAACATGTTTTTGAGCCTAATGTGAGTATATGTGAATTTACTTCATTATTTTTTAGCTGATGTAGAAACAGTGTACAGTAGGTCCTTGTATTACGTCGGAGATCCATTCCTATGGTGCAACGTAATGCAATTTTCACTATAAGTCGGAATCGACCTACATAAGCAACCTGCGTCACTCACATAGAGCACATACACAGCAGTAATGAAGTGAAACAGTAAAAGAAATTTAAAAGAAAGATAACAATTCCTGAACTTTAGTTGTTGAAAATACATAATAAAAAAACATAAAGCACACGTGTATATACGTTGAAATGAGGAAACTTTTTTTATATAAATAAATGAGAGATAGTGACATAACCATGAAACAAAATACGTTGAGTTTGATGTAATCTGAGGACTGTATGTATATGTAACTTAATCTATATATGTAAAGTATATATAATTAAATTACATATATAAATTACATTACATATACATAAATTAAAAAGTTCATATATATATAAACTAGAGGCCTGGTGTATGAATTTGAGCACAGGTGGGGCCTGGCCAGAGATCGGGGCTGATGGAGGGCCATCCTGCCCAGTCCCGATCGGGGTGATCTGGCTGGCCAGTGGAGGGGAGAGGAATTGCAGGAGTTTGTCCAGCTGTCCTGATCAGGGCCATCGGGACCAGCCAGCTGGGAGGGGAGCAATTGGGGCTGCCAGCCAAGTGGGGGGGAAACCAAGGGAAGTTGGCTGGCTAGTAGGGAGGGTCCAATCAGTGCTGGCGGGGGAAGGGACTATGGGAAGTTGGCTGGCCAGCCCATATCAGGGATATTAGGGCTGGCCAAAGGAAGGGATTGCAGGAGGTTGGCCATCTGTGGGAGGTTGGCTATGGGAGCACACTGACCACCAGGAGGCAGCTCCTGCATTGAGTGTCTGCTCTTGGTGGTCAGAGTAATTCATAGTGACTGGTCAACCAGTTGTTTGGTTGTTTGGTCAGTCGATCACTTAGGCTTTTATATAGAGAGATTAAATAATATATGTTGTTTTTTTCTTCAGTATTGGATCTTCTGTGTTTCTTCCCTGCAGACTTAGGTAATTATCTGTGGTTTTCATCTCCTTATAGTACGCCCTCTCCTGGAATGGCCTTTCTTAGCATGGTTAGTTTTCTCACTCTAGAAGTATCATTTCCCAAACTGAGAATCACATCTAAACGGACATATCTTAGGGGATGTATATAAGAGAAAGAAAGAAACATGCACAATCCATAATACTGTCCCTACCCAAGATCCCTGTTCTCAAGAGCTATTAAAAAAAATTATTTGTTTGTTTGTTTGTTTGTTTGTTTGTTTGTTTATTTCAGAGAGGAAAGGAGAGTGTGTGAGCTAGAAACATCAATGCTGAGAAAGAATTATTAATCGGCTGCCTCCTGCACTAGGGATGGAGCTCAGAACCTGAGCATGTGCCCTGACCTGAAATCAAACTGTGACCTCCTGGTTCGTAGGTCAATGCTTAGTTAGTCATTGAGCCATTCTTCCCAGGCTCAGGAGGCATTTTTGATTCAACTTTTAAAATTTTCAACACTGGACACTGAATCTCAAATATAGACTCTTAAATCCATCTGAGTATTTTTCTTTTCCAGTACTTTCTCTTTAAAAAAAATTTATTGACTTATTGAGGTGACATTGGATAATATATTTTTATAGGTTTCAGGTGTACTTTCAATTATACTGCCAGAATAACCCTAATATGGAAGGAGAATTGACGTGGGAAGGTGAACACACAATACAATATACAGAGGTATTATAGAATTGTATACCTGAAACGTATATAATTTTATTACTCAATTTCACCCCAACTAATAAATAAATAAAAGAACCCCTATGCCACTGATTCAGCTCCATTTACTTATATGTATTTCCTTAAGGAACTGGTTAACATTTTGCTTTATGCCCATAGCCCTTGCTAATATTCCATTGTTGCATTCCAAGCCAATTTGCCATTGCAAATAATTAGTAGCACTCATTTTTGTGCCTTTTCTAATGACAGTCATTCCGTCTGAGAAAAATAATCATTTTCCTTAGAGTATTGTGCTTAATATCGTCATTGGGAGTCATTGCTGGCTGCTATTCCATGTCCATGCATTATGGGCATCTAGCTTTAAATCCAGGTCCACTACACTTGTATTACCTCAGCAACCAGCACATTTCAGAGAATATGAGGCTCTCAGCTCTACTCTGTGCTCCCTCAAATTTAACAATTGTGTGATGAAAATGAAATCATGGACTTAGGTCACTGAAAAGAATGTGTTATAATATAAAATGCATTTTATTTTTATTTTTTTTTAAAAACTGCAATCTAACTTTAGAATCTCTGAGGAAATATTCTCCACTTAAAGGGAGTTCAAAATGTAAAATCATGTCTTTTCAGCTTCTCACTTAAGCACCAGAATAAGAGCATAGAAGATAAGGCATATTCAGAATCAACAAGTAATTTAGTTCCTTTACCAGTTTCCATAGTAACCTTACTGTATAAAACTTTTTTTTTTTAAAGTGCATTTAAAAAATTCAGGTTCTGCCTTGGTCTCCTTGGACAATGACATTTTTAGCATAACCATCTTCAAAACAATGCATAAAGCAGCCAAATACATATACAAGGCAGAATTTTGACACTACATATAAAGATTTTCATAAGCTTTAACGCAGGGCAGTGTATAGCAAACTCGGCAAAAGATCCTTTTTTTAAAGTCAACTTTAAAAATCATGAACTCTTACCTATTGACTGAAATAAATGAGTCCATAAATTGCCAGTTTAAAAGAGATTTACGCAGGCTGGCTCTGTCCCATCTGCTCCTCAGATAAAATGCCTTTCATACTATTCCCCTGAAATTTCTTTGTTGACCCTGAGTCACTGAAGATGAATGACTTGTCCAGGTCATCCTGATGGAGTCAATAGAAGCCGTAACAGCCTTCAGAATGGACCCTCTGGGACTCTAATCTTTGAAAATAAAGATGCACTTTGAATTGCTGAGTCCTTGTGGTTCTGAAAGACTGAAGGTGATGCTGTGACACTTGGCACTTGTTTCTCAGATGTCGGAGCCCTGATGTCCACACACAAACACATCTGAGATCTCTGCCACGGCAACGCCTATAGTTCTTCAACACAATGCTGTCTGCGATCAGTTTCTTCGTAGGGTGTGTTTCTGCTATGTGTGTTTTAGCAGATAGCATTCTTAAAGGGTTTCTGGCATCTGAGTTCAGACCCTTGATAACACTTGAAAGCTTTGAATGAGCATGTTCTTTATAGAATCATACTATTTGATTTTTTTAAAAGTTCCCCACAAGTTCTTATTATTTATTATACATATACTTTTGTGTTCCCATTTTAATTTATACTTAACATTTATTTGATCATTCTAAATAAAATTTGGCTAAACATATTTATTGCCAGGCTATAGGGAGAGGGTTCTGGATAAGATAGTCTTTGACACTAACAGATTCATGGGCTGAATTTCAGAGAAAAGTTATAATTTCCCCCGGGAATGTCAAGAAAGACTTCTAGAAACTGTTATTCTACAGTAAAAAAAAATAAACTGTGTTTGTGTGTAAGGGAGAAAAATTATCTACGAAAAATAAATTTAGAAGCAAATATTTTTGGCAGAAAGAAACTCTGGAATAATAATCAATTAAATATGCTATAGACATGAGAGTAGAGGGAAATAAAACTAAAACAACATGGCAGGTGATGAAAGCCATGGGACACTGAAATCTTATGCAAATGTTTTGTAATTATCTTTGTATGTTAAAAATTTGGTTTGCATTAGAAGTATACAATAAAGAGTAAGGAAGTACAAGGTAAGAGACAGAGGCCATTTGAGTCAAGGTTAATAATGTATATAGAAACTGGTAAGGACCTTAATACATCCAGTAGAAGCGTGACCAAGAAGGTAACAAGGCATGTGAAAAGAATTTCTTCTAATATAAAATGTATTTTAAAAGTAAAATTTGCATAAAGTAGTTTTTATAGGATATTTGTACCTCTTTATTTTGAAATAATTTTGGACTTCCAGCAGAGATGCAAAAATAAAACATAAAGTTCCTGAATAACTTTCAACTAACTTTCAAAATTAACATTTTATGCAATATCTATAATAATAAAAGTGTAACATGCTAATTAGACTGGATGACCTTCCAGACAAAGCCATGGCTGTGTGGGAAGCCCAGGTCCCAGGTGCCAGAGGGAAGACTGGCTCCTGGGTGCCAGAACAAAGCCAGTGTGTGCAGCAGGGGGAAGGAAGGCCTATTATTGAACAAATTTTGTGCTCTAGTCTTATATTCTTAAAATTAATATATTAGCATTGGTATAATATTATTAGCTATACTATTAACTTTATTCATTTTTTGTTTGCTCACTATCTTTTCTCCCCAAGGCTCCAATCTATGATGCCTACTTACTTTAGTTGCCATATCTCCTTGGTCACTTCCAATCTGTGACAGTTCTGAGGTCTTTATTTTGGATGACATTGGCACTTTTAAAGGCTATTGATCATATGTTGCTCAATATGGGCTTGTCTGATGTCTCATGATTGGATCAATGCCATGGATTTGAGGGAAGAATATCACATAGGTAAAATGTCTTTTCATAGCATCATATCAGGTATACACATTGTCAATATGACTTATTGTTGATGATGTTAATCTTGATTACTTGGTTGAAGTGGTACCTGCAAGATTGCTCCATTGGAAATTTATTTTTTCCCCCTCTCAAATTCTATGCTTTAGAAATGAGTCATAAAAATTAAACACTTGCAAAATTTATAGCTATAGAACAGTGGTCGGCAAACTCAGTCTATAGAGTCAAATATCAACAGTACAACGATTGGAATTTATTTTGAGAGCCAAATTTTTTAAACTTAAACTTCTTCTAACGCCACTTCTTCAAAATAGACTCGCCCAGGCCGTGGTATTTTGTGGAAGAGCCATACTCAAGGGGCCAAAGAGCCCCATGTGGCTCATGATCTGCAGTTTGCCAACCACAGCTCTAGAAGGTATTGTGAAACAGTCAGGTAGAGAAAGAAAAATAATGCATAGTTTTCACTGTACACAGGGATGACTTATATCCTAGGTCTGACAGAGTAAGATGGCACAAGATTCCATCCTACTACTCTGAATGTGCGCAATTGAAAACTTTTGAATTGTTTATTTTGGAATTTTTCATTTACTATTTTCAGACCACAGCTGATGATAGATAACTGAAATGGCAGGAAGTTAAACTGCAGATAAGGCAGGACTGTTGTATCACAAACTTAATTATTTAAAACAAAATAAATTTACTATCTTGAAGTTCTGGACATCAAAAATCTGAAATGGGTTGGCCCAGCTATATTACTTCTGAAAGTTCTATAGAATAGTCTGTTCCCTTGGCTTTTCCAGCTTCTAGAATTTGTCCACATTTATTGACTTATGATCCTACATTGCTATAATTTTCTTTCCATTGTAACATCTCTTCCTCTGATCATGGCATTCCTTCCTTCCTCTTATAAGGACCTTTGAGATTTCATTTGTCCCATGTGTATAATTCAGAATAATCTCCCATTTTAAGATCCTTAACTATTCACAACAGAAAAAAAATCCTTTTCCTATGGAAAATTACATATTCAAAATTTTCTGGGATAAAATGTGGGAAGCTTTGGGTGTTGGAAGCATTAATCTACCTATCATAAGGTCATTGGATTTGTAATACATATTAGTTAAAGGAATATTAGCTGCTGTGACAAACTCCAAAATCCCAATGGCTTCATACAACTAAAATGTGTTTTTGTTCACATAAAATACAAAACAGATGTTTCTGTTTGTCAGGCAATTCTCCAGCAAAAAAGTGATTCAGTGTTCAGTGACTCTGGTTCCTTTTACATCATTGTTCCACCTTCCTCAAAAGGACATTTGCAAGTTTACAAAAAAGAAAAAAAGTACAAGAATTACGTAGGGAACATCAACCCCCTGGGAAAATAACAGTGGGCCAGGCAGGGATGCAGTACCTACCACTGCTGCCCACATTCCAAAAGCCAGACCTCAGCCTACACTTAACTGTAAGGTTAGGAAATAGACTAGCCGTGTCATGGACTCAACACCAGAAACACCGAGTTCAGTGAACAGGTAGCTGGTCTTTACCTGTCAACTGCTTTACAAAGAAGAGAACACTTCTGCACCTTTTAAATAAATAGTTGTTTAATCATCTAGCAAAAACATGAATAGAAAATAAAATAGATTATTCTAAATTGCACAGTTTTTTTTAATTAATTGATTTTAAAGAGAGAAAGAGAGAGAGAAAGATCTATTTGTTGTTCCACTTATTCGTGAATTCATTGGTTGATTCTTATACCAGTGTGTGCCCTGACCTGGGATCAAACCCACAACCTTGGCAAATCAGAACTAGCCTCTAACCAACTGAGCTACCCAGCCAGGACCTAAATTGTAGTTTTGAGATGAAGTAGTTAGTTAAAAAAAAAAAAAAAAAAAGTAAATATCTCTAAAATCACCATAGGGTACAGAATGTTTTTGGGTTTTTTTTGTGTTTTTTTTTTTTTAATTTTCTATGGCATCCCAATAGCTATAAGCCTACTCAGAAATTCAAATAGACCCTGAAAAATAAAATATTCACCTTTGGGGGGAGAAAAAAAAGAGTTTCTGTAAATCTCTGAGTTGAAGGAAATAATATTTTCAAAATTATTCTATTACTATTTAGATGTAGGGTTACAATTCACATGCTTGTTTAATACAGAGCACCAGGTACCTATTCATTGCAAGTACACATTTATTAAGGAGAATCTTGCATTACAATTATTATTATTTTTTTTAACGCAGGAGGAATCAGTTGTATCCATTAGTAGCTACTAAATGGGATAAAATTGAGGTCATTTTTTATCTAAGCTGGGAAATTTTCCTATCACTCTGGAAATCCATGGTGATTAAGTCTTCTCACTCATATGAGACTAACCTAAGACTTTCTCTATTTACATCATTTCTGTAACAGCAATCAATCAAGGAGACATTCTATGACTCATGCAACAATCGTCATCCTATTCCTAATACATTTATGGGGCCATTTGTAAATCATTTCCAGGAGAGAAAGCATTTGACTTTCTTTGACATTGGTGTCTCCACTGTTCAAGACCATGAGACCAAGCCTAAATAACAATCATGGCATATTATTTTTGCTGTCAGTCTTGTATATATGTTCTTGGAACCACCAAGATTTATAGAACTTTAAGCGCAAACTTATAGAACTTTAAGTGCAAAAGAAGAACATTTTGTAACAAGGCAGAATTAGGATGCTGTAATCATATATTTAAAAATGTATGTAGCAAATGTTTGTGACACTATTCTATCCCATGCTAACATAGCAACTTCTGACAATTTACTAATCCCCCCAAAACAAACAAACAAACAAACAAAAACAAAAAACAAAAACCAGTAGCACAGAGTGCTATTTGATATTTAAATGCTTTTTGAAATGATACTAATCCATTATATGGAACAAAATTTAAAAGAGAAGGAAGACTGATAAGATTTCCATAATCTGTGAAAGATAAATTTCTTTAAAGAAGATTTCTCTTTGCAATTAATTGTGAGTCAAAAGTAAGGAAAAATGTAAAACTGAAACAATCTTATGAAAGCATAACACTTCCACATTCCTCTGGTTTTGTAAAACAATGTGTAGGGATCCCTCACCCTGGCCTGGAGGGATTGGGTAGAAACCAGCAGTCCAACATCCCCCCCAGGGGTCCCAGATTGTGAGAGGGTGCAGGCCACACTGAGGGACCCCACCAGGACATGAATCCATGCACCAGGACCCTAGTATTATAATAAAAGGAAAACGGGGACAAAAAGGCATTTCTGACATTGCATTTTAAAACTGGCTAAAGAGTCTTTCATCAGCATAACAAGCATTCACCAGCACTTTGGGCTTGTAGATCACCGAGGTGAGGAGCACAGAGGAAGCATTTCTCTCTAATTATTGGTAAATTTTGAGAAATCATTTGGAAAGAGTGCAATAATTCAAATGGGAGATATAACGTAGATGTATTGTTTTGCTCATTTATTGATACATATCTAAGCAACAACAATGCATGGAATGAAAGAAATTTTTTTACTAAGAAAGTTGGGGCTTCAATACATTCAGAATATGGCAAGTTGATTTGGATAAATTCCTATATATGATCAAAACCTATTCCTCAGTTTCACTGTTAGCAACATTGCAAGACAGAACATTCTGTTGTGGGAAGAGTTGTTGTAGGCTATAAGGACTCCATATTAAAATATATATGTTTTATGATATAATGTGTTGTGAACTCTCAATAACAATAGGTCATCCTTATTAAAGTTATCTTTTCTACTCACCTGAGGTTATATAATTTTTTTATTGATTTTGAGAGAGAGAGAGGAAGGGAGAGGAAGAGAGAACATTCATGTGAGAAACACCCATTGGTAGCTTCCCATAGGGATCCCAACTAGAAATTGAACCCACAACCAAAATATGTACCATAACTGGGAATCTAACATACAACCTTTTGGTGTACACCTTGATGGTGCTTGAACTACTGGGCCACCCAGACAAGGCACTATTCATTACATTATGTGAAAGTGTTTATTTGGCCAATATGCCTGCTCTGGAATTAAAATATGAATGCTTCTTCAGGTATACATATACAATTTATCAAATTGACCTTAATAATTGAAATGAACTCTTCTGAGTGGAGTGAAAAAAAATGGTTCTGTCACTTACAGTATGACCTTAGGCAAATTGATTAATCTCTCTAGACTCTCTAATAATCCATATGAAGTCCCTACTTCTGTCTCTGGCATGTATTCCTTATTAAGGAAATATGCACTATTTTTTCAAATTATATACACTCTTTTTTTCATTTAAAATATTTTATTAATCCTCACTGAGGATATTTTTCCATTGATTTTTAGATAGAGTGGAAAGAAGGGGAGGAAAAAGAGAGAAACATCATCAATTTGTTGCTTTCTGAACTCGGTGAGGGTGAAACCTGCAACCCAGATACATGCACTTGATTGAAAATGGAACTCAAAACCCTTCTGGGCATGCACAGATGCTCTAACCACTTAGAAACACCGGCTAGGGCAAAACATACACTATTTTAATGCCTGTACTTATCTATTGGATTTCACTGTGCTTGCTCATTTACTATAGAAATTGGTTGAGAGAATGAGTACCATGAGGCACTCACACATGAAACTTGGTTGACAAGCCTATTCCCATACTAAGCACTCTAACCTTGTGAAGTATTACTTCCCAGCTGGCACTACATATTTGCCTTCACCAGGGTGTTATATACTATCATACAAATGTTATGCTCAACTCTTATACCTCCTTTATCGGAAACTGGTCTGCCATGAACTTAAATTGAAACATGCCAATGGATCGAACAATCACTAAGTTCTCAAATAGTGGTGCTAGCCAAGACTCTAAAAGTAGGGAAAATATATATACCGAGTCACCACAAAGAAAGACTTCCAGGGTAAGGTCAGTCTCAACAGAAATAAATATATATTTCTTAAAGATCATGAAGTAAAAAAGGGAACTTCAGTTTGGGTTAGACTAATTTTTAGATATATAAATACCACAACCAAGTCGCAGTGAAAGGTATGTTTATGTAAGAAAGATAGTATTGTGTTGGGAAAAAGAACTCAAACATAAATAAAACCAGAGTAGTAGCATTTTTAGGATGAGACTTTTTATCTCCAATTAAAAAGAATGAACTCAGCCTCTGCATTTTCCCTTTCAGGAAGTCAGATCAGAGTCCTATAGCGTGTACCCAACCACCAGTCTGACCTGAGAGAAGCTGGGAAAGATGTTTGTTTTTGTTTGTTTGTTTCCAAAGGAGGCACTTCAGTCTTCCCTGAGCTTAAAAATAAGCCAGGGCATAACTGGGCACTTTGGTAACCCCTGAGCAGCCCCTTAGAGAAGAAATATTAAATGCACACCCCTCCTGTAAAAAGAGAGAGATTTATTCCCACAAGGTGCAGGAAAATGCTTGCATGTCTTGAGTTGGAAGTTAGTCAGTCATTCATTCAAAGCTTCAAAGAAGGTGCTATTACATAACAGTTTAGAGCAATGTTTCCACCCTTAGGTTCTGGGGATTTCTCCTTGAATGATAGCCTCAGGAGGAAAAAGAAATGTCTTTAATGACTTATGAGACAATGCATGTCTGGTTACTCACCATAACAATGAGCAAGGAGTGAGTATCCAAGAACCCCAGTCACTGATATATATATTCATATAGCTCTGGTCACCTCTAAGGGTCTGAAAGGAAACTGACCCCAGGAATTGGTCGCTTCCCCAGCACAAGCCAACCGATAGAGCACACGGCTGGGCCACGTGCTGCAACTGGGAAGAGCCTTCATCTCTGGACTTTCATCTACTTTAACTACCATCAAACTTCTATGATACTCATTATTATAAATATCACAATATGACATGATTAGGAAATCATTTGTCTTTCACATCCATAGCTCTATATTGTTATAGAAATAACAATTTTCTATAGTTATGAACACTTTAATATATTATGAGCACGTCCATACATTCCATTTAATCTGTACAACAAACCTAGGCTGTACTGTTTATCTCACTGGACACATGAGGAAACTAAGGTTCAGAGGAAAAGACACAACTGCTTAATAGTGGAGCTGGTATTTACACCAGGTTTGGTTATTGGACTCTGGAGACTGTGATCTGGACCACTGCCCTTTATGACACCTTTTCATTACAGTATGCTTGTAAACGGGGGATTTGACAGAAATTACTTCCTTGGAAATGGGAAAACTGAAGTGTGTCTTGTCAGGTACCAGTAACACAGAAAATCTACGTTATCTTTATTTTTTTCTATTGTCTAAGTTCTCAAATATATGAGCATTAAATCTTAAGATTGACTCCCCCTTGCAACAATATCTAGTGGACTTCAGTTTCTCATTTTAGAAATTAAAGACCGCCTGATTCTGCTAGAAAACCACTAAGGGGGACAAGTAGCAGGGGACAGCTGACAAGCCTGGGCAATGTAACGAGGTGAACAATTATAATATACAGTCAGACATAAACTTCCCCAAATACTTTTCAGACCAGACATTTCTCATCCATCCTTCACTATTTTATCAGAATATCGGGACTTTTGTACTTTGCATTTTATCATTTTTAGTAAGTTCTTTTAGTTGAAATATTTTAGCATGAGACTTCAAGACAACCTTTTATAATGCATGTTTTGTTCATAGGTACTATAGATACTTGCATGAAATCAAATTAACCAATCACATTGTTAACATAAATATAAAGCATCAAGTAAAACCATAAAAAAATAAAAATGTATATTTAAAAGTGTCACCAACTTTCAAGCTTCTTTGTGATATTCCTTTTGCTTTCATTAGAATCCTATATAATAAAAGGCTAATATATAAATGGACTGAATAGCAGAGTGACCAGTAGCTATGTCATGCACTAACCAGTAGGGGGCAGATGTTCAATGCAGTGTGGAGTGCCATTCAGCCAAAAGCAGGTCTCATGGCTGTCTAGCACAGCAATGGTGGTGGGAGCTTCTTCCACCTTCGTGACAGCACTAAGGTGACCCTGAGGGCTCCCAGAGTGTGAGAGGGGGCAGTCTGGGCTGAGGGGCGCCCCCCCCCGAGTGCATGAATTTTAGGCACCAGATCTCTAGTCTATATATAAAAGGATAAGTGTCCATCTGACCAGTAGCTATGATGTGTACTGACTACCTGGGGGCAGACGCTCAACACAGGAGCTGTCATGATGTGCACTGGCTATTTAAAAATAAATGGCACCACAGATCTGGCACCTACAAACCAACACTCAGCTTCCCCCAAGAGGGACATAGGCCATTCCACCACCCTGGAGAGACACCAAACTGAATCACAACCAACACTGCCAAGACCCCATGGTGCAAAATGCAACCCACAGCCAAGTTCAACCCAGAAATGGTTGTGGTGGGCACCAGGTAATGATGTCACGTAGCAACACCCAGCCTCCACTCTCCAGCATCTAGCATTCTTGGAGTTTCTTCATCCCAGGAAACATTTTATAGCTTAACTAAATGTCTGTGAAGCATTTTCGGGTGCCTCATCTCATTTGATCCTCACAGCAGTCCTGGAGTAGGTAGATAGGAGACTCAGTAGAATATTATTTTCTTTTCATTATCCAGAAAATGGAGATTTAGAAAGTTTAGAAACTTGACACAAATTAAAAGAAATAAGAAATGGTGAAACTTAAAAGTGACTTCAGAATTTATCACTGTGCAGAATATAGTCAAACAATGCTACAGTTAAATATTTTACCCTTTGTTCTCCCTGCGTGATCTATAACAATAATCTGCTTCATGTTGATATTTACTGCTGTGTGGCTGACAATTACCTGAAAGAAAACTTTTTTCAGCCTTCACTGGGCTGGAAAAAGTTTAGCTATATCAAAAAGCAGGTCTAATTAAGCAAATTTATCCTATATAATAAAAGGCTAGTCAGATATCCTCCAAAGGCTCTCAAATTGTGAGAGGGTGCAGGCCAGGCTGAGGGACCTCTGAGTACACAATTTTCATGCACCAGGCCTCCATTTTATAAATATATAAAGCTTTTGCTGGCACCAATCACATGCTGTCATCAATGATTGTGAAGGGAAGAAGCCCTCATGTAGATCTGTGGACCCACAGCCATTTGATTACCTGGCTGCCGTATGACTCCAGTCAAGCAGGGATCCATGAGAATGCTTTGAGTTTCTGGGAGTCAGTGCCGATTTATACTGTTTCCAACATCCTCACAAAAGATATCCTTACAATCGCCGAAACCGGTTTGGCTCAGTGGATAGAGCGTTGGCCTGCGGACTGAAGGGTCCAGGGTTCGATTCCAGTCAAGGGCATGTACACTGGTTGCGGGCACATCCCCAGTGGGGAGTGTGCAGGAGGCGGCTGGTCGATGTTTCTCTCGCATCGACATTTCTAGCTCTCTATCCCTCTCCCTTCCTCTCTGTAAAATATCAATAAAATATATTTAAAAAAAAAAGATATCCTTACAATATATTTTGCCAGACTATAGAAACCAAAGCAAATGATCATATGTTTCTTTAGGCAGGCATTGAAATAGTCACCAGTGTGTATATTTACTATGGGGTTTCAGGGTCCTTTTTCCTTAGGATCCAGCCTATCCAATTGGATCTAAACTGGCTTGGGTATAGAAACTGTAAAGGATTGTGACTTTTATTTAGGCAATTCCATTGAACTATGGTTGTTCATCCTTGCTTTCTTTTGAGATTATTGAATGGATCCATGCCCTTTTTGCTGCCCATCTATCATTGCTGTTGTTGTGACTAATATTCTATTAAGTTTTGATGCATTGCATCATTTTTACTTCCTCTTGGAGGATGGAATGCTCATAACACACTGAGTTTTCTTTTCTACAGGGACTCTATTATGAAACAGTTGGGGTTTTGACAGAACTTCTCTCTTATCTTACAGAAGCTGAATAAAATGACTTACTTCCTGCTGCTATGTTCTTACCAACCTTGTCTCATGGTTAGTCCTGAGCTTATATTATTGTCTTTCTTAGTCTATCATAATAGTTAATACTGCTGCTTTATTGTCTATATATCTTGGGAATAGTGTTTCTCATATTTTATTATCTTGGGGCAGGTGAACTTTGGGAATTTTAAGCTATAATCATGTAAAGATAGCTTCCTTTACCTCTGCATTATATCAAAATTCTTTTGTAGATAATATTCTCACAAATACTTTATTATTTTTTTAAAATATTTTTTATTGATATTTTACAGAGAGGAAGGGAGAGAGAGAGCTAGAAATCTCGATGAGAGAGAAACATCGACCAGCTGCCTCTTGCACACCTCCTACCGGGGATGTGCCCGCAGCTAAGGTACATGCCCTTGACCAGAATGGAACCTGGGACCTTCAGTCCGCAGACTGACACTCCAACACTGAGCCAAACCGGTCTTGGCATATTCTCACAAATACTTTAATCACCATCTATTTCATTATTTCTATCATGTTTTATACATTTACTAGAGGCCTGGTGCATGAAACTCATGCACTGGGGGAAGGGGTCCCTCAGCCCAGCCTGCCCCCTCTCAAAGTTCAGGTGCCCTCAGGGGATGTCTTTCTGATGGCTTAGGCCTGTTCCTTGTGGGAGGCAACCAGCTGATCTGGGGAAAGGTGCCACCACCATCACCCTGCTGCTGCTACCACTGCCAGCCACCACAGCCATCAAGATGTTTTTATCACCACGGACTCCAGTCCCTTTTACCACACACACAAAAAAAAAAATACAACTTGTTTCATACATTTTCAAGATTATTTTTCATATGATATGACATTTCTTTCTTTCTTTATTGTTTAAATCCTCTCTTGAGGGTATTTTTCCATTCATTTTTAGAGACCATGGAAGAGAGAGGGAAAGACAGAGAGAAACATCAATGCAAAAGGGACACTTCAATTGGTTGCCTCCTGCATGAGTACTGAGCTGGGCCCCAGCCAAGGAGGAGCCTGCAACCTAGGTAGATGCCCTTGATCAGAATCAAACCTAGACCCTGTGGTCTGCAGGCCAAGGCTGTATCCACTGAGCCAAACTGGCTAGGGCAGGATATGACATTTCTTAGCCCCTCCAGCAGTAGACCTTCATTTTTCCTCCAGGAGTGAGGTGGAAAAACTCTAGATCACCTTCTTGGATCCTTATTACCCAAGTTTCCAAGAACACTGCCAGCGGCATATAAAGAGCTTAGCCAATGAGTGGTCAGTACAGGTGTTTCCTTTGCAGCTCATGTGCAGAGTCAGGACTGCTGGTGAGCCATCTCCCAGTGAGGGCAGGCCCGGCCCCCTGTGTGTTGTGTCTCCATTCCAGGCCTATCTGCAGGTGCAGCCTCCTCCTGAGCCAGCAGTGACTGTTATGGCATCCTGGCTAATTTGCATATCACCTCTTTATATATATATATATATATATATATATATATATATATATATATATATTGATTCTCTTGGAATCCTTATAAGCATTTAGTTATGTCTCCCAGTGAATTCAATGCTCTAAAAATTGACCATAGCCGAAACTGGTTTTGCTCAGTGGATAGAGCGTCGGCCTGTGGACTGGAAGGGTCCCAGGTTCAATTCCAGTCAGGGGCAGGTACATTATTTGTGGGCACATCCCCAGTGGGGAGTGTGCAGGAGGCAGCTGGTTGATGTTTCTCTCTCATCAACATTTCTAGCTCTCTATCCTTCTCCCTTCCTCTCTGTGGAAAATCAATAAAATATGTTTAAAAAATAAAAATAAAGATCGACCATATTCCTCAACTATGCTTAACCTCAATTGCTAGCCTAAAAAGATGTATAAAGTCTTCTATAAGTCGTCTGCAAGTTCTTATTATATTTAAGCATAAATGAATATATATATATATATATATATATATATATATATATATATATATCCTATATGTGTATATACATCTATCAAAGTATTTATATATATTTATATATACTGTTTTACCTGTATTTACATTATATATACACTTTCTGTCAGAAAGTTTAATTCTTCTTATAATACCATATTTGCCAGTGTATAAGATGACTTTTTGGCCCTGAAAAATATGCCTCCAAGTGGGGGGTAGTCTTATACGGCGAGTATATAACAAACTCTGTATTTTTTGTGGAAATGTTAGGGGGTCGTCTTATACGCCGGCAAATACGTATTTTTCAGGGCCAAAAAAATGGTCTTACACGGTACTTAAAACACTAGAAGCCTAATTTGGACATTAATAAAACATTATATTAGTCCTAATCTTAATTGTAATGGCTATAATCTTAATCACAATGCATTTAATCCTAAAAGAGATTAACAAATTTTTTAACCCAAGTGTTTAACCTTGTCTAGCATTTCAAGAGACTGGCAAAGTAGAGATAAAACCGTGTAAACATTCAGAACAGACTTTTTGTTTGATCTAATTCTTCATAGGTATTCAAGGAGTAAGTGAATAAACATAATGTATTATATAAATTGGAATAACTTAAATTAAAAACTCCTCAGCCAAAACTGGTTTGGCTCAGTGGTAGAGCGTAGGTCTGCGAACTGAAAGGTCCCGGGTTTGATTCCGGCCAAGGGCATGTACATTGGTTGCGGGCACATCCCCGGTAGAAGGTGTGCAAGAGGCGGCTGGTTGATGTTTCTCTCTCATCAACGTTTCTAGCTCTCTATCTCTCTCCCTTCATCTCTGTAAAATATCAATAAAATATATTTTATAACAATTAATTAATTAATTAATTAAAAACTCCTCAAATGTTTCAACATGGATAGTAAAACAGTTACCAATTTTGCCCTGGTATTTTACAGAATTTTCATTTACTTACAAATGACTTTAATAAAAGCAAATGACTTTAATAATAAATTAAGTCAGTAATAATAATCTTTATCTAGGCCGCAGATATTATTGTTGCATGCTTTCTTTGAAAATTTGATTAATTACCCATCCTTTCTTTAAAATTCGAAGTCTTCCTCTGTACTGGTTTCTTCTTTTCATCCTAATACCATATTATGCTCTTTCTACACCAAATTCTCTGCCCCACCTTTTTTCTCCCACAGCAAACCTCCCAGATATAATTATACGCAGCTTTTATTTTCTTTCATTTATTCACTGCTCAATCCTTTCAAATGTAGTTTCCATACCAGTTTTGAAACTTTTTTCTCACCTCTCAGCATCCTGTCCATCAAACAGTCAGGGTGGAATTTCAACTTTACTAGAACTCATAAAGTACCTCGCCAACAAACAAACCCCAGAAGTTATCATTTGCCTTTATGTTTCAGTTGTTTTTCCCCCTCCAATTATTCCAATAATGTTATAAATAACATTAACATTTATTCTCCAGGTGATTAGGCTCAACTATTAGATACACCATTGATTTATCCTTCTACATCTTTCATCCTTGTCATCAGTGACATGATTCTTAAAATTTCAATACTCCTGAGTACTGGTTTTTTTTATTGCTGTTGTAACTGGTGACCACAAAATAGCACACATTTCTTACCTTATCATTTTGGAGTTCAGAAGTATGAACTGGATCACACTCGGTGAAAATGAAGGTGTTGGCAGGACCACAAACATTTTGGGAGGCTCTAAGGGAGACTCAATTTTCTTGTCTTTTACAGCTTCCAGAAACTGTCTATATTATTTGGCTCTGGCACACATTTAATTTTTCAAACCAACAATGGCTGATAGAACTTTTCTCACACTTCATAGGACACTGACCCTAACTCTTCAGCAGCCTCTCCCCTATTTAGAGGGCCCTGTGATTACATTGGGCCCACCTGGGTAACCCAGGCCACCCTTTCTATTTTAAGGTTAGTTGATTAGTAGTCTTAATTCCATCTTCTACTTTAATTCATTTTGCCTCGCAGGGTAACATATCCATAAGCTCTGAGAATTAGAAGTAGGGGTCCTATCCTTCTACCTAATAGCTCCTGCAATAAATCTTGACATATAGGCTTTTTTTTTTTTCAGTAAAGGGTCAAATACTGTATTTAGGTCATTTATATTTACAGAAATAGAATCACTGGGTTAAAGTACATAAGCATTTTAAGTAAGTATCACCAAACCACATTTCAACAAATCCCAATTACTAGAATCTGAAAACAACTCTTCTATAAACACTTGTGGTAGTGGATATATTGGTATTCTACCCGGTTTACCTTTACAGGTTTTGCATTCCAATCTGGGGGCCACCTACAACCGATAACTGATAACAGGTCTCTGCTCAAGGAGATGGGCTGCTGTCCAAGTGACTGCATCCTCTCTTAGCTTTCTTCTCAGCCCCGTCCTGCTTTCCTCACTTCTCTCCTGAGAGTTCTCAATTGGAATTCACTAGCACAGAGATACCAGAATCTCAAGTTTTGCTTTCAGAGAAGCAAGCCTGAGACATTTATTAATGCTGATAATTATCAGGCTTTTAATTGTTGCAGATATGATTGATGAAAGGCTCACTTATGCTTGAGATTCTAAATGTCACTGGCCATCTGTGTTTCTCCTTCAGTGAATTACTTCTTTAACTCCTTTGGTTAACTGATTTATTTGAGGTTTCTTTATTAATTAGTAAGGTATATATATTAAAGATATATATTTTTAGTAATAGACTTTCAAAAATAGTACCTTTTCCACTTACCTTTTCATTTCATTACTAGAGGCTCAGTGCATGAAATTCGTGCATGGGACTGGCGGGGATGTCCCTCAGCCCAGCCTGCACCCTCTCCAATCTGGGACCCCTTGTGGGCAGTCAGACATCCCTGTCACAATCCAGGACTGCTGGCTCCCAACTGCTCACCTGCCTGCCTTCCTGATTTCTCCTCACTGCTTCTGCCTGCCAGCCTGATCACCCCCAACCACTCCCCTGCCTGCCTTTTTGTCCCCAGCTTCCCTCCTCTGGCCTGGTCACCCCTAACTGCCTTCCCCTGCAGAGTTGATTGCCTCCAACTGTCCTTCCTTGCAGGCCTGGTGCCTCCCAACTTCCTTCCCCTGCTGGCCATCTTGCATCCACATAGGGACAGGATCTTTGATCACATGGGGGCAGCTATTGTGTGTTGGAGTGATGGTCAATCTACATATTACTCTTTTATTAGATAAGATAGAGGCCTGGTGCATGGGTGGGGGCCAGCTGGTTTGCCCTGAAGGGTGTCCCAGATAAGGGTGGGAGTCCCTTTGGGGCATGGGGTGGCCTTAGGGAGGGGCCTGTGGTGGTTTGCATGCCAGCCACGCCCCCTGGCATCCCAAGCAGAGGCCCTGGTATCTGGAATTTATTTACGTTCCATAGTTGAAACTTTGTAGCTGGAGTGGAGCCAAGCCTCCTGCTGACTCTGTGGCCAGCAGCCATTTCTGTTTGGATTTGTTTACCTTCTATAATTGAAACTTTGTAGCCTTGAGTGGAGACTTAGGCCAGCCAGAGTGTGTGGAAAGCTTTACTTCTTCCCTTTCCTGAGAAATCCAAGCCTCACTCCTGCTGTCTGTGGCTGTAGCCATCGTGGTTTGGTTTATTTACATACTTGCTCTGATTGGCTGGTGGGCATGGCTGGTGGCCGTGGCTTGAGGATGTAGTGGAGTGATGGTTAATTTGCATATCACTCTTTTATTAGGTAGGATGAATGCTATTTTTTTTAAATATATTTTTTATTGATATTTTACAGAGAGGAAGGGAGAGAGATAGAGAGCTAGAAACGTCGATGAGAGAGAAACATCGACCAGCTGCCTCTTGCACACCCCCTACTGGGGATGTGCCGCAACCAATATACATGCCCTTGACCGGAATCGAACCTGGGACCTTTCAGTCTGCAGACTGACGCTCTACCGCTGAGCTAAACTGGCTTCGGCAGGATGAATGCTATTTTAATGATGGTTTTGATGACAGTCTTGACAAAAGTAACTAAAAATAAAAGTAAGATTGCATTGTATTATTATAGGTAATGATAACATTGTCTGAATGATATGTTATGTATTTTGGTGATTTTCTTTATTAGTTCTAATAAAAAACTTTGGATTCCTAAGAATACACATCATTTTCTCATCTAGAAATAGAGGTAATAGAAGAGAGGTAATTCTATTCACAGCAATTCTAATTACTAAACCCCATACCTGTTAGGGGCTTGTTTCTTTCTTGTTTATCAGTTTAGTGACATGGGCAGATCATTTTAGTGAAGTCTATTTCTTCCACAATGTCAAGTTTGCCATTTCAGGCAGATGCTGTATGTAGCCGTTGACAGGTATCGGGAGATAAGGAATGACATTTTGGGGAACACACCAACTCAGCCGAGCATCCATTAGGCTGAGCTGGCAGGGGTGGGGAGGGAGAGAGTGGGGTGAGGTTAATTATCCAAGGTTACTGGTGATCTCAGAGATGTAGTAGACTTCCTTAAGTCATTTCATCTCCTAGAGGCTCTCAGGAAAATTTCCAGGGACATTAAATATGTGTTTGCGTTTTCAAGTAATTTTCACCCAATGTAGGTGCTTCTCTGGTAAGAAAGTCCACAACACTTTTCACACCTCATTCCAAAAGTGAACCTGTTCACCATTTGTCTTGCCTATTTTGCTTCCATAATCTCAACTTTATGCCTCTTAGTATGTCATGAAATTACATATTATTTTATAATTAATCAAAAAAAGTATCTGTTTTCATGCATCACTTATCTCTACCAAGCAGGTAACTTGCCTTGACATGATATTAATTAAGATTCCATTTTGACCAATTGCAACTTGAACTTTAATCATCTTGAAATGAGCCTTTTGTAATTACCCTATTAAACCCTTTCACTGTGCCTTCCAGGTTTCCTTAGTTTTACATAGTCACCTTTTCCTGAACCAGTACTTCTCAACCAAGGGCAATTTCACCCTGTTGGAAACATGGTAAATAACTTTTTTTATTGCCATGAGGGGTCATGGAAAGAATGTACCTCTGGTGTCTAGTGGGGAGAGGCAGAGGTGTTCCTAAACACCCTACAGGGCACAATCCATCATCTTTCAACAAAGAATTCCTTGGGAAATGCCATCAGTGCCACATTTGAGAAACCCTGTCCTAATCGACTTGTTTGCCCTCTGAATGATATTTCAGCTATATCACACTTTCATAGTATATATGTCATGTTCCTCATCATCCTTACTAAACTGTGTCAAACCCTGTATAACTTTTGATCTAATATAATTAACACAAAAATCTAATATCAGTTCTCTCCTATAAGCAAAAAAATAATTTAAAATAGCATATACAAATTTTAATGTAAATACTGTATTATATCTTTCTGTGATGACAAAATTGAACATTTTAGATGTGTAATGAAGCAGAAACTCAGAACCTTAAGACATCAAAGAAAAGATAAAGCATTCATTCCAAAATAACAGCATACATCTTTCCTTTTAAGCCAACTAAAAAGTGTTTTCTGTTTTCTTCAAACTTACAAAAAGTAACAGAGAAAGAGAGACAGAGAGAGGGAGAGACAGAAGAAAACAGAATCAATAAAAGTAAAAACAAAGTGAAAGATGAGGTAGAGTACCATCAAAATCAATATCCAAAACCCATTTTAAGAGAAAGAAATAGGATTAGAAAAGAAATAGAACACTATTAGACTAGCAAAAGAGTCTGCAATAAAACCTACAAGTGACACTTCTGTTGACTCCTTTTTGGTATTCAGCTGAATACAGTTGCAAATAATAACAAGAGTATTCCAGAAACTGGGAAAATATGATTCGTGCCAGTCAGCAAGCAAGCCCACATGGAATGGGGACTTTATAAAAAACAAATTATTTTCAGGAAAGTCTGTTCTTCAGCATTATTTGTTGCCTATATTGGACTATGGGGACTCATAGCAGTTTCTGTATAACATATGGAATCATTTCTGGTAAACTTTGAAAGGTAAGCTCATTTTAAAGTTAGAAGTTATTAAATAATTTATCGAGGCAGAAGTATCATTGTACTGTCTCAGTTTTATAGTTATCATTGTGCATACACACACAAACACACATACACAGTCACTGCCTAATATAGATGCCAAGCAGTTAGGATTTAAGGTGCAAGATTGGTTAAAATAAAATATTTAACCCCTTATGTTAATGGGCATCAAGTAAAATAATTCAAAGCCTGAAACAATTAAAATATCCTTTAACATGATAAAAGAACAGAGATCCTTCTTTTTCTCTCCCATTAATTACTTAAGTAAAAATTCAGTAAGCTCTACCCATTTTTACTTAGTTTTCTATAATCAAATGACAAAAGTACAATCACTCTCCTTTAAGGCTCGCACAAAGGTGAAATGTTGATCTCATACACCATTTCTAGGAGAGAAAAGGAAACATACACATGCAGGTGGGAACTGTTCACATTGATTCTGCTCTTTCGTAATCAGTGATTTAATTAAGTTGAAGTCTTGCAGCCTGGATCCCTGAAGAACACTGGGATTTTCTACCCGAACTTTACTTAATGCGGCAAGTAAGAAACTCAAAGTAAGCAATACTGCTTTTATAATTTCACACATTAAAATTTATTATAAATTATGCATACTAATAAAAAAATCCTAAACCGTTTCACCTTAATGGTAGAATTACTCTTCCCTAGACTTAGAAAATCATGATGAGATTGTTATTACCATCACAATAAGTTTAGCGATTCCTTACTTAGGTGACTATTTAGATATTAGAAACTGAGAGAAACAGTAAGAAAGCGTGAAGCTTTGTCATTGACTCTATCAGTGCTAAGTGATTTTGCTCATGTATGTACATGTTGAGTGTTGCTATTGCTTGTTTCATAGTAATTAGCCTATCCCTTTTCCCACCTCTCTGAAATTGATCACTTTGCTTTCAGAAATCAGCAGCCTGAGAGAACTTGCGGTTCTCTTGCATCATGATTATTCTCTGCAGTCTTCCATGCAGAACTTAATTCGGATTTTAAAATAATCTCACATTGATTAAAGAGGCCAATACTTCCATTGTCAGTTCTTGTTTGACGCCACTGTTCTTCAAAACTTCAAAGCTAATGTTGACATGAGAAATTAAGGCTGTTGGAATAGCGGAGGGTTTGGACTCCAGAGATATGGTTCCAATAACATGAGGTGTGCCTCTAACCAGCTATGGGGTCTCAGAAAAGATGCCATTTTGATAAACAGTTCCTTCACCCAAATGAGAGTTATAGACACAGTAGTAGTTAGTGAGCTTTAATGTGCTTTGGATCACCTAAGGAATCTTGTTAAAATTCAGATTTTCCTTAAATAACTCTGAGATGAGTCTCTAGATCAGGGGTGGGCAAACTTTTTGTCTCGAGGGCCACAATGGGTTCTTAAACTGAACCGGAGGGCTGGAACAGAAGCCACCTGACCATGCTGGCACTCTCATCTTGGGCTGCTGGTGAAGGAGTGGAGGGGAGAGCAAGAGAACCCTCCATTCTTTGGGCTCCGTGGGCTGGATAGAATAGCCAAAAGGGCTGGATCCAGGCCGTAGTTTGCCCAAGGCTGCGTCTAGATTTTGCAATTCTAACAACTTTCCAGATGATGCCAGTCTGCTGGTTTGACAATCACATTTTGTGGATTAAAGGACTAGATGCTTTTTAAATTACCATCCAATATTTTAAGTTATGGTTTTTTTAAAAAATAAATTTATTGAGGTATTTCTTTATGGATCTAAGATGCTCTGAGGATGTCTTCAGTTTAATCAACTTTATAGATAAAATAATCAGTGTAATAAAACTGTCCTCTAATTTCTTTTTATAATTTAGCAATCTGAATAGAAAAATGGCAATCTGAATAGAAATAGTTATTAAAAATGTTGGGGGAATTTACAACTTCTGAAAGAATTTCTCATAAGTATTATGTTTAATATTTTATCACTGACATATTCTTTGAAGCAAATAGTAGATGTATTGGCCCAATTAAATTTTATGAACTTATTCTGAAACCAAAGGCATGTTATCTTCAGACTATTGGTCTACCAGTAAGACATGTTAGCTCTCTTCATATGAATTTCTAATTCCTGCTATTTATTCACCATTTGAAATAAAAGATAACATAATTTAGTGACAGCTATTTCTGAGGTGACAATGTATATAAGAATTGATTGGGATGTAAGTTCAGAAATGACCTTGTTCTATTTAAACAAATTATTAATCTGGAGAGCTGTGGTGATTTTACAAAATGATGTATAATCTACCATGTATTCTTTTGGGTCATTATAATAATTAGAGACAAATATTCTTGCAAGACCATCATGAGGATTTTCTAATAACCTCATCATTTTGATGATGTGATAGTATGGGTAGAGACATTTTCTACAGAACAGAAAGATTATCCAAATTTAGAATCCTAGATTCTACTTAATCTCATGCAAGGTCTTACAAAAGAAATTCAACTACTGATGGATTTATATTTCTGCAAATATCCCTCACACTTTTATCTATGATAGATACAAAATACCAATAAACATTTAGGAAAATTCCAATAAAAATATGAGTGTGTGTGTGTGGTGAGTATGTGTGTGTTTGGTGGTGGTGGTGGTGTGTGTGCATGTGTTTGGTAGTGGTGGTAGTATATGTGTGTATGTGATATAATTACATTTTTTTCAATAAAGGATATTTTAAAAGATAGTTTTACCCATTTTTCCCAATAAAGGACAAATAGTGGATGGCAATATTCCAAGATGGTATCAGAGATTCCTACCTGCCAGTGTACATACCCCCTAAAATCCCCACCCCATAATGTAGTGGATATGTGGCATATCACTCCTGTAATTGTTACATTACATGATAAGAGAGATTTTGAAGGTGAATTTAAGATCCATGATTATTTAACTTTTAATTCATTAAAAAGGAGATATTCTGGATGGGTCTGGCAGGCTCTTAAAACATTCAAAAATATTTCAGGTAAGAGAGAGTATCCTGCTGGCATTAAAGAAGCAAATAAACTTGTAGTGAGTTGTTTATGGTGGATTCATGTAGCAAAGACTTTAGAGTGGCTTATAAAAGCCAAGAGCATTACGTCATTAATAGGAGGAACACTGGGTCATCTGTCCTACCTATGCTAGGCACTAAATTTTTCAATAACGTCAACAATTTAGGATCCCAGATTATATTACAGTCCCATCCAGCATCTTGATTTTAGCCTTATGAGACCGTGAGCAAAAGACTTAGCTAAGTCATGTTTAGATTCTTGCTCAAAACAAAACAAAACAAAAAACAGAGAGATACTGTATTATATATTATTTTATGGTACTAAATTTATAGTAATTCGTTATGAAGCAATATATCCACTCATGATAGATAAAGGAAAAGAAAAGAAAATACTAACAAATGAGAGATATCAATGTTTTCGGAAGATTAAAGCAACCCAAACACTTATATCTAAGAACAAAAGAAAATAAATCATGTGTATCAACAAAAGTAGGTAGAAGATAAAAGTGCATTTATCTCACAGAGTGCTAGAAAGAAAAGTAAAGTATGTGGGAATGATAGGTTCAAAAAGAGATTGATTAAAGAGTTCTACTTTCCCCCTTGCCATCTCCTCAAAAGGCCAGAAGGTCCCTATACTTAGAATATCAGGCACAGAAGTGTGGTGGCCAGTTAGATACAAGAATAACAAGGTGCATGTTAGGCCAGGTACAGAATGTCACCAGGGTGACTCCTTGTCTTCCACACTTGCTTCGATCTTGCAAATTCAAAGCACTAAAATAAGAACCATGTGTTATCAGAGAATTGTCCCATTGCTGGTGGGAGTGGGTATCTTGAGAAAAAATAATTTTCTAAGCCTCACACAGGAGAACGAGTGATTTTTTATTTGCCTGAAAACAGATCCCTTGGATTTCAAAGTCCCATTTCCCTTAAAACAGTCCTGAAAAGGTGCATCTGGGGCTTCAGCAGAGCCAGGGTCCAGAGTTTCCATTCCAAGTTGGAGCTAAAGCCCGCATAGCATCAGGCTAACCATAGAGTCCACTGTGTATGATCTACCTGGCCAAGTGCCATATGGGTGAGTGCAGGGGAACATGCCCCCTGCAACAAGAGAGCCAGGAGTGCGAGAACGCCAAGAGAGCAAACTCCCTTTGTTCAGGAGTTTAGGTGTCTCACATTCCATGCCTTTCACAGTGGCCATGCTTATTTTGACCGATGACTTGCTTCCAGGTATGACTGACAGGAAAGTACATCCCCAGGTCACCCAGACCTTACTGGACATGCATCTATTGTCCCGTTCCTTCCCTCATCAATCTGTGGAGAACAGACCTGCAGCTTCCCGGGAAGGCTTACAAATAGCATGCCTATATTACCTGGCCTTCCCTTTGCTCCTTTTCCTGTTAATTAGTTAATAACTGGGATAATTATAACAGGATCAAAAAGGATGGTCTGAAATTAAAACTTTTTTTTAACTAAAAGCAGTTTATAGTGTATAATAGTCATGTCCTAGGCTAGATTCTTCCCAAAGGTCAGCTTTTATCTTAGTTGAATCTGTCTATTGTCTTTTTGCACCTACTATAACATACTTTTGAAATGTCAGGATAACATCCCTTTTCTTCAACCCCTCAGGGCACAACCAGGATGCAATCACAAATCCTCTCATTGTTACTATTTTTAAGTTAATTGTTGACTGTTAGCTATCCCCTACCCACCTAATGTAAAAGAAATGTGTATCTATCTAATTTTATTTTTTCATCCAATCCCAGAAATTCCCCCACTTTGCTTTCTCCCACCTCCCTAATCTAGCCAATGGATTTCATGTAACACATTTAAGTCTTCTCTTTTCATTGTAATGCATAAAATAAGATGCAGAACTGCCATTCTCTGAAGCATTTTCTCAATCAGTTGAGATTTTGCTTCCTGGTAATTGTCAACAGTCTGGTTCAAATAAATTCACAAAAATTCTCCACAGGTTTGAAGGTTTCTTATGTTGACACAAAGGAAGCAGAAAATAACAGCTTCCAGGAAGTTAAGACTAGGAATACTGAAGGGAGAAAGCAGAGAACTGCTCCACAGTATTATAAACCTTATAATGGCAATTCATTTTTTAAATGTGTAATTATGTCATTTCATAGATAAAAATGTAGGAAAAATGTAGGATTATGTACCACTCACTATATGTAGTTCATTATTACTTTCCAATGTTTTTTATGAAAAAGTAAGGATAAAACTTATTCACAAAGCTCAGAAAAAGTAAAGTTGGGGTGCAACTTTAAACATGGTCACATGATTCCAAAGTCAATCATTGATTTTCTACACTACACTCCTAAAATAATAATAATGATGACAATAATATCTATTATCAGGTAAATAGAGGCCCAGTGCATGAAATCTGTGTGCTAGGTAGAGAGGTTCCATCAGCCCAGCCTGTACTCTCTCCAATTCAGGATGCCTTGGGGGATGTACCTCTCACAATCCTAGATTGTTGGCTCCTAATAGCTCACCCACCTACCTGCCTGGTCACCCCTAACTGCCCCCCCCCATGCTGGCCTGATAACTCTTAACCGCCCTCTTCTGCTGGCCTGGTCACTTCCAACTGTCCTTTTTTGCTGGCCAGATTGCCCCAAACTGCCCCACCCTGCCAGCCTGGTCACACCCAGTTACCACCCCCACACTGGCCTGGTTGCCCCACACAACCTGCTGGTTAGTCATTTGGTTGTCCCTCACTAACCTCCCTACCAGCCTGGTTGTAGGCAGCCATTTTGTGAGGGTATGGGGGTAAATTTGCATATTACCTCTTTATTATATAGGATACTGTTAGTTTCATACCAGTTGTCTCTATTACTAGTGGCTTCCTAAGGCTGCTGTAATGAATTGTCATAATTTGGATGTTTTAAAACAACAGAAATTAATTTTATCACAGTTCTGGAAGACAGAAAGCCAAAATTAAGGGTTCGAAATGATTGGTTTTTTCCAGAAGCTCAGGAAGAATCCATTTCATGCCTCTCTCCCAGCTTACCATGGCTATAAGCAAGTCTTGGCATTACTTGGTTAATAGATATATCACTCCAACCTCTGCCTTAGTCTTCTCATCACCTCCCACTCCAACAGTGCTTCTGTTGTCATCTCTCCCATCTCTTACAAAGGCTTAGGGACCATCTGATTAATTTAGGATGATCTTATCTCAGAATCATTAATGCAATTATATCTCAAAGATGCTTTTCTCAAATAGAGTCAGAATCACAGATTCTCAGTAAACTTAACTTTCAGGTGGTCATCATTCAACACCCTAGAGCAGTGGTCGGCAAACCCATTAGTCAACAGAGCCAAATATCAACAGTACAATGATTGAAATTTCTTTTGAGAGACAATATTTTTAAAACTTAAACTTCTAACGCCATGTCTTTAATATTGACTCACCCAGGCCTTGGTATTTTGTGGAAGAACCACAGTCAAGGGGCCAAAGAGACGCATGTGGCTCGCGAGCTGCAGTTTGCCGACCACTGCCCTAGAGTGTTCATAGTTTATTTTTATATTATTGTCTTCATAGAGGTGTTCATCTTGATGGGCACTGCTACTGAGTTAAGTTTCCTTTATTTGCGTGTATTACTTAAGAATGGAAGTTGGTCTCTTTCGCCCCAAAATATAGGAGCCAATATCTTTGAGATAAGTTTGATATTAATAAAAAGTTATTTCAGAGTAGCAGAAGGCCATGTGATTTAATTGTCATAGGAGTAGTCTCTTTGAATTAGAAGAGTGCTGATTAAGAAGAAAAAATAGTGTTATAATTCTCTGCTGCCTTTTAAGGTGGGTAGGTCCCAGAAATCTAGAAGGTCCTTTATTTAATGAGTGGGCAATGTTTCTGAATATGTGCATTTGGTAGAAATAGAACAGTCAAATTAGTATGATTTAAAAAGAAAGAGGTGCAGCAAAAGGCTCAGAGAGATTAAAGAGCAGGAAGGGTGAATAAGCAACATTGGCTAATACATATACAGGGCCAGGTGGAGAATGGCTTGCTTGTGGGCAGTTGGAGAGATGCTTGGGATAGAATCAGGTCAAGAGAGAATTAAGGACATTTATAGCATGGAGAAAGTATCAGCCTCCCTCTCTTCCTTTTTAAAATTTCATGTCCAATCAATATTAGTCACTATTGCTTGTAGAGTGAGTTATTTTAAAGAGCTTCTGTGAAGGGATGAGTCTTGCTTAGAAGAAAAATAGAGGCTACTCATGAGACATAGTTTATTTTTGTATTTTAGTATTATATAGTTTCACCTCATATAGAGGATAGAGGGATGCAATCAATTGTTTTATACATAAGGTCTGACTTTGTGTTCATTTGGAGAGGGGTATTAAAGGCACTACTCATGACCTTGACAGAGACAAAATAGAGGGAGGGGAGAGTAAAAAAGAATAAGTCACCTCTTGGTATAATTGGATATTTCATGCAGAAACATTCTATGAAAATATTCCTTGTTTTAAATACAAAACCAACATATTGTATGTTTTATCATTCATCCTCTACCACCAAATTCCTTTCAACCATCATGATCAGTAGTTAAATAAGAGAAATAATAAGGGTAACTTCTATCTCTTGAAATTGTAATATTATGTACGTGATTCCTAATGGAGTACTAAAATTAAATCTTTTGATTAAAATAAACCACAAGGGAAATCTATAAGTTCTATGAAATGCGTGTTGGGGATAGTATAAAACTCTTGAAAGCCTGAATCTTTGATTTAACAAAGCACTTTCTTGTATCTTCTGGCTCTAAACTAATATAAAAATAATTATCTTAAATCTGGCATAAAAGAATATGCAAAAGGAAACTTTGTGGTTCATTAATTGAAAAATGTTAGATATCTTGAAAAAAAGAGGAAAATTAGGAATAATGGTTTCTAAGTTACTACTTCTGGAATATTTAATTGCTGGATGATTGTCTCTTCAAAGCAGCCAGCCATGAATTTGTTGGGGGTGACTTTTTTGTGTTTACTCACATGCTGAATCTCTATTTATTTGGGTTTGCTTCTGACCATACTACTTCCTACATTTATGATTTTGTCAAATTACATAAACCTTCTGTATCTCAATTTGTTCATCTATATAATGTGAGTGGTTATACCAATTAAACAGAAATTTTGTGAGGAATACACTACAGTTGAGGTGAAAACAATGGAATAAGACCTGGCAGGAGTTACAAATTGCAAAAAGGCAATGATAATTGACTATGTGTATTGCTCTGAAATGGGATATACAAGTACTAAAAAGTCCCCAAAGGGGGCTTCTAATCAAGACTTGGATGTTTCCAGGGGGCCGTGTGCCCCAGGTGAGCCGTCTGCCCCAGGGGAGACATGTACCCTGGGAGAGCCGTGTGCCCCGGGGAAGCAGTGGGACCCAGAGGGAGGGGCGGTGTGAACCAGAGGAGGAGCAGATTCTATTCGTGTGGTCCTGAGATAGTCACCATAAAACAAGCAGACTGCCAAATGAGGAGCGAATTCTATTCATGTGGTCATGAGTAGTCACCATAAAACAAGCAGATTGTCAAATGACAGCGGGGAGGGGAAGGAGACCTGGGGGAGATAAGTGAACAACTGAAAGACTAGTATTCATGCATATAAGTACAACCAAGGAACACAGAACTCTGGGGAGGAAGGGCATGAATGGGAGGTGGGCTGGGGGAGGGCAATGGTAACCTATGTACACAAATAATACCTTAATAAATTTTTAAAAAATAAAATAAAATAGAAACCATAGAATTTGTCTTAAATAATACAATTATTAATCTGATAATAGAAAATTGAGTAGCCATGTGAAGGGGGAGAAACAGCCCACTAGAGTGATCAGATACGGGGTAGTGCTGAGACTAAAGAGGACAAAATATAGATTATGATAACGGTTCCCTGTATTTTTCCTTAGCACTCACTATACTGTGATTTATCTGTTTAAAGTAGGTTTTCCTTGCAAGGATATGCATTCCATGAAAACAGTGACCCATCTCACCGTTGCACTCAAATATGTCAGTGAGAAGATTTTTATGAACTATTTGACAATTAAACACTGTTCTCATTGTCGTCGAATAACTTACCCTGTAGAATATATTTCTGGAAAGATTGATCAGATCTATTTTGGTTGCCCTTCATCACATAAACAGTTGGAGGTGGAATGTGGTTTAAAATAAAGTCAGTACTTCTATTTTCAGCTCTTCATTGTCTTCAGTGACCCCTCTTCTACAGAGGAGAAATGTTTTATTCTAACTGAACTATTCTGAAAAGCGTTTGTCAAATTTAGTCCTATTAAGGAATACAGGATCATTAATTCCTCATTAAATGTCTTCTTCAATCAGTGCTAGATGTTTAATAGAAAGCAAATATTATATATTTTAAATTCTACAATATCAGATACAAGCTAGTTTCTTGATGAGGCAAAAAGGTCACATTCCTCTGGTTATTATTATAATTAACTTCCTTTAAAATTTTATTCTTTTTCACTATAGGCATAAGAATTACTAGGAGCTAGAAGAGAGAGAGGAGAAAAAGCCTATCATGTGTTATCTTTGCAAATAACAAGTAATCACTAGAGAGGTCATTTGTCAAAATAATTATTGGAGGTAACTTACTTGTGGTATTAAATTATGAGGACTCCCATAGTTTATTTTAAGGAAAGAACATGAATTTCTAATCAACTATAAGTCTTTAATAAATAGTATTCAAACCTCCCTTACAAAGGAAGTTTCAATTTGAAATTTGAAGTTTTAATTTGAAATTTCTATGAAAAAATACTAAGGGTTTTTAGTTTTAAATTCTCACACAAACTCTAAGCTTATTAGTCTAATTGAGGAGGAGGGTATATATTTTTCTATCTACTACATTTTTTCCTTAAAAAATTAACAGATATTATAATGTCTCAAAGACTTGAAGGCCAAAACCGGTCTGGCTCAGTGGATAGAGCGCCGGCCTGCGGAATGAAAGGTCCCAGGTTTGATTCCAGTCAAGGAATGTACCTTGGTTGCGGGCACATCCTCCGTGGGGGTGTGTGCAAGAGGCAGCTAATTGATGATTCTCTCTCATCGATGTTTCTAACTCTCTATTCCTATCTCTTCCTCTCTGTAAAAAAATCAATTATATATATAAAATATATATTAAAAAATATATATATTTTTTAAGACTTGAGGGATGTTCGGTATCAGATGCCTTTGTTGCTTCTAAGTTTTGGCTTGAGTTCCACAATAACTAAATAGTACTGTGCATGTGTGTGTATATGTGTGTGATGTAGGGAGTGATATCATTAAAATCTTATAGATAATAATAAATGTTAATAATATCATCTTAACAATAAATTCGTCAATTTAAATGAAATATATAAATTTCTTGAAATGCACACTTACCTAAGCTGAAAAAAATTGAAAATGTAATTGGATCTATACCTAAGCAATTAAATCTGTTATTAAATACTTTATTATAAAAAAAATTCTATATTCAGATGACTGCTCTAGTGAATTTTATCAAATATAAAGGATGAAAGCATGCATCTTACAAAAGGATCGACAATAGAAAGGAGAACATTTCCAAACTTGTTTTATCACCACAGAATGACCCTGATACCTGACAAGGACATTACAAGAAAATAAAATTACAGACAATCACTCTGGAATGCAGACAAAACTTTTATGCAAAATATCAGAAAGTAATCAAATCTAGTAAGATATAAAAGTAATAATGCATTATGATTAACTAGAAATGCAAGGGTTTTTTTTTTGTTTTATGGTTTTTGTTTGTTTTTGGTAGCATTTGAAAAATCAATGTAGTTTAAATGAAAAAATACCATGTCATGTCAATACATGATAATAAAGTCAATGTTATTAATGTTTTTAAAATGTATGGTTCTAGCCCTAGTCGGGTTAGTTCAGTAGAAAGAGCATCAGCCCTCAAAATGAATAATACCAGGTTCAATTGCAATTCAGGTCACATATACCTTGGTTGCAGGCTAGTTACCCAGCCCTGGTCCGGCCTGTGCAAGAAGCAACCAGTCAATGTGTCTCTCTCACATCCATGTTTCTCTCTCTCTGTCTCTCCACCTTCCTTTCACTCTCTCTAAAAGTCAATGGAAAAATATAATCAGGTGAGGATTAACCATGCATCACTACTATGATCAAACCCAGTAAAATAACTATCTTTCACCCTTCTTCTGTTCTCACACAGCTCAGTTCCAAATTGGTAGAAGGGTTACTTACAGAATCTCAACTTTAAGGAGATTGGAAAGGATCTTACCCTCCACCACACAGGAAAAGCACAAAGTTTGCATTTGTTTACCTTTTTTTTTTTTTTTTTTTTTACAAAACAAAAGATTGATTTTGATAAAAGAAATTCTGATTCAAAGTTCAAGACAGGATTGCCATGCTCAGTCAGTGAGAATTTAAAACTGAAGGTCAACAGTAGTTATAGACATTACATATATTAAAAGGCAGCTTTAGAGTTAAAAGATGTAAGATTTTTTAGTGGGTAGCATGTAAGAGTTTTGCTTTTTTGATATAACCATATCCATTTGAATATATTAAATCCTATCCCAGGAATCCATCTTAACATAGAAACTTGAACACTGTTCTACAATCATATTTCTAAGCCCTGATTATTTTTGGAACACTATCTACAGTTTAAATGTATCCCATGTAAATTTCTACTATTGTTCAGGAAGAAAAAAAGATTTATAAAAGTCAAAATCCAAATGCGTTATCCTTATTTTTTTATTAATCTGCTTTTCTACACATAACTCCAAAAGTCTTGATCTGTACAATGCATTAACTTCATAATTTTATCACCACCATTTTATCTGTCATTCAGTCTAAATCATTCATTATCATTTTTATTATTATTAGTTTAAGATGAAACAGTGGTAATTTCAACAGCTATATTTTCTCACATAGATAATAAGAGCCACTGAAATTCAATGGCATCAGGATAAAATGGCTTAAGCTTCATTAAGAGATGCAGTTCTATCATTCTCCTATTGATGTATTTTAAATGTGTTTTGAAAGAATAATGTTCTGATGTGTCTTTGGTGTGTGTGAGTGTATGTGCCTATGTGTGTGTAGTTAGCAATGAAAATCTTCATATTTCCAGGGTGACTGAGGATAAGTCCTGTACACTCTCAAAATACTGAAGGCCCTTTGCCCTCCCATTTTTCCGTCTACATAAAGTTCAGAAACCTGGAAGAATTAGTGTCCTTACTAAATCATGAGTTATCATAAATTGAATCTATAGTTTTAGTTATTTAGCCATTGACCCTTCTCTTTTGCTGGATTTGCATATTCAAGAAAGAGTCACAATTACATTTTGCCATTTTATGCTGTCCTTGCAAATTGAAATTACAAGTGCAATATAGACTTGGAATTAATTTTAAAATATTTTCCTGTAAGATGATTCAGAGGACTATCTTAATAACATTATAATGCATCCATATTCCTTTCTTTGAACTTTATCTATTAAAATTCACTTTAAACTCAGAGAAAATGAGAAAAGAGGAGGGTGAGGCATAAGAGAAACAGAAAACAGAGAACAGTGTAATATTAAATCAAGCATTTCAGGCAAAGTTACATTAATATGGAAAATGAAATGACAAAGGAAATTGCAAGTGCAGATAATGTACATGTGAAACTATTTCTGATTCCCTTGTATTTATAAATCTTTAAGGAAGAGCTTACAGAAGATTGAATGAGAAAAGCATTGTCACTGAATATTTTCTATTTAAACTGTTACATTTACTTTTTCAATCTTCATCTAAGGCAACATTCCAAGCGTAATAGTTGTATAGAATCTATAATCGTACATTAAAAAATAAAGTATTATTTGCATATTATGATGGAACCCAATATATAAGATTAAAGATAAAATTTTAAAATAGTATAACTACCATAAGATAAATAGAATTTGAACACAATAAAAATCATAAATTTCAGGCTCTGGTTGAATACTTTCTAATTGGAAACCCTTAAAACTGTTATATATAAATGTTATTCCTAATTAGTTAGCACATATATAATAAATTATGTTTATACAGAAGGCTAGTTTGAGACAGGGAAGGAAAGGTAAAGTGAGATAGATCATTGTTCCATGATCCCTTATAAAAAGGTTTGGGGTTTTGTTTTTTGTTTTGTTTGTTTGTTTGTTTGTTTTTAGCGTGTATAATATGTCTTATCATGAAATATTTACCATTAGATATCCTGCTTGCAGTCAGAAACTAGCAGGTAATCAAAAAATCTAACAGGCTACTTTCTATCTGCATAGAAATACCTTTCTGTAGATGTAATTTATCCAACAGAACACAAGGTTGTGGACGATTGATTCACATTGGGCAATCACCCTGAAAACTTTAGAAGGAAAGATAAACTGATACAGGCTCTTGGATAGCAGTGTGTACATTCATGACTAGCAATACAAATTGGTAATTAAACTTAGGATAGAACAAATTGTCTTCAGTATTCGTTAGTTTTTATTCAGAGAGAAACAGGCACACAAACGTGGACTTCTGATGGATTAAAGAAAAAAAGTGAAAGGAAAAGGCTGTTAGAAGAAAATGTAGAAGAACATCTTTGTGATTAGGGTGGAGAAAAACATAAAAAAAATTAAATATCAGAAAAAAATATAAGGCAATATAAACATAAGTTTACATAAAAATTAAACTTTTATATTTAACACAATATATCTTGAACATGTTTATTGGGCAAATGATCAACTGGGGGATGGAATCTTCAATGTCCAAAACTGATAATGAATGAACATGTGCAATTATTAACCAATGGATTGCTTCTCTTAATCAACAAGAAAATAAAAGTGTATCAAAAATAGGTAAATGCTATGAATACCCTGTTTCCCTGAAAATAAGACAGTGTCTTATATTAATTTTTGCTCCCAAAGATGTGCTAGGTCTTATTTTCAGGGGATGTCTTATTTTTCCATAAAGAAGAATATGGTACACATTTATTATTAAATGAAAATAAAGGAAATTTGTTACCTGTATATGGTACGGTCGTACAGTAGTTGTCAACACACACCAGACAAACTGTGAATCCTACAGTATCAAGAATTTACTCATTTATTCAATGACAATCATGCCATCATCTTCTGGAACATCATCATAACAATCCAATTCCTGAATTTCCTGGTGAATTTCTTGTGTCTCCATTTCTTTCAGAATCAGTGGACCAAATCTCTCATGTTTAGCAATAGCACTGTCTTTAAATGAGTACTTCTTGTCAAGGTAGCCTGCTCGCAGTGCATTTGCAATGCAGCTGTCAGTGATTTCCTCCCATGAATTCTTCACCCAAGTCACAACTTCTTGAAGTTTAGGTTTCACAAAGTTTCCAGGTTGATTTCTCTCCATTCACACAGCAGTGATGTCAGGACTCTGCGTAACAACATCACTGGTTGCTAGACACCAGTCTGGGCAGCCCTAGCAACCAGTTTATGGTAAATTAATTTTCATTCTGAGACAGAGCCTGGGGGCCTTATTTTCAGGGGATGCCTTATATTTCACCCAGAAAGAAACCTGTAAGTAGCTCTTATTTTCGGAGGATGTCTTTTTTTGGGGGAAACACAGTAGTTAATCTAGATAAATGGAAATCCTGAAGTCTAATACTTACATTTGAAGAGATGATCAAACTCATTGGCAAACTAAATCTATATGGAGATTTTACTTTGTGTGTAATAGATGGATACAAATTAGAGAACTGGATAATGACAAGTTTTGGTGAAGATATGGGGATATAAATATTCTATGTGCTTCTAGCAGGAGAGTAGATTGGTACAATCATTGTGTAGAGCTATGTAAAGTTATTCAAACAAATAAATTAAATATTAACATACCTTGTAATTCAAGAATTGTACTCGTGGGTATGTACTCAAGAAGTTATCACACAGGACCATATATGGCACAAGCCAGGATGTTCATCTTATCATTGTGGTGGGAATACAATCAATCAATGCAGCCATCCCTGGAAGAGATATGAAGTAAAATGCAGGGGATGGAGAAATATTATCTTGAATAGGAGTATACATAGCTCCATGTGTTAATCTTTAATTCATTCTATTTAACCAAAGAAGCAAAAAGCAACAAGATACATAAGCATTTGGTTTATATGGACAACTATACTAATAAAATGGTAATATGCTAATTAGACTGGGTCGACTGGCCATCTTCTGGACATCTGACTTCCTTCCAGATAAAACCATGGTGGTGGGGGCCAAGGCAGAGATAGTTAGGGGTTATCAGGCTGACAAGGGAGGGCAATTGGGGGCAAGATCAGGACAGCAGGGGAGGGCCATTGGGGGCAACCAGGCCAGCAGGGGAGAGAAGTTGGGGGCAGCCACGTTGGTGTGGGGAGGGCAGTTAGAGGTGATCAGGCTGGCAGGGAGCAGTTAGGGGTGATCAGGCAGGGCAATAAGGCAGAAGGAAGGTGAGTGGTTAGGAGCCAGTGGTCCCAGATTGAGAGAGAGACATTCAACTGCAAAGAGATGAGGCCTAAACCAGCAGTTGGACATCCACCCAAGGGGTCCCCGATTGGAGAGGGTGCAGGCTGGACTGAGGGATCCTCCCTCCCCTATGCATGAGTTTCATGCATCGGACTTCTAATATGATAAATATCATTTGGTAACACATTTGGTTAGATAAGGTTGTCTTTTGTAAGTTCTTGAACATATTGATATTAGCTGAATTAGCACCTATACCTCTTGATACAATTTAAATATTCTCTCCTTCATACTCAATAGTTATAAAGATCAGTTTTTAATTAATAGCATATTTTCTCTGTATTGTACACTGGTCAGTGTGAAGGAATTACAGAGGCTGTGTATTTTCTTATCTACCCCTATAAAGTATTAATTTATGTTGTAAAAGGCAGTTAACTTCACTGGGCTCACAATCTAAACTAAATCCACTTGATGAGCAACATCTGAAATCTCTACTGAATCTTTTCAACCTTTCAGCTAATGTTTTTTTTTAAAGCCTTCAGTGAAATATTTTATATGGAATACCTCATGCATTAGTCAGCCAAATATTTGCATGTAGTGTATACCCAGATATGTGAGGCCACCTTTTCTGTCCCTCTGTCCTTTGTAATATATTCTCCTTGACATTTCAGCAATCCAGACAATCTCAATCTCAATCTGCTGACTCACAAATCAATCATCAGGCTTTTCCCTTGAGTTGCAGGATACTGAGGGACTTAAGTGTCCCTTATGCAAAAAGCTACATAAATGAAAATCACAAAATGCACAAATAGTCTCTTCTTAGATTTATGGAAAGTTTATTTCGATGCAAACTACTCTGCCATTACTGGCACACACAAAATAAATAAATTAGTTAATACGGACGTGAACAAATATTTTAAGAAAGTATTAAAATTCATTTTTATGGTTGTTATAATATACTTATTGTAACTACCAAAGATTTTTTACATCATGAGGAATTCATTTTGATAATTTTAAGACTATGGAGTCTTTTATGGTTCCATATAATATTTTGGAAAATTTCTTCCAGTTCTTTAAAATATGCAATTGTTATCCTGATAGGAATTACATTGAATCTATAGACTGCCTTGGGCAATATGAGTATTTTAACAATGTTAATTCTTCCTATCCACGATTATAGTATATGCTTCCATTTATTTGTATGGTTCTCAACTTCTTTCTTCAGTGTCTTATAATTTTTTGAGTACAGGTCTTTTCCTCCTTGGATCATTTAGTCCTATGAGTTTATTTTCAATGCAATTGTAAGTAGGATTATTTTTCTTAGTCTTCCTTTCTGATAGTTCATTATTTATAATAATAAAAGTATAATGTA
Organism: Vespertilio murinus; assembly: GCA_963924515.1. Lineage (NCBI taxonomy): Eukaryota > Metazoa > Chordata > Mammalia > Chiroptera > Vespertilionidae > Vespertilio > Vespertilio murinus. Next base: position 56,263,796 of record OZ004704.1, read on the forward strand.
CTAATTAGACCAAATATCCTTCTATACTACTTTCCAGACAAACCCTAGGCTACGAGGGAAGCCCTGGTCCTGAGTGCCTGCCAGCAGCCAGAGGGAAGCCTGAGTCCCGGGGGCCAGAGGGAAGACATTGCAGGCAGCGGGGGGGGGGGGGGAGGGGGGGGGGAAGCCTACTCTTGCATGAATTTTGTGCATTGGCCTCTAGTTAGTGTATAGAAAAGCCATCAATTTCAGGAGACATATTTTGTATTCTGCTACTTTCCTGAATTTATTTACCAGTTTTAATAGTTTATTGGTGAAATCTTTAGGATTCTCTATATACAGTAATATATCATCTGCAAATAATGAAAGTTTGACTACTTCCTTTCCTAGTTGGATGTCTTTTATTTCTTCTTCTCATCTGATCACTTTGGCTAGGATTTCTAGTGTCATCTATATATATAAAAGCCCAGCGACCAACCGGCAGAATGACCAGAATGACCAGAGTGACCACTTGCTATGATGCACACCACAGTGGCCTACTGGCCCAATCAGGTCTCAAACAGTCCCCACAAACTCCCACAGCCCCTCCCTCAGCTGGCCCGCCTCCATTTGCCCCCCCCCCACTGTTTTTCCCCATTCTGAGATGCCCAAGAGCTTCCCTAAGACCTGGAGCCCCAGGGAAAAGGAGCTTGGTTCCTAGCTGTACTCCTCCAGACCTCAAGAGCACCAAATTACAAATGCAGCTACTACAAGGGAGGCCCAGCCAGGAAGCGGGAGGAACGCCTGGATAAGAGGGTGAAACCCCAGGAAAAATCTGCTTTGAAGAACCAGCCCTTGGGGCAGCCACACCCCTACCACCAACTAGAGCCCAGCCCTGCAGGCTGCCTGACAGATGCAAGGCAAGTGCAGAGAGGGCTCCTTGAGCATGTGGGAGGGGGGGTACACTGTGATCCCTATACACCATTGCTTCTCCTCACTAACCTATGCCTCCTGCCTCATGACTGCCCACTTGCGCCACAGCCACCACCTCCTTGCACTCAGGCTGCCACCACAGCCACCAAAGCTTCCTCCTGTGCTGCGCCCCTGGCCAGTCTCAGGCGCCCCATTCTCGCCCGCCTTGCCTCCATCTATTTACAATGATTGGGGCAGAAAGGACAGGCTGGCCCAGTGTGCAAGCACATTCCCTCCTCCCACTGCAGCCGACTTCTCAGGTCCTCCCCTCCAGGCTGAAGGATAAAGCCAACCTGGGTACATGCCTGGTGCCCTCACATGGAGTATGCCGGGAGACATAGCTCTTGGAAACCCAGAGCCCAGTCTACAGAGGGCCTTCTGTGGAGGAAGCACACACAACTCCCAGGAAGTGCCACATCTCCTGCAGACCTGAAGCTCCCAGAGGAGACTGGAGGTGTGCCCAAAAGACATGCTGGTGCTCTGGGGGCACCTGCACAGTCCCTGGCCTTGGGGACCAGGTGGGATGTACACCAACTGCCCTTGGCCCCTCCCCCTGGCCAGCCCCACCCATTATCACACCCCACCCCAATCTGACATTGGCTGATCACCCATATCCCCTACCCTCTGCCAGCCCAGCCCAATGATCCCCATCAAGGTGGGCCAGTGGACCCCACCCATGCATGATTTTGTGCACCTGGCCTCTGGTGTTGAATAAGAGCAATAAAAGTAGCTATCTCTGTCCTCTTCCTGATCTTAAGAAAAATGCTTCTAATTTTCCTACATTGAATATAATGCTAACTGAGAATTTGTCTTATATGGCCTTTACTGTTTTGAGTTATAATCCGTCTATTCCTACTTTGATGAGAGTTTTTATCATAAAGGGGTGCTGGATTTTGTCAAAAGTTTTTTTCCTACATCATTTTGTTTATTTAGTATGCTAGAAGCCTGGTGTACAAAATTCATGCATGGGGGAAGAGGATTCCTAAGCCCATCCTGCACCCTCTCACAATCTGGGACCCCTCAGGGGATGGGTGGGAATGGGCCTAAACCAACAGTCAGTCAGATAGCCCTCTTGCAATCCAGGATTGCTGGCTCCTAACTGCTCTTCTGCCTGTCTGCCTGATCATCCTTAACTACTTGCCTGACTGCCTGATCACCCTAACCACTCACCTCCCTGCCTGCCTGATAGCCCCTAACTGCTTGTGTGCCTACCTGATAGCCACTAACCACTTCTGCCTCGGCCCCCACGTCCACCACTGCTTCATTCTGGAAAGACTTCCTGAATGACATCAGGAACGTCATTTGGCTATCCAGTCTAAATAGCGCATTATGCTTTTATTATTATAGAACATGTTAATTAATTTGCAGATAGTGTACCAACCTTGCATCCCAAAAATAAATCCCACTTAATTATGATATGTATACTCCTGATGTTTTGCTAATTTTGTTTTGCTAATATTTTGTTGAGAATTTTTTGTGTCTATGTTCATCAGGGATAAAGGTCTATAATTTTCTCTCTGTGATGTCTTTATCTGGTTTGGGAGATATGTAATGCTGGCCTCAAAGAATGAGCTTGCATCTTCCTACCTCCTGCATTTTTTGGAGTGTTTGAGAAGGGCCTGTTAGTTCCTTGTATTTTGGTAAAACTTAACTGTGAAGCTTTCGTTTGTTGGAAGTTTTGTAATTACTGCTTTAATTTTATTATCTATAATCTGAGTGGAGACTGGAGGGAAATACTTAGGGATAATAAGATAGCCTTCAAATTGCTTCACAGGTAAGTACTTTCTCAGTTTACCCATAAATCTTATAGTAGTTGAAAAGACAGTACAGACAAGGAAATAATTTATATACTGATTAGAAAACGTGGAATTTATTATTTGATTGAATGATTCAAACCACTTTAGATAACACTAATCCAATTGGATACAAAGCCTCAAATGGTGTCTTAATGACCCAGAAATTTATAATAATAATTAAAAAGGTGATAGATATCTCACTGAGCCATTATTTCATTAATTCTCTTAGTATTAAAGGGACTTGAATCTGAAAAACTAAGAATAAGGGAACTTTCAGGGGGAAAATGAAGGGTTAAGAAGTAGGTTAATCCTCTTGTGATGAAATATATAATATCTTTCAGAGAAAATTCTTTTCACTACACTTAACTCATAATTTGAACTGATTTTCAAGAGTTTAATAAAAGTTCAGAGATAATATTAGAATAAAGTTATTACAGTATAAACAGTACTACTTGATATACATGACTCTGAAATAGATTTGTTAAGAAAGATTCCAGTAAATATATACAATGAACTGCAGATTTTTTTTTTCATGTAGAATTCTGTTATGAAACTAAAAATACAGTTAGTTAAATTCTATAAGGACCGTTCTCTTAGATCTTAGATATAATGTTCAGGCCAGGAGTAGCAAAACTCAAATGTTCAAACTTATAAAAGTGTTTCATTTTAAATTTTCATTAACAAATGTTTTATAGCTATCATTCATATAGTATTTTTGTTACTTTTACATACCTTAACATAATTACTAAATGTCTATAAACTGAAGTATCCTAAATATCCTAAGTGAAAGATATCTAATTGGACAGAATAGAGAAAAATCTTCATTAAATTTACTCCAAAGGAAATAAATGAAAATTTTTATATTTTGGGTAAATACATGAAATCTTAAAATCATGTGTAGGAATAAATCAAATGTTCAATTCAAAATATTGTTGTGTTAGTGTTTTGTTTTGTTGTTGTTTTTGTTTTGTTTTGTTGTTGTTGTTGTTTTGGTTTTTTTTGCTATTTAACAATTTCATGGCTTGAGACACACTCATTTTTACCTCAAAACACTGTGGGACAGAAGTCATAGTACACTCAATGGTTTACCTCTCCTGGGCTCACAATGCTGAAATCAAGATGCTTGTTGGAATGAGCTCTTCTTTGCAGGCTCTGCAGGAGAATCTTCTCTCAGGTTCATTTATATTGCTATGCTGAATTTAGTCCTATTACTTGGAGGATCCCCCTTGGCTTACTGACTGTCAACCAAGGGCCACTCTTAGCCCCTGCAGACAATTCTCTATCTCTCACATATGATGCCCTCTATTTTTAAGCCAACCATAGCAATGCCAATCAGAGCTTCCAATTGCTCAGACCTCCCTTTTTTCAACTAGCTGAAGAAAATTTGCTTTTAATGGGCTGAAATGTTTATATTAGGCCTACCTGATAATCCCCCAAAAATCTATTTTAAAGTAAATGGGTCAGTCATCTTAATTATATATGCAAACTCCTTTTTTTCCATAGGATGTTACATATTCACAGCCATGAAATATCATCAGATTCAATTTCAGGAATTGGATGGGTAATTTGGGAGTGGGCATTTTTAGAGTTCTGTGTACCACTTTCATTTAGGAAGAAAAACAATTTTTGATGTCCACCAATATAATATGTAATTTCTATGAATTTTGCTTTTAAACTTAAGAAATATTCATCTTTAGATTCAATTGTCAGTTTTTAAAAAGTAATTTTCAGGTTATTTATCTTGCTAAGAGAGTAACTTCTAAAGATTATTCAAGTAAGTCAATAGCTCATGGGTTTGAAGCTGATACACATAACAAAGATAACAGTATGGAAGCAATAATGAGGAAAAAGTTGAGTCAGAAAACTAAAATCATCATTCCCATATAAATTAGGGAATACCTTCAAAACACAAACAATGCTCTGTTTGTAAGCATCAGAGAAATCAAGGGGCCCACAACAGTGTCAGATCTTTCCAAAGAGATTTGTTATGCAAGATGTTTCCCGACAGATTGTAACCATGGGAGTGAATTGGATTATGCTTCTAGCAATTCAGCCGTAAACAAACACTTAGTGTTATTATTTTAATAAGTCTCTATGAGATGTGATAGATAAGTCTGGATAGTTTTACTTATTTTTTTAATGGGTTAAGTCTTTGTGGGAATTTCAGAGTTTAATGGAGACAGTGCGGATATATGACATTTGATACCATCATAATTAGCTAGTTATCGTTAATAATAATAATGCAATATGCTAATTAGACTGGACCACCGCATGCCCTCCGGGACACCCTTCCTGACAAAATCCGGGCCACTAGGACTGAGGCAAGCCACCAAGGCTGCAGCTGCGAGGGCCAAGGCAAGTTGCCACAGCTGTGAGGGCCAACCCCCTTGCACAAATTTCGTGCACTGGGCCTCTAGTTACTAATAATAGAAGTGGAGCAAAGGGAGGCCAGGAAGCTGCAACTTTTCACTTCCCAGGGAACCATTTCCCATTCTCCACAAAACACTGGGGGAAGGAATCCAACAAATGGATGCCCGTAAACTTGTTGTGACATAGGGAAGGTGCTTGTTTGCCAGTCATACCTGGGAACAGAGAGCACTGGCCCATTAAAATTTGGGAATATGTAATCTCCTAAACAAAGGAGTTCTCTCTATTGTCTCTTGGATCATGGGGCTCTTTCATATGTGCGCCCTTGCTTTTGCTTGTGTTTTTTCCATACTCATGTGACCATGTAGACACCCCCCCCCCCACACACACACACACACATGTACAATAGACTAATGGACTGCAGTTTGGAACATAGCCTGATGCTGGGCTGGCCTTGGCTCCAAAATGGAAAGGACATTCTGGACTATGGCTCTGATTTTGGCTCCACTGAAGCCCCAGCTACACTTTTTCTATGACTGGGATAGGAAAATGGGACCTTGGAAAGTCAGGGATTTAAGTCCACAGAAATCAAGCTCTCTACTGTGCCTCATCCTCTTTTGAGAGTCTCAGAAAATTATTTTTCTAGGGATATCACAGGAAATCTTCCCCCCAGTTGCAAAGCCCAGGACAAGGGGTTCTCCCCTCCATTAACATATTGACTGAAAGTAGCCTTACAAGTTGATCTGATCATAAATTCCTAACTGGGCACCTCATCCTATGGGTCTGGTTAAAGGAGCATTTGAACCAACCTTACTAAAAGGAGAAATTCTGCATACTGTCAAGAACTTATTAACCAGCTTAAAGAAATTGATAAATTATAACTGATGTAATCCATAGTGAACAACTGGGAGACGAAGACTTCAAAGACCATGGCCTTCAATCAGATTTTTGTCTACTGGAGGACACATCATATAAATGACTCTCTCCAGCCTGTTGGAAGGGACCTCATCTGGCATTACTAACTGATCCATGTGCAGCTAAACTTAAAGTGGTTAACTCATGGATTCACACTTCTTATCCAAAAAAGCAACCTAACCATAAATTGATATCAACCCCCATTTCTGACATTTGCCTCTGCTTACAAAGAATATCAAAGGCTCATCGGGAATAAGAAGCTGCTGACATCAACAAGGCCACAATGGGTTCTTAAACTGGACTGGAGGGCCAGAACAAAACCAACCTGACCATGCTGGCACTCTCATCTTGGGTTGCTGGTGAAGGAGCAGAGGGGAGAGCAAGAGAACCCTCTGTTCTTTCGGCTCCACTAACTGGATAGAACAGCCAAATGGGCCAGATATGGTCCACGGGTTATAGTTTGCCCACGGCTGGTCTAGCTTCTCCTGAGAAACTGGATTTCAGAAAGATTGGGAGCTTGTTTCTTTTCGGGTTGAAGAAAACAATGCCCTTCACCAGCTGGCATCCGACGCCTGCCTATATCACACTTGTGCCTCTATACCTCAGTTTTCAGCACTTGTGCCCTGAATGCTCCTTTCTCTTTCAATCTAGTTGTAGAGCTTCCTTTCAGGCAGTTTTCCCATGGTTCTGAGTGATAGACGTTTTGTTTTTAGTTGTAGTTTTGAAATTGTTGTGCGCGGCAGCAGTTTAGGTGTGTTTACCTAAGCCTCCATCTTGGATCCTTATTCTAAGATAACTGTCAATACTCTTTTTATGATTTCTGTAAATATACTAGATGCAAAATACAGGGGGGAAAATGAGATAGAAGGCAAAGCTCAAAACATTATTGTTCAAAGGATAGAAATGAGCCAGCATGTTCCTCACAATGAAAACCATGAAAACTGACTGGCTTCCATTTAACTGCCCTTCCCTTTTTAGAAAAATTTAACTTTAACTCACATACCATGGTTATAGTATTGCTCCATTCCCAATTGGTCACCATTTCAACAAGACATAAATACTGAGACTTCCTAGGAATGAATCTTTCTAGCACCATGAGACCATATTATCCAACCAAAAGCTTAGTCACCAATACATCCTTCAGATTGATTTATGACCAAAATGGGAAAGAAAGGGGGTGTGAAAAAAAAAGATAAATCTAAGTGAAAATAATCTCACAGAGGGATCTGTTCATAAATCCCTAATTGGGCAGGTCATGGTAGTCATGCCCCTGGCATTTAACTTCTTTAGTAAGAGATTTTATCTGTGCCTTAAGCAAACCCCGTCCATTCTTCTTATGCATCTAGGTTGACATATCTTTGAAATTTCAGAGCAGTTCTCCTTTTAGGACCTGTAGGAGAGGTAACTACTCTCAAAGGAGCACATAATCTTAATTATCCAACCAGGCCCTCCCCCAGCACTCTACACCCCCCCCCCCCGAATCTTACTTTCTCCTACATTAAATTAATCTTCTTTACATTTCCTTCTTCATTCCAAATGCCTAAGAGAAACTGCAAACTCTCATTCTGGTAAGCATTTAGTTCAGTCATTTGAGATCTTGTCCTTTGTTTGGTTTAAATAAACTTTAATAAATTTTTATTCTTTTACAGGTTTGGATGGTGTTCTTACATCAATAGCAGTAGCATCTTCTTTCTCACATTTAGATGCTTCATTAACCTGGGAGGGGGAAAAGTATCTAACAAAAACCTCAGAGCTAATATGGTAGAAATAGTGGTGGCAGAAAGACGTGATAATAGAGAGATCATTTCTATGGATGCAAGCAGGGTGAAGAAGGCTAACTAAAGTAATACAAAATACACCTTTTAAACTGATGGATTACATTCCCTCAGTGTTTTTGGAACAGCAGGCTAGTCAGATCTTAATACAATGTGAATAATAATTTCAAGGAGAATGATCATAACAAAGCATGTATTAGTCAGATTGATTCAATTTTTTACCTCAATTTGATACCACACTTTTATTGCTATCATTTTTCTAGTATCTAGTTGAATTCTCCTTATAATAATAATATTTTCTTTAAAAAAATGCAGTGGAAACTCTCAGCCATGTGCACCTGAAAGGACCGAAAGGGGAACTGTGCGAAGAAAATGCCTGCTGCATGTAGCAGGAACACCGTGGGCCCTTCTGTGGCAGCTCTGAAAACCTTCCCGACAATGGAGATGGAGTCTATGTGTCAATCCAATATGTATCTGAAGCAATCTCAGGAGGCAGCATTACTTCCCGGGAAACTAGAGATTTTTCAGGGGCCAGAACAGCAAGGAATATGAGGTTGGACGTACTCAGATTAATCTCTTGCGTTATTCATCTGCAGGAGTCAGGAAAAGGGACTTAAACTGAATTGAATGTCACACAGAGGACTTTAACAGACTGCAAGGCATATAATAAATGTACACTTAATAATATTAGGAATTGATTGAGAATCAGGTCATCTTTCAACTGAATAAACTAAGATAATATATAATAGTCATATTCCCACATTCAACAAAAATGGAAAGTGCTAAGGAAGGATGTACTGCACATCATTAGGAATAAAATTATTTCTGAGGGATGAGAGGTATAAAGATTATTTACCTGAATTACTATCTTAAAAAATTAAAATTACATATTTGACCAGAATGTCAAATAATAAATAGATAATGTAAAATTTTTATTGTCATTTTTAGTACAAGAAAAAGTGAAAATTGGTTGTAGTGGTATATAAATTCATTCATTTTGTGATACTTATGATGTTCAAAACTTATGAAGCTGTCCTAAGCAGTTGAATGAGCAGTGTTTTCTGATTTGGAATTTCTCTGTCTTAAATTTTTGTTGGCCTACATCACTTCTTATCTGTTAGTGGTGACATAGGCACTTTGTTGAAATATGGCAACATTTGTCTGGGAAAGGTCATCCAAAACTATGGCCGGAAGTACCAATGAAGCACATGCTTCTTTATCTTGTTGTGTCTGATGCTGAAACATCAATGATTTTTGGCCTGCAAGGAAGCATTCATGATCCAAAGATGTTTTAGAGAGCTTATAAATGGCGGATTGTGGTAAGACCTTTTATTAGTTTCCATTTGTTAGATTCCCTGAGACCTGCAAATGCTTTTAGTGGCTCAAATGTCATATTAGTAACAGAAGCTAAAAACCTTTTAAGGTGATTGACTGACTTTCAGACAATAGAGAAATGGTTTCATATCTAACTGATATTTTTTTTCCTTTTAAGAAACATTTCTACTGATTTTTAGAGAGAGAGGAAAGGGATGGGAATGAGAAACTTAATGTGAGAGTGAAACATTTTTTTTGCTACTTCCTTCGCAGCCCCCCAAACTGGGGATAGAGCCCTCAATCCAGGCATGTGCCAGACCAGGGATTGAGCCCACAACCCTTCAGTGTAAGAGAAGACACCCAGCCAACTGAGCCACACCAGCCAGCTTTCTAACATTTTTTTTATAAGTTAAGGTAATAGTTAATTTTTTCTAGCCAGCCAGTTAATATTGGGTTTTTGACTTATAGTAAAATATTTGACTTCTAATAAAACAGATTATTTGAGATAATTTTCAGATATCAAAGCTACTTTACATATGTAGAAAAATTGACTCTGCTGTGACGGTAAGAATTGGGAAGAATCTTTCTGACATGGGAAACTCTCTCTGCTTGCTAATGCTCTCCACAGTGGAGGGCAGAGAGGCAATGGGGCAGACTAACACGTTAAATGGGCAAACTCTGAATCGAGCTACTGAACAGGAAGTGCTCTAGTTATTCAATTTGGGTAATAATTTGCAGTGAATCTTTGGCCATGTATTTATTCAAAAACACGCAAGGCTCTGTGGTAAGCATTTCTAATTCAGAGAGAATGAAGAACTTCTATGTGCTAGGTGGCAGTGGAAGAGGGACACATAAAGAAAGAAAGCAATGAGGTGTGTTTTGCTATAATGGAAAAAAAGGTTGAGGGATTACTAGTTGGAAAAACATTTCTAGGAAGAGAAATCACCTCTTTTTACAGTTGTTCAGGCACATACTCTGTGAGGAGATGACTGGCATTTAAGTTGAAACTTGAAGTATGAGAAAAGTTAGTTATAGGAACAGTAGGGGGGGACTTTTAAAGAGCTTTTTAAAAGAAAACAGTGTGTGTGTAAAGAGTTTAAGTCATGAAAAAGTGTTGCTTTTAGGAAATACAAGAATAGTGGGCCTGGAAAGATGAGGTGAGAGGGCAAGTATAATGTAGAGCCTTGAAGGTTATTATCAGTAGTTTGGATATTAATCTAAAGGCAATGGGAAGCCATGACAATTCTCACCTTTGTGTTTCCATATGAAGTGATGACTCTGGTTCCTGAGTGAAGACTAAAGTCAATTGAAGAAAAATAGTAAGCAAGGAGACAAGAGGTTGTTGAATACACCAGGAAAGAAAGGCAGAGGGTATACATTTTTCATATAATTTGGAGATTGAATTAGGAGATTTTGTTTATAAATTGGATGTGGATGAGACAAAGTCAGAAATTTAAAAAAAAAGAGCTCAGATTCCAGCCGAAAGCTATGGCACTTGTGATGAGGCATTCGACAACATTGTGAAAAATGCTATCAAGTTTTATAACAGTTAAAGTTGATACACTGATGTTACCTGAAAATGAAAAATTCCAAGGTTAGTCTTATGAAAAATATTTTCTTTTTTGGGTCAGCTTTCCACTACTTAGATCATCACAAGTAGTCTATTATGTATTATCTGATAGGTTAATTTATTGTTCATTTTCTAGCCTATTATGAAATACTTTCTTTTGAAGCATGAGACGTCTAATATAAAATAAATACATGAGATCTGAAGGAAGCATGAAAAATTCATACCTGCCTCACACATATTTCTCACTCTAGTTTTTCTTCAAGTCTGAGAAAAACTTTTTTTTTATATTTGTTGTGTTGTAATTAATATAAAATTATTGGAACAGCTTATGAACCTTCAAAACATCAAGATTCACTGAGTTACAAATCCTGTGAAATAGATTATTGAAATTACATTAAATTAGGAATCTAAGGAAGACATTAGTTATTAATGCCAAAAGTTAATCTGACAATATACATTACATTTCTCTGTCTAGCCAGCCTAGCACAGATAGCTCCAATGATTCTGACCTCCTCATATCCATACTCTTCTATAGTCAGTCCCCTCCAACTAATGTCTCAGGGCTGGTTTCCGTTACCAATAGAAGATGCTAGGAGTGATATCGTGTGGCTTCTGAGAGGAGGTCATCGAAGGCATTGTGGCTTTTCCTCTTTCATGAATCCCTATTTCCGGGGAAATGAATTGTTACGCAGTAAGAAGTCCACCCCGGTGAGAAACTGGTGTCTGGAGCTAGTCGGAAACTAAGGCATCCTACAAATAACCAGGTGATTGAACTAGGAAACAAATCCTCCAGTCTTCAACAAACATTCAGATGACTACAGCTGTGGCCAACATCTGGACCAAAACCTCATGAGAAAATCTGAGCCCCAATTACCTAATTACCCTAAGCAGCTAAGCTGCTTCCAAATTCCTAGCTTAAAAAGGCTGCGAGACAATAAACACAAAGTTTTTAGGTAAATTGTCATATTTTCGACTAACTTAGAGAAAACAATGATTTTTTTTTAGATTAAAGTCTATTGAAATTATGTCAAATATGTCATTTTATTTCTTTTGAGACTTCTGGTTAATTCCTGGATTTGTTATGGTGTATAATGAAGGGGAAATAAGGGGGCAAAGAAGCCAGGCTCACAGATGGAAACGTACCTTTGAGGAGGGATGGCTGGAGCAGTTGTCTGAGAAGGATATATTAAGATTTTAATTACAATTATGAAAAGACAAAGAAAGAGACAGTGCTGCTTGCATTGGATAACTATAGTTCTACTGTCTTATTAAAGAAATGGAAAAACTGAGGATAGAGAGAAGAAATGAGACAAACTGCAGCAAGTACTAGGGTAGATTTGGAAGCTTGTTCTGCCAACACCAGATTCAGGAGACACTCTATCATGAACAAGAGGTGAGTGAGCAATTTTGGAAAATATGTGTCATAATCTCATTGAAAAAAGAAAATCACAGTGGAGATTTACACAGTAAAGAAACCTATTTACCTTACTCTCACCCTCTGTGTTAGTGCACTTGGACTTCTATAGCAAAATACCATAAGGTGGGTGGCTTAAACAATAGAAATTTATTTTCTCATATTTATGGGATTTAAAAGTCCAAGATGAAGGTGTTGGCAGGCTCGGTTGGTGCCTGATGCCTCTCTCGTTGGTCTGCAGATGACTGCCTTCTCACTGTGCACTCACGTGGCCTTTTCTCTGCGGGCTCTCATTCCCTGGCGTCACTTTCAGTATGGCCTAATCTCCTTTTCTTATGGGGACACTGGGCTTATTGGATTAGAGCCTACCCCCATGACCTCATTTAACTCAATTACCCTTGTCAAGGGCCTTATCTCCTCAGGGGGCCACAGTTCAGTCCATAATACCCATTTTTTTTTTCCAACATGATTTGACCATGGTAACCTGCACTCAGATGAAAGGGCATTTCTGATGTCTAAGGATTCATCAAATTGGTTCCCAAAGTAACTTTTGTTTGGGAAAAACAAAAGTAATCCTTACCCTACAATATCCTCTAATGAACCAGTCACTTAAAAGTCACCATCTAATCCAATAGTACGCCTTACTTAACAGGACAATGTATGCCTGCCCATCCTGATCAGCCTGTCAGTCCCCTAGCACAGTGGGGAAAACAGAAATCACGCTGCTCATTTCAAACAGGTGGAACTCATACCAGAGAAGTATTTCCAAACTGCTGAAAGGACTACCAGAGCAAAGGCAAGTCAGGGGCCAGTGGAGGAGCCAATGAAAGAAAGGTATCAGTGAGAAGCTGCCATGCTCCTATTCTGCAACCCACAAACCTACAATTGCTGCTACATTTTGTAGACTTTGTTATAGTTGGTTTTGGGTCCACCCCACCCACTGCACCCCCTTACAAACCTCCCCCAAATACAGCCAAGAGAGTGTGCTACCTCCACTCAGGCTGCAGGAATCCAAACTTACCCAACCTGCTGCTGCCACAGGGCAACCTCTAGCAACCACCTACAAAGAGAGAAGACAGACTGTTCTCCCTCTTTCTTCCTTTTGATTTCCTACCACTATTTCCTATTGGAGGTGCCTAGAGGAAGCTCTCAGCAATCCAGGCTGAGAAATATAGTTTTAGACTCCCAGCCCAGCAGTTTGAGGTTGACAGACACAGTAGTGGCACAATCTATGGCCCATTGATTGTGCTGTACAGTTAAACAAAACAAACACAGTGCAATCCTTACAAACAAAATGAAAATGATGCAATGACTGATTGAATATCAAAAAATTTAAAAACATATAAGAAAACTGATTTAGTTTCCAGATATTTCTGCAAAAAATGATCCCCTTCACAGGTTTTTATAAAAGCAAATGTGATGTTCAGGATATGATCTCATACTACCGTATTTGCCAGCGTATAAGACGACTTTTTGGCCCTGAAAAATATGCCTCCAAGTGGGGGGTAGTCTTATATGGCAAGTATATAACAAACTCTGTATTTTTTAGTGGAAATATTAGGGGGTCGTCTTATACGCCCAGTCTCTTATACGCCGGCAAATACGTATCTTTCAGGGCCAAAAAATCGTCTTATACGCCGGCAAATACGGTACTTGGTGGTTATAGTAGGAAACTTATGAAAAAAATTAAAATGTTACCATTTGTTTTAAAAACTAGGGGCCCAGTGCACAAAATTTGTGCACTGGGGAGGGGTTCCTAAGCCCAGCCTTCCCCCTCTCACATACTGGGAGCCCTCAGGGGATGTCCTACTGATGGCTTAGGCCCGCTCCCTGTAGGAGCAGTCTGGCCTCCCTGTGAGGGAGGTGACCCAGCTGATCAGGGGAAGGTGCCAGCCCCATCACTCTACTGCTGCAACCACTGCCAGCCACCACAGCCACCAAGGTATTTTCATCAACATGGACTCCAGTCCCTTCACCATGAAAAAATGACAACTTTCTTTAGGCATTTTCAAGATATGCCTTTCATATGCCTTTCATAGGATATGACATATCTTTCTTTCTTTTTTTTTCTTTTTTTCCCCCTCACATGAAGATATGTTTCTATTGATTCCCCTCTACCCCCATCCCTTGCTTCCCACTAATGGCAGGCTCGGCCCCTTCTCAAGCCTACAGCCTCTGCCCCAAGCTGTAGACTTGGCAAGCAGGCATCTCCTCCCCTTTGATGTTAGGCTCGGCCCCTTCCCAAGCCTACAGACTCCACCCCAGGATGAAGGCTTAGGAAGCTGGTACTCCAGTCCCCCAAGTCTAAAGCCTTTGAGGGATGGCAGGCTGGGTGTGGCCTGGGTATGGAGAAGGTTCCCAAGATGCGGGTATGTATGCAAATTAACCGCAATCTTTATTGGGTTAATTTGCATACTCACTCTGATTGGCTGTGGGCATAGCAGACATATGGTCAATTGGTCAATTTACATGTTTCTCTATCATTAGGAAAGATTAGTACATTTTAATATTAACCAAAATTTTGTTAAATGGATAATGCTCCTAACTGATTTTCATTGTTTTGAATTTTATTTTGTAAGATACAGGAGCAAATAAAATATTAAAATTATTTACTATGGGCAATTACATTCCCTTTCTAAATATATTCAGTTAAATTGGACATTTCTGCTACTAAGTTTGCTGAGATAATGGGAACTTCTGTAATGCCTACCAACATGCTGCAAAAACAGTTTTTCACCAAATATATTTGAGGAACAGTGGTATAAGAATAGCAGTCAGATTTGCCACAGTGACTATTTTTATATTAACTGGAGAAATTTGGTTTGCTTTATGACTGATGTGAATTTTCAGGATACCTTTCCAGGAGTATGTGATTAGCTACAGTGGTTTTATAAGGCTAAAATATAAACTTTCTAGCCAATGATTGTGATATATTTGCAATGGGCTTTGGTTCAATATTGGTATGTTTGTTGCTTATGAGTTGCTACAGTTCTGTACATCCATGATTTAGAGTAATAAAATTATATTTTGCTGAATAAATGTTCTTACCTTGTGTGTTTCAGTGATATCCACATGATTTTTTTTTTGATTTTTTTTTTTTTTACTATACTGCTACGAGAGAAGTAGGCAGATGGTTAAATAAATGCTTCGAGCATGTTAAAATTAAACCTGACATTTCTGATTACCTTGGCAGATACTCCCACTGATTTACCATGATGCAATTTTAGGATAAATGATTTTAGACTACTTATTTTTTATGTAAAGTTTAGTTTCAAAAATTTAAATTATTATTACATGAAACAATACATTTGTATAATGACATATATATTAGCTAATAATATGCTTCTTAATGTTTTTCAAAACCATACCATGTAAAATTATGAAACTATTTTAGGAGTTATAATTCAGAGTCTTAAGACAAATTAATACTCTCATAAACTTAGCAATGTTCTCAAATTTATGACATTTTTAGTGAAATTCATGTAGAGTCAGATTTCTGAACTGTGACCTTTTAATCACCCAAACATAAAAACAGACTCTTAGGTGTTTCATTCCTGAAACTATGAGTAAGACAGGTTTGATTGTGCCAAGTAACTCATTAATCATGGGAAGAATATGTAGGAGGCATGTGGTGATCCATCTGGCAAGTGACCTAGAGGAAAAAGAAATTTGCTGGTCTCCACAGTGTCCACATTGGAAGATGTTTTATCTTTCTTCACAAACTCACTATCTCCCTAGGAGAAAGAAATGGACTACTTCATTTTTATTTATTTATTTATTTATTTATTTATTTATTTATTTATTATTTTATTATTTTTTAAAATTAAGTTATTATATGTGCACATATCTTAACCAATACCCAGCCCCCCACTCCCAAACATGCACTACTTCATTTTTAGATGAACTGAAAGAAAACCAGTTCAATATCATGAACTTTGATAGGCAGACAAATAATCAGACATAGGACCAGAATTATGGTATATATAAGAAGACTAACTGGCTTGGTTGGCTCTCTCATTGGATCAATAGTAGAGCTGCAATTATTGGGCCAATATTTAATGGAAAAATCAATCTGCATGGTTACTGACTAGTAAGTGTCTTTATAATCCCCTATTCTTTTTTTATCACATGATGGTAGCAATACATTTTAAAACCTCACAACCTACTACAAATTTCTGAGAGATAAAATATTTTAACTATTAAAATAAGGGTTGATTTGTAAAAACAAGATGAAATTTTCTATAAACATATGTTAAAAGGCTGCTGAGCTTCGAAGTCAGTACTGAGGTTGAAAGGTCCTATAAAACTTGGTTAAGAGACGGGCTCCAAGGGCTAGTTTCAGTGAGCAAGTGAGTCGTAGGGTCAAAAATGTAACTGTCAATGTCAGAAAAACGATTCTGAGCTTCATGTTTGAAGTGTAGAGTGGGGCTATGCTTTTGAATTATAAATAGAAAAGGTCTCCTCCAATTTTTCTAGGATTCAGCAGAAAATGAATGGTTGCTTATATCCAGAGGAAGAATCAAAGGCATACATTAAAGTTTGGAATCAGAGCCAGCCTTTGATTTGTAGCTGTTAATAAAAGACTTTACTTGGAAACTCTTCATTACTTGGAATGAAGTAATTGATAATCTATTGAACAAGGAACAGAAAACACTCAAGTTTGCGTCTCAAACAACAACAACAAAAAATTCTATACCATGAAATAGAAACCCAAGATTCAAAAAAAAAAAAAAAGTAAGAAAGAAAGAATGAAAGAAAGAAAGAAAGAAAGAAAGAAAGAAAGAAAGAAAAACAAGTAATTCTAGAAAATAGAATACAACCGCTAAAAAATATTTAAATTAAGTGTGATTAAAATTCTCAAATTATAGGTAGTACCAGCCACCCACCTGGAGTCACCCAGATCAGCAGTCTCTTGCTTCAAGAGTGTTTAAATGGAACAGACCCAGGAACTCCTCTTCTTCCAGCCTCCCACCACTCTCCAATCTCTTTTCTAGTCACCACCTTTGCATTCAGAACTACCTCAACCATCCTCAACCTCTGAGACCAGCCAACACTTGGTTTTTTTGTGTGTTTGTTTTGATTTGTTTTTACTTTAATTCTTTATTGCAGGAACAACCATCAGCTCCCAATTTCATGGGAATTTTATCACCAAATGAAGGCTGCGGTTCACCACCTGGCCAACCTGCATCTGCAGACCTCAGACACCTACCTCCCGCTGGGCTTCCATTTTGACCTCGACCTCTAATATGTGACTCTGGAGGTCATGGGCCACTTCTGGGAGCTAACGGAGAAGAAGTTGAGTAAAGAAGCAAAACAGTGGCCACATTCTCTTCCAGGACCTGCTGAAGCCTTCCCAAGGTTAGTGGGATGAAACTCAGCATGCCACGGGAGCTGCGCTGGTCTTGGAGAAAAATTAAACCAGGCCTTTTGGAGCTGCATGCCCTGGATTCTACCCGTGTAGACCCTCATCTCTGAGATGTCCTGGAGAACCACTTCCGGGTGAGGAGGTGAAATTCATCAAGAAGATGGGTGACCGACCACTTGACTCACCCCCACAGGCTGGCTGTCCCCAGGCTGGACTGGGCTGGGTGAGTATCTCTTTGAAATGCTCATCCTCAAGCCTGACTAGGAACTGTTGGAGCCCAGAGGCCTTTGAGAGACCTCTCTTCCTTCCCCTGGTGTCTGGCTTTTGCAGAAGCCCCTTCCCAAAACTACTAGCCATTCTTTTAACCACCTGCAGCCCTCTCCCATGCATGGGATCAAATGAAATAATAAACCTTTTAGCAGAAAAAAAAATCTGAAATTATAGATGGAAGTGACATCTATTAGAGGTTTTGAATTAAGAAGTAGGTAGGTTTTTAAAAGGATCATCTGATAAATAAAATGTGTTAACTGGAAAGTTAAATAAATGATGGATTTCACTGAAGTGGAAATGTTGACTTAAGAGAGAAAATATAAAATCTATCTGCAGGCAAAGTGGAGAAATGAAAAAGAAAATATAGGTAGGGGATTATAATCCAAGTATGCCTACACTGATGATTATAAAGATTTCCCAAAGGAAATAATAGAGAGAATGAAGGTGGGGGTGGGGAGAAAGAAGAAGAAAATGACTAAAGTTGTTCCGTAACTAAAGAATATGATTCTTAAAACTTAAAAAAAAAGATCGGAGTGTTGAGCTTATAAAGCAATTTAGGAGGCTAAACACAGAATGGCATTATTATAGTAATTAAATCTCAATATCTTTCCTACAATAACATATAGAGCATATAGGCATAATAAATCTCTGCAACCAAACTAAATGGTAAAACAACCAACACCCAAATCAGAGTGGTAGTGTCAAATCACCTACATCAGCAATATATTGACAGTGTCAGCAATTTTGAAGAAAGAAATGGAAAAATGTCAGAGGGCCTTTTGACACCCCAAAAAAACTAAAACTAAACTTCCAGTTATGGGTTGCATTTTATGCCCTCCAAAACATATGTTAATATGTTAAGGCTCCTCTACTTACCAGCATCTCAAAATGTGACCTATACACTCTCTCTCTCTCTCTCTCTCTCTCTCTCTCTCTCTATATATATATATATATATATATATATATATATATATATATTTTTTTTTTTTTAGAGATATATACTAGAGGCCCGGTGCATGAATTCATGCTGCCTGAGGCCGATGCTGCCTGCCATTCCTGCCTGCAGCTCCCACTCATCCCAGTCCAGTTGCATCTGCCACTGGCTGGCACCCAGTCGGTCTATTGGGAGAAGCTTGTGCCGCCACAGCAAGGCTTACCAGCTATGAGCCCTGCATCTGGTGCCATCCTGAGGGGAGTGAGGGACAGGTCAGGATATGATTTGCCCTCAGGGATGTCCTTGGTGGTCCAGGATCTGGTTCCATCCTGTTGACATTCACACCAGTTCTTGGGAGCCACCTGGCAACCACTTTTGTATCATTTTTTTTCTTGCTAAGCATCTAGGGAGTGGAAGCAGCCATGGTGCCTGAGACCAACTTCCAGGAAGCTGGTGGTGCTGTCAAGATCATGCCATCAGCACCTGGTCCATTGGTGCCTGACTAGTTCTCTAGAGATTGTACCTGCAGGACTACTGAGGAAGTGAGTGGCTGCCGCCAGGCTGGTGGACCACTGGATCAGGTTGGTAAGCTAGCAGCACTCCTGCTACTGGAGCACACTGACCATCAGGGGTAGCTCTTGCATTGAGTGTCTGCCCCCTAGTGGTCAGCATGCATTATAGCAACTGTTCAGCTGATAGTTTGGCCATTTGGTCACTTGGGCTTTTATATATATAGATTATATTAATATGTACACATATATGTGGCTTTCCATATA
The DNA here is from genome assembly GCA_963924515.1 of Vespertilio murinus. NCBI lineage: Eukaryota > Metazoa > Chordata > Mammalia > Chiroptera > Vespertilionidae > Vespertilio > Vespertilio murinus. The sequence goes on from OZ004704.1 coordinate 56,283,222, forward strand.
TCAATTCAAGGTAAAATGAGAACCTTTTGGTAAACTGCAATCCATTATAACTGGTGTCCTTATAAAAAGAGGAAATTTGAACACAAAATTTATGCACACAGGGAGAATGTCTTGTGAACATGAAAGCAAGGATCAAGATGATGTATCTACAAACTACATACCAGGAACGTCACCAAGCATTAGAAACTAGAGAGAGGTATGTTACAGTTTCTCACTCAAAAACTGTCCCCACCAACACCAGATCTTGAACTTCCAACCTCCAGAACTTTTGATAAGGCACATAATTTTAGATACTTTATATGACAGTCCCAGCAAACTAATACAGAACCAGATATTAAATTGCCAGCAACTTGTTATGAAATGCTCAGAGAATCCATCTGAGAAAGAGTCTAGCTTTTTGGTGAGTGCAAGAGGACCACTAAAATTTCATTTGAGTCCTATAATCTCTTATTCATTGAAAAGCTTCATCCTAAGAGAAAGAATGTCCATGTGGCTAGGTCTCATAATGTCTCTCCAGTTATATATTTCCAACTGTTTTTCTGCCAGAAGTTATTCTGCTTTCTTTCTCCAATAATAGAAGCTCTCTCTGGAAAAGGCTGGGTTGTCAGTCTCTTGCTCTGAACCCAGAATTGACAAGTGCCTCTGAGAGAAAAAAGCAAGCAAATGCAGAATTTGGCCCTCCCTTTGTTCTTATTTATTCTGGCTGCTTGAGTAGCTCTCTAATGCCTTGGGGGGAAAAGGTTTTTTAAAAAATATATCTAATAGTTTAAAAATATTTTTTTATTGGTTTCAGAGAGTTTGAGAGAGAGAGAAACATCAATGATGAGACAGAATCATTGATCAGCTGCCTCATGCATGCCCCCTACTGGGGTTTGAGCCCACAACCCAGGCATGCACTCTAATAGGAATCTGTGACCTCCTATTTCATAGGTCAATGCTCAACTACTGAACCACACTGGCTGGGCAAAAAAGCCAACTGTTATTAGACATGCTCAGGTAGCGAAGTTAATTGGAGTATCAATCCCATACACTAAGCTTGTGAGTTCCATCTCCAATAAGGGGGTTAGAGTAGGCAGACAGAAAGAGATGAGCTATGAGAGGCACCCTGGGCTTCGAGGGAGTATGTATGAGACCTGACAAATTGAAAATAGACCATAGAGGTGGCAGGACCTTATGTGAGGAGAAAGGATTCTAAGCATTCTGAAAGTAGTCTAACCAATGGCATAACACCCAGGAGCCTTATAGCATATATATATTGATATGAGGGAGGAGATGACTTGGTTCTTGACTAGCCTAGAGATATTAATCCTCTAAACTCCCAAATATTAGTGCACTGATTGGTTTCAGCAGGCTAAGTTGCCTGCTCAGGTTCTAAAAGAGTGCATTTCTTTCTTACAGATAAGTCCTTGCTTGTTTTTGCTGTTATTTACTGTCTCTTGTTTGACTTCATTCCTACAAGCAAGACAAAAACTGGGAGTTCAAATACTGTCTCTGACCAGAAGCTGCCACTGGCCAGAGACCACCCCAACCACTGCTGACAAGGACACATACAAGAAGCAACCAATGAACCCATAAATAAGTGGAACAATAAATTGATCTCTCCTTTTTTTTTAAACAAAAAGCAGTAAACTTTTAAAAATTCAATCTTTGTTGTTGTACACCCGACTTTTTCATGATGGAGGTATTTGTGAACTCTAAACTACCCTACCCTTCTCTTCAAAAGTGAAAGTTAGCATTGCCTTATGCTTGAACCAATAAGATATATTCCAAAATAAATCTAAGACAGCCATTCTCTCTCTCTCTCTCTCTCTCTCTCTCTCTCTCTCTCTCTCTTTCTGTCTCTCTCTCTCGGTCTGTGCGTATGTGTGTGTGTGTGTGTGTACATATGGTTTTCCAGATTTAGAGAGGAATGATTAAATATTAAGTATGACCTGTACATTTTTGTAGACTTTATTAAAATTAATCAATTTAATGCAATAACAAAAAGATAAATATTAGCCTGTCTGCCCTAACCAGTTTGGCTCAGTGGATAGAGCATCTGCCTGTGGACTCAAGAGTCCCAGGTTCAATTCTGGTCAAGGGCATATACCTTGATTGTGGGCACATTCCCGTTGGGGAGTGTGCAGAAGGAAGTTAATTGATGTTTCTCTCTCATCGATATTTCTAACTCTCTGTCCCTCTCCCTTCCTCTCTGTAAAAAAAAATCAATTATATATATATACAAAGATAAATACTAGCCTGGCCATGTGGCTTAGTGGCTGAGCTTTAACCTTGGAACCAAGAGGTCACTAATTCAATTCTGAGTCAAGACACATGTGCTAGTTGTGGCCCCATCACCAATGTGGGTGTGAAAGAGGCAGTTGATAGATGATGTTTCTCTCATGGATGTTTCTATATCTCTATTCCTCTCCCTTCCCCTCTCTCTCTAAAAGTCAACGAAAACATTAAAAATTTTAATGATACTGTATCCTAAAAAAGATTTAACTAAAATATTCAGCTACACAATTTATAAACAAGTGTTGTCTCCTCCTTTTCAGGCGAATTTACTTCTTATTCCTATATCTCAATAATTACTATTTCAAACCATGACTCTCCTTACAGTAAATAAAACTATTTTTCAGCTGTTTTCCATTTAGATTCACTTGAAGGAGAAGAAAGATGGGAAGTCTGGGTGTCCTTGTTAACATCCAGGTGAGTCTAATGATCTATTTTTTTTTTGAAGTGGCCCTCAATTCTGCAGCTGAGTTTCATATTATATTTCTTAGAACTCATAAAATATAAAACCAACTGTTGACCTCTCTTATTTGTTTCCAGACTTGAAAAATACAGGTTGTCTCCCACATCCCTTTTTAATATAAAGTTTCAATTCAAGAATCAACCCGTTTCAATTAGGAAACTTATCCTAAGGGGGGAAAAAAGGGACAGGAACACCCTAAAGCTCCCCCTACTCATCCCACCATACCCCCAAAATATACACTTTCCTCCTAAAATGTATTTGAAGGGACTACAATTCAGTTCAAGGCAAAGACTGGCTAAATAATACAAAAGATAAGCATAAACTGTTTATTTTCTGATTTATTATTTCATTTTATATATATATATATATGTATTTTATTTATTAATCAGTAAAAAGAAAATCATTATAGTACATTGACAATCACTAGTTTCTTATAACCAGTCATACTGAAAATTCAGTTTAATGTTTTATGTTTGAGTTCAAAATAGGATCATTTTCCACACGTGATATGGATGATTTGGCACAGAATACTCATGAACAATAAAAATGAGTTGGTGACTAATTCCCTTTTCTGCTACTAGACTGGAAAATTTCCCGTAAATTTTATTTGTGTTCCTCTGTTTGAGACAACCATCTGCTTAGCCTTCATGCCATTTTGTGTTTCAGCCAAGATGAAATTACAATTGACAGAAGTATCTACTATATAAAAGTAGCACAGATAATTGGGGAGTAGAATGTAGTGTGCAACATTGCCTTGCATCCGGTACTTTCATTATGGCAGTTTTGTTACAAATGAAATGTTACTAAAGCACGTTCTTAAGTAGACAGTGTATGCAAAAGAAAATAATAGGGAAGGAAAATTCCAAGATGCAAACAAATACAGAACAAAAGGTATAAATAAGTGCACAAGTCTAAGAAAATTTGTAAAAACCACAATAATTAACTCCTCTGTGGTTTTCATAAAGAAAGAAATAATAGCCGAAACCGGTTTGGCTCAGTGGTAGAGCGTCAGTCTGCGGACTGAAGGGTCCCGGGTTCGATTCCGGCCAAGGGCATGCATATTGTTTGCGGGCACATCCCCGGTAGGGGGTGTGCAAGAGGCAGCTGGTCGATGTTTCTCTCTCATCGATGTTTCTAGCTCTCTATCTCTCTCCCTTTCTCTCTGTAGAATATCAGTAAAATATATTTTAAAAAAAGAAAGAAAGAATAAACATGATAAAACTAGCATATATATGTCAAGCAGTACTTTGACATTAAATTAGTCTCAAGTTCATGCATTAAGGAAGAGAGTAAACATATTGACTAAATTTAGACTTTAATGACCTAAGAATTAATGCTAACATAACTAAAATAACAACAAGAATTAGATACATAATATGTAGTAGAAAAAAACAACAGATTGAAAGAAGATCACTCTGACCATCAAAAGTAGATCATTGCAATGATGACAGGGCTTAGAAATATATTGCTATTGAACATAAAAGTTTGAACTATAAAATAATAAATTCAAGTATATTAGTGATTGCCATATATACATAATCCAGTTAAAAGAAACCTCTGGCTGCCATTTATTTACAAACACTCATTACAAAGTTTTAATCAAATTTTATTCACACAGAAATATCAAATAGAAAGAAAAAAAACACATCAAGACAAAGAAGAAAAAAGTAGTCAAGCAAATATTAAACACCAACTTTAAAAATAAAATGATTTAGTTATATTAATATTGTTTTGTGATATAATGTCTAAATCCATGCCAAGTCCTGGGAGAGATGTCTGTGCTAGAGATGCATTTCAGGAAGTTGTCTGCAATAATATTTAAAGCCACAGGACACCAAAGAAGTTAACTTGAGCACCAGAAATCATATATTTTAAGATGTCAGAGAGGTGAGGCAGAAAGAGCAAAAGATGACAGAGAGAGAGAGAGAGAGAGAGAGAGAGAGAGAGAGAGAGAGAGACCATTAGTTTGAAAAAAGGGAAATAAGGAGAATGTGGTCACCTAGAAGTCAGATAAAGAAAATGTTTTAAGCAGGAAGGTTGATGAACCACATCAAAGTCTGATCATAGTTCAAATAAAATTAGAGATGATGATCATTGATTAGATAGTAATGGTGAGGCTATTAATGATGTTGATAATTCCAGTGGTGTGGTGTGTTTCCCAGATCTCTTATCTTATCAATTCTCCATTACTTCATCAGAAATAGTGGTTTATTTCTCAACAATTAATTCTTCCCCTTTCCCCCTTTTTAAAATCAGAAAAAAGACGTTACTTTCTATTGGCTTATTTATTCCAAAACACCACATTAAATATGGGCAGTCCCTTTATTTTACACTTACCTGATTTATGTTGTGTGGGGAGAAAAATTTGATTGAAATGCTTTTCTTGTGGGCATGTCTTATTGAGCAGAACAAATCATAATAGTTAGAGTACAGAAATATATGGATATTTCTTCTTTGTTATTTCTTCTTCAATTAGATGGTATTATTAGTAAAATAACTTTAAGAAATATTCTATCCAAGACAATGCAAGATACTGACAGAGAATAAATGGAGAACTATGTCAGCTGCTGCTGGGAATTCTTTTGTTCTAAAGAGATTGACCACTAAACTCCATATATCTGTACTAAAAGTACCATTATTTATTTTAATTCCTACCCACCCGTAGGACTTGAATAGATAATCTTGCTGGCCCAGGTCCAAATGAACTTATCAAATCCATTTAGATTGGATTTTTAATGCCTAGAAACCTACATAAAGCCAGCCCTTCTAAGATATTTCCTTTAATCTTAATCTTGCCAAATTTAACTTCTTTCTCTTCCTATTGGTCTGCTTCTGAGACTCAAAATTTCCATATGTAGTACCAAAATTATGATAATAGGTCATGTCAAAATTTGGTCACTGTAATTCAAGCTTATGACTATAAGTTTGAATTATATAAAATAACCAATTTCCATATGCCATCTATCTATATATATAAAAGCCAAGCAACCAGAACAAAAGAATGACTGCAATGACCGGAACAACTGAAATGATCAGTTGCTATGACTCGCATTATGGTGGCCAACCACCCCAATCAGGGACCTGATTGCCCCCTGACCTTGATCAGGGGTGTGGTTGGCAGCCAACCTCCTGCATCCCTTGGCCCTGCCCCTGCTAGCCAGGTTCTGATCAGCCGCTATTGGGGTGGTTGGCCAGACCTTACCCGTGCATGAATTTGTGCACCAGGCCACTCATTAACTCTAACATCCACCTGCCTTCATAGTCACAACATTATAAGGATACATATGGCAGGTGGCATTCATCAGAAAAATTCTCCTTGCACTTTGGTGTATTTTTGTTTCAACTAAAAATTACTTTATTTCCAGCTAAATAAAAGAGATCTCATGAGTGTCTTAAAGCTTCCTTATGTTCCTTTTATTCAGAGTCTAGAATGAAGAAAGACATAAGTTGCCTACTTCATGATACCTTTTCCATGATTCCTAACTTGACTCCTATTTGACTTTACAGGATAATGACAATTCTTAAGCCTTAACCTAGGAAAACCTTAGGAATCTTTCAATCTGGGCCTCATCTTCCAAGCCACATGGCAATATAAATAAGGGAAAGTATAACGCTTTAAGGTCATAGAAAGAAAATGGAATAGCCCTGTCTAATCTCTATTATAATGACTTTTCTCTTTTCCATAATGCTGGACCAACTGTGGATTTTGATAATTACATATAGTTCTCTATTAATATTGATGGTTCTTATTTTGAGGGGTAGATTTTAGCAGACAGTGTGAGCTCTGAACTCACCCTACCAATGTGAGTAGTGATCAAAATAATTATTTACGGCACTATTTAAAATTGTGCCCAAACTGAGAAAATAGTAGCTTGCATTTTGATAAACTTGAGATTGGTATCTAATCTAGGGCATAATAAATATTCAGTGGCATCTATATATGGATTATGAAAATAAAAAAACAAATGTATTAAAATTTTTTTATTTGAGATGAGGAATGTTACACACTAAGAAACCAATACCAATTAGTTGTTTCAAAGCAGAATGATGAGCACTAGTGCTGAAATTCAAAGCATAACTGATCAGAATTGAGGCTATGAATACCTTTCTTAAACTAACAGTAATGCATATAATTGTTTCAAGTAAGATGTGATTAGGCTGGGGAAACAAATAAAAAGAAAAAAAAGTAGGTCAATCAAAGAAATCGCTGCAATGTGTTGTTTTATCATCTATAAAACTGGAGGTACTGAACTAAAAGATTTCCATGGTTCCTGTCAGATCTAAAGTTCCTTGAGTTTTTAAGTTATTTTTTTGGGGAGTGGCTCTTGAATGTTTTGAAAAACAACCCCTTTGTATAGCACACTCTATATTCATAGAATAAATGAATATGAAGGCTGCTTAGCACCCAGCAGAAGGAAAAGATCTATAAAGTGCCCATATAAAGGCGCATTCGATCATCTAACAGACCCTGGTTCTGCCAATTTTTGTTTTAACCTCTAGGATAATTTTAACACAAGTCCAGGAAAGGTCACAATTAAATATTTGATCTCCTTTACTTAATATTAACTTTTGTAAATTCAGAACCAGACAGAAAATGGTTTATTTTTTTCCCCTTGGTTCATATTTTAACCAGAATGACTAGATGTTTTATGAGGGATTATAAGTATCTCAGAAATGCTTTCTAGGTAGTAACAATTTCCAAGTGAATAAATAGATCAAACCTATTTTCTCCTTTTGCTGACAAGAGTTGTTAGCAGAATTTGCAGTGTGTGAAAATTATTGCTCTGCTATCTGGAATTAGTACAATTTCTAGGAAGCTCCAAAAATTCTGGGCAGCATGTGTGAATTTAAAGAGAATTCCATTTTCTTGATGCTGGTGAACTTTTGTCAAGCTTTCTCTAATCTATAAATAGCCCAGTCCAAATGATTAGAGGGAGGGAAATTGGACACATCTTTTAGCACTTCTGTTATGTTGGAAATTTCATCCCCACTAATATCCAATCATACCCAAAATGTGAATGATTTCTACAACCTCATGAAAATCATAACATAGGTTCTGAATTTAAACTGCATATCATTCCTGTTTAAGTATCAAATAATTCTAAGATCAAAGAGTGCACTTAGTGATTATTTATTATTCATCACTGAATTGGACCAAAATATTTTTGACAAAATATTTATTTCTTATATTACATTTTGATAAATATGTATCTGAGTATTGTAAGTGGATATTGGAACATTATAGCTCACACATTTTAAAATATTATTTTCATTGCATTCTTCACCAAAAGTGGCTGAGAAAAAGAGTTTTGTATGCATATATATGAGAGTCAAACATGAGTCCATGAATAAAAGTACAATAGAAAGAGAATAAAAGTTTGGAGATTACAGGTTATTATGGCATTGGCTGCGGTAGGTTTCTCCATAAAATGATACTAATAGAATATTATTTTATTTTTTAATGCAGACACCATTTTATGCAGCCTTTTATAAATGTAATCAATATTTATATTCCAAAATACATTGGTGTAGCTTATTTTTTTATAATTAGTTTTTGGTTTAGATTTCTTTCTTTAACAAATGAACTTTCCTTTCTTCCTATAACTTTTGGAACAAATATAGGTATGTCAGGGTCGGGTGTTATGAGGGTCCTTTTCAAGGTATAAATAATCATTGTCATACTTCTGATTGCTTATGAGAAAGTTCTCTGTTCAGGCTGTGGGTGCTACCAGGGATCCTTGGAATTAATTTGGACTGGATGTTGAAAGACCTGACTGTATGACCAAAGGTGGGTAATGGTTTGTTAGGAGGAGGTGTACAATTCTGAGAACAGAGAACATGAAGTTGCAAAAGGAGTTATGTTTGTTTTATAAAAGTAAAGTAAATATAAGCCATATTCTATGAACAGCCAAGTTTAAATGCAAATCATTTTTTAAAATGCAGGTCATTTTCAAATGAGGAATTTTATTCAATACTACAAAGTGAATGAAGATAATTGATTTAATCAATCCACCATGTGAACCATCGCTGGATTAATATATTTAATACATGGTTTGATCTTGGTCTGAGTTGTTAGCAAAGATAGCTGAAAGATCTACTATCTTCTGTGTTATTTCTATGGATTTGAATGTTGATATTGTGTTCTACTATCAACAGTTGTGATGCCAAGATTGGGATAATTAAGGCAGTAATATATTTCTTATGGAGTTTGGCATCCCACTAATTAAAACTGGAAAGATAAATTCTTTTATATAGATAGATATAGATATAGATATAGATATAGATATAGATATAGATATAGATATAGATATAGATATAGATATAGATATAGATATAGATATAGATGTTATTGATTTTTTTGCAGAGAGGAAGAAAGAGAGATAGAGAGTTAGAAACATCAATGAGAGAGAAACATCAACCAGCTGCCTCTCGCATACCACCTACCAGGGATGTGCTTGCAGCCAAGGTACATGCCCTTGACCGGAATCGAATCTGGGACCCTTCAGTCCGCAGGTCGATGCTCCTCCATCCACTGAGCTAAACCGGTTTTGGCTGGAAAGATAAATTCTTAATGTCAGACTATGTGTCTATATCCAAAAAGCGGTAATCACTTCTGTTATTGCGCATGATAGGCTAACAGGAACCAGTTTAATCTTAACATCTAAAATAAAAGATGAACAAAATAGATGAAACGATGCTTTCAAATTTTGGCAACAATAATAAGAGAACAAAAATAAATGATGTGAGTGATATACCTTGTTGCCTAAAGAGAGTTTCCAAGCAGCAGTATAGGGAAGGGGGCCCAAACAGATTTTGGTAATATTCTACTGAAAAAGGAGTTCAGAATTAGGAAGACAAACTCAGGTAAAATTTACAGGGGAGAGTTCTGGGGATGAATGAGTTGTGTGAGTGAACACACACACACACACACACACACACACACACACAGCCTCTCAGAAGATCTCCTTTAAGTAATCAGGTGAGTTTATGTGGGGAAAATTCCATATATAAATATTAAAACCAGTAACAACTTTATAACTTAAGAAATTAGATAACTAAGAAAAACAAAATAAAACCAAAGCAAGCAAAACACAGTTAATAAAAGTAAGAGCAGAATTGTTAAAAAAAAAAAAAAAAGACAACACAAAAAATAGTTGAAAAAATAAAATAACAAGAATGAGAGAGGGGACATCATTAAACATTTTATATTTTATAGATATGAAAAGTTGAATTATATGATATTATTAACAAATTTATGACAAATTCAATAACAAAGAAGCAGTGGACATATTCAGTATGGAAACACATACAAGAAGCAGTAGATAAACTAAGTTTCCATATATCTATTAAATAAATAAGATTTGTAGTTAAACATTTTCTTTGAGCAAAGTTCTAACACCTGGTGCTTTCACAATTAGCTTATTAGAAAACTTACCAAGGAAATATTAGCAATTCTGCACAAAATTTTATTTTGTGTGGCCAATGTTTCACTGATGCTAAAACTGTAAAAAGACATTCCAAGAGAATTGTAGACCACTATCTCTTATGAACATAAACCAAAAATTCTTAACAAAACTTTAATAAGTTGAACCTACCGATATATGAACAGAATAAGATATTAAGACCATGTAGTATATTTCCCCCTTAGAAATGCAAAGTTAATGTGACATTTGAATGTCAATATAATTCACCATATTAAAAAATATTTGAGTGTATTATTTCCTTATCACATCAATAAGAAGGAAAAATAAACAGAATGGTATCAAAGATCCAAGGAAGAAATAACAGTGTCTTTATTCATAGAAACATGATTATCTATGTGTAAATTCCTAAGCAACCTACAAATTAGGTTCCAGGGTGAGCTTAGAAAATTTATAGGATACAAAAATCAACATATATTCTATATGGTGACACTAGCAATAATCACCTGGAAATGATATTTTAATTAATAACATTTATAATAATCTTAAAATTTTAAAATAAATTAGATATATATTTGATGACAGTGTAAGTCCAGCACAGTAAACACTACAATAGATCCCAGAAAGAATTAAATCATATATAAATAAATATGTCCATCGTTCAAAATGATCAATATTATTTAAATACCAATTCGCCTATATCTCTATAGATTCAACACAATCCCTGTAAAATTCTCAGCAGGAAACATTATAGATATTGATGAGTTTATCCTACAGTGTACATGGAAAGGAAAGAACCTAAGACAGCCAAGATAATTTTGACAAAACAAACCTGAAGGACTTATGCTTTTTTATATCAAAATGTAAAGCTTCACCAATGAAAATTATATGATATTGGTTTAAAAGGGCAAAGAGATTAACAGTACAAAGTACAGTATCTGAGAAACATGTCTATACATATTGGATCTCCCCCCAAATGCATGCATACTCATTGAATAATTGTAAAGGCAATGTTTGTTAAAATACATTTCATTCTCACCATTGAGCTATTAAAGTGTATATACATTTTTGGGGGAATAGCCTGTATACAATCAATTGACTTCTGACAAAGATGCCATATAAATCACTGGAAAAGAGTAGTATAAAAAAATAAATGCTTACATACATAAGAGACCATTAATTCTTTATTCACATTATTTACAAAAGTTAATAGAAATGTATCATTGATCTAAATAATAAAGCTAAAACTTTAAAACTTCTTGAGGAAAAATATTACTCAAGAACTATTTTCAATAGCACACAAAAAGCGGAAAAAAGAAAAACAAAACACAACATGTATGCATATAAAAATAACCATACTCTATGAAAAAAGCCAACCAAAATATAGTATATATTGTCTGATTCTATTTATATATAATTTTAGAAAATGCAAATCAATCTAATGTTGTAGAAAGTAGACTAGTGATTGCCTGGATGGGAGGTGGTGAATTAGGGGGTGGGTTACAAAGGAGCTTGAACTTGGGTTGGGAATGTTCACTATGATTGTGACAAATGTATACATGCAAACTTACCAGCTTGTAAACTTTAAATATGTTCTTTTTATTGTACTATAATACTGCAATCAAAGTGTATATATAAGAAGGTAGTAATAATACAACTCTCTCTCATTAATTGGTAAAAAGTGTCAAGCCACTTCTTTTCCAAACCCAAAGAGGATAATTAAGCAAATGAAAATAAAAGATTAATCCAAGATAGCAGGTAGAACCTCCAGATATATTCTATTTGCTCCTTGCTTTTCACTGTTTTTCTCAGATTTCATAATGGAGAAAAATTGAGGCCAAAAAGACAGGTGACTTGCCTCAGTCATTCATCCAAATTTGCATAAGTAGAGATAAAAGATTACAATTTAACTCATTCTGATCCATGCCTATAAGGTACACTTGCCATTAAGCATGCCACCAATGGCATCAAAATAGTATTTTGCCTAACTTATCATACATAAAAGCAAGTCTGAAACTGAAAGCCACTTCTGAAGAAAATAGCAAGTAATATTACCTGGGGGGGAAAAAATCACTACTCTGATGTATGCAGACACTTCCATTTGTTTTTTTTTTGTTTGTTTTTTTTTAAGTTTCAATAACAAAAGGTTGTTTCTAGGTTGTTATTACTATTACAAGCAAAGCTTCTATGAGCACTCATGTACAAACCCTTGCTTGGATATATGCTTTCAATATCATTGGTCCTCTTTTTTCCTAGCATCTAAAAAGTTCTTTACCAGCCTTACAGCTCATGGGTTAGAGCACTGGTCTTGTGAATAGTCCTTTCCTACCATAATATCATATTTAAGTCCAGAATTGTTTTAGTTGTGGTATCAGAAGACAATCAAACTTCTTTGTTCTGTGCCCAGATAAGTAAGCATTTTGTTACCATCATTGTAGTTATTACTGCTTAGTGTATCATATATTAAGGTTTAATAAATGTGTAGAGTTCTCTCTTAGCTCTGAAATCTGTCCAATGGTCCACTTAGCTATAGAGGGATCAACATCAATTCCTTTTACTATTTTTATATAATAGAGCAAGACCCTCATTTTTTTCTTCCAATTTGCCTTGGCTAGACCTGCAGAAATGATACATATACAGATAGAGTGAACTATCTGATTTGACTAGTAATAGGAGATTCTTATCACAATTAAGTGATAATACAACTGAAGAAAGAGAATGAACCTTTAATATTGTGAACCTCCTAAGAGGTTCTTTTGTTACATATTGTTATTAATCATGCTTAATTTTCAAAATATATGCTCCTTCAGAAAGCTCTAAAATCAAGGTCTTCATTTGCATAGCTCTTAAAAATTCTTTGTCACACCATTCTTTATTCTTTGATTTTTATTTTGGTATATATTTGGCTTTTTTTGTGAAAAGGAAATGGCGGGAGTGGGGGAGCTTGCAACCTAGTTCAGTATATGGGTAAAACCATAGCCTTACTTCCCCACTCTGACTGACTTGGGCAGAGCTGCAGAGCCTAACCCCAGAGCCCTACCACAGCTAACTTGACCTTGACAAGACTGACTTGGGCTGAGCTGCAGAAACCCTCAGGGGCCAGTCACAGGAGGAGATATACAAGTCAGAGCCTCCCTCAGAGTTCATTTCAGGCTTTGGATTCAGAATTCCCCTGGACTAGCAGATCTGGAAAATAAAGGTTAAACATTCCTCCCTCAGAGTACTGCTTGATCATTCTCCCTTGCATTCTGCCACAACAACATTTGAATGATTATAAAAGTTGATATCTTGAGCCCTGGCTGGGTGGCTCTGTTGGTTGGAGTGTCATCCCATATACACTTGTGGATTTGAATCCCCATTAGGGTACATACCTATGCTGGGGGTCAATTTCCAGTTAGGACTTGTACTAGAGGCAACCTATGGATGTTTCTCATATCAATGCTTCTCTCTCTCTCTCTCTCTCTCTCTCTCTCTCTCTCTCTCTCTCTCTCCCTCCCCCCCGCCTCTCTCAATAAAATCAATAAACATATCCTTGAGTGAGGGTGAAAAAATAGAAAGTTGAAAACTTGAACAGACCCAGAGATAAGGAGCCATGGGTCAGACTGTTGGACCTCAAAGGGAGGGTGGGGATAAAAGGGAGAGATCAACCAAAGGACTTATGTGGACACATATGAGCCTAACTAGTGGTCAAGGACAATAGGAGGATGGGCATGAGAGGGGGGGTTGGGGGATTGAAATGGGGGATTGAGGACATGTATGTGATACCTTAATCAATAAAGAAATTAATTTTTTTTAAAGTTGAAAACTTGGTAAAAATCACAGAGGGGGAAAAAAAAGGCCTAATTCAAGCAAAAAGTGTATGATATCAGGCCTAGATTTAGTATCTGATTTAATTGCTGTTTCAGCTTCTCCCAGAATATAGTCTTAATCAACCAGTCTGTAATGGTGTCCCCAGAGGAAAAAGAGGGAATCTGGGCCCTAACTGGTTTGGCTCAGTGGATAAAGCATCAGCCTGTGGACTCAAGGGTCCCAGGTTCGATTCCAGTCAAGGGCATGTACCTTGGTTGCAGGCACATCCCCAGTGGGGGTTGTGCAAGAGGCAAAGAGGCAGCTGATTGATGTTTCTGGCTCTCTATTCCTCTACCTTCCTCTCTTTAAAAAATTAATTAATTAATTAATTAATTAAAGAGGGAATCTGCATGATAAAAATCTTGCTGGGCCGAGACTGGTTTGGCTCAGTGGATAGAGCGTCGGCCTTCAGACTGAAAGGTCCCAGGTTCGATTCCAGTCAAGGGCACGTACCTTGGTTGCGGGCACATCCCCGGTGGGGAGTGTGCAAGAGGCAGCTGGTCGATGTATCTCTATCATTGACGTTTCTAACTCTCTATCCCTCTCAATTCATCTCTGTATAAAATCAATAAAATATATATTTTTTAAAATCTTGCTGGTTTTCTTCCCCCTAAAATAAGATGCCCCCCACCACCACCACCTAAAAGTAATCCTTTCTTTTCGTTTGCTAATGGACCCCTTGCCCCACCATTTTTCTTATAAAAACCTTCCATTGTTTACAAGACCTTGGAGTGTCTTTTTACTTGCTAAATGGAATTTGCTTGAGTCATAAATTGCTCAATAAAACCAATTACATTTTCAAATTTATTTGGTTGATTTTTGGTATTTTGACAGTGTCAAAAAACTACTTTTGGTTATTGTAATTAGCTATGCTTTGACCTCTCAAATATCTCATTCTATAAACTAAACTAGTAATCATTATTGCTTGGTAGAAAGATTGCATGGGTTCTTTTCCTCCTGGCATATTTAGATGATATTATCACTGAATTGACAAAATTGATGTCACAAGTTATATCCTGGTCATCACTATCTTTCAAGTTTCATTAAACTTTGTGGGTATGCCTTTCTATCTAGTTCAGCTTGCTCAGGATCCATTACAAGTATCCTTATATTGATACAGGATTTTTTGCACTGGAACACTGGATGTTCCCCTGAGCAGATGGCTTCCCGGATTCTTTGACCATGGGAGTTCGAAGAATGAATCCATGAACAGAAGATGGTGCAGCAAAGGTGGAGATTTATTGAAGAACAAGTACAGACTCCCATGTGGGGAAGAGGAAAGACCTCACAGCATATACTCTCAGGTGGGGAGGGGGAAAGTGTTCTACAGCAAAGACTTTCACATGGGGAGGGAGAAAGAGTCACACCGAGTTCCTCCTTCCATGGTTTATAAAGGCTGAAAGCCACTGTGTCCTGATATCCCCCTCTGATTGGTCAATATTCCCTCTAATTTGGTCATTATAGCAACTTCTGATCTCAAAGGTCAAACCTCACATGGAACATCTGAGGCCCTCCTTTATTAAATATAGACCTTTCGCTACTCCCAGTTTTCTTAGTTTATGGAAATATAACTTTTTCCATCTTTCTTGTCCTTAAGAATTGTAACTGTTAACTCCCTTATCTTATGGAAATGTACCCTTTTGCAATTTTGTAGCCCTGTGTTTTTTTCCATGGACTCCCAAATCTAAAAATTCCATAAACCTGCCTATTTCACTCCTAAAAAATTCCCATTTCAATATCAGATTTGTAACAAAGATAGAAAGAATGTGCTATCTTAGTTTTTACACATTAAAACTCACAATTCTTAAGTTATTTCTTCATTTCCTGCTATTCAAGGAATCAAAACTGTATACACACTTAGAATAATTATGAATCCCAATGGATTGAATCTGAGAAGAAAAAAAAAATCAATTGAGCTATCAACTGATAAAGTTTGTACACATTTTTGGGATACACTATATTTAAGTTATAACTAAGTGCCTTAGCTAATATATTGTACAATACCAGACTCATCAAATTAAGTAAATAATGAAGAATTTCACAAAATAGCCCAAATAATCTCATTTATGATAGAAGAAAATAACATAGTTGTTGTAATGTTTCTCTGACTCTTACCTTGATTTGGAACTAAAGTAAAAAGTTTCAAATATAAAAAGAAAATATACAAGAAACCAAGATGGTGGCATAGATAAGCAACTAAATTGCTGCCTCGGACAGCAATTTCAAAACTACAATTAAAAGACAAAAAGGACATCGTCCAGAACCACAGGAAGGCTGGCTGAGTGGAAATTCTACAATTAGAAAGAAAGAGAAAAGCACACATAGACTCAGAGAAGCTGCAGGAGGCAGCAGTAATGAGACCTGCTCACGGAGAGACCTGGCAATATAGTGTGCTGCTGGCTTTCTCAAGCGGGAGGGAGACAAAAGCTCCTGACTGTGCTGAACTCCAGTTCTGGGTGAGACTCTGGGACCCAGACTCATTTGGGGAGAAACTGGACTGTCTGGCAGAGGACAGAACTCAAGGGTGGCTTTCTCCCAGAGGTGCTTGCAGTGATTACCATGGGACAGTTAGATACAGGGGCCTATTAGGACAGGACTAATGGGAAACCAATGCTTTTTGCTCTGCCCTGAGACTCTGCCCCATCCAAGCTGAGCACAGAGGCTTTTAAAAGTCTTGTCTCATAAGGGTGTTTCCAGCACAGAATTTCTCCCAGCATAGTCACAGTTGATCCTCACATTGGCCTGCAGGTCAATTCCTCCCAGTGATACCAACAACAATCAAAGCTTAACTACAACAAGACTGTGCACACAGCCCACAAAGGGGTGCACCAAGGTGTCAACCTCACGTAATTGGGAGGCTGAGCCACTGGGCCCTATAGGACACCTAACACACAAAGCCACTCTATCAACTCAGGGAAGTAGCCAAATACAGAGACAACGAAACAGATCACAAATGAAATAAATGGAAGAAAGCAAATGACTGGATATAGACTTCAAAACCATGGTTATAAGATTTTTCAAGAATTTTCTAGAAAAGGCTGATAAATTTAGCAAGAACCTCAGGATATGAAAAAGGACCAACTAGAAATTAAGCATATGCTGACTGAAATATATAATTTACAGAGATCTAACAGCAGACTAAAAGATCTCAAGAATCAAATCAAAAATTTGAAATACAAAGAAGCAATAAATACTCAACCGGAAAAGCAAAAAGCAAAAAGAATCCAAAAATTTGGAGATAGTATAAGAAGCTTTTGGGCCAACTTCAAGCATATCAACATCAGAATTATGGGGGTGCCAAAACAGGTTTGGCTCAGTGGTAGAACATCGGTCTGCGGACTGAAAGGTCCCAGGTTCGATTCCGGTCAAGGGCATGTACATTGGTTGCAGGCACATCGCTGGTGGAGGGTGTGCAAGAGGCAGCTGGTCAATGTTTCTCTCTCATTGACGTTTCTAGCTCTCTATCTCTCTCCCTTCCTCTCTGTAAAATATCAATAAAATAAAAATATATTTTTAAAAAAGAATTATGGGGGTGCCAGAAGAAGACAGAGAGCAAGACTGAAAACATATTTGAAGAAATAATGACTGAAAACATCCCCACCTGGTGAAAAAAAAAAATAAATTTACAAGTCCAGGAAGTGCACAGAACCTGAAAGAATACCACAGGAAGACACATCATAATTAAAATGCCAAGGGCAAAAGACAAAGAGAGATTAAAAGCAGGAAGAGAAAAACAGTTACCTACAAGGGAGAACTCATAGGACTGTCAACTGAAACTTTTTCTCAACAGAAACTATGAGGTCAGATGGGAGTGGCAAGAAATATTCAAAGTGATGAATAGCAAGAACCTACAACCAAGATTACTCTACTCAGTAATGCTATCAATCAGAATTGCAGTTCAGATAAAGAACCTCACATATAAGAAAAAGCTAAAGGAGTTCATCACCATCAAACCAGTATTATATGAAATGCTGAAAGGTATTTTTCAAGAAGAGGAAGAAGAAAAAGGTAAAAATAAAAATTATGAACAACAGATACATATCTATCAACAAGTGAATCTAAAAATCAAGAGAATAAAAAAATCTAATGAACAGAACAAACTGGTGAATATAATAGAATCAGAGGCATAGGAAGGTAGTAGATTGACAATTCTTGAGGGAAAATGGTGTGGGTATGTGGGAAGAGACTGGAAAAAAAATTGTACACCTATGGATGAGGACAGTGGTGGGGAGGTATGGGCAGAAGGTGGGGTGGGAACTGGGTGGAGGGGAACTATGGGGGAAAAAGAGAAACATTTGCAATAATCTGAATAATAAAAAAAAATATTAAATTTAAAAAAAGGACTTTAGAATTTGTGTGGGAGATGGAGGACATGTCTAAAAATGTAAAGAGCCCTAACCAATTTGGCTCAGCAGATAAAGTGTTGGCCTATGGACTGAATGGTCCTGGGTTTAATTCCTGTAATGGGAATATGCCTTGGTTGTGGGGTTGATCCCCAGTTTGAGGTATGCAGGAGGCAGCCAATTGGCAATTCTCATTCATCATTGATGTTTCTTTCTCCCTCTCCATCTCCCTTTCTCTATGAAATTAATTTTAAAAAATAAAAATGATTAAAAAATAAAATAGCAATATGCTACTATTTTACATTAATAGAAATGAATGTAGAGAAATTAAAAATGTAAAAATATATAAAATTAAATTCATGTTTTTATAAAATACTTTGTTTATAAATTATGTGTTCATAAATATTGGATGAAGTGTAAGAGAGTTTACAATTCCGAGAAGTAGATTTCTCTTGTATTCTCAATCATTTTAAAAGTGAATTTGTCTCCAACTTACCAGGAAAATGTTCTTGTTCTAAGAACTCAAAACTGCAGAGGAACAAATAACATGTTTTGCTTAATTCTCCACTAACGTCATACTCTAATAAAAACACTTATGTTCATAATTTTAAATAGTTTTTCTTTACTCACTGTTAAAAGTATACAACACAATAAATTGATTTAAGATGACAACAAAGGAAGTATGCTTTTGGAATAGGTTATGTTCCAGAAGTAAAATAGCTGAGGTAATAAAATAAATAAGTAAACTAAAAATAATAACAACTAACATTTATGTTTGAATTATCTTTATTTTTATTATCTTGGCTGGGAATTTCAGGAGTGTTAAACGGGATTAGTAAGAATAATTGGTTTTTTAATTTGTAAAATTTACCTTAACAGAAATGAACATTTAAAATATGCAATTATCTTCCAGGCAAGGTGACAGAGTAGGTAACTACTGTGCTCACACCCTCCCATGACTACACAAAAATTACAATTAAATTATAGAACCACTGCCCTCTAAAACCACCTGAGAACTAACTGAATGGAACTTCTATAATTAAGGATATAGAGAAAGCATGCTGAAACTGGTATGAGGGGCAGAGACAGGAAATAAGCTGGTCCCATACTCATGTGTGATGTTTAAGAATCAGCAGGGATGTCTCCACTGTTGGAGATGCCCCTGAGGAGTGAGGGGTCTCAGCATGGAACACCAGTCCTGGAAAGAGAATCCCCAGGACACGGTGCTGTGAAAATCGGTGGGATTCCATTCAGGTGAGAGGGAGGGCTGGTGGAGACCCAGGTATCCCCTAAAAGGGCCTGCACACAGACTTACTCATCTTCCTGAGCTCCAGTGTGGGGACAGCAGTTCAATAAACACCAGGAACACACAACAGTAGGTTGGAACAGAATCGTCTAACTTCAGTGCAAAGGTGGAGAGATAGCTATCTCAGGACTAAATTGCTGGCAGGCACTGCCATTCCTTTGTTGAGAGATGAAAGATGAAGGTGAGTTCAATATAGGAGTTTTCACCAACCTGGTTACAACTGCTTGTCCCACCCTGGTGATTCCCTGAGATTCTACCCTTCCCAATTAACACACCATCCCAAACCTCTTTCAGAGGCTCTTTCTCACATACTGCTGCCTCACCCCTTGCTGTTAACTTCTCTAAAATCTCTCAAAGGTCATTAACTTCTAACAGGCAGCAGCTGGACTTGGTGTGTCTGGCACCTCTTGCTAAGCAGCACGGAGCCTGGCACCAGTGGTAGCAAACCTCAGTTAACAGCATAACCACTCTAGATGTACCCAGGTGCCAGTAAGTCCAGCACAGGCAGCTAGCTAGCAAGCCATTACTTTCTAACTTAGACATTGTGGCTTGTGCTGGTTACAGACAGCAGCTGACCTGGGCCTGCATTGATCTCCTCACAAAAGGCTCCAGAACTAAAAAACCTGGTGATCAGCTACAGACCACAACAGAGCACCACCCATTAGCCCCACAAGTGACACACCCAAAGTGTGCCCTTGGTGAGCACCAGAGCCTGCTAAAACAAGTCTCACACTATGGTGGTAGCCCTGCACAACTGATTGTCCAGTGCAGTCATGGCCAGTCTTCACAGCCCATCAGCCTGAGGGTCATTCCTGCCTACTGACATGCCAACCACAATCAAGGTTCAACGACGACAGGAGGGCACACACAACCCACACAAGTGACACCCCTGGACACTGGCTAGGTTGACCAGGGTGTCTGTTTGTACCCCTGGGCCCCACAGGACACCTATTTAAAAAAAACAACACCCTGCCAAATTTGAGAGACACAACAGACATACCTAATACAGGGATGCAGCCAACATAAGGAAACAAAGAAATATGACCCAAATGAAAGAATATGACAAAACTGAAGAAAAATAATGAAACCTATTGGAGGTAAGCAATCTACCAAAGGCAGTGTTCAAAACACTGATTATAAAGATGCTCAATGCACTAAGGAAAGAATAGATGAAATCAGTAGGATCTTACATAAAGTGATAAAAAGGACCAGTTGGAAATGAAGAAAACAATAACTGAAATGGAGAATACAGTAGATGGAATCAAGAGCACATTACATGAAGCAGAGAATCAGATCAGCCATTTGGAAGATGAAGTAGCAGAAAACACCCAATCAAAACAGCAATGTGTGTGTGTATATATATATATTATAAAAAGCAAGGATAGTTTAGGGAACCTCTGGAACAACATTAAGTGTAACAGCATTAGTATAATAGGTATATCAGAAGGAGAAAAGAGAGACAGAGCAAGGGATTGAAAACCTATTTGTACCACTCCAGAAAGTACAGAGTCCCAAACTAGATGAACCCTAAGAGGCCCACACAAAGGTACATCATAATTAAGTTGCCAAAATTAAAGACAAAGAGAGAATCCTACAAGCAGCAAGAGAAAAGTGGTTTAGTTACCTACAGGGGAATTCCCAAGGGAACTCTCACAAGACTGTCAGCTTATTTCTCAACAGAAATTTTCAGGCCAGAAGTGATAAGCAAGAAATATTCAAAATGATGAAAAGCAATAACCAACAAGTGAAACTATTCTATCCATCAAAACTATCACTTTGAATCAAAGGATAAACAAAGAGCTTCACACACACACACACACACACACACACACACACCAAAACAAAACAAAACACAAACAAACATAAGAACTAAAGGAATTATTCATCAACACCAAACCAGTATCCCATGAAATGTTAAAGGGTTTTCTTTAAGAAGAAGAAAAACAGATTAAAAAATAGCTGCCCTTCCAGGGACGATTGTTGGCCCAGAAAGGAACACACTATAGACTGATTCATTTGCCTCCCAGCATAACCATTATGACTTGTCTCAGTTTTGGTTCTTACAAGGGTATTTCTTGGATCACATGATCTCACACATCTAGAGGAAATAATGAACAACATAAACTGATGAACAATAACAGACCCAGAAAAAGAGAAGCAGCGATCAGACTTTCAAACCTCAGAGGGAAAGTAGGGGAGGGTGGGGGTAAAGGCGAGAGATCAACCAAAGGACTTGTGTGCATGCATATGGGCCTAGCCAGTGGCCATGGACAACAACAGGGGGGTGGGGGCATATTGGGGAGGGGTTTGGGATGGGAATGGGGGGATGAGGACAATTATGTGATACCCTAATCAATAAAATTATATATATTATCTGCCTTAACTGATTTGGCTCAATGGAAAGAGTGTCGGCCTGCAGTGGACTGGAAGGTCCCAGGTTCGATTCTGGTCAAGGGTATGTACCTTGGTTGCAGGCACATCCCCAGTATGTGCAGGAGGCAGCTGATAGATGTTTCTCTTTCATCGATGTTTCTAACTCTTTATCCCCTTCCCTTCCTCTCTGTAAAAAAAATCAATAAAATATATTTTTAAAAATAAATAAATAAAAACAAAAAATACGAAAAATAAAATGGCAACAAATATAAACCTATCAATAATGGAATCTAAAAAACAAAATGAACAAGCAGAACAAAAACAGACTCATAGAAATAAGGAACATTTTGACAGTTGCCAAATGAGAGGGGTTTGGGGGGATTAATGGAAAAGGTGAAGAGATTAAGAAGTACTAGTACAGCCGAAACCGGTTTGGCTCAGTGGTAGAGTGTCAGTCTGCTGACTGAAAGGTCCCGGGTTTGATTCCGGCCGAGGGCATGTACATTGATTGCGGGCACATTCCCGGTAGGGGGTGTGCAAGAGGCAGCTGGTCAATGTTTCTCCCTCATCGATGTTTCTAGCTCTCTATCTCTCTCCCTTCCTCTCTGTAAAATATCAATAAAATATATTTTTAAAAAAAGAAGTACTAGTACAATTTGGTTGTTACAAAGTAGTTTTTGGATATAAAGTACAGCACATAGAATATAGTCTCAACAATATTCTAATAACCATGTATGGTGTTGAAAACAAGATTTATTGGGATGATCACTGAGCACATTATATAATGTCTACACTTGGATGTATACCTAAAACTAATATATTATATCTCAACTGTAATTACAAATTAGAAAATACAAAATGATTTAAATTAAAATAAATAAATAGTACAAATTAATTGAAGGATTTTAAGAATGAGAGTAACTAGTCATATTAAAATAAATTTTAGGCTGTTTAAAGAATGATAATTGAGGAAACAATTTAGGAAGCTATTGTAATAATTCAGAATCACCAGAATTGGATGTAGAAGAGAGGGAGAAAAAAAGTTTCAGATTTCAAATTTGGGAGTTATGAATTTTAGGTGCCTGTGGGACATCCACATGGAATATCAGCTATGTAATTGGGTATGCAAATTCACAAGGGTAGCTTAGCCCGAAGGTAAGACATTAGAACTGTTCTAGTTCAGAATTCACTTTTTAAAGAAATCTTTAATAATAGATAGAATAACCTAAAAATAATTTGTGGTGAGAAAAAGGAAGAACGTATAAGACATAGCCCTGAGGCAATTTGATTTCACTAAGGAGAAACAGTAAAGAAGATTTAGAAGAATATGTTTGAAAGATAAGAGGGAAATCAGAAGAGCGCAGTGTCACTATGAAATAGAGTTATAGGCTGCATGACAGATCAGGAATGAACTGCATACATGATGGTGATCCCATCCTATATAATGAAAGCCTAATATGCAAATTGACCCCTTGCCCAGGAGTTCAACTGGGAGTTTGACCAGGGGACATGGCTGACCAGCCAACTGCCCGCAGTCCCTGCCCCCAGCCAGCCCAACCTGATCAGCCCCAATTGGGGCGGGCTGGCCAGCCCTGACCCATGCATGAATTGGTGCACTGGGCCTCAAGTAAGATTATAAATTAAGTTGATTTTGTTTTAAGAAATAGAAGGGTATGTAGTTAAAAAAAATTGTTATATTTCTCTGATGGGAGCAATGTTGGGGGCCTTGGAATAGTACCTCACAGCACCTCAATTTTAGTTGCACAGATTCCATCCCAGACATCCACTGACCTCTTTTTGTTGTTGTTTTTTGTTTCCAGCACAGAGGAGTCTGTCCCCATGCAGATATAGTTGATGGGCTTCAGGGTACATTGCAGCAAATTCTTTTTTAAGAACCTACCTGTCCATAGGTCCACAGGAACTACCTCAGGTTTGAAGTGCCTTTGCCACTTTAGTAAAAGCCAGTTCTGTCTCTGTAATTTATAAATATTTTCAGGTTATAATGAAGTAAAACATAGACAATTTTTATTTCTTCTATCAATTCAATGCCAGAAACAGCCCTTTGTGCAAAAAAAAAAAAAAAAAAAAGTCAATGGAACAAAAAACAAATTTCCAAAGTTAAAATATTGAGTCCTCTCCATGTTAAATGTCCTCTTTAAAAAAAAAAATATATATATATATATATATATATATATATATATATATATTGATATTGATATAAGTGAGGAATGATGAGGGAGAGTGAGGAAAAAAACAAACATCAGTGATGAGAGAGAATCATTGATTGGCTGCCTTCTGTACACCCCACACAGGGGTCGAGCCTACAACTCTGGCATGTGCCCTTACCGGGAATCAAACTGTGACCTCCTGGTTCATAGTTCACACTCAACCACTGAACCAGGCAAACATCTCTTTTTTAAAATGAATACCACAGAATTACCTAATCTGACCATGACTCCAACATGCAATAGTTAAGATCACATTGTTATTATAATCTTCTATGCTCCTTTCTCTACACCTGGGTTTTTTTATTCCTATGACCATCGGGCCACCATTCCTCCTGCCTATCACTATTACTGTGATCTACCCAGCCAGTTTCTCCTGGATATATTGCTAATCAATCCAGCCCACATCTCTGCTCATGGGGCAGCATTGACAACTTCAATGCTCTATTTTTCACACTGTTAGAGCAAAGCAGGGCGAGGCTTGTAAGACAGTCCTTACAACATCTGCAGTAGAGCACAGTAATGTCTTAGGCCTCCATATTCATTCACCATTGGTTCACGCAGAACAGCTTCCAGTCCTGCAAGCTCCACAGATGGTAAGTGCCATACACAGGTGTACCATTTTTAAAAATCTTTTGCAACATGTTTCTACTGTACCTTTTCTTTGTCTTAATAAATTTAGATTCACAAATACTATTGGGTAACAATTGCCTATAGCATGCAGTACAGTGACATGCTATACAAGTTTGTGGTCTAGGAACAATAGGCCACACAGTAGAGCCTAAGTGTGTAATAGGCTCCTGTGGTTGGCAAACTGCAGCTCACGAGCCACATGTGGCTCTTTGTTCCCTTGAGTGTGGCTCTTTCACAAAATACCATGGCCTGGGCGCTTCTATTTTGAAGAAGTGCCTTTAGAAGAAGTTTAAGTTTAAAAAAAATGTGGCTCTCAAAAGAAATTTGAATCCTTGTACTGTTGGTATTTGGCTCTGTTGACTAATGAGTTTGCCGACCACTGGGCTACACTATCCAGGTTTGTGCAAGTGCACTCTATGATGTCCCCACAATTATGAAATTGCCAGAGACACATACTTAGAACATATCCCTGTCATTAAGTGACACATGACTACAAGAAAAAAAAATGCTGTAAATGAGGAAAAATTAATTGAGGAAGAACCTGAAGCAGAAATGTAAATGAAGGGTAAATAACTCTACTGATAAGGTAGTTATATCCAAGAAACGGAGGGGATCTAAAAATATAACCAAAATGAAGAAAATCTGTCTCAATGTCAAAGAATAACAGATGTGCTTACTCTTGCTATAGGGATTTGATCCTCCCTGTTGCAACATATCTAGAAAGGAGGTGGCCATCACAGAGAGCAGCTCACTGCCACTGGAGATGATGAGCGTTTACAGGAAACAGCACACCTACGGTGGAGATCTAAGTAGAAGCAAAGGCAAAGACTTGGAAACACTTAGTTTCCGTTCCTTCCCAGCCTGAGTTAAATAATATACTATGTGATAAAACACTTACCTGCATTGATTTCTATGAGAGCACTTATCAAAACACATTGTAATCATCTACTATAGCCATAACCACTAGGTTGTACACAACTGAGGAAGTGTACTTTTAAAAATCTGTATCCCCAGTACCTAACTCTGTGTGGTACATAATGTAACTCAATAAATAATTGGTAAATGAATGATATGTGAAAGGGGATATAAATCCTGAGTTTTATCCTGAAGGATCAGGTCAAGAAAGAATATGTGGAAATTCTAAGAACACTTATTTTGGTTCTAGATTAGATGGATATTTTAAGTACTTAGAACAAAATAAAAAGGAAGGGGTCTGTATCAATGAAGGTTTTGAGAAGAGGGCTGGATGATGTGTTGTTGGAGGGGTTATGGAGGAGAATTGAATGTCTGATGATCATTTATGTTTATTTTTAACCTAATGCTATATGTTATTACTCCTGCTCTTTGAAAAAATATTTTTATTTAAGTATAATTAGCATACAATATCCTATTAGTTTCAGATGATTCAATATTTATATACATTATAACATCATCACAACATTCTAGTTACCGTATGTCATCATACAAAGTTATTGCAGTGTTATTAGCTACATTCCTTATGCTGTACTTCACATCCTCATGATTTATTTGTTTCATAGCTAGGGTTTATACTTATTAATCCCCTTTACCAATTTCTCCATTACTCTAACTCCTCCCCACTCTAGTAACTACCAGATTATTTTCTGTATCTAAGTCGGGTTTTGTTTTGTTTTGTTTGATTATTTTGTTTTTAGATTTTATATAGCAGTAAAATAATATGGCATTTGTATTTTTCTGAGTTATTTCACTTAGCTTAATACCCTCTAGGTCCATCCATGTTGTCACAACATGGCAGGATTTCATTTTTTAAATGGCTGAGCAACATTTCATTGTATATATGCACCACTCTTCTTCCAATTGTCAATGGATGGACACTTAGGTTGCATCTATATCTTGTTTATTGTATATGGTATCTCCTTCTTTGTCTCTTGATAATCTTGGTTTTAAAGTATTTTTGTCTGACATAAGTATTGCTCCCTCGGTTTTTTTTAGAAATTTAATTTTGCATGAACTATCTTTCTCCATCCTTCACTTTCAGTCTGTGTGTCTTTAGGTCTGAAATGGGTCTCTTGGAATCAGCATAAGTATGAGATTTGTTTTCTTCTCCATTCAGCCACCATACTTCTTTTCATTGGAGCATAGGGGTACATATATCAGTTTGAATTGTTGTTTTATTTTCTTCAGATAAATAGCCAGAACTGAAGTTACTAGATCATATGATAGTTCTATTTTTAATTTTTAAATATTTTTTTCAATTTTCCTTACATTTTAAAAATTCAATTTATTGGGATGACATTGGTTAATATGATTGTAGAGGCCTTAGGTGAGGGTTTCTATGTTAAGAGATCTGTATATTTCAATGTGTCCCCACCACCCAAAGTCAAACATTCACACTGTTTTTTACAATAGTCGTACCAAGAAAACATTCTTAATACTATATGATACTGTTTCTAGTTTTCAAGAAACTAATGGGTTTTGAGAAGAAGAGAAATACTAGTTCTTATATAGAGCACTAAGAAAATGAAAAAAAAATTAGAGAATGAAGAGGAAATGTATAAGGTTTAGTTAATGTTATATAAGATACTGTTTAAAATGGTCAATAATGGGAATTCAGCCTTCATTACAAAAGATAACTAGTTGCAAAATGTTAGTTCCGTTTGTCTGTCTGTCTCTGTCTCTCTAAGGAAAGGGACAGAATGGCAGATACAAATATTAAAACAGAATTTTTCAGGGAAGTTTTGTGCTACTACTCTAAATAAAATAATTTATTTTAACAGATAATTGTATTTGGCTCTTATATGTCATCAGAAAAGTAATTTATCATAGATAATCATAGTAACAAAAACAAACAAACAAACAAATAAAAAAATCCTCAAGCTTCTTCAGCAAAAAGAAACAACAACAAAAAGATATGGTTGGAGATCAGAAAAGTCAATCAATTAATGACAAATTCATGATAATTCAAAATCTGAAAATATAACAGTCAAATCATTCTTTATGGTAATTATAAAGTTTAAAATATTGTATTTTAAATGTAAGATTTTTCAATATTTAAAATGTTACTACTTCATCAGTGCTTATTTTTATAAAATAATCATATTTCTTCCTATGTATTTTGTGAAAAGAACCAAGTATAATTAACCTATGTTTTAATCAATGTACCCTTTGAAGGTCAAATATTGAAACCTTTAGATGTATTTATTAGCTTCCTGGTGATATCTATTGAGATTGAGTTTCATAAGTATCTTTTATTGAAATGTGAAATAATTTGACCTTCAGTTGCTATCACTGCTTGATACGAAATTACTTTTTTTTTTAAAGATACACAATGTTTTGACAGATATTTTAGTCTACTCATTTTAGAGTGAACTTTTTACCTAGGGAATGTTTTACACTTATTTTATATGAATGAATCATATTCTTTTACAAACAAGGTAAAAAACACATAGTGCCTCGTGTATGTTTCAGAGAAGTGATGCCAATAGCGTTATACATATGCAAATAATAATTAAACATGAGATCTAAACACAGAGGTATTTTAAGATATAAATTTGCAAAGAAGAGCACAAGAGATATGAGTTCAGCTAAGAAATAAATGGCAATTTACAGAGTCCTCTAGGTACCACTTTAATTAGGAAGAAATGTGTTGTCCCAATAATGAGAATGACATGTGGCAAAAACATGTTCTCTTAATTGCTTGCTTTCCCTTTTAATTGGCTTTAGAAATTGTTCAATAATACAAGCAAGTAATTTCAAACACTGAACACTTGAGACTAAACCCAGATTGCATTTTGTATACTCAGTGAACATGGTGGGATTTCAGTTTGTGGAAGCAGAAATCAAGATAATCAACTGTGAAAATGTAGCAAATTATCTCTTAAATTTATGTCGGGCTGTCCTGAGGATTAAATGAGGTGAAGTCTGAAAAGTGGTTCGTAATGTGCCTGGCACCTACCAGAAACTCAATAAGGACACTGCTACAAATATAAACAATTATTTAATAAAATTTACTCTTTTGAGACACAAAAACATATATTTGGGAAAATAAGTAATTCAGATTTTCTTATCTTTAGTGAGTTTCCGAGTGGGCTACTACAACATCTAGCACACAAATATTCCCCTATCTGAACACTCACATCCACTTCATCAAACACCCCCTCTAACCCATAATAATCCCCTTTTATCCCCTTTTTTAAATGCCACTTGCACTATGCTTTACTATCAGCTACCTCGTTCTTATTCTTGTTCTTAACTATCTTTCTAAAAGGGGCCCCAGAAAGCTCTCATCCTTTTTGTGCCATGAGTGGGTGCATTAAGAAGTCTATAATTGAGAATAGTCTCTCACCAAGTCCCATCATACACCTTGATCTGACTTAAGCATTCAGAATGTAAAAAATAAAAAATAAAAAATCTGTTGTTTGTAAGTCACTCAGTCCGTGGAATTTTGTTATAGCAGCCCAAACTGAAAGAGGCAGGGAGGGAGGTTTCAATTTGAAATAGGATGATCAGAGCAAGGCTCATTGAGCAAAGGGAGGTTGAAGAACATAAAGGCATTAATCTCCTGGATATTTAAATGGAAAATATTTTATGTAAAAGAGGAAGCCAGTTTAAAAGCTAGGTTTTTTTTTCTTTTAATTTGTGTGTGTGTGTTTTGTTTGTTTGTTTGTTTTGATGTGTGTGTGTATGTGTGTGTGTGTGTGTGTGTGTGTGTGTGTTTATAATCCTTATCCGAGGATATTTTGTTTTCTCCATTTATTTTTAGAGAGTGGAATGGAGAGAGAGAGGAAGAGAGAGAGAAATCAGTGTGAGAGAGACACTGATTGGTTGACTCCTTCATGTACCCTGACCTGGGCCAGGGATAAACCAGCACGCCAGGTACATGCCCTTGATAGGGAATCAAACGCATGACCCGTGGAAGCTCTAATCACTTAGCAGCACCAGCACACCAGCCAGGGCTAAAAGCCAGGGGTTTTTTGATAAACAGCAAGGAAGCTATTGCATCTAGAATAGAGTGGAATAGTGGAGGGGCGGTTAGAGACATAACAGTTGCCAGATCTTATATAAGCTCAGAGGCCATGAAGGACATATCCGATGTTGCTTTCACAAAGGGGAAAGGGGAGTTATGGGAGGGTTGTGAGCAGAACAGTTTAAGATCTGAATTACATGTGGAAGTAGCACTTTGTTTGCTACGTTGAGAACAGAAAACCCTGGGGATGGGTGGGATGGCAAGGATGAAAAAGGACCAATATTTTCATTTTATTTTGTATCCATATAATCAATGCCATGATCTATTCACTAGGAAATCTACTTGTTCTACTTTCTAGATCATGTAAGTCTCAGGTCATATATTTCTTTTACTGCATTACCTGTTGCCATTATTGGTCACTACAACAATCATCTAAATCACCTTGTCAATAGTTCAACATCAAAGATTCCTAATTCATTTTACTGCACTGATATTTATGTGGTATTCCATCCTGGCCATAATCGAAATCCTAGAAACACAAAGCATATCTCATCTCTAAGACTGTGAATTTGTTCCAATATCTCTCCTTAAAAGTTCTTATCTCATCTTCTAAAATCATTACAGCTTTTAAACTAAGTCCTCAGAATTGACACTGATAATATGTTCCTTCAATTCATCAAAATTGTCAGCATTCCTTAGCATCATAAAATTATACCTTGATACAAACTCCAGACTCGGCTATCACAAACACACAGTACCATCCTCGTCAATTTATTATTGTCATTTCCCTGCTTGAAAGCCTTTTTCCATTCAATTTACTAATTTCTCAAGGCCTTTTCTATGTTTTACCTTTTCACGACTCTTTCTCTGTCACTTCAGGTGAATAGATCGCTCCTTCCATCAGGAAATTAGCTGGCTGACACACAGTTAATGAGTACCAACTAGGTTTCTGGCACTGTATCAAATGCTGGGGGGGGGGGTGTCAGACTTCACTCACTAACGAGTGTGTTATTACAAACTAAGGGCTCAGAAGGAAAAGGACACCATAAAATAACAACACATAGTGGAGAACCTGGTTTATCTGAGTAAGCAGGAAGCTGTCAAGTGGCTGATAGAGGCAGATGAGTAGGAATTATCTAGACCAGTGGTCGGCAAACTCATTAGTCAACAGAGCCAAATATTAACAGTACAACGATTGAAATTTCTTTTGAGAGCCAAATTTTTTAAACTTCTTATAATGCCAATTCTTCAAAATAGACTCGTCCAGGCCATGGTATTTTGTGGAAAAGCCACAGTCAAGGGGCCAACGAGCCGCATGTGGCTCGCAAGCCAGTTTGTCAACCAGGAATCTAGACAAATGAGTCTGGGGGTGAACAGGCATTCCAACCGATCTTTATAAGCACTATGTTCACTTTACATCAGGCATCTGCTTAGATTAAATGGGTTATTTTGGTTTTACTGCATGTATGTTCCTGAGTGGATTATATGCCTGCTTTTTATTTAGGTGTTTTGTTTTTCCCTTCTCCTCCTGGTGAAATCCATGTATCATATATTTTGATGTTTTTATTTTATCACCAATCCCATAGCACTTTCAAGTGAAGATTGAGTTCTTGATAAATAATTTTAGAATCAAATTAAGACACTTAACTTTTAATCATTTGTGCAATATTTAATCTGAAGTGTTTTCTACTTTGAACTTACGGTTCAGCTAAAAACTCATCCATGTTAATTAAAGTATGGAGTGAATAATGGCTTGATTTAAAATAGAGGATCAGATTTTTAAAAATTCATCACCCCATTTTTTTTCTTCCTCTGAATTCCCACTACCAAAGCCAGAATTCCCTTTCCAGAACATTTTGTGTCCTAAGGAGATAATTCAAGAGAAATATAAAAGCATGAATCTCACTGCTCTGTTAAACAAATTAAATGTGAAATAGTGGGGGGCAGTAATTATATGATGTTACATCAACTTAATGAACAATTGTATACAGCCACTAAAACTAATAGTTATAAAACTCTTGGCATCTTCTTGAAAAATGCTTTTGGTAAAGAGAAATCTCAAAAGATAGTACTTATCTCTCCAATGATTGCTAGCTATCATGCAAAAAGTGTGTATGTGGCTGAAAACTGGATTGCAGTATGGAAAATAGAAATATGGTTTGCTGAAGTGGTCAGTTTAATATTGATATTTTTCAGTAGTTTTTTACCTTTACAATATCTGGGTAATGATATTTAGAGGGCTAAATAAATGCCTTACATTTACATAGTTACGTGGTTAATCAAAGGACGCGTATGTACATTTGAATATGAAGAACTCACTAGACCCAACTTGTGTGCCTCTTGGTCCATAAATAATATCTACAATTTTTAACTCTCATTTATGTGACCAAATCCCATCTTCCAACATTTGTTCTTTTGTTTCTATTATAAAGGATCCTTTTACCTCCTGTTTTTCTATTGGACTTAAGCTACTCATAGCCAGAAAGTCAGTTTTGGCTTCTTTTTGATATCATAAGCAGGTTTTACAAAGTTCATTTTTCTTATGTCACTGCTAAGTCATGAAAAATATTCTAACATTATTTTCCCTTTTACTGAATAAAATTACTATTGTTTTGACATTATGGTGTACTTTTAGAATCAACTATGCTAGTTTACTTAGGAAGAATAGAATGAAATTGCAACACTAGCCACAATATAGAATGGGGCAAAAGTAGGTTTATAGTTGTTCATATTGCAAACTATACAATAATTAAAATAAATAATAATAATACAAGAATAAACTCTGTGTGATGCACACTCACAACTGTAAACCTTCTTTTGCCCTACCCTATACATTGTCAAGTTCTCCAAAGAACTCTTGTTATTATTTTTTCTCTCTACATCTTTGTTTTTCTTCCTCCCCTTGGATTTTACATCGGGCTACACTGTTTACTGGAATGAAAATGATTAGCAGGTCTATTATAATTTTGAAGTTTCTTTGATTGAAAGGGAATTATGACTCTTATCCTACATAATAAAAGGATAATATGCATACCCTAATGGTGGAATGACCGGAACGACCGTTCAACCAGTCACTATGAGGTGCACTGACCACCTCTCAGTCCTTTTCCCTGGCCAGCAGGCTCCGATCGCCTGAGAGAGTACGGGGAGCCAGGGGTGGGTTGCAGGGAGGGTGGAGGCCAGCGGAAGGCAGCAGGGAAGATGGCCCTGATTGCAGGCCAAGCCTAGAAACTGTACCTGCACACAAATTTTGTGGGCCAGGCCTCGTGTATTATTTATAACTAGAGGCCCAGTGCACAACATTTGTGCAAGGGGCTCAGCCCTCACAGCCTCTTGCAGCCCCAGCTTCATCCAGAAGGACATTTGGAAGGTCATTCGACTGTTCAGTCTAATTAGTGCAGTAGCTCTTTATTATACAGGATATCTATATTTGGAACAAAATGCTATCTGATTGGCATTAAATAAATAATTTTTTTAACAAAACACATTTTTATTGTGTAGAAATATTACTTTGGCCGAATCCTGTATCTCCTAATAATATTGTTTTTCAAAAAAGCCAATCTATAGAAAATATAACTTGAACTTATTTCTATACTTGTCCTCATCCTTGCATTTCTTTCCAACTAGTAAAGGCTTGGAAACTTAATTTATTTACATCTACTTTCTTTGATATATTCACGTTACTTTATACACTGCCTTTTTATCATTAATCAAAATATTTTGCTGATATCACTCAAAATGTTCCAACACAAGACAGAACTGCATAGTAATTACATATTTTCATATACTTGGTAGACATGCAGATTTGTCGTTTTTTTATTTTTATCATAATTATATCAACTCAATGTATAAATGATACCCACTATTAAGTGGTTTAAATATATTTTTATTAAATCATTTACATTGAATTATTGAGATTCAGTATTATATAAACTCAATCAAGAATATGTAATATCTATATAGCAACATCAAAAATAATAATAAAAAAGTCTTCTCTAGGAATTTATCAAAGACTGGCTTTACAAAATAAGTAAATTAAATATTTTTAAAGGTATCTTATCTGTCAAAAATGTATTTTTTAAATATATGTTTTTACTTATATTTACAGAGAGAGGAAGAGAGAGGGATAGAGAGATAGAAACATCAATGAGAGAGAAACATCAATTGGCTGCCTTCTTCACACCTCCTACTGGGGATTGAGCTCGAAACCCAGGCATGTCCCATATCTGGGAATGGTTCATGGGTTAACACTTAACCACAGAGCCACACTAGCCAGGCAAAAATATATTTTGGAATTGGTCACATGTGTAAAATTATTTTAGTTTTATTTGCAATTTGTCATAACTCTGTGGAAACCTAATATAATATTTGAGACTTTGGGGGGAAGTCATTAGTATTTTCAAAACTATTGAATGTCAAGCCAGATAATCTACCTTGCAGAGTCTATGTTGTGAATCTGGATTAGAGAGAATGAACAAGGAAAGCTTCTTAGTGTCTCCACTTTTTAAAGCCCCTCCAAGGGGTTCTGTCCCTTTGCTCTCAGGGCTCTAGTCATTTCTTTATATATTGATGGCCATGCTCCCAAGATGTGACTGACACTGTGTCGCTAGCCAATTGAAAGAAGGGAGAGTAGTAGTCTCAAGGGTCGGGATTTCTTAGTAATAAATGTTTTAGCTGACAGAGGAGAGGTGACTACATTAAAGCTGTAAGATTCTTCAGGGAGAAACTTGAAAATGTTATGTAATGCAAAGCCAGTTTTTACTAGCAGCTGCCAAAACTGACACGGGAGAAAGGGGGTAATAGATACTACACTACTACCACTACTACCACTACTACTACTAACATATCATTACTAATGAATAGCAACAGGAGTGAATCATGCAAATGATTAGGGACTAAAATGAAGAAGAAAGTCTTACTGTAGATTCCTTAGCAGGACAGCATCACAGGGTGCCCTGGTTCCTAGAGCAACAGTGGATCCTAAATCACCTCCTGGTTCCTACCATCTGGGTTACAAGAGGCACAGCTGTACTGCAGGTCTAAATTCTCTCGGTATGACCTGGTCTATCCACTCTTCCTGAATCCCCACAAGGTCTGGTTATAACAAGGAAAATTGCTTTCTCCTCATTCCCTTGTATATTTTTCAACCAACACTCTTATTTTTTTCCAATCTAAATAAGCTTATATCGAAAGAAGCTTATCAAAATTCAGCTAAATCAAAAAGCAAGAGTTAACATCCTTAATATTGCTTAGATCTTAGTCAAAAATATCGTGACCCCAAATTTATTTTCACTAGAAGTAAAATCATCACAGAGAACTTACCTGCAAGGTGAAACACAACCTATTGCACATAGCTTTACAAATATTACCAATTCAATCATTTTCTCAATAAATCAAGTTGTGTGATTTATTAGTCCCATGATAGACTTCAAGTACATAGATATTTAATTCTTCATGCTGTAGAGAATGATTGTACTTGTAATTACTAAACACGCTGAAAACAATTAAAAGACATCATTTTAAGAAAGTCTTCAACTATATGGTATTAAGAACTGTCACCAGCAATGGTTGCCTCCTGCAAGCATTCTGACAGGGCCCGGGATGGAACCTGCGACCCAGGCCATGCCCTTGACCAGCCATCAGACCCATGACCCTTTGGTGGCTCAGGAAAGAGCCACATCTCCCAGGACCTTCCATGTATACTTTTACTGTCCTTATTTTCTGCCTCTTTGAAAACAGTTACCATTCCCTGATATTCCTCGGCTTTTCATAAATTTCTTGAAAAATATATATATTAATCTGCAGCTTCCTTAATCTTCTTTTTCTCTTAAAAACTGTGAGGTTCTATTTCTTTTAAAACTGTTTGCTATTAATTAAGTGGCTCTTGGTGAAAGTGAAAGTAAATGAAACCTTATGCTATGGACAGCATCTTAAATTAAAAAAAAAATTTCTGCTAACTTGTTGTCTAGGAGTCTCAATATTTTCTTAAAAATAGAAGGCAATATTAACAAAGTAGTGATCCAGTGTTAAA
Source organism: Vespertilio murinus (assembly GCA_963924515.1). Taxonomy (NCBI): domain Eukaryota; kingdom Metazoa; phylum Chordata; class Mammalia; order Chiroptera; family Vespertilionidae; genus Vespertilio; species Vespertilio murinus. Next base: position 56,319,085 of record OZ004704.1, read on the forward strand.
TCTGGTAACTTAAAAAGCTAATTTATCTTTTAATGTAGAGATGTTTTTATCAATTCATGCAGGAATGCTGGTCTGATATTGCCAGATTCCATGATGTTTTGGAAATACATGTCATCAGAATTTTTATATCAGACCTGCTATTCCTTTAATGTCAGCACATTATTTCTATCTGCTTTTGTAACCCTGTGTGGGCTGAACATGTCTTCAACAAGAATCCAGAGTACACAAGGCCAGCTAATGATATTTATTTTAGATACATTATTTACTTAATTATTTAAAAATGCTGAGAAGTAATTCTTATTCTTCACATTTGCAAATGAATAAACTGAGGCAGTTTTACAAGGTTAATTAGCTTGCTGGAGGCTACAATGGGGGCTGAGTCCAAGTTGTCTGACATCAATCCCATGAGACTCTGAGGAACAGTGTATGTGGTTGCTCAGTGGATGATAAAAGAAACCATACAATTATCTGACTTTAGTTTTAACCTCCTACTCATTTCTCACAATTCTATAAAATGATTTCAGCTCCACCCATTCCAAAGAAGATAGAAGTAACACTTGAAAGGGTGTTTTATTTTTATATGCAGCAAGTAAGTGTTTTTCCCATTAGACATTTCATAAATGTATTAATAATGAATGCACTGGTTGAAAGTAAGATTGTGTTAGTGTATGTCACCTATTTTTATTCTTGGAGTTTTAATGAATTTTGCTCAATAAATTAAGAATAATTTGAAATACTTAATTGCAGATATTTTGTATGACTCCAAAGATATATTAGTTGTTAGCAAAATTCTTGTTATTAAGGTTCTGCAATAAAATATTTTGTTTTATAATTGTATAAATGTATAAGTCATGTTTCTATTTTTTAAAACAAATTTGATTTCAGGGTGAAGGAATAGTGCATCTATTTATTTTATATATTACAAATAGTTCAAATAATTTATTGACCAAATAATTAGAAATTTATTTATTAGTGTCAAATATGTCTATTTATGTATGTTTGTGAGTACATGCATACAGGGGTAGGCATAGTAGGTTAAATTACCAGCCATCATTATCTAGGAGCTACCAAATAATAAAAATATTAGTAATAATAATTATAATAATAAAATAGGGTGAGACAAAAGTAGGTGTACAATTGTGAGTAAGCAAAAAAAAAGAGTTTTTTCTTGTATTATTGTTTATTACTTTATTTTCAATACAAACAACTATAAACTTACTTTTGCCCTATCCTGTACAATATTAAATAAGTAAATAATAATACAAGAATAAACTGTTTTGCATTATCTCTTTATATATAGATATATATATATAAATATATATAAATATATATAAATATATATACATAAATATATATAAATATATGTGTGTATCTGGGTGCAATTTAATATGTATGCATTTTTCTTACTAAATATGACTTAGAAAATCAATCTGTGAAATACTTTTCTGACTAAATAGACTTGATATAATCACCACCTTCTCTGGTAAAACCTAATTTCAAGCCTCCATCGTCTCAGGGCTACTGCCAAAACCTTCTACATAATCTCTTTAGTCCAGTTTTACCCTCTTCTATTCATTTCTCATGCAGGAGAATTTAAAAAAATCAAAATACATCTTCTCACTCCTGTGCTTATACTCCTTCAATAGCTTTCCATCAAACTTAACATAAAATTACAAAGTTCCACAGTCTCCTCACTGGCCCTACACAAATTTTGGATTCATTTTCTTTTCTAATTCATAATATTTGCTTAGCATGTTATTAAATAAATTCCTACTTCGCTCATAGTTTCACATGAATAAGTACCACTACCCTATATAGTCATTAATATTTCAACCTCAGTGATATTGAGAATAGGGCCAATGACTAAAATCTAAGCTCCAGGAATTAATAGCACAGAACAAAACTATTTTGTTTACTTCTGGGTCCCTAACTCTAGCCCACAGGAAGCTCTGTAAATATTAGTGTAAAGGTATACTGAAAGAATTAATATCTTAGTAAAATAGTTCCTTAAAAATAGAGATTATTGTCTAATATTAGTGTTTTATTCATCTCTTATTAAGGAAACTCCTTGTCAAAGTTAATTATAGATATCCTAATTTTCAAACCTATGTATTTTGCGTATGCATCATTTTTTTAGTTAACAAAATGTTTTTTTAGAAAATAATAAAGGTATCATTTGAATGGATGCAACTAAATTAATTGGTGATGTTTTATTTTCACCAAGCAAAAATGTTTTTCCTGGCTTGAGGGGCTGTTGTTTTCTTATCAAAGTAGGTGCCATCCATGTTCACAGTGTGATCAAGTTATTAAAGTGCCTGTCTGGTTTTCATTGACTCTATGGCATATAAAATTTGGGGAAAACCTAGAAATGTTCCCTGGGATTTTTAAAAAATATATATTTTATTGATTTTTTACAGAGGGGAAGAGAGAGGGATAGAGAATTAGAAATATCGATGAGAGAGAATCATGATCAGTTGCCTCCTGCACGCCCCCTACTGAGCATGTGCCTGCAACCAAGGTACATGCCCTTGACCGGAATCAAACCCTGGACCTTTCAGTCCACAGGCTGACGCTCTATCCACTGAGCCAAACCGATTTCAGCTCCCAGGGATTTTTAATAGTGAAATGCCTTTATCCTTTTATTAATAAGCACATAACTTTCAACAAGAAATCCCCAAAGAGGAGAATAAACAGGTATCTAATATGAGATTGTTCCTAAATTCTTATAAATGAGAATCTTATAATTTAAACAATTGACTAATTTTACTATGATCTACTTCTTGTGTAATAAAATATATCTTAATACATTAGTACTTAGGAAACTTGTATAATTTTATTTTATTACTCTTAAGCATTATTGAACATATGAATGTTAATTTACCATGAGTTGATATCTTCAAAGTTTTGTCAACCTACCGTAAATATGATTGCATTAGGGAAGTGATATTTTCATAAACTTAGACGTAATATTGATTAGATAAGCACTGAAAGAAGAATAAACGAATGTTGATATTTTTTTCTTGAGATATTTAATGGCAATAACATTTTCTAAGTGGTACAAAAATGAATTTAATGTATACATATTATTTATAAGTCTGCATAGTTGAATGTAAATAATGACATTATCTCAAATATTAAAACCATTTCAAATGGTTTAACCAAAAAGAAAAAAAAAATGTTTCTTATCTCAACTAACTGGAAAACTAGGCCTTAGCCAATAATGTCATTGAAGACCTTTGTTTCTTTCCTAGCTCTGCTGTTCTATTCCCTCTGTTCTCCCAATTCTGGTAACCCCTTAGTAGCAAGATGACTGCTTGTGAAAGAGTTTTGTTCTTCTTTTTACACCTAATGGGAATGAAGGAGAGAAAAGAGCATCTCCAAAATAAACTGTGCATGCTTTCTTTCAATTTTATTGAGCCAGATCATCACATGACCATTATTGGAGTAATATCAGCTTCTAGGAAAATAACAAACTGGCTTCAATTTATCAAGATAACTTTCCTCCTTGACCTTGCAGAACTGGAGACAGGGTGAAAACAGATATTTCGGTGTGCTTGCAATAAAATATTTGGGACACAGCATCTGTATTGTGTTGATTTAATAACAAAATAACATCAAGAACTGTCAAATTAGGCTTTTTACTAAAAGCTTCTTACCCCAATTATAACCATAACGCTTCAGTAGTTGTACATTTTCATGACTAAAGGTGAGAGTACAAGCATATATGCGCTCCCCTTCCTTTAAAAGCATTAACCTCCAGAACATTCTTTAGTAACTATCTTACACACTAATCTCTCTTCACTGTCTGCTCCTGAGAAACACATTTTGCAAAGGCTGTTGTATAAAATTTTCAACATAATATGGTTATAGAAGAGGAAGAAAATATATAATTCATTGTATAATTCATTATTGAGCCAATAAATTAAATCACATATATCTTATAATTTTTCTGAGATGATTTTATAGTAACCTATTTCACAAAAATACAATCACCTGGATTTTTACCAAATACTATATTGTGATCAACTCCCCAAATTTAAACTAATTTTCATTCCTTTTTCTAAAACTGCTTCATTTACTATAACATCAACATTGCATGTCCATTACAAGTAAAATTATTTATGAACTTATTACACAAATAATGGTATTTACTTTTATTATCTTTGTAAAATGTTTTGATAGATCTTACCAAAAGGATCACATCTTATTTTCAAAGTTCTCTTTGTCATTTATGTTGACATTTTTTCTTCTATGAAGCTCTGGTAATACTTGAGGCACATAAAGAGAAGAATGTTAATGCTTATGCTCAAGACATTATCTTATTCAAAGTCCCACAAACATTGTCCATGTGATTCAATACAATCCCCAACTAGCTTATTCTGGGAGCATGACTTGTGACATTCAAAGCATTTTGGCTATTTGTAGAAAATATCTCATTTCAATATTAAGTGATAGTTCATTTAACAAAACATGAGCTTCATTTTAATAAAAATTATCAAATATAGCTGCAACTGGTTTGGCTCAGTGGTAGAGCATCGGTCTGCAGACTGAAGGGTCCCGGGTTCGATTCCGGTCAAGGGCATGTACATTGGTTGCGGGCACATCCCCCGGTGGGGGGTGTGCAAGAGGCAGATGGTTGATGTTTCTCTCTCATTGACGTTTCTAGCTCTCTATCTCTCTCCCTTCCTCTCTGTAAAATATCAATAAAATATATTTAAAAATTTTTTCAGATATATGGGCATTTCCTCAACCTGATAAAGGAAAGCTAGGGACTATTCATAGCCTTTCTTTCTTTCACAATCTTAATTGGGAAAGAGTGAATGGTTTTCCTGCTAAGTTTAAGAATAAAGAAAATGATTTCTACTCAACATTATATGTGCACTATGTAGTTCAAAAAATGAGAAAGAGAAATATAGCACATCAATTTTGGAAAAGAAGAAATAAACTATTTTTATTTGGAAATGTCATGATCATCTTTATAGAGAATTATATGGACTCTACCAAAATATTATAAATAATAATTGCATCTAGCAAGTTTGTAGGATACATGATTAATATACAAACACAATTATAGCAACTTACTATATGCTAACAAAAAGTCAAAAGTTAAAAATGAAAAAATACTTTTTAAAATGCCATGATAATTTAAAAATAATTAAGGATGAATATGACAAATATTCTGAATATCCTATGCACTAAAATTGATAAAACATTGCTGATGGAATTAAATGAAGAAAATTTAACTACATGAAGAAAAAGGTGGCATTAATATATTAATGTTAAACAATTTTACTTATATTGACTTAATAGATTTAGTGTAATCATAATTAAAATCCCAGTAGACCTTTTGTAGATACAGACAAGGTGAATCATTACAAGGCAGCAGTAATCAAGACAGGGGATACTGTGGAAAGATGACAAAGAGATCAATAAAAAAATAGTGAATTAACAAATGGACCTATATAGGTGGCTAAGTTATTTTTAACAAAATGCAAAGGTGATTTTTTGGGTAAAATTTGCCCTTTTGGTAAATGTAAATTTTGTTATCTTATAAATTATCTCTATCTATCATCATCCATATACAAACAGATTTTGATCATATACATATCTTAACTCAAACTGAATCATAGACCTATGTGTAAAACTGAAGACATAAAATTTCAAGAAAAATATATAGGAGAAAAATCTTTATGACCTTGAAGTAGACAATTTTTAAACATCAAAAGTGTCATTTATAAAATAAAAAAGTGATAAATAAATTTCATCATAATTAAACTCTTAGAAAGAGTTCTAAGAGAAATTTTCTTCAAGTTCAAATCACATACTTGATAACCCATAAGCCATCAAACATGTGCAAAAATTGTGAAGAGACACTTAATGAAAGGCAAATGGATTGCAAATAAGCATCTAAAACATGGTCAACACTATTACTCATTAAGAAAATTTCATTGAAATCTACAGTGAAATACCACTATACACCTACCCTCGGTTCCAATAATTACAGGCTGCTGTTGTTTCTTGTGATTAAGCCCCTATAGAGCAACACTCCCCCTTGCTAGTGGAAAGGTAAAATGGTAGTATGTGCAAACAGCTTGGAGTTTTCTAAAATTTAGATGTAGGTCTCAGTCTGATCAAATAATTGAATTGATACCTTCTTCTCTGGGAACTGACCTTTAGACCACTTCACAATGGACATCCCCTTTCACTTAAAGCACATTCCACTTGCTAAGACTATTATCCTTCCCCTCTGGACCTTCCCAGAATCTGGACCTGCCCAGAGAGTTTTCCATCCTGAAAAAGCTCACCTATAGTGCTTTAAAACCTCTGACTTCTTGTCCCAGCACCAAATGCTAGGGTCACAGAAGGAGAAACACATGAGGCTGAAAAGTGTAAAGAATCATGAATGTATTAGTTCATCTTGAAAACCTGCTGGGCTGGTGCCATTTGGGGGCGTTTGGTGCCAAAACCTAGGAGGGTTCCCAGGGGAAGGAGAGCCATCACCCTGATTTGCTACTCCGGGAGAAGCAGGCAGTAGCAGCTGGACCTAGGCTTACCTGTGGATCCTACTCCGGTGACCTGGCTGCTGGTCTCTATTAGGCCTCCCTTCCCTGTGAGACCCCCTCCCCCAAGTCAGCAAGGAGGATGCCATTTCTGAAACCTCTCTTTCCCATTGCTCACCAGCACTCAACACCAGCTCATTTATCTCCGGTAAGTAACAATTGGATCATCCTCCTGGATTTCTGATCCGACTGTCTCAGACAGAGGTCCTAAAGCTAGGCCACAAATCCTCTTCAGTCTGGCCGGGCCCACAGGATCAGTGCCGCAGTCCTCACTGCAGGGATTGCCCACCACACTGTCTTTCTCAATCTGGAGCCTGACTAGACTAGATGGTGGGGATACCCTCCCTCTAGTCTTGCTTCCCTGAGGCTCCCTTTGTTGCTTGCCTGCACTTTCTAATTTACACCACAGGGAATTCTTTTCATCCCCCCTCCCCTACCCCCTTCAAGAAAAACACAAACAAACCAAAAACAACACTCTTCTGTAATCTTAACACACTCGGCCTTTCCAGGGAGGTCATCCTTCACTAACCCCTCTGCCAGCCTGGTCGTAGGCAGCCATCTTGTGAAAGTATGAGAGTCAATTTGCATATTACTTCTTTATTATATAAGAATACTATAGGATAAAGAAATTAATGCAAATAAATAAAGAATAAATCATTAATTATCTCTCTCAAATAGCATAATGAAACCATAGGGGGGGAAATAGGCAATATAGATTGACAGGATTTAAAACACTTAAGAAATAGCATGCCATTTCAGAGCATCATGTACATCAAGTGCTAATATATACTACTGTGTGCTGCTACCTGAGTGAATCATTAATATATTTTAAGTATGTATGAAGTTTAAGGTTCCCTACTGAGTTCATCAATGTACTTTATTGGAAACCATTATTTCATCCACCCAAATGATACTCTGAGTACACATTAAACAACTCTAGAAAACTACTCAGTAAATATTTGTTAAGTACTGCTTGAAGTCTTTAAAACAACTTTAAAATGTATAATTAATTTTAAATTGTGATACTTTGATCCCGTAAGAATTAACAGTCTCACATCAGCTATTTAAAAGCTGCCACTTAGGTTACCTATAATATTTACTTCTTGTCTTAAAATATGATTTCTCATTCTCCCATTGAGAGCTTGCCTTGTAATTTACCCTTGAGTATGAATAGTGTTTAGTGATGGTATCTTGATGACCTCCCTGGGTATCCTATTAGATTGCCTCATTGACCTCATGACTAAGAATTTCTTCATCTTATCTAGCTTAAGCATTCTCTCTTCATGTTTTGGGCCATTACTTCTTGTCTTACCATCTTTAACTATTCTGAGTAATTCATCCCCTCAGGAATTTTAGCTACCCATAAATATAAAAAGAAAAGGGCATATCTCATTGCCTGACAGTTTGTGAAAATTGCAACAACTCTATTCTAGAGAAAGCAGCACTGTAGGGCATGCAGAGAGCTCACTGGTGAAGGGGAAAAGCCCCGGTTTGCTGACTTGAGGGGAGGTCACCGCATTTTATATGCATAGATTCCCAAAGCCATTGTTCACTTACCAAACAGGTAGTGCTTTAGTTTATGGCATTAACTCTTATTTTATTTATTGTCTCTTTGCACTGTATCCATCTATAATGCTACTTTTCTTTAAATAATGATAAGAAAGCAAGGAAGATAGTATGAGGGATGTCACAAAGAATTTCTATTTTCCTTTTTGGCCAACTCTCTCTTGGTTCCATTTTCTATTTGCCAAAGGATTCTTTTTATTTTGTATATAGATCTTAATAAATTTAAGAGTCCTTAGTATTTAAAACAAATTACTGATTAGAAAATATTTTGTTTGAAAAGTTTTGTGATTCTCTCAAAAATTTCAATGGATTACAAACGCTTTTGAGAAGTTTCCAAATATAAAAGCTTAAAAATATATTATGTTCCCTAAAAACACTATGCATGTATTTCCTAACGTAAAATATTTTCCTGGAAGAGTAGGTTTTAAAGTACCTAAACTCCATTGCTTATCAAATTTCACATGATACAAATTAATCCAAATTGATAATATCAGAAAATGAAGTCCCCTGGCATTTAATACTCACTTTCTTATCACCTAGCCCAGGTCCAGAAACTTTATGAGTACCTTTCTCAAATCTCTTCTTTTTAAGACTGTGGTAAGGACATAAAATCTGTATCTGCCCTTCATGCAGTTAGTCTAATAAACTTTGCTCTGCTTGCTTAACAGGTTTTTGTTGTTGTTGTTGTTAAGTGGTCTTTTAAGATGTTGACAGGTGACATTTGTTTACCACAAAACTCATCTAGTAACCATCCTGATTTTGAGAAATCAAACCGATGTAAAATATTTTATGCTATTTATTATCAGGACGGCTAGAAGATAATGCATTTTTCATTGGTATCAGATATTTTTTATGCCCATGATTTAATTTTTGTGTCATGTTATAGGTTGAGTTGTGTCCCGCTACAATATTTGTTTAAGTCCTGGTGATTGGTGCTTGCAAATGTGACCTTATTTGAAAATAAGGACTTTATAGATATATGCATGAACATGTTAAAATGAGAATATATTGGAAAAGAATGGCCTCTTATCTAAGTACTGACATCCTCATGAGGAAAAGGAATTCTGCCTTGAGACTGTAGTATCAACTCTTGCCCAAGTTTCCAGACTGTCTTTTTGTTTTAGAGATTTCAAACTTGTCAACTCCTAAAACAATTGTTTAAAACAAATCTTCTCATAGATATATGGATGGATATTAGATAGATAGATAGATAGATAGATAGATAGATGACAGAGAGATGATATATAGACATAGAGACAGATAAATATAGATATAGGTATAGATATAGATGTAGACATATATATATATAGATAGATATACTTTCTATTTGTTTTGCTTCTCTGGGGAATCCAGACTAATACATGTTTTGGTATTGGGGAGTGGTATGCTGCTGTAACAAATACCTAAAAATGTGGAAGTGGCTTTGGAATTGAGTAATAGGAAGAGACTGGAGGAATTTGAGGTACATAACAGGAAAAAAAAGTCTAGATTGCTTTGGAAGAATTGTTGTTGGTAAAATATATGTACATTAAAGCTGATTCTGGTGAAGACTCAGAAAGAAATGAGGAGAGCTATAGCGAAAGCTTCTATCATTTTAATATTTCACTACGAACAAAATGGTGCTGAAAATATGAGAAGTATTTTTTGTGATGTCTCAGATGGAAATGAAAAGTACGTTATCAGACATTAGAGAAATGGAGATTCTTGTTATAAAGCAGCAGAAATTGGCTAAACTGTCTTCTACTGCTGAGGGGGGAGGATAACTTATGATTAATTTAACTGAGATACCAAAGGAAAGGGCGGAAGGTGCAACCTGGTGTCTTCTTGATGCTCTTTCGGAGCTTCTGGGAGGAAACAACTCATCAGCACCATTATTGGGACTTCCAGCCTCCAAAACTGTGAAAGAATACATTGCTGTATGTCTTTAGTGGTAATTTTTTTTAAAGAAGCCCTAGAACACTCATGCATGATCTATTTGGAGACAGTCTCATTGGAAAGCCTAGATCTTAAAGGAAGAGTTAAAGGGGAGAGATGGTATAGAGTAAGGAAGTATGACATGATTTATGAAAGAAAACATTAATAAGTAGGACTTTATTAAAATGAAAATTTGTTATGAAAAATTACCTATCAAGAAGTAAAAACACAAGACAAATAATTAAAATACTTGTTAAAGACAAATTTGATAAAGAACTTGTGTTCAAAATGTTCAAAGCATGCTTAAAATACACACACACACAAGAAAATAAACATGTGAATTAAAAAAGGGGCAAAGGTCCTAATAGACACATCACCAAAGATTTGCAGGTGGCAAATATGTATCTGAAATAATACTCAACAGATATGTTATTAGGCAATTACAAATCAAAAAACAAGAAACCAAAACACATATACTAGAATGGCTAAATTTTTTTAAAAATTTTTTTAAGCAATGCCAAATGTGAGGATGTAGCACCACAGAGAATTCTCATTAGAAGCTGCTGAGAATGCAAAATGTTTCAGTCATTATAGGAGACAATTTGCAGTTTCTTTCAAAGGTAAGCATAATCTTACTATGTAAGATTGTGCTCCTAGATATTTCCCCAAATGAGCTGAAAACTTGTAACCATACACAAAAAGAAAATCCTGTGCATGGGTGCTTAAGGCAACCTTATTTATAATTGCTCCAAACTGCAAGCAACCAAGTTTTCCTTAAACAGATAATGGAGAAACAAATTGTGGTATACCTATCCAATGCACCATCACTCGGCAATAAAAAAGAAATGTGCCTCAGGCCACAAAAAGATATGGAGGGCGTCGGGGAACCACAAACGCCAATTGGTGAGGGAAGGAAGCCAGCCTGAAAAGGCTACTACTTCATTTTTCAAACCATATGACATCCTGAAAAAAGGCAAAACTGTGGAGAAAGTAAAAAGATGAGTTTTTGCCAAAGGTTTTAGGGGCACAGGATGGGATGAATAGATGAAACACAGCGGTTTTCAGGGCAATGAAAATATTCTGTTTGATGCTATAATCTATAATGGTGGGCGCATTACATTATGCATTTGTCACAATCCATAGAACTTGACAACTCAGAGTAAGCCTAAACAAATATTATGAATTTGAGTTAACAAGCATGAATAAATATTGGCTCATTAATTGTAACAAATGTACCATACTAATGTGAAATATTAATAACAAAGGAAACTGCAGGGGAGGAGGGCATATGGAAACTACATGCTCGAATTTTCTATAAATCTAAAATTGTGCTAAATTATATTTATTAAGTAAAAGAAATTTTTCAAGTGGTCATAAAAAATGACATACTTAAAGTAACTCTATGTTCCTTATTTTTAAATAATTATTTATTTTAAATTTCCAATTTAAAACACATACAAATATCAGTCTAGAGATAGGAGTGAGAGAGAATTATGTGACTGTCTCCTTAGAGCAATCCATGTAGAATAAGTCAATGATAAAGTTGTGCTAGTTTAAAATATATACATACACAGAAATATATTTATGACATACATATAAAAATACAATACATACACATGTATACATGTATCAAGATGTATATATATTATACACATGTATATTATATTATATTATATTATATATTATATATATATAATATTATACACATGTATACACTGAATGGCCAGATTATTATGATCTCTGAATGCATAATAATAATAATAATCTGGCCACTCAGTGTATTTATATCTCAAAGTGGTACCAAAAGTATTTTAGACTTTTGCTGGAGATCAACCACCTATTTGCCCTGAACTATCCATTAGCTCGTGCAAAGGGGAAAACTGATCAGGTGCATGATTTATAGTATCTTTAATATCAAATAAATGAGAAACTCAAGAGAAGTACACTGAGTGGCCAGATTATTATGCATTCAGAGAGCATAATAATCCGGCCACTCAGTGTATATCCTGTATAATCCTATATAATAAAAGGCAAATATGCAAATTGTCCACTTGACCAGGAGTTTGACCAGCAGGCAGCCAGCCAACTGCCCATGCCCCCACCCATGCACAAATTCATGCACCAGGCCTCTAAAACACACACACACACACACACACACACACACACACACACACACACACTGAGTGGCCAAATTATTATATGTTCAGAAATTGTAATAATCTGGTCACTCAGTGTGTGTGTGTGTGTGTGTGTGTGTGTGTGTGTGAATGAGTTATCATGGAAAACTTTTAGAATCACTGGTAGTAATAAAAGATTGGCCAACTTTTTTATTGAGGTTTAGTTGGCATACATTGCATTAGTTTCAGGTGCACAGCACAGTGGCTCACCATTTAAATACCTTACAAAATGCTCACCATGCTCAGTCTAGTAACCATCTGTCACCATACAAAGTTATTACCCTATTATTGACTAAAGTTCCTATGCTGTGCATTGCATGCCCATGAAGTATTTATTTTATTACTGGAATTTTGTTCCTCTTGTTTTTAAACACTCTGCAGACAACACAGTTCCTTCCTTTTGTAGTACATATCGAATTGCTTTAGTTAAATCTCTAAAATAGCTTCAAATTGTTCTTAGTCTGACCAAATAAATAATGAATAAATAAATGTTCGATTTCATAATTTTAAAATAATCTGGAGACAGTACCAGGAATTTTAACTAAGATTTTCCTGACTGACCTAGTTTTTCAGTTTTATTAACTGATTAGCTAGTAGCTAGAACTAATTGATAGATTTAGCGGTGCAAACTTCATCACTGGAGCCAGCTCTCTGGGAATGCGTGACTGTGTAAGTAGAGTCCTTGATTAAGTTGCTGAGCTCCAGGGAGCGGGCTGGACTCTGGCTGTGTAAATATAACAGATGGCTAAGCAAACGCTGGGCTGTACCGAGACTAGGTTTACTGCAGTAATCTATGTTTGTATTGAAGACTTAAGAGGCAGGCTAACCAACTTTTTAAATCCAAACCAGGTATTGGCGACCATTTTTTTCTGTCATGAAAATTATCTTAGAATGGGTTGGAATTTGTTCAAGTCAACTTTCTCTGGAGGAAACTACACTATTAACTGTCCACAATGGTTTTGTTGTGTTTTGTGTGTTTTAAAAAGTTATATATTTTTAAAAATGGTGTGAAAAATATGGCTCAGATCCAATAAATTTGATGAGGGTTGTGCCACTTAGCATATGCAAGAATTGGTAAAGATCTTCCATTAAGAAAGCAATGAATGAATGAATACTCTTTGAAGTTTAAAGGTTATGTGTTAAGAATAACACCATGCATGCATTGGCTACCAAGGAGGATGCCAAACACTTCTGCCCACTGCCTTGGTATTGGGGTTTCCAAGGAAAACACCATGTGGCCAAGTATTCAACGGAAGAACTCTTAATGCACACATGGAGCTCATCTTGCTCTGTCTCGTCCATATGTGAGCTCTGTGTTTTCCATGTGAATAAATGTAAACCTACTTTTGCCTGCATATCTGAATTAAACACATGGGCAGGCAATGATCTCTCAATACTTGATGCCTATGATGATCTAATGCAGTATCCTGCAAATTTACCCCTCAAGAAGGTATGTCGACTGACCTTGTTAAAAGCAGAGATTGTTAAATTCTCTCCTGGAATTTCAATTCAACTTGTTAAAAAAAAAAAAGACTCAGGAAACCATATTTCATTAGCACTTCAAGTGTGGATAGAAACTGTGGTGGCAGACTTCTAAGTAACTTATAGTAAAACCAAAGCATAATTACTTTAACTAGAGGAACTGCACTGACAATAAATTGCCTGAGGAAAGCTAGTTAAAAGCAGACAGTGCTTTGCTTTTTAAGATATTCTCTTTTTATAGTTACACTGCTCATTTTTAAATAATCTGTTTATTTTGAGAGTCACAAATGATGTCATTCTTCTTCTAAACTCCTAGAGAGACTCCTGCTGAAACTCCTCAGTTAAAAGATTGCCACATGGTGCTAGTATTTAAGAATATAACCAAGGCCTCGAATGCTACCCAAGACTATGCATAAGAGGGTATGGGACCTAGACCTCCTCATTTAAAATGTCAATTCCCACCAAATAACTTGGCCAGATTAAAAAAGGATCTATCTAAAAGTCATCAAGGACCACATATGGAAGGGGGTGAGCTCCAACAGATTTGCTTTTGTAGTGGTGGTACAGTTGAAGTTACAGATATATATATATATATATATATATATATATATATATATTCATTCAGCACAATTTGTTTTAAAGGCTAGCTACCTGGTCATGCAAAAGATTATCATTGCTTTCATTGAGAAACTGATAAATAATGATTATCATCCCACATAGAAAACTTGACTTTGCTAACATTTTTTTTTCTTTCAGTTAAGAAAAAAAATGCACCCACTAATAATATCTTTAATGATTGTCTAGTTGCCAGACAGATCTGTAAGGGAGATTTAACATTTATATGAAGGAAATAACCTAGAGCGATAGATCATGTCTACTCTTATACTGCATGGTCAGCAGCTGAGACAGCCGTCTAAAAATAATTATTTTAACAGATGAGAGTCTGCCTTATATGGAGTCTTATAACCCAGACTCGTTAAAACTAGAACCTCTAATTCTTTATTATGAGGTCTAACATTATATTTTAAAGTATGCTTAATTTCTTTAGGAAAAAAAATGTTTTAAGCAAGTTATTTCTTGAATCTACTGTACCATTTCTCAGGGATTGAAAAGAAACAAATGTTTTTCTTCTGTGTGATATAATGCATCAGTAAAACTTTATGCTTTATATGTTTATTTATTGGTAGAGGAATCTCCAAATTCCTTAATTGACATAGTTATAAAGAAGAGTAAAATGCATTATAATATTCAAATTTTTACTTTACTATTATGCAGACTAACAAAGTACAGAAAGCAAATTTCCTATTCATAATATCCTATATATTAAAAGTCTAATATATTAAGTGTTCAGTCATCTAGTTGGCCATTCAACCAATCAAAGCACAATATACTAATGATATACTAAGGCCACTCAACTGCTCACTATGATATTCACTGACCACCAGGGAGCAGACACTCAATGCAGGAGCTGCTCCCAGGTGGTCAGCATGCTCCCACAGGGGGAGTACCACTCAGCCAGAAGCCCGACCCACAGCTGGTGAGTGCAGTGGTGGTGGCAGGAGCCTCTCCTGCCTCCTTGACAGCACTAAGGATGTCTAACTGCTAGCTTAGGTCCACTCCCCACAGAAGCTGTCAGTCGGACATTCACCGAGGGCTCTGGACTGCAAGAGGGCACAGGTCAGGCTGAGCCCCCGCCCCCTCCCCCGGGTCTCCACGTGAGTGCATGAATTTCGTGCATAGGTCCTCTAGTAGAAAATAAACGGGTAAAATTTACCAAATGGAAAATCTAGAATCTAAAAAAAACAAAATTAAAATTTTTGTTCCTAAGAAAGTTGCAATTGAATATATAAATTTTTAACTTTGCTTCTCTTGAAGAAAAATGATAGATAATAAAATTCAGTAAATATTTTAAAAGTTCAGTAAATACTTTTAAATATTGTCTTTCATCTCTTATAAATGTCTAAGGATCTACCTTCCTCTTTTAAGAATAATTTCTCCTAAAATTGATTTAACTCCTTTATTTTTTTAAAGTCATTTCAGAAAATAAAATAGCACCTAGCAAGTCTGTCAGTTTGAGTATTAACTCTAAAATTGTTCATGTATATTTTTGTTCAGAAATTCAATGCAAAAAATAACCTTGAAAAATTGAACATTTAACCTAATTGTGCCTTAGGTGATAAAATAAGTGAGAGTACACTATAATAGTGAGAGCTCAGAATTCCTGGTATTAATATGATCTTACCTAAAATATTTGCAGTAATGAGAATAATGAAGTCACAAAGAGAATAAGTAGACTAATTTTTAGGATAAAAATTAAATCATTAGTGCCAAAAACGGTTTGGCTCAGTGGTAGAGCGTCGGTCTGCAGACTGAAAGGTCCCAGGTTCGATTCCGGTCAAGGGCATGTACCTTGGTTGCGGGCACATCCTCGGTAGGGGGTGTGCAGGAGGCGGCTGGTCGATGTTTCTCTCTCATCGACGTTTCTAGCTCTCTATCTCTCTCCCTTCCTCTCTGTTAAATATCAATAAAATATATTTTTTTAAAAAATCATTATGTAATACCATAGAAATAATTGAGATAAATGGAAAAGAAGGAAGCAGACATTAAAACTGAGGTCAGAAGAAGGGGACTGACATGTAGGATCAGTGATGAAAATTTTCTAAATACATGAGTCACACTGACAGGTTCTGTCTTTCTCTTCCTCCTTTCCCCTTCCAACGCACATGGAAAATAATACTTTGAAATTCTTCCTTATCCTTCTCACTGTTTGAAAACAATGTTGTCTTGATTACACTGTGAAATTATTACTAATGGAATATTTGCCTTGCTGAGAAGAATCATGGGTTCTTAGAGGAGAGTTTCCCCCCTGATTTCTGTGACTTGAAGTAGTATTTTCCTATTGGAGGGGTATGCAGCAAGCCTGGAAGCAATGCACTTCTCAGCTGCTGAAGGAATTGCAGCACAGATTATGCAGGGAGCTGGGGAAGTACAATTTACTTGCATTTCTGTTATTTTTTTTTTTAAGTGAAGCCTTAAATCCATTTAAGCTGGCTAAGTAAAGGAAGAAAGGGATTTCTTATAAGGATGTTTAATGTTACTATTGATTTCTTTATAAAATGCTTAAATAGAAGCCTTGAAACGTCAAAAAAAAAAAAGGAAGTTTCAGAGTGGCTATTAATTCAATTTGAATAAACCTTGACATTTGCATTGTAAAAGGAGCAGCCTTTGGAAGTGAATATTGGTATCTTTTCCAAGTGGCTAGAAATATAATCAGTTCTGGTCCCTAATTAAATCTCAAGGGTCATCAAAATGTCAACAAATTTCTGAACACAGTTCTCCAGACTATTTTTATTTTGGATTTCAACTTTATGGAATTGGATTACACAGTCCTTCATTAAATAGCACAATTTCATCCAGAATCCACGTGGAGCAATCACTAAGGACACCTCGCCCATACCACCTCCACACCTGCCATTCCAGTTCTTGCTCATGACTTCTCTCTGCAAGCATGAGTTACTATCTGATAGCTTTCTCTAGCTGAAAGGGACATACAGCTAAGAAGGTTGGTACTGTAAGTAGGGTGCCAGGATATAGACACCTAGTTATACCATTGTAATAGACTGGTTAATTAATTACCAGAGGAGTATAGGGAAGGCCAGACAATTTAGGCATGTCATTTGTACCAGGAAGCTGCAATTTAACCTGGTCAGTGCGCTCAGTGGTTGAGTGTCCACCCATGAACCAGGAGGCCACGGTTCGATTCCCAGTCAGGAACCTGCCAGGGTTGCAGGCTTGATCCCCAGTAAGGAGTCAGGAGGCAGCCAATCTTTATTCTCTCTCGTCATTGATGTTTTTATCTTTCCTTTCCTTCCCCTTATCCTCTCTGAAATCAATTTTAAAAAATTAAAAAAACAAAAATGGGAGCTTCAATTTGGACGCATGCCCAGTAAGGTCTGGGTGACATGGGAAAGCCTCCATGATAGAATTAAAAAAAAAAATATTCCCCTTGTAGTGCAAGGACAGACTGTGCTGAAAATCTGAACCAAGATTTGATGGTAATAGGGCTAGAGTTAAAAATAAACTAAATTCACAGCCCCAAAGTCTACTATGCTCAAGTCCACGTTCTAGAAGAGAAGAAATAATAAATTGAGACTGAGAATGGGACAATAGAATGCAAACAATTGACTATCTTGAATATTTAGATTCTTCTATAGAGAATCTGGGCCAGAAAAAGCAGCCCCCTCACCCTTGTAAGAGAACACTTCATTCCCAATTTTCTGGAAAACTGTGAAATGGTCTAAACAGAAATGATTTCGTCATGCAATAATACTTGTTCTCCTCAAGATCTGCCACTTCTTCCTCTCTGCTTCTAGCCCAATAGCTATGATCAATTATTAAAATGGTCCTTTCAAGAGAAGAAATAAATTATTCCCCAAAGAAATCTAGAACTGTACCTGCAAGAGAAAACATGTGGCTATAGACATCAAAGGGACTGAGACACAAGGGTGGAAAACATAACTAGATATGCAAAAGTTTAATAATTGGAGTTACTCTTTTATGACTCAGTGTGTAACATCCTGGCAAAGATTTCTGGATCTGTCCTAATATATTAGAAGCATTATCTATGAAAATAGGAAACACTGATATACAGTAAATTAAGTGGAGAACTGTTAGTAGGTAGCATATTGAGGAAGAGGTCAAATAGTTTACATGTAGGGCATGCTCAAATGGACCTGTTATGTAAGAACAAAGAACACACCAGCTGGCGGGTGATAAGAAATGTTGAAATGTGGGGCTCTAGCATCATTGGTGCATGAAGTGATGATTGTCTTTTGAAAGCCAAGGTTAATGTTAGGAGGTGCTGCTATCACACTGGGCTCTCTAGTGACAATGTGGCTGATGAGATCTGAAATAGTAGAGGCCAGGTGGCAGCATTTGAACATCATAAACAAGGTCTAGGTAATGGCTGCATGGCAGAAATGATAGAGTGGCAAGCACGTAACCTTGATCCTCAGGAATCTGAGCAATGGGCAGTCACCATGGTATTCCTAGGAACAAAATATATGGACAATCAATGAGGATATTGCTTGGCTTATATAACTAAAATTAGTAAAAACAAACAAACAACAACAAAAAACCAGAACGCTAATGACAGTCACAGTGAAGGAAAATCACTATCCATAAGATAGTGGTTTTTAATATAAGTCTGTGTGGAGGAAGACTCACCTCTTACCTTTCTAAGTTCTCTGGGAGGTTTAATAGTTAAATTAAGATGAGATAGATTAACAAGAGAAAAATGACCAAACTTCATTTATATGTGCACATCTGTATTTATACATTACAATCAAAGGAAAGGGATGTAGGTGAAATACATTGGTGATAGATTAAGGAGGAGGGATAAAGCAAAGCAGGGAAACCTCTGATATAGGGTAAAAAGTGAAATTATGGACACGTGCTTCTTTTACGTAGGTGGATACAGAACAGTTTTATATAATTAACAGTTTACAATGAACTTGATAACAGTAACAATGAGGGAATGTCTTGGTGCCATTCATTGTACCCCGAGGGTTCCGGAAAAAAGGGAAGTTATGAGTTACCCAGACCTCTCCAGATATGTTATCTTAGAAGCAAAAAGGCACATGGGCTCAGTAAAGACCTAAGTTGATCTTTGTCAGGGAAAAGACTGGCCGAGGACATGACTTACCCACTATAACCTGCTTGTAGTTAAATATTTAATTTTCATACCATCTTTTATGGTTATTTTAGGTCTCTGAGTTTGTAAGACTGCCATGCACGACTCCCCAGAGCTTGTAATTAGAATGTGGCCCTTTCATCCACAATTACCAGAAACTGCTGGACTGTTTGAAACCTGGAATGACCCTGAAAAGGCACAGCAATGTGCAAGAATGGGTATAATACCTTGTAGTGTAGACTTTGAATCATCAATTATTATATAGTGCTATGTGTGTGAGTACATGGGTCTGTGGAAATAGAAGTGGCCTCTCTTACCATCATTACTGGTTAAGCATTTGGGAAATTTATGTTGTTATGGCAGAATGCACAGGAGAACGATCAGCCAGCACTCTGAGGGAGGAATGTTTAACCTTTATTCCCCAGATCTGCTAGTCCAGGGGAATTTCAGATCCAAAGCCTGAACTGAACTCTGGGGAGGCTCTGACCAATATAGATCCTCCTGTAGTGGGCTGAGGGTCCCCACAGCTCTGCCCAAGTCAGTCTTGGTGGGGCCTTGGGGCATGCTCTTCAGCTCCACCAAGTCAGCTGTGGTGGGGCCATGGAGTTAGGCTCTGCAGCTCCTTTCAACTCAGTCAGAGTGGGGAAGTAAGACTATAGTTTAACCAGATGCTGAACTAGTTTGCAAACCCCTCACCCCAATTTTCCTTTCAAAGTTTTATAGCTTTACAACTTTAAGCTTTTAAGGACTTGAAGTTGTGTTTTCAGTAATGGGGGCAATAATTCTACCAAAGCGAATAAGGGCTTTGATAAACCAAAATCTTTGGCTCATACCTGGTCAACTAGAGCTCTTCATGATGGTAGAGTGACAAGCAAAGAAAGTTCTCTGCTGGTGTCCTTAATTGATCTTGATTATCATGAGGTGATTGTAAGGCCCCAAGACCCCCGGTGAGTCCAACAGAGGGGGCAACGACCCCAAGTCAAACGCCGAGACCGAAACTTGATGCAAAAAGCAGGAGGTTTTATTAGTACAAGCGCAGCGCAGGGGCTTCTCAGGCAGACAGCAACAGTGCTGGCTGACTGGGAGCGCCGAGTAACTGCAGAACATGAGTTTATAAAGGCAAAAACCACACGCAGGTGGGGTTACACATGGAGGGGGAAGAAGGGAACAAAGAAATTCCAAGAAGGGGAGCTGGGCTCGTTAATTACATGTTTTATAACAGGGTCTATGCTTAGTCAACAGTCCCATCTGGTAATCTTGCAAGCCCCTTTGTCTCTCCCCTTCCCATTCCTCTGGGTAAGTCCTCAGGGTAGGGAGTTTCTGGGGACTGATTTCATTCTTGCCTAATCTTCAACCGTAAAGAACTGACCTCATCCCTGTCTAATCTTTAACCGTAAAGGTCACATCCTGGAACAGGCAGTGGGGAAGGTCAATTCCTCAATCTTGGGGCCCTACATGATAAGGTTGCTGCTAAGTGTTTTGTTTTGTTTTTTGTTTTGTTTCTATAGTTCCAGCCTAGTGATAGAAGCACACGTGGACAACAATCATAGCCAGAAAAGAGCATAGTGTTGGAGGGCCTCGAACACCCTTACCAGGTTATTTCATTAGGAAGTAAACCTAAATGATCAAAAATTAGTGGAGTCTAGAAAGGATGATAGAGGACAGAGAGTATGTAAAGCATGGTAGCAACCATACTTAGTAAAAATTGCGGTTTGAATTTCAACCCTGCTATTCTGGCTTTGGCACTGGCTTAACTGGTACTTGCTTAAACAATAGGGTAGTTGCCTCAGGTTCCGATTGAGACCTGTCAGTTGAGGTAATTTTCCTGTGCCTGTGGACCAGGAACACAGGAGATCGATTCCCACTGACTCAGTAGCTTCAGGAGTAGAAACTGTAGATAACCTTTAGAGATTAACCACTGAGCTCTGCTTCTGTACTATCTGCTTTCCCAAGATAGAGCCACATTCCAATGTCCAGCAGGATGTGGCTGGGAATGACCCTGCAGGCTGTTCTCAGCCTTTAGAATTTAGAATTCAGAACAAAGGAAAATTTTTGTGGTTTAGACCTTTAACAGGACTGCCTACACCTGGAGCTGTGAGGTCCTGAGTGTGGACTCCACCTGTGTGCAGTGTTCTTGCGGCCATCCTGGCCAATTCAATAAATTCTTGCCTGCTTTTTGTTAATCAATCAATCAGCAGCCTACAGTGGTCTTATTCTGACCCCAGGGTTCGACCCCACAACAGTATGTACATCAATTATAGCTCCAGAAAACAGTGCAACAATGATGAGTGTAGCCTGCCCCTCTAACTATATATACTACTGTAATTATATTAATTTATATTAGTAAATATCAGTTTAGAAGAGACTCTGTTACTCCACATTCTTGCTAATGGTTAATATTTTCAGACTTCCTGAATTTTTTGATAAATTATGTTGAAAAATGCTATTGTACCTACACTATTAATCTGCATTGCCTTGATTGCTTTGTGTTGTTTTTTTTTTAACTTTATTTTTATTTATTTATACCACCCTGTTTCCCCGAAAACAAGACAGTGTCTTATATTAATTTTTGCTCCGAAAGATGCGCTAGGTCTTATTTTCAGGGGATGTATTATATTTCCATGAAGTAGGTCTTATTTTCGAAGGATGTCTTATTTTCGGGAAAACGGTATTACTGATGAACCCTTTCTCACCACCACCACCACCACCACCACCACCACCACCACTCAGTGCTATCTCCCTCCCACCCTTGCCAGAGGCTAAAGCAAACAGCAATTAGCATAAAAGTGCAGAAGAGACATTGGGAGGCCAGTGGACTTTGATATTCAGCAGGGCTGAAAATCAACAAGACTGCCCTGCTGTGATTGCAATGGCTTGAGGCCTTTTCCTGATGTGATAATCTTTACATTGTGTACTAAACTTTACCTTTGATCTGCCTGTATGCATTGCTAAATAAAAAAAATGTGTATTCAGAGTGAATATAAAGCAGACAGGACCCAGTCTTGGTGTGCCTCTTCACAAAAGAGGGTTCCACCTGGCCCCCCAATGCCTTCCGAATTCAAATCTTGGGTAGCATTTTCATTTGTGGGTTAACGCCTCCTTCAGATCCTAAACTTCACCATGAAGATTGTGGCACGTCCTTGCCCCTCCTTCCCTCTGGCCATCACCACACTTGTTCTCTGTGTCTATGGGTTGTGCATATATATTCTTAGGTTAATCCCTTTTCTTTCTTTCATTCAGTTTCCCCTCCCCCGTCCCTCTGACAGCTGTCAGTGTGTTCCATGTAGCCATGCCTCTGGTTCTGTTTTTCATCACTTTGATTTCTAATAAGGAAGAGTATATTTTTGTATGTTTATATGCAATGTGTTTTTCCTCTTCTCTGAAAGAGAAAAACTATATATTATTTACACATTTTTATTGTATTATTGTTTCTTTACAGATTAGTCAGAATTATTTATATACGATTAATGCCAATCCTTTGTTTATTATTTCAAATCTATTTTTCTAGTTCATAACTTTATATGCACTTAATATAATGCATATTTTTATGAATTTCTGCCATCAATTTTAATATTGTAAAATCAAAAGTTTTAGGTCTTATTTTAAAATTGTCCCAATAACAGAAGGGTATTCACTAGGCATTTTACTGAATTTGTTAGAGTATACATTTGAATATTTTAGTTCCTAATCTTCTATTTTGAACAGTTTATTCTGCTATGTTATCTGCTATCTGCTATGTTACCTCTGTTATATATTTCAATTCAGTATACATGAGGGCCTTTTTCTGGAAAATGCTTTCTATTTCTCTGGCCTTTTTATATATTTCTATATCAGTACCATGCTGTTATCATTACTATCATTTCACGATATGCCTTGATAGCATTAAAGACCTTTAACCTTCTTTTGCTTCAAAAGTATTGTGGCTATTCTCTTTATGTAAGATTTAGAATTATTTTTGGACTATTTATTGAAATTTAAATACACATCTAAGTAATTCAGGAATAGAGAAGAAAATATAATAGCATTTTAAATACATAGAACGGTAACTGGACAAACAATGGGCCAGTGTTGTCTGTCACTACTTGAGCCAATGGAGCAGAGACAGGGTTGAATCGTATATGTGTTTATTCCAGCACTGAGGGCAGTATGGGAGAGCAGCAGATCAGCCACAGAAATCTGCTCTGCACCCCACCATAAGCCAGCTGCTTACCTAGTAAAAGTACAAAGGAAAAGTAGACAAAGGGGCAGTTTACAGATGTGCAAAAGGACTAGAGGTCTTCAGAGGGCTGAATGACATGCAAGGGTTGGGGTTACATGGGGAAACAGCCAAAAGGAGGGCCAGATGGGCAGTTAACAGGTAAGAAGGCTGGAGCTGTGCAAAGGCCTGCAGGAATGCAAAAGGGCTGGGGACCTTCAGAGGGCTGGCCATTCTGGTTTCTGCAGCAAAGTTGTTCATCTTTCCATGGTAACAGGCAGCTCCGAATGGGGAGGAAGGGCTGCATCTCCAGGTCAGCTCCAGCCAGGGCAGGATGTGCCTCCTTCAATCCGAACATGATTAATATTTCTGACAACACTGGCTGGTTCCCCAAATTCTATTGCTGCCCCCTTTCAGAACTAAGAGTATGAGAACACAACAGATAAAATCTTGTGGAATGCAACTAAGTCATAATACTTAATGTTGAGAGAGAGAGAGAGAGAGAGAGAGAGAGAGAGAGAGAGAGAGAGAGAGAAGCTAAAACACAGAATAGTCAATGCAATATTGAAGAACAAAGTTGAAGGACTGACACTGCTCACCGGATCGGTGAGCAGAGGTGTTTTCCTGGGGTCCTGTCTTGAGACACTGAAAAATGAGCTCCGTGGACCAGATTTAAGCAAAAGTGTGGACAATTTATTATGAGAAGATTCAGACTCCCCAACGGTGAGGGGGCTCAAAGAATGGGTTGCCAGCAAAGTCGTTCTAGCTGTATATATGTGCTGCAAGCCTGCTCTATAGCTATCTGTCACCATCTGATTGGTCCCCTCATTGTCCTTACTTAGCCACAGACCTGAACTTTCTCTGTTTCTATGTGTACGTACACCTTGTTACTGCAGGTCCTCCCTGGGTTTCCCATGCCTCCTGCTCGGTATCCACAAACATTTTGTGTTTTTTTTTTTTTGTTTTGTTTTTTTTGTTTTCCAGCATGGTTGGTTGGTTTCTGTTATTAGGCTTGCTTAATCCGCTATGTCTGCCCTGTCTGTTCTACCTGCCTTTGTTTCCCACTGGACCCCTGCCCTATCTGCCTGGTGTTTCAAGCTAACTTCTCTCAATGTCACCAACTTTAAGACGTAATGCAAAGCTACAGTAATCAAGACAGTGTAGTATTGGTGAAAGCCTGGACACATAGACCACTGGAACAGGTAAGGAGCCCAGAAATAGACTTACATGAGTGCAGTCAATTGATCTTTGACAAAGGAGCAAAGACAATAATTTGGGGAAAAAGACACTCATTTCAACAAATGGGGCTGGGAAAACTGATCATCCACATGTCAAAAAAAAAAGAATCTAGATACAGACCTTATAACCTTCACAAAACTTAACTCAAAATAGATCAAAAACAGTCATCAATTAGAAAGTAACTCAAATAGGCCAAAGATACCTCATTAAAGAAGATATGCAGATGTCACATAAGCAAATGAAAAGATGCTCCACACCATATGCCATACAGAATGAAGGCAGTATCATATATTGGAAATTTACAGAAGCCTTTAAAAAAGCATAGGGACTCTTGCAGAGAGGTTAAAAATATCATGGTTCTCCAAGGGAGCATGGAGGAGATATGTTGAATAATCAACCAGCATTATCTATGACAAAACAACTACAATTTTTTTCTCTATTTAAACTTAATTTGTTTACTTTCAGTAAACTTCTACAGAAATTATACTTTATTTAAATCATATCCTATTTTATTTGCTTTTTAAATGTTTTGTTATTTCACACAGGAATAAGATTTTGGAAGACTACAAAAGTGTGTCCGAGCTAAGAAGATAACTTAGCCTGAAAACTCAAGTGAGAGACCAGATTAACTGGTTGAATATGAAATGCCCTATGAGAGACCGTTTTTTTTTTGTTTTTGTTTTTTGTTTTGTTTTGTTTTTTGTTTTTTGTGTTTTTTTTTTTTTTTTTTAGCAAAGGCAGTTAGTAAAGGAGGTATATAAAATCTGTTGTAAAAGAAAGAGTGAGAAGAAGAAAACAAGATAAAGAACATGCAGATGAGAGAAACTAGGTACAGTAAAAGGGAAGACTTCTAAGATTTGAGTAAAATGTTCATCATAGTAATTTTCACTGTTTCTTTTTCAAGAATTAGCATCAGAAGATAGTATGATAGATCTATGCTTTATCAGAAACTCATGGGACAAGAAGTGCTCTAAACTTCAAATTTTTTCAGGTTTTTTAAAAGCAAATACATTTATTGTTGCTGACACTATTAGAGATGTCTCCTATTCCCTCCACCTTGCCCCCTCCCCCCTCCCCCACCTCCCTCATCCTGTCCTTTACTCTTCATCACATTGGTGTCTTGTGTCCCCGAGCTGTGCATATATGCACATATGTTCGTTGGCTAATCTCTTCCATTCCTCCTCACCCTCTCTCCTCTGAAAGCTGTCACTCTGTTCCATAGATCCATGCCTCTGGTCCTATTTTGTTTGTCATTTTATTCTGCTCCAAAGATTATACATATAAGTGAGATCATATGGCATCTCTCTCTCTCTCTCTCTCTCTCTCTCTCTCTCTCTCTCTCTCTCTCTCTCTCTCTTCTTATTTCGCTTAGTATAATAATTCATGGTGCATCTATGCTGTTGCAAAGAGTAAGAGTTCTTTCTCTTTTTAAATAGCCATATAGTATTCCATTTGGTAAATGTACCATATCTATTTTATCCATTCATCTACTGATGGACACATGGGCTGTTTCCAGATTTTGACTATTGTAAATAATGATGCTGTGATCTATATATTTTTCTGATTGGTGTTTCAGGATTCTTAGTGTATATTCCCAGAAGTAGGATCCTTGGGTACTAAGGCAGTCCCATTTTTAAGTTTTTGAGGAGACATTCATATTACTCCAGCAAAATATAAGTATATCCCCATGTAATGGGCTATTTAAAGACTATACTTAGATTTACCTCAGTTTTGGTTTGGTTTTACCACTACCTGAGTTCAGCGCAGTTCAGGTTTAGCTTCCAAAAGAGTTACAATTAAAATAAAATTTTGTAATATTTGGATTTTGGTATAATTAATATAGGACTATGTTTGCAATGCTATTATAACTGTTAGGAGTACTAATATGGTTCTAATATTAACTCATACAAAATTAAGTGCTTGCTATAGGTCATCACTTCGTCTATAAGTAGTAGAGGCAAAACTTTATAATAGTTATCAAAATGTGGTTTATCTATGCTTAGAAAAATATTTTATAATAAGTTTTCAAGCATGTAAAATCATAGTGATAATGAAAATTCCTTTTAAAGAGAAAGAATTAGATTAATTACTTTGTTATATCCTTTAAAATTTCAACATATTTGAAATGTATACAAATTTATGGTTGAGTCAATTAACTCTTGGACATAAAAGCAAGAATTGTAATAGGAAAGATTTTTTTCTGTCATTTGTCATCAATTGAGTGAAAAGTAGAAATGAGTTCTATCTTTTCTTTAGAACTTTTAGTTCATTTAAAAGTAGAATGGCCTGCCCAGAAATGACCAACCAATTATTTCATGGAATCTAAGATCCAATATCTTATTAATCATGTTTGATTATAAATCTTATATGAACCGTAAACATATAATTAAATAAAATTATTTTGAATGGATTAGACATGTATATATCCTGTACGCCTTTGAAATTTGCACAGCTTAGATAAGGAGATATATTTGTTTAAGGAATTGCCAACATTCATTTCATCACTATAAATTTGCTTTGAAGTTTTTCAATATATTTAATAAATATGAGATATTTAAAAATGAGCTTTGGAAACCTCACCCTGATGGCCAATTTACAGGTATGAAACCTGAGCTTGATTTTCTTGGTTAAATATAGGTTTAAGCTATACCAAGTTGGAAAATGGAACATAGTAAATTTCCAGTTCAGAGGCTTGCTGATAGTTTTAATTTCTTTAAATTATCCTAACTGTCCCTAAACTCATACAGTACACAATATCAATATATATATATAGAACCTTAATATGCAAATAGACCCAATGGCAGAACAACTGAACAAACAGGGGGGTGTTCAGGGAAGTAGTAGTGAGATTAATTTGATTTTAAATATATTTTCCCACAAATTTTAAAACTTTTTAAAATTAATATTTTATATGTTATAGAGTAATTTGATACTGAAATTTATACAAACACATGCAATTAAAGTGCAGTTACCTTGCCGAAACCGGTTTGGCTCAGTGGATAGAGCGTTGGCCTGTGGACTGAAGGGTCCCGGATTCGATTCCGGTCAAGGGCATGTACCTTGGTTGTAGGCACATCCCCAGTGGGGGGTGTGCAAGAGGCAGCTGATCGATGATTCCCTTTCATCGATGTTTCTAACTCTCTATCCCTCTCTCTTCCTCTCTATAAAAAATCAATTAAAAAAAATATATATATATATTTTAAAAAGTGCAGTTACGCTGAAACAGGTTTGGCTCAATGGTAGAGCATCGGTCTGGGGACTGAAAGGTCCCGGGTTCGAATACGGTCAAGGGCATGTACATTGGTTGCGGGCACATCCCCGGTGGGGGGTGTGCAAGAGGCAGCTGGTCGATGTTTCCCTCTCATCGACATTTCTGGTTCTCTGTCTGTCTCCCTTCCTCTCTGTAAAATATCAATAAAATATATTTTAAAAAATAATAAAATAAAATAAAAAGTGCAGTTACCTTGCATTTAATGGTTGAGTGCAATTATATGGCTTTAAAAAGTATATTTCTAATGATTTTTTGGTGTTCATATTCTCTAGAGAATTAGCTTTTTTTAAAAAAAATTCACCAATAAGTGTAAAGAGATTTTTGTTAATTGTGCCATTTCTAGGAATTTATAGTAGTCCTCTTTATGATATCTCTCTTACTTTCTACATTTCACATAAATATTCATTCTTGTTAATATGTATTCCATGCCTCTATTGCTTGCTGTATGTTATGTTCTAGGCACTTTGTCTTCTCTTGTTTATGGCTGGCTACATTTTTTTTTCATTTAAATTCTTTACTGTTGAAAGTATCACATATGTCTCCTTTCCCCTCCTCCATTGTTGGCTGATATTTTTAAATATATTCCAAATAAAAATCAAGATTTAAGTGGGAAATTAGGTAAAAGAAGATTTAAAAACACAGCAGGCTGTAATATTTTGTATTTATTTATATTGTTGTTTTTTGTTTTTTTGTTTGTTTAGTTTTTGTAGTAGTATCTTTATGTTTTCTCACTTGAAATGATGCCAACTCTGGATCAAAAACAAGCCCTCCCTTCTGAAATATGAGCCTATGAATGTTTGTTCCTGGAGCACATTTGGGGGAGATTTCTGTTTATGGTTATGAAGGGAAATTTTCTTTATGATCAGTTTACTCATGTGCTGAATACTATAATGAAAGTGTTATAACTATTCCTGTGGTTTTGTTCCTATTTGCTAAACAAAGTTAATAATGGTTTTATGATATCATTCATTATTACAGAACTTTAAACAGTACGTTTTCCTTCCCATGAGAAAATATGTTTTGATGTTGCAGCTATACAGATGCATCGCTATTTCTAAATTGAATGGTACTGAAGGAATCGACTCTAACACTTTATAACTTTGTGTAAATTATTTAATGTCTCTGAGTTTTATTGTCTTTATTTATAAAGTAGGACATTAATAATAAAACTCATAAAGAGTTGTTGAGATTACTAAATAAGAAAAGGCTTGTGAAATTCTTAGTATAGATCTTGCTGCATAGGATGCACTAAAATATTAATTAGATGTGTAATATATACCATGGTATTTATAATGAATTACATGTAACAGAACACATTGTACAAATACAGTGGACCCTTAAACTACCTCAGAGTAGGGGGCTCTGGCCTCCCGCCCAGTCAAAAAGCCACATATAGTAAACTCCACATGCGCATGTTCCCAATGGCACAGATAATCTTGAACAATGAGTGTTCAAAATGCACATGTCAATCAATCGAAAAACACACACAACACAATAAAAATTCATATAAATGGATCCATGAATTCTAATGGTATTTGTTTTTCAAGGGTCAACTGCAACATATAATTAATGTGTGATATATTATTTATAATATATAGTATATGACATCTAATATAAAATGTTAACTATTAACTTCATCATCTTTATTACGACTGTCCTTATGTAATGCGGGAGTCATATACTTGGGTCTTTGATGAATCTCTTATGAACTGTCATGGGCTTTCCCAGTAACTTTCTAAGGAATGTTGACCCAGTAGTGCTCTCTGAAAGTGTTTGTCCACTTCATCAGAAGTCCATAAAAAGAAACTCTTCTTAGAGAAATTATTTATAACTTAAAAAAAAGGGGGGAGGAGAGGGAGAACTAGTCTTTTCTGAAATTCAGACTACTACCCCTACTAGGGAAGAGCTTTCCACAGAACAGAAATAAAACCTTCCTAGCCCAACCACCATGGCTC
The DNA here is from genome assembly GCA_963924515.1 of Vespertilio murinus. Lineage (NCBI taxonomy): Eukaryota > Metazoa > Chordata > Mammalia > Chiroptera > Vespertilionidae > Vespertilio > Vespertilio murinus. The sequence goes on from OZ004704.1 coordinate 56,349,136, forward strand.
AATGGTTGAGATTGACTGACCTAGGAACCAGGAGGTCATGGTTCGATTCCTGGTCAGGGCATATACCACTGTTGTGGGCTCAATCCTGAGTAGGAGGCATGCAGGAGGCAGCCAATCAATGATTCTTTCTCATCTCTATCTCCATCTCCCTCCCTCTCCCTTCCTCTCTGAAATCAAAACCTCCTCAGTGGTTGACAAACTCATTAGTCAACAGAGCCAAGTATCAACAGTACAACAATTGAAATCTCTTTTGAGAGCCAAATATTTTAAACTTAAACTTCTTCTAACACCACATCTTCAAAATAGACTCGCCCAGGCCATGCTATTTTGTGGAAGAGCCACACTCAAGGGGATCACATGTGGCTCTGGAACCACAGTTTGCCAACCACTGTCCTAGATGTTTATACATTAAAGTAACCTAATGAAAGAATCTTGCCATTGTTTATAATAATTCTTTTTTTATTTTTATTTTAAGCTAACGGGAAGCAGTTCAAAAGAAGATATTTAAGAACAATTACAGAAAATGTTCAGTATGCAGTTTTGTGGTTAATATCATAAAAACACAAAACCTAGAAAAGAGCAAACATAAATAGAAATACCTTAGCATCATTTTATTATATTTTATATACCTTTCTGCAGCTTGTATATTGTTATATTTTCCTCTATAATTACTACACATACTAGGCAATGCATTGTGAGGAAATAGTGGTAGTGAAAATATTGATATGGCACACTTTATTCTTCCTGAAATGTACTATTAATCAAATTCTAGTCTGCAATATTTCAGCTTGCTACAAGTATGACAGCCACAGCCATGAATTTTAGTATGGGTTATAAAGGGATACTATATAAACTTCTCACTCAAAACCTGTTCCTCAGCAATATATATCTTTGATGCAAGCACTTAAAAAACACTTTTCCATGTCAGCTGTAACCCCTCTTCAAGGTTCTGGGTCAAGTACTGAAAGCTGTGGTGATAAAAGCTTAATTCCTGTCACTCTGTAAAAAAAACAAAAAACTATTGTCATCACTTGTATTTTAAAATTATTTTTAACCCTGAATAAACTGAGTTGTACACCACAAAAATATGATTTAATGTTGTTTTATGTTTTACCTGCTCAAACTCATAAGATCATTTTTAGCTTTGGCTTTATAAAATCCAGATAAAACAAAGTGCTGTCAGTAGTAGGTTAAAACATTATTTTACTCAGATCAAACAGAACCATAAAGCTTTAGACAAATTATATTTGGGAATAAAGTAATTCAGACTGGCTGTACTTCAGTGCTCTGAAATTTTAACTTTTTGTTGTTGTTGTTGTTGAAAGTAATGGTAGACTTTTTTAAATTACTTCCTTTATTTTTATTTGTATTAGTGCCCTGCATATTCCCAATTCTCTCATACATAAGTGTGTGCAAACCTTGTGCTTCTCAGAGAGAAGCTTCAGGACTTGAGTTCCTCCCCAGATGTGGGCCGCAGTGCTGAGGGAGGGTTTATGGTGAGATCCTGTCTCAGCCTTTCCCACTCTCTTCGTGGGTTTTCCTCTCATTTGCATGATGTGATGGGTTGCTCCATCAGTTTTTAGTGGGTTTTTGTTGTTGCTGCTGCTGCTTTTCCCTCCAGAGGATTTGATTACAATAGTTGATTTGATGTGTCCACGGGAAGAGGTGCGTTCAGGATCTTCCTACATCACCATCTTGAACATGAGCCCAACATGTTTCCCCAACTTTAAAACAAATTCCTACATACTCTAGGATCACACGGTTATACAGACAGCATCTGTTGTTGAAGATGCTGACAATGTATAAGCCTTATTCCTTCTTGTTAAACTCACTCCAGAGTCTAAAAGCCTCGGTGTTTCACAAGCAGAAGCATCTCTTCTATGCAATGTGCTGATGATGCTTCCTGGAGTTGCACGCTTGAAACCTGTATGATATTTTGATCCGTTCTCACCCCAATAAGTTTAAAAAAGAAATACAACTCACACACAACATAAGACACCATTTTCGCTAATGTTGTCATTATTTTCATACAAAAATTTATCTCAAATGACTTTTGAGGTTCTCCTGGAAAATGTCATCAGTATTTATTCTTGGGTAAAAAGTACAAAATGTAGACAGTCTCACAATAGTCTGTGGTATATATTTAAAAATGGTTATATATTTCAAAGTAGATAGTTAAATGTGCCAGTATTCTCTGAAATAGGTAGTGCATCAATAATCTTAGTTAGTGGTATGTCATAAAAACAAATTTTCAAGTGGTTGCTTATTAATTTGTTTGTAATCAGTTGATTATGGAATAGGACTTGATTATCCAAACTCTATTATTGTTATTCAGTTTCAAAGTAGGATCTTCTAAAAATCCTACTGTAACTTGGAAAAAAATACTATGCCTTACTAATAGGCATTTTATGTTAGGTTGGCTTTGCATATTCTTTACCAAAGCAATAGGTGAAAAAATTCTATAAAACTGATTTGTCTTTTTCCTACTGAAATAGTTTCTATTATAATATTGCCTTGAAAATGGATGAAATTCAGCAATTGTGATAGGATACAAAATTAATATTCAGAAACTGGTGCATTTTTATATACCAACTATTAGAAAGAGAAAATAAGAAAACAATTTATTTTACTATTTCAACAACAACAACAAAAGAAGGTACCTAGGAATAAATTTTACCAAAGAGGTTGTAGAGGGCCAAATGGGAAGACACCTGGACATTCTTTAGATTGTTGCTGACTGGGCTGGGGTTTTTGGCAGAATCATGTCAGTTGCACTCCTGCCCTGGGAGTGCGGAGATGTTCTCAGTTCCTGGCTTGTGTTTGTCCAGGAGGAAGGAGTGGGTGGGCCCTGGGCCCTCCCAGGCTCCTTGTTTTTCTGTGAAACCCCCTTGTTGGATTGGAGAATAAATAGATGTGCTGCGTGGCTCTGGAGTCGTCAGTCTGCCTCTCCAGCAGAGGAGGGTGGCGGCCCTCCCAGCTCCCAGCTTAAAATCTATCTCTGTGTCTTCTTTCTTTATTTCTAATATTTCTCAATCCCTGGCCACCTCCCCTTAGAACCGGTTCGTTCATCTCTCTTTCCGTGCGGGACGCGGAAAAGGGAGATCCCGCCACATCAGGCCCCGGCAAGAGGTAAAAGACCTGCACTTGGAAAACTAAAGGGCATTGAAGAAAGAAATTGAGGAAGATACAAGTAAGTGTAATCATATTCCACATTAAGGACTGGAAGAATTAACATCATTAAAATATCCATTCAATTCAAAGCAATGTATAGATTTAAAGTAATGCCTATTTGGTAACTCTGCTACTAAATGACAGCAGAGTCACTAGCTGAGGAGGGGAATTATTATGTATGTAACATTGTGCTTTTTGTAGAGAGTCAGCACAACTGTGCTGTGATTGCAACATCAAACAGCTCCTATCTGGCTGAGAGATGTAACACTCAATGGCCCCTTAAGAAACTGAGTTGTATGCTTGATGTTGAATGGTAGTGGAATTAAGAAAAAATCACAGAAGAAAAAAATAAACTTTTGTAGTAGAGATAAAAATAAATAAATAATACTTATTAAAATATCATGGGATATTTCACAGTTCTATTCCAAAATTTTATATGGAACCAAAACAAACCTCAAATAACCTAAGCTATCTTGGGGTAAAAAAAAGTTGGAGGAAACACAGTACCTGATATCAAACTATACTACAAGGCCATTGTAATCAAAACATCCTGGTACTGAACTAAGAACCAGCATATACATCAATCAAATGGAACAGAGTCCAGAAATCAACCTATGTCTTTATGGCCAATTAATATTTGACAAAAGAGGCAAGAACTTACAATGAAGAAAAGACAGTCTGTTTAATAGTTGGTGTTGGGAAAATTGGACAGGTACATGCAAAAAAAATGAAACTATATCTCCAACTTATAGCATATATAAGAATAAACACAAAATGGATGAAAGACTTAACTGTAAGTCACGAAATCATAAAAATCCTAGAGGAAAACATAGGCAGAAAAATATCAGACATCTCTGATAGCAATATTTTTACTAATATATCTCATGGAGCAAAGTAAACAAAGGAAAAATAAACAAATGGGACTACATCAAACTAAAAAGCTTCTGCACAGACAAAGGAACCATCAGCAAAATGAAAAGGGAAACCACTATAGGGGAGAACATATTTACCAATGATACATATGATTAGAGGTTAATTTCCAAAATATATAAAGAACTTATACAATTCCACACCAGAAAGACAAACAGTCCAGTTTAAAAATGGACAGAGAACCTAAACAGACACTTTTTGAAAGTGGACATACAGAAGACCAAGAAACATATGAAAAAATGCTCAAAGTCACTAATCATCCGAGAGAGGCAAATCAAAATGACAATGAGGTCTCATCTCATACCTGTCAGAATGGCTATCATCAACAAATCAACAGACAACAAGTGGCGAGGATGTGGAGAAAAGGGAACCCTCCTGCACTGCTGGTGCAAATGTAGACTGGTGCAGCCATTGTGGGGAACAGTATGGAATTTCCTCAAAAAATTTAAAATGGAACTCCCATTTGACCCAGCAGTTACACTCTAGACATATATCCCCTCCCAAATCAGAAATACAGAAAGAACATATGCATTCCTATGTTCAGCAGCACAATTTACAATTGCTAAGATTTGAAAAAGTGTAAGTGCCCATCAGCAGATGAGTGGATTAAAAAACTGTGGTACATCTACACAATGGGGTACTATGCTGTTGTGAAAAACAAAGAACTCTTACCATTGGCAACATCGTGGATGGACTAGAGAGCATTATGCTAAGCAAAATAATCCAGTTGGAGAAAGGTAAGTATCACATGATCTTATTTATTTGTGGAATATAATAAACAATATATAGGCAGTCTTTGGGTTCCCTCAGACTCGACGTGTATCATTTTGTGGTTACGTGGCCATCTCCCATGTATTTATTACAAAAAATGTTCTGTCATTTCAACATATGTGCTTTATGTTTTCTATTATTTATATACCACAAATAAAGGTCAGGAATTGTTATATTTCTTTTAATTTTTTTTTTTTACTGTTTCATTTCATTGCTGCTGAGTATGTGCTCCATGTGAGTGACATTGGTGCTTATGTAGGTGGGTTCAGATTTACGGTGGAAATTGTGTTATGTCACCATGGGAAAGGATCTCCCATGTAACCCGAGAACCTATTTTATTAACAAAAATGGATCCAGAAGCACAGAATAATTGAAGAGATCATCAAACTTCAGAAGGAAGGCAGTGGAAGAGAGGCAGAGAAGGTGGTGGGGAGGGGGCGATAAAAGATCAACCAAAGAACTTGTATGCACAACCAATAGACACAGACAATGGGTGGGGGCAGGTATGGAGAAGACAAGGAGAGAAAGAGGACATATGTAATACTTTCAACTATATATATATATATATATATATATATATATATATATATATATATTTTACAAATGGGCAAATAACCTGTATATACACTTCTCCAAATAGGACTACAGAAGTCCAATAGACATATGAAAAAATTACTCAGTGTCTCTAATCATCAGAGAAAGGCAAATTTATTCCACAATGAGGTATAACCTCACACCTGCCAGAATTGCTATCATCAATAAATCTTCAAACAACAAATGTTGGCCAGAGTGTAGAGAAAAGGGAAGCAAGTGCACTGCTAGTGGGAATGCAGACTGGTGCAGCCACTGTGGAAAATACTATGGAGTTTTCTCAAGAAAGTAAAAATGGGACTGCCTTTTGACCCAGTGATTCCACTTCTGAAAACATATCCTAAGAATCCTGAAACACCAATCAAAAAATATATATAAGCACTGCTATGCTCATAATAGGATTATTTATAATAGCCAAGATCTGGAAATAGACAAACTGCCCAACAGTAGATGAGTGGATTAAAAAGCTGTGTTACATTTACTCAATGGAATAGAATGCAGCCATAAAAATAAGGTAGTCTTACCTTATAGCACAACATGGTTAGACTTGGAGATTATTTTGTTAAGTGAAAAAAAAAATCAAAGAAAAACAAATACCATGTCGTCTCATTTACCGTATTTGCTGGCGTATAAGACAATTTTTTGGCCCTGAAAAATATGCCTCCAAGTGGGGGGTAGTCTTATACGGCGAGTATATAACAAACTCTGTATTTTGAGTGGAAATGTTAGGAGGTCGTTTTATACACCGGCAAATACGGTATTTTCAGGGCCAAAAAACCGTCTTATACGCCGGCAAATACAGTATATGTAGAATCTAATGAACAAAATATACTGTTTGCCAAAACCAGTTTGGCTCAGTGGTAGAGTGTCGCTCTGAGGACTGAAAGGTCCCAGGTTCGATTCTGGTCAAGGGCATGTACATTGGTTGCAGGCACATCCCCGGTAGGGGGTGTGTTTCTCTCTCATCGATTTTTCTAGCTCTCTATCTCTCTCCTTTCCTCTCTGTAAAATATCAATAAAATATATATATTTTAAAAAATATATATATATACTGATTAACAAAATAAAAACAGAGTCATGGATATGTGAAACAGATCGAAATATGGCAAATACTGGATGAAAAAAAAAAAGGGTGAAGATTATCCAAAGAACAGATATGCATAACCCATGGACACAGACAGCAGTGTGGTAATTGCCAGAAGGAAGGGGGTTGAGGGCTTGGTGGAGGCTGGCAAAGGGGAAGGTGGAGATGGGGACATATTTAATGATGTCAACCATAAAAAATAAAGTTATAAATAAAGAATATACTTATCTATTTGAAACGGAATAAAAGGCATGCGGCATTTTTCAGTTTTAATATGTTATAAAATATTCATTAACTATTTCTTGCAATTATGCTAAGTGAGCACTAAAAATACAATTATGCAAACAATGCATAAAAATATTGAATAACATAAATTGAAAAAAATATATAAATAATTAAACAAAATGAATGATTGTAATGTTTAGTCTGTGGTCTACCATTCTAAAGTTTCACTGTTTACTAAAAAACGATGTTGGATTAGAGTAAACCTTGCCTCACATAAAAAAGCAATGACTTATGACATCATTGTCTAAATGTTATCTAGATGGATGCCCTATTAATTAATTCTCCAATTATTTCAAGAGTTTAAAAAAACATTTATTTATATCTATATAACATATTTGGTCAACTAGCTATTATTTCTTAGCCTATTGGCACTGATAAGTTGGATCAGTTTGTATTTCAAATCACTCAGGCACTTAATAGCTTATAAATGTTTACACTGGGACTGACATGGAGAAGAAAATAATTTTTGAAGGAAAACATCAGTTTGTATTCCAGCCCTGGACAATACCCAGTAATGTTGGCTTCATTTTTTATTAATTTCACTTTCTCTGTAGTTTATGCCAACTCCTCATGCAGACCCCATTTGCATACCAGTCTAGTCTTTGCAAAAATGTTTTTTTATATCATGTGTTTTTGTTGCAAAAATAAATACTATTTAAAATTTAAAATCTCTCATAGATTGTTATGATTTATTCAATTCTCCCCATATCCATGCCCTCAGATAGCTGCCTCTGATACGGTTTCTGACATTAGCCCTACAAATTGCTTTGGTTAATGGAAAAGTGACAAATATAACACAAGCAAAAACTTGGAAATTGCTTCTGCACTAGATTTGCCAATTCTTGGTGCTATTGAAATATTCCATCCTAGTTGTAGGAAAAAAAAGCCTCAGATAGCCTGTTCATTGATGAAAAATAGTGATCATATAAGCACTATAACCCCAGCGAATATATAGCTCCAATTGCCAGGCATAAGAATGAGGCCATCCTCATGTAGATCAACTAGCCCTACACAACCTATACTGACCACATAAGTCTGGACAGCTCTCACTAAGGTCGGCAGAGCCTGGCTTACATCAGCAGAATTATCCAGTCAGAAAAGATATTCATGGAAAATGACAAATGGTGGTTGTTTAAGACATTGGATTTTGGAGTGGTTTGTTTCGCAGTTAAAGATAATGAATACGACATAGTTTATATGGTGAGTCATAAAAAACTTTTACTCATTAGGCATGTTTTCATAGTGCCAAAGCAAATGTTTGCCAATAAATAGAGGAATCTAAGGCTTAAGTTATTTATTTGTTTATTTATTTACTTATTTATTTATTTATTCATTTTTGCTCAGAATTATGGAAGCCAGGAGGAAATTTTGAAATCTTGTTTTTAATGGTCAGTATCAATACTAATAAAGGCCTAGATGGCCCTTGTGCACTCACATCATCACAAGATGGCAACCCCACATTGTCACAAGATGGCCACCCCCATGTCATCATAAGAGGGCCACCCCTACTTCATCACAATATGGCTGCTACAAGATGGCCACCACAAGATAGCTGGCAGGGAAGGGAAGTTGGGGAGATTGGGCTGGCAGGGGAACAGTTAGGCATCAATCAGGCTGACAGGGGAGCGGTTAGGAAGTGATCAGACTGGCAGTAAGTGGTTAGGAGCCAGCAGTTGCAGATTGTGAGATGGATGTCTGACCACAGGGATCAGGTCCAAACCTGCAGTCAGACATCCCTTGAGGGTTCTCAGATTTGAGAAGGTGCAGGCTGAACTGAGGGACCCACCCCTCCCCCATGCACAAATTTCATGCATCAGGCCTCTAGTCTATATATATAAAAGCCCAGTGGCTAGAAAGACAGAACAATGGAAGGACCAGGCTAAGTGAGTGACTGGAACAACACAAATGACTAGTCACTATGAAATACACTGCAGTGGCCATCTGGCCCAATCTGGGCCTTGATCAGCACCCCGAAACTTCCTGTGGCCCCTCTCCCTAGCCGGCCCCACCCATGATTGGCTCCCTCACCCTAATTGGGGGCAGGGATGGCCAACCTCTTGCATGGCCTCACCATCACCAGCCTGGCCCCATCAGCCCCCATCAGGGCCGACCAGCTGGACCCCACCCATGCATGAATTCATGTACCAGGCTTTAAGTAATGAAATAATGCAATACACTAATGATTAATATTTATACCTACCAATATGATCCATTAATCCCACTTTTGGATATATATCTAAGAGAACTGAAAATAGGCTCTCAAAAAAAAAGGTAAGTGCATTGCAGCACTATTTACAATGGCCAAATATGGAAATAACACCATTGTTTATTGACCAATAAATAGATAAACAAAATATAATGCATACTTACAGTGGAATATTATTCAGACTTTAAAAAGAAGGAAATTCTGCTATATGTGACTACATGAAAGAACCTGGATAACATTAAGCTAAGCAAAATAAAGTAGTCACAGAGGGACAAATTCTGCATAAGTCCACTTTAGTGAAGTACCCAAAAGTGTCAAACTCATAGAACAGAGAACAGAATAGTGGTTGTCAGGAGCTGGAGTAAGGTGAAATTGGAAGTTGCCATTCAATTGATATGATTCAGTTTTGCAAAATGAATTAATTCTAGAAATTTGCATATAGCATATCTATAGTTAACAATATTGTATTGTTAAGAGGGTAAATGTCATATTAAGTAGACCTACCACAAAAAATAACAACACCAAACAAGCAAAAACCCCACAAGAATACTTTTGGAATAATGGATATGGCTAATACCTTTATAGTAGTAATAGTAACACAGGTATATGCATATTTCTGACATTATCAAATTATATATGTAGCCGAAACCGGTTTGGCTCAGTGGTAGAGCGTCGGCCTGCGGACTGAAAGGTCCCAGGTTCGATTCCGGTCAAGGGCATGTACCTTGGTTGCGGGCACATCCCCAGTGGGGGGTGTGCAAGAGGCAGCTGGTCGATGTTTCTCTCTCATCGATGTTTCTAGCTCTCTATCTCTCTCCCTTCCTCTCTGTAAAATATCAATAAAAATATATTTAAAAAAAAATTATATATGTGAAATATGTACATTTTTTAATATCAATTATACCTCAATATAGTTGACATTGTTTTAAAGTAAAAACCCAATGGACAAAATTGCACTTTTTCCCAACTCTTCTTTCATATATTTTGACAATCTATTCTTAACACACAATCACACTACATGGTCAGTAAAATGGCTATCGGGAAAATATATTAGCGAATTAAAAAATTCAACAGCATGGATGGACCTGGAGAGCATTATGCTAAGTGAAACAAGCCAGTCAGAGAAAGACAAGTACCATATGATTTCACTCATGTGTGGAATCTAGTGACCAAAGAAACTAACAAACAAAATAGAAATAGACTCATAGATGCAGAGAACAGACTGACAGCTGTCAGAGAGAAGGGGGTTGCAAGACTGGGTGAAAAGGTGAAAGGATTAAGCAAAAAACAAACAAACAAAAACTCATAGACACAGACAACTACATGGTGATTACCACCAGAGAGGAAGAGGAGTGGGGAAAAGTAGAAGAGAGTAAAGGAATGAATGATAAAGGTAATAAAAGAAAATTTAACTTTTGGTGATGACTACACAATATAATATACCATTGATGTATTATAGAATTGTATACCTGAAACCTATATAATTTTATTAACCAATGTCACATGAGTAAATTTAATTTTAAAAATAATAAATAAAAAACAAGGTCTTTCACAATCATGTATATTTACCCAAACAATTATGTTTGCCTTTGGATGGCAAATAGTTATTTTTTCAGCAGATTTATCTAATAATCATTCATCTGAAGATTTATAAGAAAATAACAATTAATTTCAAAGTATTGACTTAAAGCCCAAAATATCTATCACCTACAAAAATGTTGGGATAAAAATAATCCTGATATTTAAATGTGTCACTGATAATATACATATATATATATATATATATATATATATATATATATATATATATGCAAAATATATAATGTATATTGGTAATATATTTTTAGAAATTGTTATGATTCATGTAATCAAGTCTCTTATTACTTGTCTTAAAACTCCACATGGCTCATTCCCCTTGTGTACTCTCACAGTACCTTGTAGACATATCTGTTATATACTTCCAGTATTATAATGCAATGATTCAGTTAATGTTTGTTCTTTTTATTTATTTTTTCACTGTGACTTCCTTAAGGATCATGTCTGTTTCCTGTTCATCTTTTTATCCTAAGCATCTGACATGGTAATCATAATAAGTGATGCTTTGAAAAAGACTGCTCAATGACTTAATGTGCTTCTGTCAATTTTCTAATATTGAATATATATATATATATATATATATATATATATATATATATATATTCTGCTATATAATAGTCCCCTTTATCTAGGGATATGTTCCAAGACCCGAGTAGATGCATGAAACCATGAATATGCTAACATATGTACATACTACATATTTCTCTCTTTTAGATACATACCTCTGATACAGTTGAATTTAGAAAGTAGGCAATTTCATGGATAGAAGATTTGTTCTTACCATAGATATTAGTAAGCCAAGCACATATTTTTTTTTCCTCATTAAGTCAAAGTCTTTCACCTTTTCACTTAAAGGAAGTACTTTGCAGCTCCTCTTTGGCATACCTGAATTGCCAGCATCACAATCTTGTGCTTTGAGGTTATTAGTAATTAAAATAAAGGTTGCTTGAACATGAACAGTGTGAAACCATTGCAGTCGATCTGATAACCCAGATGCCTACTGAGTGATTATGGAGCGGGTAGTGTATACCGTCTGGACACATTGTACACAAGGACGTTCATGTCCCACTGAACAGAGCAGGGCTGCACAAGATTTTATCATGTTACGCAGAATGGCATGCAATTTAAAATTTAGGAACTGTTTATTTCTGAAATTTTCTATTTGATATTTTCAGACTGCAGTTGAGCGCACATAACTGAAACTGAGGAGAGTGAAACTGCAGATAAGGGGGACTACTGTATTCCCACCTTATTAGTATAATATGTTTCTCAGAGTTTCCCATCTCCATCTGAGAGCCAACAGTTAGTCTAGCCTCCTTTGTTTACGGCGGGAGGTGAGCATGTAGTTGAAGGGAACAGATACAGATTAAAAAATAAGGAAGTAAGAAGACCATAAAAGAAATGGGAAGGCAGTCCAAACTAATAGCATCAGGGCATTGCCTTATAAATATGCAGGAAGAGAAAAATATCAAAAATGTTGGATTTTATGGGCCTGTCAATTTTTATGGCATACATAATAAGACTAGCAGGTTTTCATACTGAGTGTTTTTACTCTAACTAAAATTTTAAAACAATTTATGGAAGAAATTAGTATTTTAGATAAACTAATATAGTATAATTAGAATGAAGACTTCATCCAAATAATTGCAGTATTACTATATCTATTCTAAAATATTTCCAATACATACTTCTCAAAAAATTGATAACTATGTGAAATTCTCATGAATCATTAGTTAATATTAATGAAATATTCATTGATCTAAGCTCACAAGCTTTCATTGAAATACACAAATTAATGTGCTTATTCACGGAAAGACTATCAGCTCCATAAAGATACTTTTATGTACATGCGACTATTTAAGAAGTAAATTTTTATAAACTTGAATGCCTTAGCCATCCAAAATAAACGTATTTTACTACCTTAATTTTGTGAATATTTGCAAATAATTTAGATGAGATTTATTTGTGCCACAAAATATACAATTTAATGGGGAAAAAATGACCATTTGGGCCATTTGTATTCTGTAGAATTGTTCAATTCATAGGAACTTAAGCCAATGTATTTAAGGAGATCTTGCTAGAGGGGACATTTGTTACAGTAAAAAAATGAAAAAAGAAATGATAAGTTTTGGGGCCAAGAAAAATTGCGTCCTAATTTTTTGCTGATCACCTTTAACTTCTGTTTTTATCTGTGTATTTAGTGATGGCTCCTGATTACTTCCCTATTTCTATGATTAGTGCATCTCTTCACTTTGTACTTTATTCTCCCGAGCTACGAAAAGCATCTATTAGAATCTTTCTGTATTTCATTCTCAGGTTCCACATACTAGAATTAATAAACATGTATTGTACTTTTCCTAGTATATATTTGATCACATAAGTTTAATGTCCTTTTTGAGACTTATAAACAGGACAATATAATTATTGTTAAAGAAGGCAGTTAAATAAATTTATTTCAAATCAATGAGTGCTTATGGAGGATCTACTCTGCATAAAGAATTGTATTGGGTTCTGGGTAGTAAATATTCTGTTATTTTTAAAAAGTCAACCGTTTGCCAAAACCAGTTTGGCTCATGAATAGAGCGCAGGCCTGCAGACTAAAAGGTCCCAGGTTTGATTCAGGACAAGGGCATGTACCTTGGTTGCAGGCATACCCACAGTGGGGGGGGGGGTGCAAGAGGCAGCTGATCGATGTTTCTGTCTCATCGATGTTTCTAACTCTCTTTCTCTTCCTCTCTGTAAAAAATAAATAAAATACATATTTTTAAAAAAGTCAATGGTTTAACCAGGCCAGTGTGGCTCAGTGGTTGAGTGCTGACCTATATGAACCAGGAGGTCACAATTCAAATCCTGATCAGGGAGCATGTCTGGGTTGCAGTCTCCAACCCCAGTAGGGGGCATGCAGTAGGCAGTTGATCAATGGTTCTCTGTCTATCCCTCTCCATCCTCTCTGGAAGAAACATTTAAAAAAAAAAAAAAAGGAGTCAACGGTTTAGTGGGAAAGCTAGTTTGTATTTTGTGGGCAATATGAAGTTGCAAATATAAATTTTATTTAATTATTTGTGTCTTAATAAATCTGTAGGAGAGTGCTTCTTTCTTCAGAACAGATTGAGCAAAAAGGATTCTTATGGCCACAAGACTTCCTGCAAGAGTAAAGGAGAAGAATGGCGTACTTTGTTTTCTACTTCAGTTAGAATGCTCTGAACCATCAGCGCAGGGCTACTTAGGTTAGAGGCAAAAGCCACGATCGTTTTTTGAATTTTGACATGTGCTCTATAATGTACACATCTTACATTTATGTCCTTTCAGCTGGAAACAATTGTTTTCCTGTCAAAATGCTTCAAAAAGATTCATTGTTTACTTTCCAGAGAAGACTAAAACTTGACCTTGGGCTATCAGTTCTTAGACAGTTCTGCTATAAGGATCACAAGATAAATGTCTCTGCCATCTCTCAATTTCAATGTCTAACAGATATCTCCTGCTCTTTGGTCTCTATTGGAAGAACAAAAACCAAAAACAAAACATTTAATTCAACAGCATTGAAAGCATAGCCAAGCTCTTATTTTATAAAGTATCCTTGTTCACTTTAAAACTCCAAACAGAAAATTTCCATTTCATTAAAAGAGACAAGTGAAAGTGTTGGGAAAGAAGCCAGAAGCTTTAATGAGATTTTATATCATGAACCTATTGTTCCTTTTACTCAAAGAAGGTACAATCAGGAATTAACTCATCAATCACAAAATCAAGTTCAGAGATCCCATGTGCATGTAACTTTGTAAGACTCCAAAGAAAGCAATCTATAGACTAACTACTCTTTTTTCTTCTTCTTTATTGATTAAGGTATTACATATGTGTCCTTATCCCCCCATTGACCCCCTAAATACTTATTTTAAGATTATATATATATATATATATATATATATATATATATATATATATTGATTTCAGAGAGGAAGGAACAGGGAGAAAGAGACAAACATCAATGATGAGAATTGTCTCTTGCACGCCCCCTAATGGGATTAAGCCCACAACTTGGGCCTGTGCCCTTGACCAGAATTGAACCTGGGACCCTTCAGTCTGCAGGCTGAGCTCTATCCATTGAACCAAACTAGCTAGGGCTAAATACTTTTTTTGTTTACATTTTCAACTAAATGTTCAGTTATATTTTCAAATGCATCTCATGTTCTTTGTATCAGAAATTCATGTTTTAATTGTATACCAATTTTTAAAATAAAATCAACCATATGTTCTCATCAAATTTTTTTTAAAAAAATAGGAAAACTATAAAATTAAGAGAAGACCAAAAAAATCTCAAAATCTTTTGGTTGTTATTCATTTTACATGTCTTATGCTTATAAAAGGAATAATATCTTAAAAATATTAAGATGTCTTAGTTTTTATTCTTTCTAAAAAAATATTTCCTTGTGGCTTCCCATAGATTTGCTAATTTCATACTAAAGTTATTAAAAACTTATCCCTTTTTTAAGAAGAGGGTTTTGTAAATTCTATCATTTGCTGAATGTATATCTAGGATAAAATTTAGGTTTCCCACAAAAAAAAGTTCATCCTATATAATAAAAGCCTAATATGCTAAGTGTCTGGTCTTCTGGTCATCCAGTCGTCCATTTAACCAATTAAAGCATAATATGCTAATAATATGCTAAAGTTGCTCAACTGCTAGCTATGACGTGTACTGACCACCAGGGGGTAGATTCTCTGACTGGTAGGTTAACTTGTTGCTGGGGTCCGGCCATTGGGACTGGGCAAGATAGGGCCAGACACTTCCTGGAGCCCTCCCATGGTCCTTCCCTCACCACTGACTCTGATCAACCCCAATTCAGACTAAGTGGGAGGGGATTGATAAGCTCCAATCACTGGCCAGGTGGAAGGACCCTACCCATGCACAAATTCATGCACCAGGCCTCTAGTTAAGTATATTCGTCTGATTGTAACTCTTTCCTGAATTTCCAGGCCACCACCCACCTACCCTATAGAATTTGGAATTATATCTCCACAATTGCTTGAGAGAGTTGTATAAAATCTCTCTCTCTCTCTCTCTCTCTCTCTCTCTCTCTCTCTCTCTCTCTCTCTCCATATATATCAGTTAGTTAGATAGTTAGTTATGTTTCTCTGGAGTAAGGGATGATATCAGCCAGTAAGAAAAAAATCCTTTCCAAGACCTGGGCTGTTGATAGCAGGGAGATAATATCTCAGGAAGAGAGGAAAGAAGACAGTTGAGATTCAGGTAGCCTGACTTTCCCCACACTTGCGATTCAACTCTAGAAAACAGGATCTGTGGAGTTATCTTTGGGGAATCCTGCTTCCTAGGGCATAGGAGAAGAAATGTGTTTGCATGGTGCCTTGTCCAACCTGATATTGGGAAGCATATTAGCAAAGTCTGATAAAGAAATGGAGATGCTTGCCTAATAGTAAGAATAGGTCTGGAAGAGACCTGAGAAAAATAAAAAGTGAGGCTACAGATGCTAGAGGCTAAACAGTACCCGTGAACATCAGCCACAGATGAAACTATTATCCTAAAAGAACAGGTAGGTCAGTGCACATCAATACAGAGTGACCAGTTCAGTGGCTCCTCTAAGTCACACTCTAGCAAAGTGCTAAAAAAAAAAAAAAGTGAATGCAGGACATGGATTTAAAACTATCCCCTGTGCCTTGCCCACACCTCTATGCCCCGCCCTCCTACAGTCACTGCTCCCAGCTTCTTATTTCTACATCTAGAAATATTGAAGGTTTGACTAGATATGTCTGCATGAGTATTTTAAAAATAATTATCTCTATATTTTTTATAAATTATATTTAAAGAATCAGATTTTAGGGAAATATATGTACTTCGCATTCTATAGTTTTCTGCATCATATTTATTTATCTGATAAATTTGTTCCTATTAATTCAAACAGAACTGCCCCATTCTTTTTTGCAGGATTCAGTTTTGCATAGTATCAGTGTTTTATATTTCACTTAAATCTCCCTTATTGAAGATTTTTGCAATGGGGTTTTAGTATTTTAGTGACCTTTTTCGCATTATAAAGCATGATTAAATTAATTAGTTTCACACACATTCTTTTACATGGTAGGGGAATACCAATTTTAGTGGGATATTTTTATAAAATCATGTTCACTTCAACAAACATTTCTGTAATTGTTCCTTGAGTCATTTCTATGATGTCTACTTTAAACTGTCTCTATCATCTCCATGTTGGCATTTATTTACTTTTTTATTTTATTTTATTCTTTGACTGATTATCTTAATTAAGCATGAGATCATCCTGGCTCTTATAATGATGAGTTTCTTTTGATAGAAACCTGAAAATTTGGGGCATAATGTTAAAATAGTTTAGAACTAATTTAAACTTTCTGTTTCTGCTGTCTTCTCTGACATTGTTCTGCACTGGGGTGGGAAGCTCTCCTTGGTCATGACTAGGATCATATTAAAGCCTACATATTCCACTTGGCTTCTAATGAGCCAGAAAGGAAAGGTTCTTACTCTCAGATCAGGGTGAGAGTCCCACTACCTCTAGGCTTTCACTGAGTTGGCCCTGGTTGAGAGCAATTGGATGGCCACACTGCTGCTGCCTATGGCCTCTGCTCACACCTACTGGCTGGTGGTGAAAGTTCTCTCTCCTAGGCCTCTGATGCCACTGCAGCAAGGAGAGAAAAGCCCTCATGGGTGCTTAGACTAGTATCCCCATCCATTACTGCTGGTGGGCAGGCTCACGCTTTCATGTTGCTGTCTTCACTGTCACCACAACTGGGGTCTCATTACCACCTAGAGGGATGAATGTTCTGGCTCCCCACTTGTCCTTCTCTGACACCACTGGAACTCAGTTTGAGGCATCTTGTTGAGGTTAGAAATCTTGACTCCCAGTTCAGATTTTGCTGCCATTGATGTGGGTGGGGCTGTAGATTTTGCTGTTTTGTTTGGTTGCGGTAGAGTGGGTATTTTCTCAAAGTTCTGTGTCTTCCTAGGCTTCCCCTTTTCTGACCTTTTGACTAGAGAAATATTTGTCTAGTTAGGATTTATTTTTTATTGTGCCTGTCGGAAACTCTGTGTTGCCAACTTTTCCATCACCTATCTTGTATATATAAGGCAAAGAGAAAACCTAGGAACTTATAACTGTGTTATATTTTGGATCCTGAGGTCCCTACCAGTCTACCTTCTGCCCTACACCTTTAAGAGTTTTCTAATATTTGTTTTATATTACAATGTTCAGGACTTTTAGGTATACTTAATGGGAGGAAGAGGGAAAATTATGTATATTCCATATTCCTGGATGCACACGTCTTTTTCATTTATTTTATTAGTTCTCAACCTCTTGTCCTACTTCTCTGTGTGTTTTGAGAATAAAATATGCGGTTGTATAATTTTTATTGGGTACATCATAATACTCTTAAGGATGAGTCAAGAGTGGTACATATTAACTATTCAATGTAGTACGCACAGTTGGGCACTTATAGAAGTCCGCTGCATGACTAAGAGCTATTTATTTACTTATTTATTTATTGGGACATAAAATAATGGGGACAATAGTAAGGAAAGGCTTCATGGAAAAAATTCTCGGTTGTGTTTAGTATTTTGATGATAGTTTAGTATTTTGATTGGTAGTTTTGATGAATTTTCATAGAATTTTATTTATGTCACACAATATTACCTCCTAATTCTCATAAACTACATTAAATGATAACCAATGTATAACAAAGAAAAATGTTTAAAATATTCATAATCAGCAGAAACCGGTTTAGCTCAGTGGTAGAGCATCAGTCTGTGGACTGAGAGGTCCCGGGTTCGATTCCGGTCAAGGGCATGTGCATTGGTTGCGGGCACATCCCTGGTGGGGGGTGTGCAGGAGGCGGCTGGTCAATGTTTCTCTCTCATCAACATTTCTAGCTCTCTATCTCTCTCCCTTTCTCTCTATAAAAATCAATAAAATATATTAAAAAATATTCATAATCAGAAAATAGTATTTAATTATTTTAATTATAAATAAAAATATTTCTAATCTGGCTTCCTGAACTGATAACACTAGAATTGTGAGGTGAAATCAAATACATGTGACAAGATGAACATGGGACACAAATACATGAACCATATCATAACAAGTGTAAATCACTTATTGTTAAAGGTGGGATTGCAATCAAGTTTCACCACTTACAAACTCAGGTAAATCAAGGCAATTAGCCTGTCTGACCTTTATAAGGATAACTTCCTTGAAATATTGCTGTAAAGATTTCAAGTGGTATTTTAGCTGTGTGTGTTTTGATGACATCTGGGGGGACCTCTTAGTTCTGGGAGTAGTGTATTTAAATTGCTCATTAACTTATCCTTATTCCACTATCCCAGAAAAAGAATTAAGCTTTTTGTCATTTTATCACCATTAACTACCTCCATGAGTGAGAACTGTATTAATTAAATAAATGCTATGGGTCTCAAGTACTTTGTTAATCATCCTCTAAAATATTGCTGGAATGATGAGACATTAAGAAAATAATTTTGTAGGTTTTGTTGTTGTTGTTGTTATTGTTGTTTTGTTTGTTTGTTTGTTTTAAAAATCTCTTTATCTTCAATACTATATAATAAAAAGCTAATATGCATATTGTCCCCTTGACTGGGAGTTCGAGCGGGAGTTCAACCAGGGGGTAGGGTGGCTGGCCAACCACCCGCAGCCTCTCCCCCTGGGCCAGCTCCACCTCTGATTGTCCCCACCACCCCCACCCTGCTCCCAACCCCACCATTGCAGGAATTCATGCACCAGGCCTCTAGTGTCTATAATATCACGGTGTTTGGGGATTAATTTTTGTGATATATCCACATGTATTGGCTATTTCTAAAAAGGAATATGGCCTCTATATTTGTGATATTTATTGTCTGACCTATTTTTTTAAAAAATTTTATTGATATTTTACAGAGAGGAAGGGAAAGAGATAGAGAGCTAGAAACGTCGATGAGAGAGAAACATCAACCAGCTGCCTCTTGCACACCCCCTACCGGGGATATGCCTGCAGCCAAGGTACATGCCCTTGACCGGAATCGAACCTGGGACCTCTCAGTCTGCAGACCGACGCTCTACCACTGAGCCAAACCGATTTCGGCTTGTCTGACCTATTTTAACAGCAAGTTCAACTAATGAACATTAGGCATAAATCACTGTCTTTTACACAGTTATCAAATGAACAAATAAAAATTTTATAATCTTAGTCTTTATATTGAAAAGTAGTTTTTATTATACTTCTCAGAAATGATTAAAAATATTTGCAATTGCTGAAACCGGTTTGGCTCAGTGGATAGAGCGTTGGTCTGTGGACTGAAGGGTCCTGGGTTTGATTCCGGTCAGGAGCATGTACATTGGTTGTGGGCATATCCCCAGGTAGGGGGTGAGCAGGAGGCAGCTGGTCGATGTTTCTCTCATCGACGTTTCTAGCTCTCTATCTCTCTCCCTTCCTCTCTGTAAAAATATCAATAAAAATATATATTTTTAAAAAATTTGAAATTTGTAGCTATGTTATAGAACCCATACAATTTGCACTATATGTAAGTATGGCTCAATTTATGTTTTAGATATTTTCTTTGGAAATAAAGTGGGTTTTTTTTTAAATGTGTGTGTACATATTGTTAAAAAAATACTTCAGTAACTTTAGATATTTTTTCCATTTGGAAGAACGTAAGTAGGAAAAGAAATTTTCTACAATATATAATCATCTCTTATAAGGAAGTTTACACAGACCCTTGTGACTTAAAAAATAGCCTTAAAATATATTATTAACATCTAGTTGATATTCCAAAGAAATTATAAGAGGGGAACTTTAAATTTTTAGCATTATGTACCTGCTTAAACTGATAGAAACCTGAATTTAGAAGCTTATCAAATTATTTTCAATGAAGGGATAATAATGTTCTTGCCTTAATTTTTTTATAAAGTGATTCTAACATCACATTTTTGACATATATAAAATTTATTATCTTTTGCTACATATGTGGACTAATTTAAAACTGCAAATTATAAGTGGAATAAATTGAAAAGATAAATGGAATAAATCAGAACACTTCTGTTTCAGTGCTAGCTATTTCTGTAGACTAGTGTTTTTTGTTTGTTTTGTTTTTTATCTTAGACTAATCTGATTTTTACCAGCTTTATTAAGGTATAATTAATATGCAACAAAAACAAACAAGCAAACAAAAATTGCTACATATACCCTCTATAAAATGAAGGTTTTTTTGTTCACTTAATAAATATAAGCACGGATTTTGAAAATGTTTTCTAACTCTAAATTATAACGTTCAATGAAGAAATAAATCATACTTTTTTATATCAACTGTAATAAATATGTCCTAAGTCAATCTAAACAGTATAAATATCTGCAAGCATTTATTTACGGTCATTTCTCTTTCCAGAACATATTCCCAGCTTTCAAAGATATTAATGACAATTGTCCCCAGAAGACAGATAGATTACAAATATTTTGTTTCAAGAAATAAATTCATGTGATATTGAGACTGATATCTAAAAATTATGAACACATAGAGAAAGTATAAATGGAGGTGCAGAGTAATTAACTCATATCTCTAGCACATTCTGTCATGTGGAAGCAGTTACAGACTGTATTATCAGAACACAACACATTTACAGCAATACCGGTGTGCCATTTATGATGAAATCCACAGTGTGACTGATAGCACCAACCATATTAGACACAAGAAGATTTTTTTTAATGCATATTTATCAGGTGTAACAAAGATATTTGTTTTGTCGCCAGATCAAGGTATGTTTTCTTTTTTCTATTGTGTTTTTGTTAATGGATCTTACTTTGGTGATTATCTTAAGTACTTTGCAATGTGCTGCCTTGCTAACCATTTTTAATTAACTGTCTAAAAACCTTGCAGGAATAATATATGAATAGCTTGTCGTAAGAAATTAATATAGTCAATGGCTCTATAATACCTATTATACCTTAACAAGTGCTCCTTGGCAATTTATTGAAAATTAATTAACTTGCCAAAGGAATGCAAAAAAGTCAACTAGAAGACTAATTGAAATCATTATAACCTTCTTGTATAAATATACATATGGTTGGCTAAGGAGAACAACTTGTAAATTGATTAATTATCAGGTCAATAATTCTTTTTTTTAATATATTTTATTGATATTTTGCAGAGAGGAAGGGAGAGAGATAGAGAGCTAGAAACATCGATGAGAGAGAAACATTGACCAGCTGCCTCTTGCACACCCTCCACTGGGGATGTGCCCGCAGCCCAGGTACATGCCCTTGGCCGGAATCGAACCCGGGACCTTTCAGTCCGCAGACCGACGATCTACCACTGAGCCAAACCGACCTCGGCAGGTCAATAATTCTTTATATTTATATTTAAAATATCAAATAAGACATCAACTGTTAGCAAAAAGGCATGTGGAATATGCATTAAACCATAGTTTCTGAGTACTTAAAGTCATATTTTTAATATGGTTTTCAATTAACTTTGTTTATACATAAAATATTATATTACTATTATTGTCTATATTAAAAAGTTTAAATTAGGTGAAATTCTTTTACAGATACCTGTCATTACTCACTTCCCATAGTTATCATCATCAGATGATCTTACCTTTCTTTGTTCCATTAAAATATGTATGCTCGCATCATATTATGGTTTTCTAAAAGGTGGATATTGCATCCTTTGACATAAGTACAGTATTTAGACAGTGTAGTTACCACATTTGTTATAATTGAAATTTAAATACATATTTTTAAAATAAAATTTATAGACTATTGCCAAAATTGTTGATTGTGAGAGAGGTTTCAAATACGAAGGCTCGCCGAAACCGGTTTGGCTCAGTGGTAGAGCGTCGGTCTGTGGACTGAAAGGTCCCGGGTTCAATTCCGGTCAAGGGCATGTACATTGGTTGTGGGCACATCCCCAGTAGGGGGTGTACAAGAGGCAGCTGGTCGATGTTTCTCTCTCATTGACGTTTCTAGCTCTCTATCTCTCTCCCTTCCTCTCTGTAAAATATCAATAAAATATATTTTTTTTAAAAATACGAAGGCCCCAAAATGTTCCTCAATAAAAAAACAAACAACAACAAAACCCCAAACCCTCTTCCCTGCAAAATACAGTAGCCTTTATTAAATCTATCCTGATGTGACAAGCCCTAGGCTAAGTGCTTTAGAAGAAAAAAAATTATTCTTCATGTAACACCTATAGGAATAGATCAGATATGGGATAAATGATATAGAATTAAAAAGTGCAGAAATTCAACCTCATAGAAGTTAATTAATCACTCAGGGTCACATGTTGGTAAATGATAGTTTTGAGATTTTAACCAGAGTACTCAGCATACAAAGATAAAGTACTTAATCACTTTCAATCAAGTTAAACTGTATTGAAAGCTATTTAAGTTGTCTAAGTATAGGAACAGCCTTGCTTCCTGATGGCTAATAGACTGACAGAGTTAAGCAGAAATTAAATAATGTTCAAGCCATAGTTACCTGTGGATAGCATTTCAAATTCTGTCTCTATGGGTTCTTCCTTTCATTCTGTGATTGTCTACACTAAGTTAAATATCTTTTAAACTAAACCAGAAATATTCCATAGGAAAGCGCGTGGTTAGAAACTCTTTACAAGTTGATAGGAAAATCTTATCTAATAAAAGAGTAATATGCAAATTGACCATCACTCCAACACAAAAGATGGCTGCCCCCATGTGGTCACAAAATGGCCACCACAAGATGGCCAGCAGGGGAGGGCAGTTGGGAGAGATCAGCAGCAGGAGAGGACAGTTGGCAGGGACCAGGTCTGCAAGGGAGAGCAGTTGGGGGCAATAAAGCCTGCAGGGGAGGGCAGTTAGAAGCAATCAGGCTGGCATGGGAGTGATTAGGGGGTGATCAAGCTGGCAGGCAGAAGTGGTTAGGGGCAATGAGGAAGGCAGGCAGGCAAGCAGTTGGGAGCCAATAATTCTGGATTGAGATAGGGATCCCAGATTGGAGAGAGTGCAGGCTGGGCTGAGGGAATCTCCCCACACCCCGTGCACAAATTTCATGCACTTGGCTTCTAGTATATTTATAAAAATTAAATAAACAGATTAAGATCAGCTTGGGCACTCATGCCTATATTCACAAATGTATAAAGGTTATTTTAACATTATGTAAACCTGTCCTTAAACAATGCATATGCTTATAGTAGCTTGACTTCTTCAAAGGAATGTGTGTATACACTTGATACTTTATTTTTTTTAAATATATTTTGATTGATTTCAGAGAGGAAAGGAAAGGGAGAGACTTAAAGATAGAAACATCAATGATGAGAGAGAATCATCAGTCAGCTGCCTCCTGCATGCCCTACACTGGGGATCGAGCTGCACCCTGGGCATGTGCCCTGACCCGGAATCAAACTGTGACCTTCTGGTTCATAAGTTAACATTCAACCACTGAACCATGCTATCCAGGCTAAATTTGATACTTTAAATGCTGGTTTATCTTTCATATAATCCTCATAAAACTTTAATAATAAATGTTTAATGTATTTTCTGTTGCTATTTTTATACTCAAGTAGAAAGGAATATTTTGAAATGAAAACTATTTACATAAATGTATTAGATTGCATATAAATTTATTTCTATTTATATATCTATATAAAGTTATGAATTGCATGCACCTAGCACCTTGTTAGATACTTGGGAAAAAAAAGACATAGTCACAGGAACGTATTTAATGCATAAATGTGTGAAATAATATTAATTATGGTTTTGATATTTGTTAGAGTTAAATGGAACAAAATTCCACTCTAGGGAGGTTATTTATTTATTATAATCTTCATTGTTGAAAGTATTACATATGTCCCCTTTTTTTTTTTTCCTATTAATTCCTTTTAGTCTCACCCCTCCCTCACCCCAGGCCTTCATCACCATATTGACTGTGTCCATGGGTTATGCATATATGCATACAAGTTCTTTTTTTTTTTCTAAGTTTTATTTTATTTTATTTTTTTCCCCCTCACATGAATTTTATTAAGGTATTATATGTGTACATATCTTATCATTGCCCCCCCCCCTCCCTTTCATACCCTCCCTCCCCAGAGTTCTGTGTTAATTGGTTGTATTCATGCATACCAGTCCTTAGGTTGTTCTCTTATCTCCCCCCAGGTCTCCTTCCCCTCCCTGCTGTCATTTGACAATTTGCTTGTTTTATGGTGACTATCTCAGGATTTCATGAATAGAATCCGCTCCTCGTTTGGCAGTCTGCTTGTTTTATGGTGGCTATCTCAGGACCACCCGAATAGAGTCCACTCCTCCTCTGGTTCTCACCGCCCCTCCCCCTGGGTCCCACTGCTTCCCTAGGGACATACGGCTCTCCCGGGGCACACGGCCCCCTGGGACACACGGCTCACCCGGGGCACCATACAAGTTCTTTGGTTCCTCTCTTCCCACCCACTCACTATCCGCCATGCCTTCCCCATGAGATTAGACAGTCTGTTTCATGCTTCTGTGTCTCTAGATGTATTTAAGAAATAAACAACTTGTTTAAAAATTTTAAGAGATATTGATTCAATATTATTATAGGATATTTACAGTTTCAAGAAATCAGTGGTAAGGGTGAAGAAGATGCTAGTTGAATTTCTGGAACAACTAACCAAATCCTTCCTGGAATCTGCCTGATAAGGAACTTTCTTTTAAGATCATGAACTTTTAAGTCCTAAAACCATATTTACAATGTCACAACAAGGAACTATTAAAATCAAAATCCACTATCAAAGCTCTGACCAGTTTTCCCAGGAGTTAGAGCACCAGCCCACACAAAGGTAGATTCTCAGTCAAAGGCAGATACCTTGTGTTGCAAGTTCACCCTCCAGCCCTGGTCAAGGTATGTGCAGGAGGCAACCAATCAATGTGAGATTTCTCTCTCTCTCTGTCTCTCTCTCTCTTTCTCTCTCTCTCTCTCTCTCTCAAAAAATAAATAAACAAATAGAAAAAATATCCTCAGGTGATGATTAACAACAACAAAAATAATCCCCTATCAGGAAATCACAAACACACACACCTAGAGACATTTAAGACACCACTACAATGAAAAAAAGAAATTAGAGTTTTTGCTCTTATCTCCACAATTACAATGTACCTTTTGCAACTGGGAACAGTAAAATGGATGTTTGTACCATCTCTCTACTTTCCTAAAACCAGTTACTGAACTATAGCAAAGCTATTGAAGTGTTGTGTGAAACAGCAAATGCCTCAATATGCACATTTGCCAGGTAAATAACAAAAGAAGCTGCTATATGGCCTCCATCTCATGTCTGTCTTTCAGTGTTCTGTATGTGCATGTGATCAGCCAAATCAACTAGTAAGTCACATCTAAAACCTGAACCTAAATAAGTTTGGAAAATGTAGTTTTTATCTTTCCAGCCTCTGTATTATAGGAAGAAAAACTAGAGGAGGGTGAAGTGGATGTTGAACGGATGACATGGGACATGCATTCTATGTGATTAATACTGAATTATGGTCCCAATTCATTCATTTTGCCTTTACATTCCCTAGATTTGGGGTTCCCCCAAAATTAAAAATAAAGTTTATGATCCAGCATCCCCTCTTCTGGAAAACAATTGCAGTGTCCTTCAATAAACAGATGATTGAATAAAGAAAATCTGGTACATATATACAAAGGAATACTACTCGGCCATAAGAAAAGATGATATACTGCCATTAGCAACAATCTGGATAGATTTTGAGAACATCATGCTAAGCAAAATAACTCAGACAGAGTTATTTTGCTTAGCATGATGTTCCCATATATGGGTTTATATCCCATATATGGGTTAAATATATCCCATATGGGATATAAAACTTTAAGCAACAAATGAACAAACAAGGAAAACAAATTGCCTATGAATCAGTGATTTCAAACTCCTAGAATTTATCCAAAATCACTGAAAACAATAATTCAAAAGAATATATGTACCAAGATGTTAATTGCAATTTTATTTATGATCGTCAACATTAGGAAGCAGCCCAAGTGTCTATCCATAGATAAGCTGATAAAAAAAAAGTTGTTGTACATTTACATAATGGAATACTACTCAGCTGTAAAAAACAACAACAAAGAAACTCTTACCCTTTTTGATAGCATGGGTGAATGTGAAGATCATTATGCTAACTGAAATAAGTCAGTCAAAGGAATCACAAGTACCATATTATTCCACTCATATGTGGAATCTAATAAACAAAATGAACTAAAAAAACAAAATACAAGGTGCCCCCCAAAATGTAAACACACTGAATAATTATTAATTCCAATGGGCTAAATCTGAAAAGAGACATCAACCAAGCTATCAGCTGTTAAGGTGTTTATATATTTTGGGGGGACATCCTGTAGAAACAGACTCATGGAGTGTCGGCTGATAGTGTCCAGTGGGGAAGAGGGGAATTGAGCAAAAAAGAGAGAAAAACTTTAAGGACATGGGAAGAGGAAGTGGTGGGGTCAGTAAAGGAGAGTATGGGGGGGGGGTAAATGGTGATAGAGGGAGACTTGACATGAGGTGGCAAACACACAATACAGTGAACAGATAGAATTTTGTTAATCAGTGTCACCCCAATATATACTAATAAAAGGGTAAATATGCTAATTAGACCAGGTCGTCTGGACATCTTTTGGTCATCCAGTCCTTCTTCCAGACAAAGCCACGTGGTGGGAGCTGAGGCAGAGGTGGTTAGGGGCGATCAGGTTGGCAGGGGAGCAGTTAGAGATTATCAGACCCAAAGGGGAGGGTAACTAGGGGTGATCAGGCCAGAAGGGGAGGGTGGTTAGGGGCAATGAGGCAGGCAGGCAGAGGTGTTAGGGGTGATCCAACAGGCAGGCAGAGTGGTTAGGGTCAATCAGATACACAGGTAGTCGAGCAGTTGGGAGCCAGCAGTACTGGATTGTGAGATCGATGTCTTGTGGGATTGGGCCTAAACCGGCAGTTGGACAGCCCCTAAGGGATCCCGGATTGGAGATTGCAAAGGGTGCAGGCTGGACTGAGGAACCCCTCCCCATTGTGCATGAATTTTGTGCTCCAGGCCTCTAGTAAATTTAATAAAAAGGAAAGGGGGTAAAAAGAAAAACAAACAAAAAGTCATAGACATATACAGGAGTATGGTAGTTACCAGAGGGAATAGGGAAGAGGGAAGAAGGTGGGGATAGTAAAGAGTAAAGAGTAAAGAGTAAAGGGGTAAATATATGGTGATGGAAGAATTGACTGTGATTGGTGGGAACATTAGGCAATACTGTACACAGGTGATGCATCATAGAATTGTACGCTGGAAATGTATATAATCTTATTAACCAATGTTCCCTCAATAAACTTAATTAAAAAGAAAAATAATTAATTACATATAATAATGACTTTGTCATTTTGGTACTGATGTCTTTAAAATTTGTATTTCTCATCTATTTTGTTTTCCCAAGTTCCTTGCCTTTGCTTCTGTATCATTAGAGTGTTTTGAGCTGCAAAGAATTTAATACCATATTAAAGCTGACAAATAATGTAGATAAGTATTGCCTAGCAGATAAAGGAGCTCAGAGCCAGAGCAATTTCAGTGCTGATAAAACAGTTCAAACATGTTATCAAAAGTCTAAGCTCTTCCCTTTTTATGTTTTGTAATCTGAAAGTGTTGAATTTGAGTGTCGGCCTTGCCTCTCATCACCTGAAGACCCAAGATGAATGTGTGACAGAGCTTGTTGCCAGAGGTATAAATTAGGGGCAGCTTCTCATTACATCTTGGAAAGTTCCTGTGTAACCCAGCAGCTCCCATATCCTAGAACTGAGAGAAATGCCGCCAAGATACTCTTAAAGAAACACTTAGAGCTGAAACTGATTTGGCTCAGTGGATGAGTGTCGGCCTGTGGACTGAAAGGTCCCAGGTTCAATTCCAGTCAAGGGCATGTACCTTGGTTGCGGGCACATCCCCAATAGAGGATGTGCAAAAGGCAGCTGATCTATGATTCTCTCTCATCAATCTCTCTCTCTCTCTCTCTCTCTCTCCCTCTCTCTCTTCCTCTCTGTAAAAAATCAATGAAAAATAAAAATAAAGAAACACTTGGAAAGCAAATGCATTTTTTGCATAAAAGAAAGGCTACACGCTTACTTGGTTCTATCATATTTCCTTAAAATTATTATAAAGCTTGATGTGGGTAAAATGCATACCTTGTACACATCAGCTAAACAATTCAGCTCTTTATATTGATACAAATCACTGTGCCTGGCATAGTTTTTTTGTTTGTTTATTAACCCTCACCTTAGGATATTTTCCATTGATTTTTTAGAAAGAATAGAAGGGAGAGACACACAGAGAAAAACATTGATGTGGAAAAGACACATCAATTGGTTGTATCCCAACAGGGACCAGGGATTGAACCATAACCCAGGTATGTGCCCTTGCCTGGAATTCAACCCTTCAGTCTAAAGGCCAACACTCTATCCACTGAGCCAAACCTGCTAAGGCCTAGAATAGTTTTGATATAGAGAATATATTCAGAAATGCTTCCATATTAATTGCTTATAACCTAAGATAATTGATCATTCATTTTTTTGTCAATAGTGTAGATAGTAGATAGACTTCTACATATGTACAGATGTGACACAATTGAGCCTATCATATAAAAGCATATAATAATACATTTTTATTTGTTATTATTTTTAATATTGTACATGTATATATGTTATATAGAACACTACCATATAGTTAAAATTTATATATATGTATATATATATAATATTAGTCTTAAAATTATTTCTTAAATAAGTAATTTATATGAAGTACACTAGAAATTTCAAGTCACTACTGCACTGTGATACTTGTTTTAGTGTTTAAGAAATGGCTTTTCCCCCCCCCCCCCCTATTTTTTCCTATGCCCTTTTAATAGAAACTTCCAAAACCCAGGACTCTAGGAATTTTGTGTCATTTTGGTTCAATGCTCATCTAGATTCAGATATGATGATGTGAGGTTTCATGCTGTTTGAAGAAGCTGGGGTTCATCTTGTGTGATGCTTTGAAAATGAGAAGAAAAGGCTTTCCTATATTTGGAAGTGTCCTGGCAATGAGCAAAGGGTAAAGAAAATCACTGCAGAATGCTGTTTGTTCAATTCAAAAAGCAGTCTGCTATTTTATGAGCCATTTTTATTCTTTGACTGGCTTCCCTGGAGAGATTCAAATAAAGAAGTTTGAAATACACCAGGTTGAAAGGCTGAATATGTCAAGAGTATGGATCACTGAAGCAAGATCTTCATCTTGCAGCTTAATTTTCTGGCTAGAGCACTTTACAAATGAAAGGAGACACTCATGATTACTGCTGATGCCTCAGACTGCAGGAACATCAATGAGTCTCCAAGGGGTTCAAATATTTCAGCACATTGGAGATCAATGGGGAAGCCTCTCTTTACAGAACAGGTGCGACAGACCTTACCTAATTTCCAAATGCTTCCTTTCACTCATACAATACATACTTTTTACACTACAGCATGAGCCAAGGCAAGAAAACTATAAACAGATTTTGTCATTTTATGCAACATGAAAACCAACAGCTTTACTGCACAGTATGTGCAGGCAATATACAGCTCTGCATCCTCCGAATATTTCTATGTCTTATTATTTTTCCGTGGTTAATTCTCCTGTAATTTCTTGAGTAGAATGCACGCGTACTGAATGCTGTGGTGTTTGGCAGTTGAGGCGATTCAGTAAGTGTGTGCTATAAATATGTAAAGTTCCAAAACTATTTTTATGCAAATTGTACCGATAGACAATAGGCATACTTTTCAACTCTACTAGAAAGATCCTGGCATGGAGTAGTGAGTTTGAAGTTCAATGTAGGAAATTAAAAGCTTTAGATTCATAGGAGTGTTTTCATCCCCCCTCCAACTAAAAAATAATTACGCTGAAAAACATGTGAGACAAGGGTAGGTAGTGATATGTTATAATGGGGAGGTGAAAGAATATTTCCCCAACCCAGAATTACTTTCTTCTTGCAAAGAAAGGGAATTACTAAGTTTTGTCAGGCAAATTCCCCTTTGAGTTTTAGAATTTAAATCTAAATAAATCCATAAAAATAAATATAAGCCATGGGCAAAGGCTTTGAAAATAGAAGATGACCAATAAGGAATGGGAAACCACACACAAATAACATTTTGATAGTATTGTCACAAAATACATATGAGAGCCAAAAGTATGAGTCATCTAAAGAAATGAACAGGACTGCACTGTGAGCTCTTTGCAAAGCTCAGGAATAAAAAATGGCATGTGCAAAGTGTAGGAGGAGGAAATCAATATAAAAGATGAATTTTAAAATAATATACAGCATCTAATAATGATGTCAGGAAAGCTAAAAGTGAAACAAGAGGTGAAAACAGAAAGATGGGAAATGGTTAGAAGACAAAGCATTAAAAAGGACTGCTCTGTGCAGAAACTGGTTTGGCTCAGTGAATAGAGCATCAGCCTGTAGGCTGAAAGGTCTCAGGTTCGATTCTGGTCAAGGGCATGTACCTTGGTTGCGGGCACATCCCCAGTGGAGGTTGTGCAGGAGGCAGGTAATTGATGTTTCTAATTCTCTATCTCTCTCCCTTCCTCTCTCTAAAAAATCAATAAAATATATATTTTTAAAAAGGACTGCTCTGATCATTTGGGTTCAATGGTAAAATGCTGATGATGAAACAGGAGGAAGTAGAAAGCCACTGATATTTTCTGCCATTCAATGGATTATCATTTGTTTTATTCATTTATGTATTTGGTTTTTTTATTGTGTGCACACTATATGCCAGACAAAATATAAGGTTCTATCTGGAAAGAATAATGCCCATTCAAATGGAAAATATATATGAAAATATATATAAAAATATATATATAAAGAATAAAATACATATGAATAAAATGAGTTTAAAATGTATCTTTGAGGACTAGTAATAGAGTACATAACATCTCAAGATCATTATCTATTGCTATTATATTATTTAGACCCTAGATTTATCTAATATTATTTGCCTTGAACTGTGCCAAGATATTAAATGTGTTTTACATCATTTAATCTTTATTTCAAATTGTTAACCTAAATTGAAAATGAGGTACAAAGAGGTAAATTTCTAGAATTGTTTTCTTCAAAGCAAGAGTCTACGTCCCTTTCATTTTCGGAGTCTCCTCCAGTCCCTGACCTTACTTGAGGCCTACCTACCACTATGGAAACTTCAAGGTTCTGGTGGCAGCCAGAATGCAGCAGACCCAGCACAGCTGGCTAAGTTTCCCACTCAGAGGCTCTGCTCAGTCTGCAGCAGAAATGCAAAGATGCAGTTTGGGAACAAGCCACACTCTTAAAGAGGCCTTTTCTGATGCTCACCTTTTGTCCCTGCACCCTAACCATTATATCACACTGTTTTATGTTTATTTATTTTACTGAAAGCTGTTTGAAAATTTTCTTTGTGAACGTGTGGGTCTACTAAATGTTACCCTCCCTAGAAAGTTCTATGAGAAGAGGGGATTTGTTTGTCATATATATATATAATATATATATATATAATTATATATAACTATATAATTATTTTATGAATTATGAGACAAAAAGTCACATGGGGCATTTAAAACTTCTTATCTCTACAAAAGCAGTAAGCTAAAAGCAATACCACATGATCTCACTCACTTATGGATAATAAAGAACATTACAAACTGTTGAACAAAAATAGACAGAGGCAAAGAAGCATAGATCAGACTGTCAAACTACAGTGGGAAGGCAGGGGTGGGTTGGGGGGTAAGAGATCAACTGAAGGACTTATATGCATGAAGATAAGCTCAACCAACAGACTCAGGACACTGGGGGTGGGGGCGAGGGCAAGTGCTGGGTTGTAGGAGAGGTCAGAGGGAGGAAAAAGAGAGACATATGTACTACTATTTGTAATACCTTAAACAATATTTTTTTAAAAAAAAGTAATACCACAATCATAGGGAAATTGAATATTACCATCACTGTGAAGATATTGAAAGATGCAGAAATGATCATTTCTGTATCAAAACACATTCTTATCTGGATTGGCTGATGAAATAAAAGATAGTTCTAAAAGCTTGATGTTTGAGAAATCACTTTTGTCTTGCTACATGCCCCGTGGAGAATGGGAGAGCATTTGGCCATAGGACCTAAACTGCCTCCTCTGAATAAGATGTATATTGTACAGCTCGCCTAGGCAGGCTTGCTTATCAGGCCTTCATAATCATGTAGGGACAGACACGAATCCAAGAAGATAATAAAGGCACAAAGTAAAACCCCACCTTCTCTCATACAAGACTGGGCATTTAGTCACAGGGAGACATTAGAAAGAGGTATGGGACTATATTTCTGAACGATTCTTGCCCCTGTTTTTCATATCTATGCTAGCACCACAATCTTCAGATACTAACAAAACATTTCTCATTTTCTAGAATAAAATATATAAATCAGTGAACTGATGCCTTTAGAGTTTGAGTCTTGTGTGTCCTACAGAGATCCAGTAAAGAATAATATAATGACTTATTTATTGAATTAAAATACATCCTGGATTTCTCAGAATAATCACTGTAGTTAAGCTGTTGAATATAATTATCACTAGTGTCCTCTCACTTGTAAAGATAGTGATTTTAATAGCAAAGTATAATATGATACTCTAATAAACATGTTTAGAAGCATCTAGGTGAGAGCATTTTATATTGCTATAGCCAGTGCTAGGTTTAGTGGAAGGTTACTATAAACTTATACGGGTGACAATAGGCTATATAAAGGCTTTCATCCCTCAGAATGAAAGTTAGATTTGTCTTACCAAAAAAAGGAACTCTAACCAACAAGATATTACTGAAAACCAATACCACAATCAGAGGGAAATTGAAGATTTCCATTACTGTAAAAATATTGAAAGATGCAGAAATGGTCATTTCTATATCAAAACACATTTTTAATACATGCAATGCACCGTGGAAAGGGGGGGGTATGCATCAGAGCTATTGCTTTGTGACCAGTAGCAAGAACTCTTTTGTCAAACCTTTGTCAGTCTTTCATCTCTCTATATCTTAAATAGTTCTGTTTTTAACTCATTTTTTTCTGTCAATATTATATCAAAACAATGTCCAATGCTGGATATATTTACAAATTAGTTCATGAAGTGCATAATATTTAGAAGTAATTTTAAAAGAAGTAGAGGAGGTGCTGGTTCCCTGAAATTGGAGATCAATACAGAAATGAATTCCTTTCATTCTCCTTAGAAAGGATGTCTGCGTTTTGTTTGCAGGGGCCTTGTGTTCATTGCTGTTATTTTCAGATATATTTGTGAAAGACTAAATCTATATGACTGATAGTTCTACAGAAAATGGACATTTATTTCTTATCTGGAATGCATTCATTCCCACTTTGTATTGGGAACAGGGACACCCATTAAGACTTCCGCCTCCCTATATGAAAGTTGAAATGGGTTTTATGTATCCCTTGGTCCTACGGAGCAGGCATCTGATCTAACTTGGCAGTAGTTGCTCCAACTCAGTATTGTGAATATTGCAAACAAACTATGCAATCATATGAGGACAAATGGATATTGATTTTAAATTGTAATAAACTCCCAAGCAGCAGTACACAGAACCGTAGTACTCACTGGTAGCAACAACAGCAAATTCTCATTCCAGCCAGGGTATTCCCTTGGCCTGATCTTGGCTGCTGCTCCTGCTCCCGTTGCAGCTCCTCATGGATTCTCTGAATGGTCAGATGGTCTTTCAATAAATCTCTTGTTTTCTCGGGTTAGCTAGACACAGTTACTTTTTGTTTGCGATCAAGAAATCTGAATGATACACAAGTGTGGTAAAATAATAAAAATGCATGTATAGATTTTTCTACTATAAGCAAAAAAATTCACATCGCTTTAATATAGTAGCTTACATACAGTGAGATCTAATGCTTTTAGCTGATCCAAGGATTAATGCAAAGAAAAAATATAATGTATGCTATAGAGAGACTAGTGAAAATATAAGCTAGGTTAATAAACGTGATAAGAGTTTTTAGCTTTAAAAATTTTATAAATTTATCCTTTAACAGTAAGATGTCTTTATGGACTCATCTTCTAGAGCCAATTAAACTGTATAGCCCCATCATTACATCTCATGGGCTGTTTAAGTCCAGGCGAGTATTTTCTTGATTCACAAACAGCAAAAGAATTTTACTTCTGCTGCCACTCTATTCTGTATTTTCTTCAGATTCAGTATTTTTATTTGTTTGTTTTTGGCCAAGTTTAGTTTTTATTCTAGTCTAAATCTGGCTTCATCATTGGTGGCAGCAGTATTTGGGAATCAGATCGTATTTTTCTGGTCATTTGGTGATTTCTGTTGAGGGGAAAAAGGACCTATCAGGTGAGAGATGGCTGAGGATTTGTTTTGTTAATCTTTTTTTTTTTCTTTCTGATCATCTTTTGCAATAACATCCAAAGATGTTCACCAGTATTTCTCCCATCACTATATCCTCCTATTACTTCTTTCTTGAAGAAGTGGAATCCTTTACCATCTTTTGGAATCTGGGCTGGCCTTGTGACTTACTTTAATCAATAGCATGTGGAAGAGCGTAATACACCTGTTCTGAGCCAGCCTGGTGTGATGTTTAACAGCATCCACTTTTGCTCTCTTGATGCTATAGTTCAACATTTAAAAACTCAAATTGTCCTGCAAGAGAGGGAGATACCAAGCCACATTTGTCGCAGCCATTTGCTTCTTAATTCTGTTTAGTATTTTAATTATGCATTTGGGTTATGTTAAAAACAATAGCATTGCAATTATTCATTTTTGCCTATTTCAGAAAGTATAAAAGGAAGTGTGTGACAATAGAGGGTTTTATTATGTGGGTTCATGGTTCTTGCGGTTTTGCTAAAATGTTTATGTGTGACAAATAGTTCCCCAAAATCAGCTTAAAGTTGTGGGTTATTTTCCTTAAAGGCAAATTAGTTACTTTGATTAAAACTTATAACATGAGGAGTTGAGACTGGGATATGAAAAATAACAAAGAGTATATAAAGGCTAATGAAGGCAACTAGTTCTGACATTAATATCATAATGGGAATATAATAATGCTGTCATTTTAAACATAATTTCTTCTATTTTTCTTATAATTCATTTTTTGCTATATTCTTAATAATTTTGATTCATTCTCTTGAATTTATATCTGAACATCTGAATTAAACTCATGTTTGCATTAAAAAGATAGATGCAATGGCTCACTTGGCCTTTTAAAAAAAATCCTTTTTTATTTCTAATGAGAATTTAATTTTTGCTCTTTAAAAAGAGGAAAATTATGCTTCTATATCTTTGTTTTGAACATTAAAACCAACGTATTTTCTTGAATTCACAAATTAAAAAAAAATTAGGCCTAAAATTGTAGCAATTTTCAAATTTTCCACTTCAAATCTTCAGTAGAACTATTTTTTCCACTATCCAGAAGGTCATCCTCACTGACCCAGATCACAGCTTAGGGGCACTGCACATGGAGCAGTGAGGGAGGAAGGGACACTGGTCTAGCCCCCAGTTCAGCTGAATCAATTCTGGCGATCATTGGAGTGGCAGATGCCGCAACCAGACTGACTCACCTATTTTTTTTTTTTTTGGAAAAATTTAAATGTTTTCCTTTAATCACTGTAGGTATTAGAAACTTCTAAGGACTTATGGGCACAATTTCTGCATAATAAGGTCAACAGCTCTGCATGATTCTGGTGAGCCTGGCAGTTTCCAATATTTGCCCTTTTTCCTGAGTAGTGATAAACACATGCAGTGTTACCATTGAAAAGGTGCTTATCCAAATTCTTTGTCAATTACTTTTCTTTATAAATAATAT
Source organism: Vespertilio murinus (assembly GCA_963924515.1). Classification (NCBI taxonomy): domain Eukaryota; kingdom Metazoa; phylum Chordata; class Mammalia; order Chiroptera; family Vespertilionidae; genus Vespertilio; species Vespertilio murinus. Next base: position 56,385,612 of record OZ004704.1, read on the forward strand.
ATCAAGTTCTTTACAATATTTAACTCTCATTATTGTTTACATGATATGTATTTCTCTCTTTGATCATAGAAAGAGACAAGACATTTTTCCATAGGGAGGCATCAGTCTTCTGGATTACTTATTTGATTGCTTTAACCCTTAACCAGAAAACATCTGGCAAAGCAAGGCATTGTTGCAGCACTAAATCTGAAAGCTTTTGTTTTGTAAGTTTCTTTTCATTCTGATTTTTAAAAATCATTACTTTCTTTGGAGAGGAAAGGAAAAGCTATTACTATAGAAAAGCATGATTACACATTGTGAATTTTTAAAATATGGAGCACAAATCTCAACATGAATATAGATGCCTACACTATCAGAATAGTTATATTTGGTTTTGTTTTTCCAGCTTTTGTCAAAATATCTTCACACTCATCACTTTGATTTCAGGTTATGTCAACCAGAGAGACTTTCTCATAATCTGAAGTTCTCCTTTGGCTATATTTCACTCACACTGAAGAATAACAGAATCATGACTAATGGTCTGCTAAAATCACAAATGCATATGTGTAAGTCTAAATTAGTGCTGTTCAGTGTGCTTATGTTAGATTTATGTGCAAATGTATGGCCTTATGTATCTCTATCGTGACAGCATATTTTTTATCTACCTGACTACCTATATCCACATTTTTGTGTGTGTACATACAACACATACACACACACATATACTTCCAGTATTCCTTTCTATGTATATAATGAAATTATTGATATAAATGAGAAGGCACTCAGTTATATTTTGAAACTATTTCTAGATGTCATTATTAGTCATTATTTAAAATCATTCCTTTAAATATATATATATATATATATATATATATATATATATATATATAATTTCAATATGCTCATATATGCATCTGTATGTGTATATGTGCATGTACACGTACATGTATATAGTGTATATTAATATTCTTACTAAGCATGCTAGACACAAACAGGTTGCTTAGAATCATAGCTATGGCCAAAGAATAACTGTTCTGTTTTTGTTACCACATTCCCCAAGGACTCTATTATTACTTCCATTGGGACCAATTTAAAACTATACAACCCTCTTCTCAGGGATTGAATACGGCAATGTATCATTGTTTAAGTGTGCTACTCAAAAATTTGGAACCCAGAGGGAAAACATAGAAAAACTGAATAAACAAAAACCAACCATCATTCCCACCAATATTCTTTTTACAAAGTTTTAGAAATAACTTTTCACTAATTTATTTATAATGTTTAAGATATTAAAAACAGGGAGTCAGGATATTTAATTTATGTTCTTTACATTTTTCCCTTTGGGAAAATATGTAATATTTGCACCATGTGGGGATATTATACTATAGTAAACCCCATAAAGAAAAAACAATTTTATTTAAAAGCAGATACTAGCATATGCAAGTTATTTTGTTAACTGTTTTATGTACATAAAACCATTAAAGGATCATAATAATACTATAAAATTAGCTATTTTTTCTATTTTACCAAAGAAGCAGAAATTCCATTATTTGAATCACTTTCTGACTCTAAAATTCACAATATCCTAACAAACATAACTTGCCCATTTCTGCATATTCATATCTTGACACAATAATTGCCTTACATATTTTATATGCATACATTACTTTCCATACTTAGTGATTATTTAATGACTAATAAAATGCTAAAATGCACTTTACTGAGAACAAGCAGTGACCTCCTTTGCATTGTCTTTGCAGAAATATGACTCCAAATCATTCTCTGTTTCCTTTAATTTTGTCCATAGAACTGCTTTCTGAACTTGTCATATTTATGTTACGCATTTAAAAAATTTTTTTTATTTATTGTTTGTTCTCCACAATAGATTTTAGGCAAAGCAACAACACAGGGACTATATCCAGTGCTTAGAACAAAATAAATATTAATGAAATACCTGATGATGGGCAGAGTAAATGAAAGAATGTGTAAATGAGCCGAAACCGGTTTGGCTCAGTGGTAGAGCGTCTGTCTGCTGACTGAAGGGTCTGGGGTTCGATTCTGGTCAAGGGCATGTACCTTGGTTGCGGGCACATCCCCAGTGGGGGGTGTGCAGGAGGCAGCTGGTTGGTGTTTCTCTTTCATTGACGTTTCTAGCTCTCTATCTCTCTCCCTTCCTCTCTGTAAAATATCAATAAAATATATATTTTTTAAAAAGAATGTGTAAATGAGTCCTAGGAACTGTGATAAATGAAATTAGATTGTTTTTAACTCAGTAACGGTGCTTTGCTACCAGCTGGTAGACAGCAATTCTCAGGAGCTCAAATTGCATGAAACCAGGAAGTTTTAAATTAAAGGTCACCTTCTGGTATGAGATCCACACGTACTTAGTTCCAAAACTCTGGCTTAGGGGGAATTATGATATTCCAAAGCTTTTCATTAATTTTCAAAATTATTCATCTTGTTTACCAAATATTAAAAGTTGTCTATGGAGACTTACAAAAGGTCAATAGCTCCACCTCATCTTAGTTTAGGATTGTATCAAACCCAAATCTTGCTTTGACAAAATTCTGCATAAATCAAAAATATAATCACACTGATTTTAAAAAGTGAGAGTGAATCAATGAAAAAAATATTGTTTGATTGTTAAACACCTTTAATGAGCATACAAGTAAGCAAAATTAAATCATTTAATGGAATAAAAACATACAAGACCTATTTTCTACATAATGTATCATGCCCAGCAAAATTCATAGTTTAGGCACTTAGTTATATATACTTATATTATATTTATATAGTACTATTATTAAAGTGTCATAATTCAGTTAATGCTCACATGAATACCTAAAACTTGACAAGGCAAGTGCCATTTTATTGTTTTATTTTGTTTTTGCTTTTTAAAAAAATATATATTTTATTGATTTTTTACAGAGAGGAAGAGAGAGGGATAGAGAGTCAGAACCATTGATAAGAGAGAATCATCAATCAGCTGCCTCCTGCACACCCCACACTGGGGATGTGCCCCCAAGCAAGGTACATGCCCTTGACCAGAATCGAACCGGGACCTTTCAGTCCGCAGGCCGATGCTCTATCCTCTGAGCCAAAAGGGTTTCGGCTATTGTTTCATTTTGTAATAAAATGTTACTTGAATGCTTACCAGGTGCCACATTGAGCAAAACAGACATATTTCCGTTTTTCTCTATAATAGAAACACACTAACCAGTGACACAGATAAACCAAGTTGTTTTAAACATTCTGACAAAAAAGAATAACACAGAAAAATATAATTGGGGGAAATGATTTTGTCTGAGCGTTCAGGGATGCCTTTCTAAGAAAGTGATTATTTTTAACTTAAACCTGAAGAACCGGTAGACGTTAACTGGGGAAAAAACACTGAAATGATTCTGATATTACAAAAAAGTAACAAGCGAGTGAAAATAGCCTCACCAAGGAAGAGAGCTGGTACTGGAACCTAACCCTTGTAACATAATGCAGTCTCATACAGGAACAAAGGGAGTAGTTGCAATTCATTTATTTTGAGTCCGTGAACAAATCAGTCAACAAAGTGGGTGGTTTTCTATCGTAATTAGTCTATTGGTCTGGCAACCGTAAGAAAGATCAAACAGCCCTGGCAGAAAGTAAAATATTGCAATAGCTGTGCCATAGGACACTTGTGTGCCAGTAGGAGATGGATTTGATACCTCAGCTACTTGCCCAGCGTGCTATATAGATAGCATTTCTAACTGTGCCACAATGTGAAAAATAGTGTGAACCACTGGCTTATACAAGGTGGAGTTTTATTTACCTCTTAAATAACAATCTAAGCATTTTTTCTCCAGGGCTGTTACTGTAGCACCTCAACATCCAGGATCGAGGACCATTTAATGATCTCACACTGACATCTATATAAGAGCTGCCTCAGACAAATGGTCTGAGATGGCACATGGCTATATTTGTACTCCAAATTGTTTGAAGGCTCATCCCTACCCCCTATAGGTATAGTGCAAGAGTTGAACACATCACTTAACAGTCATATCATATTGGCCATAAGATGGTCACTGAGCATGATTAACTTCAAAGGAATATGGAATTGTACTCTTTCTTTTGGGTGTACTTACTCCTAGCTGCAATAAAAGGGTTTGTGTTGGTAATGGCTCATTTATACCACAGGTATTATTGAGTGACTTCTAGGTATCAGTGCTTTTCTAAGTAGAGATGCATTTCTAAGAGAGCTACATCAGTGAACAAAATTAAAAAGTCTAACCTTAGTTTTACATTCTAATAGGGAAGACAGATAGTAAATACTAAACATTAAAAATAGTCATGTTAAGGTAATTTCTAGAAGATTATGAGTACTATAAAAGGATAGAGGAAGTGAAAGCAATCAGGATTAGTATGCTGGCAAATATTTACAAATCAGCTTGGGGTTGGGTGGGGGGAATCCTGATTTGTAGTGTTGTCCAATTTCCATGGAGTAAATACTCCCACCAATTTTAAGCTACCAATGTGATGTCAACCTACTTGAAAATTTTCCAAGGTGTTGATTACTTACCATAAGCTTGTATAAGTTGGCTCCAGCAATTCCTGAAATGTGGAAAAGGTGATATTTTGTGACCAGGAAAAGATAAATACAATTACATCTGCAACTAAGACAGACAAGTGTCTCTGGGAAGGAAACGGCTAAAGATTAAAGATTTGTCATTGAGGTATAATAAATAGAACAGCATGGCTTGTGCCATGCAAATTAAGGGGAGTGACATAGAAGTTGAAGTTAAAGAGGAAACTGAAGCCAGATTATGGAGAGATTTTGTGTTGTTTTTTCAGTGGATTTATAATTTTCTTTCTTTTTTTAAATTAAATGTATTGGAGTGACATTGGCGATTAAGATTATATAGGTTTCAAGTGCACATTTCTATGTTACATGATCTATAGAGTGCACCATGTGCCTACCAGCCAAAATCATATCATCTTTCATTTCCATTTATTTGGCCCCCTTCACTACCTCCTCATCTCTTCCCGCTGGTAATGACCATGCTGTTGTCTGCCTATGAGTTTTTGTTTGTTTGTTTGTTTTTCTTGTTTGTTAATTTGTTGCTCTCAGTTTTATATGCTATATATGAGTAAAATTATATGGCTCTTAACTTTTTCTGACTGCCTTATTTAGCTTAGCATGCTATTCTCAAGGTCCATCCATCCACGTTGTCACAGAGGACTTTTAATGAGATTGAAATCGTTAGGAAGCCACTGAGGATATTTGAGCAGAATGGCATTATCTTATGTATATTTAAAATGATTTCTCCAGGTGATTCATTGAAAATAGACTATTTAGAGCATTTAGAAGGGATTAGTAATAAGGTTATTATAATAATTAAATTAAAAGATGAATATGGATTGGGCTAGTGTTGAATCATTGTATGTGAAGGGAAGTGAGGACTCTGTATTGAGAAGGTAGAGGTAATAGGATGTCACAAATGACTAAGGATTTTGATTTGAGCAACTGAAAGTATGGGTATAACTGTATGTGGTCTAGCAACTTAAAAACTAAGCACCTTTCCCCCTCTCTCTCCCTACCTATTATTAAATATACAGCGATAAAATAGAAATAGTATAACTACAAGAAAAACTCCCACATGGAATAAGGAATAATAGAAAACACATAACACCTAGTCATCCAAAGCACCTGTCATATCCTGCTGAGAGACCTGCAGCCCCTGCACAACAATAGAGAAGGTTCCTGGGTTGGTCCATATCATAGCCTCAGGGTGTACTTTCTGCCACGTCCTCCCCTATCCATCATCTTCAGGGTTTAAATTATTTCACAACCTATTTCATGTCGGTACCACCTCTAGGATCTAGGAGTGATTTTGACAGTCAAATAAGTTTAGGTTTTTGCAAGCTAGTCATTTAGTTTTGGTTGATAATGTAGTCCCTTGAAAACATAGCAGGTTTTGTGTCTATTCACTTCCATACAGTACATAAATGAAGAGACACAGGCACGGTTATATTCTACACATGATGTCTAATCCTGAAAAGGTATCTCACTCCTCTTCTGTGCATTCCTTATCTCCCATTCCTTCATGGAGGCAACCTTCAGGTTGTCTGAAATAAAGGCTTAGGTAGGATAGAAATCTGAATTGCTCTGTCTGAATTTTGAAGGTTAGCTGCTTCTCATTGCCTGCAAAAGAACTCATATTGAGCCCTGGCCAGTGCTGCTCAATGGTTAGAATGTTGGTCTGCAGACCAAGCAGTGGTGGGTTTGATTCTGGTCAAGGACCTTTACCTGGGTTACAGGTTCATCCAGGCCTGGATCAGGTTGCCTGCAATGTATCTCTCTCACATTGATGCTTCTCTCTCTCTCTCTCTTTCTTTCTCTCTCTCTCTCTCTCTCTCTCTCTCTCTCTCTCTCTCTCTCTTTCTCTCTCTCTCTCTCCCTTTCTCCTTCCCTCTCTTCCACTCTCTCTAAAAAAATAAATCATTGGCAAAAGTATCCTGGAATGAGGATTAACAAACAGCCAAAAAAATAGCTCTTATTGATATTGTTTAAAAGTGTGAGGCCACAGTCTTAATCGCTTCTAATGTTGCTTCTTTAGTCACTTATTATTAGTTTGGTTTGGTTTACACAAAAAGTTCGCTTTATTAACCTCACTAGGGTTGAAATGATCAGAATTCTGTTCAAAATAGATTATAGGTTGGGAATAAAACAATCTCCGTAATCAAAACTGCATTCTCTAATATCTCCCCCTGGAAATTTTCTGTCTCTGTAAATGGATTTTGCTACAAATGTTAATAAGAAACCAACACTTCCCAATATTCTGATTTTTTTTATTACTATTGTATCCACTCAAGCTACAGACTCTTTTGGCCTATGTTCTGACTTCGAAATTTCCATTATCACAGAGAGGTCTGGTGGATAAAACTGGTCACTCACATTCTACTTTGCACAACAAAGGTAACTGACCTCTGGCCAGCGGCATCTGTGTCATTGAGACCTGCCACATAGACACCAAACTGATCATTGGTATTTAAGCCTTGTAACAGCAGCCCTACTTCTGGAACCAAATTCTTTATAATTCTGAATATAATTACAAGTGATATATTAATATAAAGCTAAAAATAGATTTTACATTTACATATTTATTTATTTTCAGCATGATGGCACAAATGAAAATACTCCAGAGATAGGAACCCAGTCTTCTATGCTTTTGTTCTGTCATCACCAGAATGGTGTCTTGTTTACATGCTCAAGGATATTCCTTAGCAAAATCTTCCAGTCAGCCAGAAGAGGGAAAAGTCGATAGTACACCCATTTTCTTAGGCGTGCACTTGGAAAGTTGCAATTCACCTCATGTTCTATTTGTCTGAACTCAATCATAAGGCTATTCCAGGCAATCAAATGTGTCTTAAAAGTGTATATTTATTTTTGATAGATAATTGCAATTAAAAAATTAATATTATACTATTAAAATAAAAATTAGCATTAGGCCATATATTTCGTTTCAATATCAAATTTTTTTCTAGAGTCTAAATATGTGCATTTTAAATAGAGTTGGTGCAAACAACCAGTCACTTAAATCAATGTAGCAACTTTAGGATTAAGAGTCTAGGCCTGAGATTTTCAATCTTTGTCATCTCTTGGTACATATTAACTAATTACTAAAATTTTGTGACACACCAAAATACATATTTTATTTTTTGCCTGATCTGACAAATAAACCAGGTATAATTTTAATTCATTCACACCAGACGAGTGTTGTGTTGTCTGTTGCCACTTTTTTATCTGGCAATCTAAGGGAAAAGAGGTCAGTGCCTGGACTAAATAGCCAGGTACTGCATGTTTTACAAATTCCGAGGCACACCAGTTGAAAATTGTTGGGCAGGGCCAAATTGTGTCAAATTGCTTAGGTTCTAAATGGATTTTTACGGCTTACATCCAGTAACAGCATTCATAAAATTATATAACTATTTTAAGCCTCATATTTTAAATCTGGAAATGAAAGTAGTATATAGCAATTTTTTTTTCTCCTCTGGTTTGTAAGAAACCAAATTAAAAAAAAATCTAATATACATTGAGCATGAGCATGTATTATGTGCCAGCTTAATTCTCATGCATTAGTCATTTAATCCTCTCCATTTTTGTGCAGTAGAGATTGCTGTTAAGATTGTTTGATAGCCGAAACCGGTTTGGCTCAGTGGTAGAGCGTCGGTCTGCAAACTAAAGGGTCCCGGGGTGGATTCCAGTCAGGGGCATGTACATTGGTTGCGGGCACATCCCCGGTAGGGGGTGTGCAAGAGGTGGCTGGTCGATGTTTCTCTCTCATCAACATTTCTAGCTCTCTATCTCTCTTCCTTCCTCTCTGTAAAATATCAATAAAAAATACATTTAAAAAAAAGATTGTTTTATAAACAAACTGGTCACAAATCCCAGCTTCACTGGGGTTTCAGAGCTAATGGCTAGAGTAGTTCAGTTATCTGAACTTCTATGTCCTCTGGCTCTAGAACTTTCACTCTTATTCAACACATAATATAAAATATTTAGCACAATCTAGATAGATAGATAGATAGATAGATAGATAGATATAGATATAGATATAGATATAGATATAGATATAGATAGATAGATATTTGAGGCCCGGTGCATGAAGACTTATGAAAGAATGGGCCTTCCTTCCCCTGGATGCCAGCACCATTTTCACTCAGGCAGAGCAACCTTTCCACCTTCCCATGCTACCCAGGGGCCTGGAGTGGCGGGGATGGTCAGCGCCTATATATGCAAATTAACCCGCCATCTTTGTTAGATTGATTTGCATACTCACTTCTGATTGTATGGTAGGCATCACAAAGGTATGGCCAATTTGCATTTTACTATTTTATTAGGGTAGATATGCTACATTGTTATTGCTATATGTGTTAGAATAATACCTTCTCCCCACCAAGATGTCCACCTTCTGTTCCCAGAACCTGTGAATATGTTAGGTTACATTGGCAAGAAGAAATGAAGGTTGCAGATAGAAATTGCTAATACATCAGCTGATATTAATTTAAGGGATTATCCTGGATTGTGGAAGGATGAGCAAGGTGATCATGAAGGTCCTTTATTTTTAAAAATATATTTGTATTGATTTCAGAGAGAAAGGGAGAGGGAGAGAAATATAGTAACATCAATGAAGAGAGAGAATCATTGATCGGCTGCCTCCTGCACACTCCCTACTGGGGATCAAGTTCACAACTCAGACATGTGCCCTAGACTGGAATCAAACCCAGGATCCTTCAGTCCACAGGGCAGGGATATCATTTAAATATGACAGAATAAGTCAGAGGAGTCAGTCAGAATGATGCAATGTAAGACTGGACTGGCCATTGTTGGTGATAAGGATTAGCTGGCTAGTATAATTAGCCAGACAGGAAGAGAGGAGGATCCAGAGAGGATAGAGGCATCTTGGCCGGAACAATTAAAGCAGCCATAACTAGATAAAAGGCAACCATAAATCAAGAACAGAGTTATCTCTCGCCTGAGCATCTGGGAGAGCCATAAGGGAGATTAAAAGCAACTCCAACCAGCAAGATAAAGGAGGAGGGAGATATACATTCACAGGGGATAAAGAAAAACCACAGGATATCAGGGGGCGGGATGGGGAAGGAAACGTATTTTCCCAGAGGAGAGAAGAATGTTGTAAAATAAGGGGGGAGAAATAAGGGGGCACTACGTGGGCTTTGGCCTTTGAAACTGGTACTATGAGGAAAGCATGGGGGTCCTAGATTAAAATAAAGGGTCTCCAGGATGTATAATATCTCAAGAAAGAGAGCAGAGGCCACTCTTCTTAGGAGGCCCCTCTATTTTTCAGTGTCGGGGGGGACACAGTTTCAGGGTTATGAATTTAGGATTATAGTTTTAAGGGTAGAATCTGCTTTCAATAAAGTTTCTGTACTTCTCACCTACCACCTTTTGTCAGTGGCTTCATTCTTTGAGTCTATCTGGACAGGGATCTGGGAACGAAATCACCCTTGACCCTGATTACTAAGAAAAAAAAATCCCAAATCATTGGCTTTGAAAAGGGAAGGTGTCCATGAACCAAAGGATGCTTGCAGCATCTAGGAACTGAAAAGGCTAGAAAACTGATTCTTTCATAGAGCCTCCAGAATGAAGCATGGCCCTGTTGACAAAGTTGTGATAATTGGTTATAGCAACCATAGGAGATTAAAACAGTCACTCTTTAAATGTTCATTTCAAAGAGGAAGGGGGAGGGAGAAAGAGAAACATCAATGATGAGAGATAAACATTGATTGGCTGTTTCCTGCATGCCTCACACTGGGGATGGAGCTCACAACCGGGACATGCCTGACAGGGAATCGAACCATGGTCTCCTGGTTCATGGGCTGATACTCAACCACTGAGCTATGCCAGCTGGACAACACTCCCTCTGTTTATGTGTATAATTAGCTTCCTTTTTATTCTGCTGTTTTTGTTTTTCTCAGAATGTATCACAAAATATCTCATTTTATTCATTGATCAATATTTTAAATAGAATATTTTAGCTATAAATATGTGTGAAATTAATGCAGAAAAAATATAGTTATCTTTTGGGAGGATGATCTTGATCTATATGTTTTTATGGTTTTGTTAAAGATTGATGAAAATTTTCTACATAAACTGAAACTTCCTTGAAATCTTCTCAATACATAATTGCATTATTTTTCACACATATAGTACTTTTAATTATTTATATTTCTTTTTCCCTTATGAAGAATTACCATTTTTTTTCAATTTTCATTAGTTATTTCAAGAAAAAAATTTTTAGATTTATGAATCAATTATTCTTTTTATTTTTGTTTCTGGTATAATTGTAAATTAATTTGAGACTTCATCTTTATTAATTTCCTCTTTGTTTTATCTTAATATAGCTTCTCCAAATAAATGGTTCTTTGAAAATATATTCATGAGTGTTCAACATTTACAGTCTGAATGTTTCATATATTCTTTATTTTGAATTTTCACTTTCATGATCATTTTACCAGACATAGAATTCCTGGTGAACAAAGAACATTTTCTCACACTTTTTAGGTCATTAATAACCTAATAGTTTCAGAAAATAGAATACTTCTTTTTCTTTTTTGGCGTTTTTTCTATTTATCTGTGAAACTAATTATTTTTATTTGTTCCAGGCATTCTAACATTTTATTAGACATTTTTGGTAAATACATCTTTATTCCATTTGGACAACTCTTTTCATTTAAAAATGTGAAGAGACCTTCTTTTTCTGATTGCTTTCTTTTCTCTTTTGTGTGATCTCTGTTATTGGTTTTTGAAGTTCTGTAACAGTGATATAACTTCACAATCTATCCTCAATGTACATAACTTTTTACTCAGTAACTTTTAGTTTTGTTTATTTCACACAGCCTTGTAGAGAAGATATTTGATCTTCCAACTCAGTAACTTGTTCTTTAATAATACTAAAATTTTGTTTGACTATGGCATCATTATTATAGCCACCTTTTTCCTAATTGCTGAGATTTCTAAGTATTTCTTTTCATAGCTAAATTGTTATTATATTTTTTTCTTTATCAATCTAATATATAAATACTTTTGTATTAACTCTTTTCTATTCCTGAAGTTCTTGGAGTTTAATATTGTTCCACTTTATAAGATTAGTGACTCTTTTTTTACTTTTTTTTATGTTTCATCATTTTTGGTTTTGCCTAGATATCAAATATAAACACTACATCCAAATTAATATCCTTTTAGCAACCAGGACAGTAATATTATTGAGTAATAATAATACTATTAATAATATATTACATTAATAATATATAACAATTTCTAAATAAACATCTATAATACATATATATACATATAACAATTAATAAACTTTTTAGCATGAAAAGTTATAGATATAAGTAACAAAATTACAGAACCAATTGTTAATGAAATTGATCAATTTTTTAAAAAATAGCTCTTATAAACTTATTTTGAATGTGTGTGTGTGTGTGTATGTCAGGGCTCATGGGCTCATGATAGCTACCTAATGATTTGTGTAATTATTTGACATACCGAACCATATGAAATTCTTCCAATAATTTATTCATTACATTGAAAGTTATTAGATTATTTGTTGCCTCAAAAGGTAGATAATTTTTCTTAATATCAACAGTAATGTTCATGGTGCTGAGGCATTTTCCCCTCTACTTAATTTAACAGCAATTATATTCAAAATGTTCAATCCAGTCTGGGATGTTTTTTATTTTTAATATATCTATGATACAAAAGTCAATAAGAGTAGTTTATTACCATGCCATATTTAATCAAAGGAAACTTAATCCCATGGAACTAGTGGAACATGGCATTTAAGAGACTGGGTTCTTAACAGGGTGCTTACATTTAAATCCCAGCTCTCCCATTACCTTTTAAGACATCTCTTTGTGTCTCAATTACTTCATCTGTAAATGGGGATGAGATAAAATTATAGTATGCTTTTGATCTAATGCAAATTTATAGAATCATCTTGCATGCATCAAATGCTCTGTAAAAATTAGCTATTTCTTTTATTCATAAAGTGAAAATCTAGTAATGGCTATGAAGGATGGGGATTTTGATGGTTCTTGCCAAACCACATTTAAATAGGGGCAAAATTCAATAGGAATAATGAAAAGGAGAAATCATAACTTGAGAATACTCTGAGGCCTGGACACACACTTGGGAGCAATCCATTGCTTTGAGTTCTCTCTTCTGTAATGAACGCGCTTCTCTGTTGGCAGATTTCCAGGAGGCCAGTGCCTGAGGTAGCCTTGTTACTGTCATTCCATCTTCTCTCCCTCCCTCTCCCTGGATGTCTTAATTCCCTTTAGCAGACATGTAGGAGTGTTAGCCCAAAATGACAGCCATACTGTATGAGGGCTAGAGAGGCGCCAGCGATTTGTTTCCTAAATGCCAGAACTTTCATCAAGATGCAAACTATCATGGTAAGGGCTGAATCTTATAGGTGCACGAATGGGAGCTGACATGAAATTGGTCGGAAGGCCAGGGGGTTGGTTGTCACAAATACAAATACACGGTGCCTTCCTGGCACTTTTCAGGGCAAGGCTGGCATCTAAGTGGATCATGGTCCAAACTTCTGAGGTCCCTGGAACCCCAGTGCCCTTGGAATATGCCTTTTGGGAAAATTGGTATAGGTACTGAACCACAAATAGAAGTTGGTCATAACGGAGCGTGTCCTAGTGTCCAGTAACAAGCCAAGCATTTTAGTTGGTTCATCATGGGATTGTTCCCATGATGATCTGGGAAATGGATTTTGGTACCAGGGCTACTAGAATGACTGTCTGGGTCTCAGGTACGTTATTTGCCAACCAGTGTCGAACTATTTCAAATTTTAGCAACAAAAACATTTTGTGCCAGTTAAATATCAGCCTTGACTCACAGCATATGTTAATTTGGCGTTATGCGTGGAGCAAGAAGAACAAAAAGGAAATAGCATGGGATAAGTAGGCTACATTGGAGTAAGGATGGCCATGACACTGCTCTCATTGTGTGGTGAAATCTGACTTATCTCCCCTTGTGACTGTCCTCAGTGACTTCCTTGATCAATAGAGTGGGCATATATGCCTGCTGAGACTTTTAAGTCTGTGCCGTAAGAAGCATTGCTGGCTTCTTGGAAATGTTTGCTCTGTCCATCCTGATAACTCCATACTGTGAGGAAACCCAGACTAGCAATGTGAAGATGGAGAAACAGATGACTGACTAGTTTCTTGGTGTCTGGATGCCCCAACACAAGTACCAGGCATGTGAGAGCAAAAGCCTTTAAATGTGCCCAGTGCCAACCACCATCTAACTGCAACTGTATAAGGATCTGGAGGGAGAACTTGGTTTAGTTACTTCTTTGTTGGTTTAAGTCATTTATTTTGATGGAACACAGCCTAAAGCATCTTCCCAAGATAGGTTATAGAGTTTTTTATTTTCATGACATAAAGTCAATATTATTCCTCATTATTTTATAAGGATTTGTCCAGTGGTGTCTATCATTGACTTTTCTGATGAAAAGTCTAATATTAGACTCTTACCAAGGGCTTCCTAAGTGGACTTGTTGAAAAATCTTTTGAAAGCATTAGAGTCATCTTTATGTTTTTGGTGTTGTAAATTTTCACAGCTCTGTATCTTATATGTGTTGTGTGGTGTTTTTTTATTATTATTAATTGAGTTGTATATCTGATGACTCTCTTTAATATTTGTGTAACTCTTTCCTGTTAAATATCTTGGATTACATGTTTTGTAATGTCTTTCCTGTCATAATTCTATTACCTTGGTAATGATACTTCTATTAATAGGATATTTAAACTTTTAGATTGATTCGTTCTGTCCCATCTTTTCTCTTACTTTTTGTTTTTTATCTCACTTTCTCAGAGTCCCTTAACTTTATTCCCTGTGCCTTCATATGTAGAGATAAAATTTCAATACTTACAATTTTATTCTTCAAAAGCATTTGTTCTCTGAAAGGTTCCTTTTAACAGTATCCTGTTCGTGTTGTATATTGATAATATCCTTTTTATCTTCCTAGGGATAGTAACTAGAGTGCCTCTGCATTTGTAGGTAAAGCTTTCTTCTTTAAATTTGATATGTTTTATTCATGGTTATTTTTTTTCCTGCTTTTGTCTCTCAGATGGGTAGCTTACTTCAAATGTGTGGCAATCCTTACTTTTTTTATATAGTAAAAAATTATAGTAAGAAAAATTGGAATCTATGAATATGTGGGAAAGAGCTTTGTTAATTAGTAGTCCTCACAACTATGGTGGGTGGTGATCGGAATGTGTGATCATTATGCTGGGAGATGTAAAACTATGGAGCTCACTTTGAAGTGCCAAGCACTCACAACCTGGCCTGTTTCTCTGAGGTTGTTTATTTAATTCCTTTAGAGGCCTTTTTTAGCCTCATGCTCAGATGCTGGCACCCAGGTGTCCCAGGTGTACTGCTCATGGAGATGTGAAAGTAGAGTTGAAGGGATCAATTCATCTCATGGTATTGTGAATGAACCCATTGGTTCATTACTGCCCTCCATCAGGATGTATCATTGGATACTATGTTCTCCCATTCAGTGTCCCCCCCCCCTTTTTTTTCTGTGCAGAAGCTTTTTAGTTTGATGTACTCCTATTTGTTTTCCTTTGTTTCCCTTGCCCTAGGAAATACATTTGCAAAAACACTGCTGCAAGAGATGTCTGAGATTTTACTGCCTATATTTTCTTCTAGGATTTTTATGGTTTTGCAACTTACATTTAAGTCCTTTATTTGTTTTGAGTTTATTCATGTGTATGGTATAAATTGGTGGTCTAGTTTCTTTCTTTTTTTTTTTTTTTGCATGAACTTGTCCAATTTTACCAACATCATTTATTGAAAAGACTAGAGGCCTGGTGCATGAAATTTGTGCATGGGGAAGGAGGTCCCTCAGCTTGGCCTACACCCTCTCTAATATCGGACCGCTGGCTCCTAACCACTCACCTGCCTGCCTGCCTGAATTCACCTAACCCCTGTGTCTGCCTGCCTGATTATTCCTAACTGCCTCTGCCTGCCTGCCTGATGTCCCTAATAGCTCCCCTGCCAGCCTGATCATCTTTAACTGCTCTCTCCTGCCAGCCTGATCATCCTTAACCGCCTCTGCCTCAGTCCCTCCCACCATGGCTCTGTCCAGAAAGACGTGCAGTAGACATCTGGTCTATCCTGTCTAATTAGCATAATACCATTTTATTAGTATAGATTGTCTTTTCTTCAATGTAAGCTCTTGCCTTCTTTGTTCAATATTAACTGACTATAGAAAGGTGGGTTGACTTCTGGGTTCTCTGTTCTATCCCACTAATCTATATGTCTATTCTTATGCCATGTCATCCGTGGGCTGTGATCTTCACAAGTGTTCTGAATTATTTTACCCCCAGGTAAGACAGAAAGACTTGGAGAGTGAGATTGGAGTTCGGGACATTCCTTCCCCCACATTGAAAGCTAGAGAGGCCTGAAGTTGGCTCTTTCCCTTCCCGACGTTTGGCCAGACTGTTTTAAAATAGATTCACTCACTTCAGGGCAAACATTTGCTAAGGAAAACAGTATTCTTGTCATGTTTGAAAAGGCTAATTCCACCACCCCTCCTTTATCAGAAGCATGAGGGAATTTTTTTTCCCTCTCTTCACCCCAGAAGTAAAATTCAATGAAAGAGATGGACCCCAGGGATTTTTATTTCTCAAGCTGGTTCATGCTTAGCCTCTAGGAATTGGTCAATTACCTTTTAAGTGTTGCTGCCAGCCTCAAGCAGTGCTTTTGCTCCTACAGTTAACCATAATTCTCTGTGTTTACCTTTCTCTCCAAGTTTTGGTGGTGTGGTATGTCCTGTGTCTTCATTTTTGTGATGTATATAAAAAGAGTTGATTTTTTTTTTCAGTTTATTCAGTTTTGTTTTTTCTTGTTCTGTGGATAGGAGAGATAACTTTCAAGTTTCTTACACGTTGGATCAGAAACTGAATGCATCCTATATTATCTATAACAACAAAAGCATACTATGCTAATTATACTGGATGTTCTTCCAGAAGACCTTCCGGATGAAGCCATGGGATCCAGGAAGCCACCTTCGCTGTGAGGGAGGGATCCAGGCAACCGACACAGCTGTGAAGGCCTACTCTTGCACAAATTTCATGCACCCGGCCTCTAGTTTTTATAAAGTAGAAAAGCATAGCAGCTCATTTCAGTCTCCTTTTTCCATGAGTACATTTAACAGATCCTTAGAAAATTGAGAAAAAAAAATGTAATGTAATGTAATGTGGCTTTGTGAGGAATTAATTCTGTCAGAACAAAAATATATATTCTTTAAAGGTGCAAGGATAACTCTTGAGATTCAAAGCCACATGTATCTGCCATTTCAAACTCTTCTTGCATATACAGGGTGGGGCATAAGTAGGTTTACAGTTGTTCATATGGAAAATAATATGAATAAATAAAATAAAGAAGAAATTTTCTTTTTCATGTTTTTACAATTGTAAACCTATTTTTGCCACCCCTCCCCCCCAACATATGCCAACTCATAAAGAAACTGGGGGGAAAAAGTATGGGTTTATATTATGATAGGTAGCCATCTAGTAAGAAGAACCTGGACATGTTTCAAAAATAGATAAATTATTTTAGTGCAAGTCTGGTGGATATCATATGGCAAAGGTCTTTAGAGATAAGTTCTGGTTTTGTTTCTATTTTCAGTAAATGGTGCAATATATGGAATAGAGAACGCAATAATCTCTTTCTTAAATTATCAAGATGAGTGGGAAGTTTTCAACACCTTATAGATATAAATAAAAATGTATTTTATATAATAAGAGTAAGCAGAGTTAAACCTATTAAATTTTACAGTGTCATTTGTAGATTGACTTACTTACGGATAAATGGATACAATTATACATTATCAATCTCAAGATAGCGTTCCCTGTCAGGAAACCCTAGCTGCATGTCTCAGAACTGCCTATAAATGGCATGCTGAATCTCTAATATGGGCGCATAGTCATATCCTACATCAACAGGATAGCAGCATACTATAGGGCAGTGTTTCCCAAAGTGTGGTACGCGTACCCCCAGGGGTACAAGAAGAGTTTGGTGGGGGTATGTGTTGCACCGGAGTTTGGTGGGGATATGCACTGCACTGTGCTTAGCTGCACCTCATTCTATGCTCTCATGAGTCAAGTCAAAACAGTCTTGTGAGGCGTGAGATGGTCCGGTGTGCAAATACATGTTATTTATAATAGAACTTCTATTAATATTTTATTATAAATAATTTTATTTTTCATTTATTATTATTTTGTGTATGTACCAAAAAAAGAAAAAATAAATATATTTGATTGTTATTAAAATACATCCTTTTTTTTGACGAGGGGTACTCAGTGTTACGAAAATTATAGAAGGGGGCCAAAACCGGTTTGGCTCAGTGGTAGAGCGTCGGTCTGCGGACTGAAAGGTCCCGGGTTCGATTCCGGTCAAGGGCATGTACATTGGTTGCAGGCACATCCCCGGTAGGGGGTGTGCAAGAGGCAGCTGGCCGATGTTTCTCTCTCATTAATGTTTCTGGCTCTCTATCTCTCTCTCTTCCTCTCTGTAAAATATCAATAAAAATATATTTTAAAAAAAAAAGAAAATTATAGAAGGGGTACACATGTGTCAAAAGTTTGGGAAACACTGCTATAGGGAATACTTCAAAGATTGAAAGGAGAAGTTCCAGGAGAGGGAGATAAAGTCCTTTTTTAAAAAAATTACACACCAGTAGTATAGATTTTGATTTACTGTAAAAATAATTTCTTCATAGATATATTTTTTAAATTTCTGCTTACTACTTATAACACCCTCATGTACAGTCAAATGTATATTAACATTTTAACAGCTTTAAGAGGTCATATTGTAAAACTAGCTATTAACTTTATTTACCTGCATTATCCAAATTTATCAGATTATAGAATGTTTATATTGTGATTTTTAGTTATTAACTCTGTAGCCTACACTGTTGGAGATATTGTTCCCAAATTATTATATATGTTTTACTAATTCAAGTGCATGAAATAGTATAACTTTCATTACAGGCCCAGTTTTAGAACATTGGTTTGTATTCTTCATTTGGAAAAATTAACTAGTAAAATTAAAATATGTAAGTTTTTTATTGACATAACTATTCTGAATTCAGAATCTTCATTTGTCTTTTGAGCATCCTGAAGACTGAGGCATTCTTATATGAAATTGATCAGAATTCCCCAGATAGCAATTGTAGAAGTTTTACATTGTATAGTTGTTAGACGAAGATAAATCCTCTATAAACAGAAGATGAGATAAACTTGTTACTTTCTTAACATATGACAGATAAAGAGCCAGATTCAGCAATATATTTAATAAGTAATTTGTGGGGTTTAACACTATTAAAACATAGTGTTAATAGTTTTTGTCATAAATCCAATTATCAAAAATCATTACAAGACAAAAAGTATCAAACAACATTGCCCCAAGCAGCGAGTCACACCCCACACCTGAATTTGACTTCCTACTTTCCTGGGCAGTCCCAGAAAGAGAAGTGTGCGCTGCTTTCCTTCCATTTTCACATTATCTTCTGAGATGCCACATACATCTATGGTTTTATTTTTCTCTCTTTCCAGGAAAATTCAATTCATAAAATGATGTCCCCTTTCCTAAATTATATAGGTCACTGCTGGAAAGGCTCAGGAGGTATAAATGACTGGATTGAGAGATTTATACAATAGCATCCATAGCTCAAGACTCACTTCTAAAAAATAGTATAATTTAAACAGATATGTGAGCCAGGTCTATTTAAATGTTCTTAATAAATATTTCCCCGTAAAACTGAACCATAGAGCGAAACAAATAACATGCACAAACATTCTGACCATGCTTTTCTTGTTTCAAAATCAGAGAAGAGACAAAAGTATTTAAATATATTATTCTCAACTACTGTCACTCAGTTACATGTCAATGTTATTTGATAAATTAATCAATCTGGTTTCATCAGCTTTTTCAAATTGTTTCCTATCAACATCATATTTAGGATACCAAGAAAATGTCTAATAATGGCAAAATATTTCTAAATAATATATCACAATTTAAACTAGTTGTTTGCTTAGATAACTATCTAAACAATCAAATTAATATTTTAAATAAATTTGAAGTAATCATTTTAAACTTAAAAATCGAAGAAGAAAAAGAAGACTATTATTATACACGTCAAAATGGGGGGTGGGGAATATTCATATTTGTTTTTCCATCAGTGCATTAGAGTTTGAGTTCCTTAAAGTGAAGGAATTTCACTAAGACAAGGTACATCTGTTTCTTCTTTAGGAGACAGGCGTTTGTATGTTAATACCTTTGCAATATTGGAGGACCTTCCTATACATTGGTAAACCAGGTGTCAAGAATATTAGATCAGAAACAGCAGATTGAAACCTGAGCAAGTGCAACCAACTTGGCTTAACTCACCCTCGCTGAAGCCAACTCAAGGCTAACAACTCCTGGGTCCTAGCATCCTCTTCAACTCCGGCTAGATGTCCTTGCAGAAACCTCCACAGATTTGGTCCCAAGCTGGCATGCAGAGGTACAGGAGAGTGATGCATGGCGAAGACTCACCTAGCCAGATGCCTGAGCACACTTCATTTAGTGGGCAGCACACTGAGTGCAGACGTGGATGTCCTGGCTGTGAAGGTGATTAACGACAAAGCAGAACCCTCATTGTGATCTGCTTTGTGGTGGTCGCTCTATTTCTGTGTTAGCTGGGCTTTGCTACACAGAGTTTGGTGCTGGTGCCTGGGTTCCCCGATCTGGCTCCACGTGTCTCTAATCTACGTCACTGTGAGAGAACTTGGGGCCTTCACCACTGTCTGGAACCTCATCTTCTCCTCTGTCATTGATGAAGCCAGTGTGGCCCGGGCCTGGAGCTCAGCTTTCAACAGCCTGTTGGGGAACCGCATGTCTCAGACCCTGCGGGTAGCACCTCATTGCATGATCCCCATGTCCTGGTGGAATATCCAGTCCGCTTTGTTTTGGGCCTGGTGTTCTTGCTCACTGGAATGCTGCTTCTGGAGCCCATGAGTCCACCTTGGTTACCAAATGTCCACAGTGTTGAATCTCTTCAGTCTTGGTTTTGTCATTCTCTCTTAGACTTCATTAAGGGGACCTGCAAAACCAGAAGCTCACCGAGGAGGTCTTCAAACTGGCCAAGGAAGGACTCCATACTTTTAGCTTGGGATCTCTGGTCTCTGGAAGGTTTGGGCCTTTCAGCATCGAGAGGCACCTGTTTCTATGCATTTGCTGGTTTTGACTATAGTGCTACGACTGGAGAAGAGCCTCAGAATCCCCCATGCCCCATCCCCATGGGCATTGTGATTTCACTGTCTGATTTTTGGCGGGTTTTGGTGTTTCTTCAGCACTCACGCTAATGATGCCTTATTACCAGCTTCACACTGAGCGTCCCTTGCCTGAGGCATTTCTCCATGTTGGATGGGCCCTGTCCCCTATGTTATGGCTATTGGGATCCCTCTGTGCTCTTTCTACCAGCCTCCTGGGCTCTATGTTCCTCGTGCCTTAGGTGATCCATGCAACGGTGAAGGATGGCCTTGCTGTTCTGTGTCCTTGCCTGAGTCCACAGCGGCACACACACACCCATGGTAGGCACTGTGGGTTTTATTGTTGTTGTTGTTGTTATTATTATTTTGCAACATTAATAGCATTCCTCTTTGAATTCACAGATCTTATGGACCTCATGTCAATTGGTATCCTGATTGCCTATCGCTGGATGTCTTTTGTGCGTTCATATTCAAGTATTGGCTTGGCCAGGAGATGAAGACTGAGGAAGATGAACTGGAGTTGCAGAAGGAGAGGATGCCTGAACTGAAAAGCTGACGTCACAGGCACTGTTTTATCCACACAACTCCACCCCACTCCACTCCCTGGCCCAGTTACTTATGTTTGCTCCTCACTGCTTGTTCTGCTCCAGAGTGTCCTTTGCCTGGTGCTAGCCCAGTGGTCAAAGCCACTGCTTTCTGGAGATCCGGTGTGGACTGCAGGGGATGTGCTACTCCTGGTGCTTGTGACAGGGACCACTGGGTCACTTGGAGACAGCCACAGAACTCCATGTCCCTTCACTTCAAGGCTGCCTGCTTTGCCTCTCCTCCCACTAATGAGCATCATTGTGAATGTTTATCATATGATGCAGATGATGGAGCTGGTACTTGGGCCCGGGGTCTGGTAGGTGATCAAGTTTGCTGTCTATGAAATCCGGCACAGCCTGAAAGAGGTTAAGAGTGATGAACCTCTACTTGAGTCTAGGACACAAACTGTAGACTTTGATCTCATCAGTGCCTGAATGCTGCCTGGTGTCCCCACACAATAATGGAGAAAACTCCTGACCACTGGAAAGCTAGGCCTCCAATGAACTGGTGGTGGTGATGGCGGTGGCCAGGGGGAGGAGGGACACTAGTAGACCTCAGCTCGGTAGAGTGTAGGTTTTTCTTTGCTGTTTCTTGTCTCTTTGTTGTTGTTTTTTAATTCTCACCCTAGGGCACAGTCAGAGAAAGGAAGAGAGAGAGATGCAGAGAGGGGAAAGTGAGAAATATTGATGTGAGAGAGAAACATCAATAGGTCACCTTCCCTTCAATATACACCCCACTGCGGATCAAACCTGTAAACTAGCCGAAACTGGTTTTGCTCAGTGGATAGAGCATTGGCCTGTGGACTGAAAGGTCCCAGGTTCGATTCTGTTCAAGGGCATGTACCTTGGTTGCAGGCACATCCCCAGTATGGGTGTGCAAGAGGCAGCTGATCGATGATTCTCTCTCACAGATGTTTCTAACTCTCTATCCCTCTCTTCCTCTCTGTAAAAAAATCAATAAAATATATTTTACAAAAACAACAACGACAAAAAAAAAAAAAAACCTGTAACCTAGGTATGTGCCCTGGTAAGGTATTGAACTGGCAACCTTTCAGTGCACAGGATGATGCTCAACCAACTGAGCCCCTCTGGCCAGGCTTGTCTCCTTTATTTTTATTACTTTTTTTTAACTTGAATATGTTTTAATTGCATCTGTAGGTGCTTTTCTGGGTTTGAAAAGCATATTAAAAGAATATAGAAAAAGAAAAAATATTAGATTTAAAAAAGTTTTAACACTAGGAAGAAATAATACCTATACAACAATTTCCTTTTGATATCGCTACTGATATAACACACATCACAACAGAGGAAAAATCAAACCAAATAATACTTGTCCATTTGTATAATTAGCTTTAATCTAATTTCTCCTAAATAATAGTAAACTATATCCATTTCTTCTCACCTCTATTTTTAAATTTACCACAGAGAAAAATATCAGTAATATTTTTAGTATAGTTAGGTGAAAGAAGAAAAAATTCTAATATTTTGAATGCTGGGTTTAAAGTGTTTTCTTTTGTTTTACATTGTTTTAATATAATAATATTTCAAATGAAGAGTGATTCTTTGTACGTTAAATAAAATATTAGATTAATAGCATGTGAGATCTATTTAAAACACATCTATGGATTTGTGGTATATCAATGAATAGAAACTCATTGTTTATTATTATCTGTATCCTTAATATCAAGCTAAGGTTTAGTAATGATGCAGATTCATGAGTAGTTTAGAAATGAAGTTATTTAAATGGAAAGGCTCTGTCGGCCTTACTTATTCTCAGTGATTCTCTCTCACACTTGGGCCCATTTGTACTGAAGATTCAGTCTATGGAATGCATGGGAAAAACCCATAAGGCCTATCTTCCAAAGTAATAACAAAACTACTTTAGTTGAGTACATTAGCAAATTGGCTGAATATTGGTTTGCCTGTGTGACACTCTACATAATCTCCCTTTCAAAGTGACTGAGACAACCATCTCTTTCCTGTTGTTAAATACAACCAAGGGAGAATCTTGCCAAACAGAATAAATAATGTGGAGAATCTAAAAACCATTTTATAGATACTCTGTTTCAATTTTATAAGGCAACATTTGGAGCCTATTTGCTTCTAACTAGCTTTTAACCACAGGTAACAAAGGAATAAGCCATAATTACATGTTGTATCACCATAAGAGAAAATAAGCTGATTTTTCAACAAATATTTGTGGAATGTCTACTCTATGTTCCGAACCCCAGGGATACAACAATTAAATCAAGTTCCTCTTTTTGATGATCTTGAATTTGAATTGAGAAGAAAAAGGCTCTGAAAAAACAAAACATAAGTCCCAATATATAACTAACTGTGAGAGAGGATAAATATTATGAAGATAATGGAAGGTATTGGTATTTTAGATAGGCACAGACCTCAGGGGACATTTCATATATTCTAGAAACAGCATATAGCCCGTGGCATCGAAGGTCAGTGAATAAATGGGAGAAAATCAATAGAAACGGGCCATGAGTTAGAGCCTTGGACCAGGTTGTTTATGTTTCTTTAGTGGAACATGGTAAGTATTTTAGAGTTTATTTGGATATATGTGGATTTAAGCAGACACATGTTATTATCATAATTACATTTAAAAAGATGCATTTGGTCGCCTATGTATAGTAGAGAATAAAGGGAAGTCAAGAGTTGAAGCAAGAATATGAACCGGGTTTGGCCAGTGTGTCTCCGTGTTTGAGGGTCAACCTATGAACCAGAATGTCATGGTTCAACTCCAGTCTGGGCCCCTACCCCCGCTGTGGGCTGGATCCCCTGAGAGTGGAGGGCAGGATACAGCCAATCAATGATTCTCTCTCATCATTTATGTTTCTCTGTCTCTCTATTATCCCTTTCTCTCTGAAATCAAAGATAATAAAATAAAATAAAAAACACTTTCAAAAATAATTTCAATTGGAAATTATTTCAGTGGTATATGTAGTTCAATGGTAGCAGGAGATGATTCATTAAGCAATGATCAGATTCAGGGTGAAATTTTGAAAGTAGCTATCGGAATATATATGCTAAAAGGTTGGATTTGGGATATAATATAGTAAACCAGATCAAATGTTACTCTAAGCTTTTTTGACTAAAAAAATTGGAAGAATAAAATTGGCATCGACCAAGTTAAGGAAGGTAGCAGATGAAGCAGGTTTGGGGGCAAAAGATCTGAATTTCCATTTTATTAAGATAGGGTTTTAAGGTCTATTAGTCATCCAAGGAGATATGTACAGTGGGCAGTTAGATATAAGCAGCTGGAGTGAATGTGATAAGTCTGTCATATAGAGTGATATTTAAAATTTCATTATATCCATTAAGAAGGGGTTAAAGTACAGGGTTGTGAGCACACTAACATTTATTTTTTTTTAAATATACTTTTATTGATTTCTTAGAGAGGAAGAGAGAGGGATAGAGAGTTAGAAACATCGACGAGAGAGAAACATCGATCAGCTGCCTCTTGCATACCCCCTACTGGGGATGAGCCCACAACCAAGGTACGTGCCCTTGACCAGAATCGAACTCGGACCCTTCAGTCCCCAGGCCGATGCTCTATCCATTGAGCTAAACCGGTTTTGGCTCTTACATTTAAATAGAAAGAAAAACCAGAAAGGACACTAAATATAAACTGGCTAACTTTTCATAGCAGTATTTATTTTGTATTAAGTGTTTCAGTAACTCTATCTTTTATTTAATACTGGCGGCCTGGTGCATGGATTTGTGCACTGGTGGGGCCCCTTGGCCTGGCGCGCACCCTCTTGCAATCCAGGACCCCTTGGGGAAATGCGCTATCCACTGAGCCAAACCGGTTTTGGCTAATTAGGCTTTTATATAGAGAGATTGAAAGTCATATTTTTTATCACATTAATTCCATTTCACTCCTAAAACTCCACTTCTAAGCCGTCTTTTTCCCCTTTAGAATTGCTATTTGTGCTGCCCAGCTACCATTTTGATAGATTTTATCATTTCTCCTATAGTGGATTTTTTCCTTAAATTCCCTATATTCTTCTTACTTGTTTTCCTCTCTATTTTCATTGTATCACCTGAAAAATTTTTCATGAAAATTAGTTATTTTGAGAAATTTAATGTTTAAAATTATTTTTGACCCTCACCCTATCTAATAAAAGAGTAATATGCAAATTGACCTGCTATACCCACAAGCCATGCGCACAAGCCACACTCACCATCCAATTAGAAGCAAATATGCAAATAAACCCAACCAAGATGGCTATAGCCACAGAGAGCAGGAGGAAGGCTTGGGTTTCCTGGCAATGGAGGAAGCCAAGCTTTCTGCCTGCCCTGGCTGGCCTAGGCCTCCACTCCAGGCTACAAAGTTTAAATAATAGAATATAAATAAATCCTAACAGAAATGGCTGCTGTCATAGAGTGAGCAGCAGACTTGGCTCTGCTCCAGGCTACAAAGCTTCAATTATAGAAGATAAATAAATCTCAGATACCAGGGCCTCCGCTTGGGTCACCAGGGGATGTGTCCAGTCTGCAAACTACCATAGGTCCCTCACCCAGGCCACGCCACACCCCAAGGGAACCCCCTTCCTGATCCCGGACACCCTTCAAGGCAAACAAGCTGGACCTCACCCATGCACCTGGCCTCTATCCTATATAATAAAAGAATAATATGCAGATTGACCATCACTGCAACACATAAGATGGCTGCCCCCTGTGGTCAAAGATCCTGCCCCCATGTGGACACACGATGGCCACCACAAGATGGCCAGCAGGAGAGGGCAGTTGGGAGGCACCAGACCTGCAAGGGAGGGCAGTTGGGTGTGATGAAGCCTGCAGGGGAGGGCAGTTAGAGGTTATCAGGCTGGCAGAGGAGGGAAGTTGGGGGAGACCGGGCCTGCAGGGAAGGGCAGTTGGGGGGCAACTAGGCCTGCAGGGGAGGATAGATAGAGGTGACCAGGCCTGCAGGGGAGAACACTTAGTGGAAAACAGGCTGGCAGGGAAGGGTAAAGGGATAATCAGGCTGGCAGGAAGAAGCAGTTATAGGCAATCAGGAAGGCAGGCAGGTGAGCAGTTGGGAGCCAGAATGTCCTGGATTGTAAGAGGGTAGTCTGACTGCCTGTTTAGGCCAGATCCCACCAAGATTAGGCCTAAATTGGCAGTCAGACATCCCTAGAATGGCCCCAGATTGGAGAGGGGGGCTGAGGGACAGCCCCCCCCCCATGCACAAATTTTGTGTACCGGGCCTCTAGTCTTATAAAAATACATTTAGATAAAAACAAAAATAAAAACATTGTACAGCATTTTGAAGGCTTTTTACTACTCTTTTCTACATTACACTATTACTAACAATTCCATTCTGTATCTGGATACTTGGTATATGACTTTTATTCTTTTGGGACATGATGGTCCCTTTTTATTAAGAGTGCTAGAGACTCAAAGAGGCTTTTCAATCTGGAGTGGAGACACAGGCTCCTAAATTCTAATTTTTTTCTAACATTTATTTGATGATTTTCCAACTAAATTTTCCTCCTCTTTTTTAGTTTCCTATTATTAGATACTAGATGCCTGGTGCACAAAATTCATGCCCACGGTCAGTGTACCTCAGCCCAGCCTGCACCCTCTCCAATCAGGGACCTCTCAGGGGATGTCTGACTGCCAGTGTAGGTCCAATCCCTTCAGGATAGGGTCTAAACTGGCATTCGGACATCCCTCTCATAATCTGGGACTTCTGGCTTCTAACCGCTCACCTGCCTGACTGCCTGATTGCCCCCTATCTGGTCCCTTGTCAGCCTGATCACCCCCAACTGCCCTCCCCTGTTGGCCTGATTTCCCCTTAACTGCTTGCTCCCCTGCTGGCCAGATTCCCCCTAACCACCTCTGCCTCAGCACCCGCCACTGTGGCTTTCTCCAGAAGGAAGTCAGGTTGACCTGGTCTAATTAGCATATTACCCTTTTATTAGTATAGCTTTATTCTTGCTGTAATTTTCTTAAAATTTACTTTCTATTTTCAATAGCATTTAATTGTGTAACACCTCAGTGTTAACTTTATCATTAAAATATTCTAGCAATTTAATTCTCTATTTATATGTTCATGTCCCAACAACTTTTTATTATTAGACAGATTTTATTTTATAATGGGATGTGATTTTTTTAAAAACTTTAAAAATTAAAGTATAACATGCATAAAGAAAAATTCACAAA
Organism: Vespertilio murinus; assembly: GCA_963924515.1. NCBI lineage: Eukaryota > Metazoa > Chordata > Mammalia > Chiroptera > Vespertilionidae > Vespertilio > Vespertilio murinus. Next base: position 56,413,190 of record OZ004704.1, read on the forward strand.
TATAAGAGTACAGTTCAATAAATATTCACAATTTGAGCATGTATGTATAGCCATCACATGCATCAAGAAGTAAAGGATCGCCAAAACCAGTTTGGCTCAGTGGATAGAGTGTCGGTCTGCGGACTGAAAGGTCCCAGGTTTGATTCCGGTCAAGGGCACCTTGGTTGCGGGCACATCCCCGGTAGGGGGTGTGCAGGAGGCAGCTGGTCGATGTTTTTCTCTCATCGACGTTTCTAGCTCTCTATCCCTCTCCCTTCCTCTCTGTAAAATATCAATAAAATATATTAAATAAATAAATAAATAAAATTATTTTTTTAAAAAAGAAGTAAAGATCACTAGCACAGCAAAGCCCTCTCACTTCCCTCACACACAGCAACTAGTGACTAAACCCCCATCCCTTGCCACAATGGCATCCCCCATCTTGACTTCTAAGAAACAAGATTGCCTTCAGCTCTTTCTGAAATTTACAAAAGCAGAAACTTACTTAAGCACTCTTTTTGTTTGTCTTATTTTGCTCCCTAGTATTATGACATATATTTGTTGTTGTGTGGCTATAATTAATGTATTATTACTGTTGTTATTTACCACCTAAATGTACCACAGTTTGCTTATCTACCTTAATATTAACGGGCATTTGTTTATTTCTTTTCAAGCTATTTGAAATAATAGTGCAATGAAAAATTTTGTACATGGCCTTTCATGGACATATGTATGCATTTATTTTACATATATATATCCAAGAGTAGAATCACTAGGTTATAGGATAAACTATAATGCTAGTAAATATTATCAAGGAGTTTTCCAGTGTAATTACTCTTAACTTTCACTTCCACCAGAAGGATGTAAAAATTCTATTTTCTTCATATTTTATTGTCATAACAGCGTCATCAGTAGTTTAACTATATTTGTGAGAGGTTAATAACCAATTTAATTTATTCTTTTGAAAAGTTTACAAAAAGATTATCATTTCTTTGCTAAGGATGGATTTTATTATTTTCTGCTTGTACATTAAAATGCAGTGATTGCATCACTCAATATTCTCAATTAATTGAGAATTAATAAGAAGTTTATTTAAAAAGAATGCATACTCAGTTATTCTAGTTTATAAAGTTTCACAAAATATAAACTAATCTATAATAATAAAAAGCAGATCAATGGTTATTTGGGGATCTTTCAAGGAGAAGGGTGAGAGGGAGAGTTTGCAAATGGTCATAAGGAAATTTATTGAGGGTATGCTGATGAATCATTTCTGTTTTTTATCGTCAATGTGCTTGTTTGAAAAAAAATTAAGAGACTTTGGTATAGAAATCTAAGGTGGCAGTATTATATTTTTCAACATTATGAACATTACATATTTAATTAACTACTGCTTCATTGCTTTTGTCAGCAATCTATCCTCTATTGTTGCTTCTTTAAAGATAATATATCTCTTTTTATTTAACCTCTTTTAAAATTTTTTCTTTTTCTTTCACTTAAACAATACTAGTGTTACCATGATTCATCAGTTCTGTGCTATTTTTTGTTTTTGTTTTTGTTTTGTGTGTGTGACCTGCTTGGGATCATAATATTTATTAAATTTTGGCACAAAGGTATAGCATTCACAAGTTTTGGAAAATTATCAGTAATTATGTCTTCAGCAATTAATTCTATTTTTAAATAGTTTATTGTGGTAGCAGCCCACTCTCTGGTATTTTATTATGGCAGCCCTAGAAAAGCAATGCATTCTCCATAACCTCATGGCCAGATTTTAATAACAGCAAATCTCATGGCAGATTCTGCCACACATGCAGATAATTATTAAATATTTATTATTAACAGGGCATATTAAGTCTCACCTCTCTTTTAGGTGCTTTCATCACACCTTACTTGAATGTGCTGTACTACATGTAGATACATTCCAGTGTCACTATTCAGTTAACTTTATAGTTGATAACAGGCAACCAGAATCTTCAGACCCAAGCAAACATGGGTTTGAGAACAAGATTCTGTTGCCATCTCTGAGGATAGGGGACTTGTTATATTCCTACACCCGTACATGCAATGGATGGGTGTGTTTATAAAATATTTTTGACAAGATGCATGTCTTGAATACTTCTGAATTCATTCATGAGAGCCTGCTTCTAGTATTCGTTAAGCTAATTAGCGAGCCACTCATGAAAATCCATTTTGAACATTTGTTAAATCACTTTTATTATTTGAGATTAGAATAACCAAAACATTGTAATAGCTACCTCTGGAGTGTGGGATTTCTGATTAGAATACTAGCTGACTACCCCTGAGGCATCAATTCCTGATTATGATTGCCCTAAGGTGGCTGTCCAAACTAAAATAGCCAAAATACATATATATATATATATATATATATATATATATATATATATATGTGTGTGTGTGTGTGTGTGTGTGTGTGTGTGTGTGTGTGTGTGTGTATTGAGGTATTTTAATATTCAATAAACTCCATATTTAAATGTACCACTAAAATATACATTATATGTACATACATAGAAAATAATCACCTCAATTAAGATAAGGACTATAGCCATTCCTCCCCCAAATATCCTCATGCCAATTTGTATCCCTCCCTCCCATCCTTTTGACCCAGTCATCCCTTGGAAAATACTGATTTGTTTCTGTTCTGATATATTAGTTTGCATTTTATAAAACTTTATAAATTTAAGTAATAGAGTGTACTTTTTTTCTGCATTTATCTCTTTTCATAATTATTTTGAGATCCATCTATGTTATTATGTTTACAAATTGCTTTTTCTTTTCATTGCTAGGAAGTATTCATTAGTTGGATATATCAGTTTCTTTAACTCTTCATCTACTAATAGTCATTTGGATTGATTTCAGATTTAGGTATTGCAAATATAGCTGCTTTGAATATAAGTGTACACGTTTTGTAGGAGACATGTTTTATTTTCTTCTGTGAATATCTTGGAATATAATGGCTGAATCATATAGTATGTGCTTGTTTAACTTTTTATGAAACTGCCAGTTTTATAAGTGATTGAATCACTTAATATTCTCACCAGCAATTAATGAGAGCCCAGTTTATATTCTTACCAAAAATTTGTATGGCCAGTCTTTTGATTTTATTTACTTAATCTATACTAATAAAAGTGTAATATGCTAATTAGACCAGTAGACCTTCCAGATGTCCTTTTGGACAAAGCCATGGTGGGGGGCAGAGGCAGAGGTGGTTAGGGGCAATCAGGCTGGCAGGGGGGCATTTGAGGTCTAGAAGGCTGGTGAGAGGCCAGTTGGAGGCAAGCAGGCCAGTGGGGGGGGGCATTGGGGGTGATCAGGCCAGCAGGGGGGCAGTTGGGGGCAAGAAGGCTGACAGGGGAAGGCAGTTGGAGGTGAGCAAGCCTGAAAGCAGAGTGATTAGGGGCGATCAGGCAGGCAGGCAGGTGAGCGATTAGGAGCCAGTGGTTCTGGATTGTGGAGAGATGTCCAACTGCTGGTTTAGGGATCTGACTTAAACCAGCAGTTGGACATCCCCTGAGGGGTCCCAGATTAGTGAGGGTGCAGACCTGGCTGAGGGGCAACCCCCCTTGTGCATGAATTTTGTTCACCGGACCACTAGTTTATATATATATATATATATATAAACTGGTTATATATATATATATATATATATATATATATATATATATATATAACCAGTTGCTTAGGGGATTGGAGCAAAACTGGCAGTCCAACATCCCCGTGGGGTCTTGATTGTGAGAGGGCACAGGCCAGGCCGAGAGACCCCACTGAAGCACAAATCCATGCAATGGGCCTCTAGTATATTTATAGTTATATCATATTGTGGTTTTAATGAGTTACTATTTTGAACATCTTTTCATATGTACATTTGACCTCCATGTATCTCTTATGAAGTCTATATTCAAATATATTAGCAGAATTAAGTTGTTTGCTTACTTATTCTCAAGTCCTGAGAGCTCTTTATATATTCTAAATAAAAGTTTTTATCAGGTATACAATTTGCAACTATGCAAAAACATATGTATCAGATAGACACAGAGAACAGTATGGCGATAGCCAGAGGGAAGGGAGGTTGGAAGTAATTGGATGGGGATAAGTTGAGGTGGGAAACAGGAAGGAAAATGTGGGTGGAAAGAGACTTTGCTTTGGGTCATGTGTTTACAATGCAGCATGCATACAATGTGAATTTTAGAATCAGCTTGGCAATGTCTACAAAAAGAAATCCTACTAGGATTTGACTGGATTTGCATTAAATCTATAAATTGATTTGAAAGACTTGACATCTTAATAACCTTGAGTTTTCTGACACTTGCATACAGTATCCCACTCTGTGTATTTAGATCTAAATGTCTTTTCATCAATGTCTTATAGTTTTCTATGTAAAGATCTTGTAAAATTTTGTAGCATTTACCTCTAAGTATTTCAAGTATTTTATATTATTTATTTAATCTCAATGTCCACTAGTTTTTGTTATTTATCTAGATACACTTGATTCTTTTATATTGATCTGGTGTCCTACAACCTTGCTAAGATTACTTAATAGTTCTGGTAGATTTTATGTGTGTGTATACTCCATTGGATATGCTATACAGAGATTTGTTTCATCTACAAATAAAAACAGATTTACTTCTTTTTTTCCAATCCGGGGGCTTTGTACTTTTTCTATCTTATTGTACTGGGGAGAGCCCCAAATAGAACGCTGAGTAAGAAGTCATGACAGCAGGCATCATTTTTCCATATTCTTGATCATAGAGGAAAAATAGCAGTCTTTCCACACTAAATTGATGTTAGCTGTAGGTTTTTCATTAAGACTTGACATCTAAATAACATTGAGTTATTATGCACTTTATGGCATTAAGGAAATTGCCTTTTATTCTTCATTTTTCTGGGAGATTTTATCAGGATTAAATTCTTTCTTAAGGTATAAACTGAGGCTATTTATTTGAGACCAATCTTTTTACAGATATATAAATTGTTTCGGTGCTAAAAAGTCCCTTTAAGTACTCCCTTAGCAGGATCCCACAAACGTTGTTATACTGTGTTATTTTCACTTGATTCAAAATGCTGTCTATTTTTCCTTTTTGTTTCAACCAATGAGTCATATACAATTTATTTAGAAGATTGTATAACTGTATTTTTATTTGGGAATTTCCTAGATGTGTTGTTTTGTTTTTTGTGTGTGCTCTTTTATTTTTTTTTTTCTTTATTGATTAAGGTATTACATATGTGTTGTTATTGTTATTCTCATTCATTTCTTTGTCAGGGAACATGACATTAATGATTCGAATTACTTTTAATTTCTACACATACCTAAGTTGTAGATTACCTGCCTTTGTTATATTAATAACCACACTTACAGTAATTTGATATCCTTTTAAACTGTGTTTCAATTAAATCATTAGTTCTTCTTTCTTTTGTTCTGGTATTTGTTCACATGTGTGTGTATGTATGCACACACACAAACATGCTTAAATTAATTATTGCCATACTTATGTAGGCTTAACAGTAAGAGTAAGTTGGCAACATTTAAACATCTGTTTGTGAGCAGAAATCCTTTACCCAGTATCAATTTAAGGCCACGGATAATCAGGTCCTTTCTTATTTTAATTCTTATTTTTATTTTATATTTTGTAGAGTTTCCCTTCGTCTGTCTTTGGTTCTAATTTTCATATTCACTTCTGTGCCTTTATTCGCATTTTTGCTATATCCATAATTATTTTCCTTGACTATCTAAAGCCCATACAATATCTAAGTCACAAGTCCTCCCAATTTCATGAAGATTTTTTTAACCTATGACTGTTCTTGTTGATATTGTCCTCTTATAACCTTTGTGACTCTTACTGTTGTGGGTAGAACTCTAGGAGATGAGACAGTGCTGATAAATGTAGTCCAAAAATTGTGGTTCTCTGGCATCACTATGTTGCAAAGAACATTTTGGAAAATTTCCAGGTTTAAAAAAAAATAATTTCATATTAATGAGGAGGGATATGGTCATTTAATTGATGGAGGCCAGAGATGCTGTAGGTTAAGCAATGTGTAGGACAGTCCCCAACAACAACAACAATGTTTCTGGGCATCTTTAATACTGTAACATCCTAGAAGATATTCATGCAGTAATTGATAATCAGTTTGTAATTTCTTGTGCTCATACCATGTGTGTTTTATACAATTTTGATGGATTTATAAACTGTAATGTTAAAATTCAGGAATGTAAATATGAAAGTCAACGAAGATGGAATTTTGCTTAGAAATTATTACTTTTTTAATATTCCGGAAAATTGAATTATTAACATCAACACAGTTCATGGAATTCATATAGCCAATACAGCACAATTATATACATCAGTCTTTATTTATAGCTGTTGCATTCATATATGCAATGAAAAGATGAAAAATTTATTTTAATATTTGGAAACCTACAGCATTTAAAGCAGACAACCATGCTATATATAAAAGCGTAGTATGCAAATTGTGCCCTCCACTGGGAGGTCATTTGGGAGTGGACCAGGGGGTGTAGCTGACTGGGGGAAGGGAGGGAGTACATGGTCAGCCCCTGACAGCCAGCAGCCAGCAGATGCTAGAGACCCTACCAGTGCACAAATTTCTTGTTAAATATAAACACCTATTGTACATTTTGTTCACAAAAGCTCTTTTATAACATTTTATATTACCATCCTAAATCAGTACTCTTAGTATACTGATAAGAAATTTATACTGTGGGAATTACATAATAAAAAACACAATTTTCTAATTTGATATTGATATAATCCTAGAATTCTAACCCACAATTTCTCCACAGAGAGAATTTACTTTCTCAATTTTTTTCTCTTTTCCCTAATTTTCTGTAAAGAATATGGTGTTTTAAGCACTGTAGACTAAATGTATGTTTTCACTTGTGGAATATTTCAAAGGAAGAAATATGTTTTCCATAAAATCTCATTTTTATCCCACTTCACATGATATAAACAGACACTCTTTAGTCACCACATTATAAGCAGTATAGACTAAGAAAGTAAATCAAACATCAGTGTTCAATTCATGTGATTAGATATAACATTGTTTTGCAAAACTTTTATTTTATTCATATAAAGAAATGAACTCATGAATTTATGTTAGTGACCTGGGTCATGATGTAATGTATACATACTAGAGACCCAGTGCAAGAATTCCTGCACCAGTGGGGTCCCTCGGCCTGGCCTGTGAGATTGGGCTGAAACCTGCTCTCTGACTTACCCTAAGGGGTCCTGGATTGTGAGAGGGTGCAGGCCAGGACGAGGGACCCACCGATGCATGAACGGGGCTGGGGAGGGATGTGGGTAGTTGGCCAACTGGGAAGGGACCACGGGAGGGCTCCAGGGCATATCCAGCTGTCTTGCTCAGTCCCAAGAACTCTGTAGGAGTAAAATTCCACTTATAATACAAGGAGTATTTCACAAAAATTAGTTTCTACAGATTGACAGTTTATGTAAAAACCTATTTGTTACTTGTTTTGGGTTATGATTCAACCTCATGTTTACAATACCAAGTGTTCAGAGTTTTTGGTGAGGCTAGAACAAAGAAAGTCTATGCTTTTAATTACATACAGAAACCTCCTTATGACTTTGATATTGCAGTGTTTTTATCTTCATTGTTTTTCATAAAAACCTCTAAATCTTAGGGGCTTTTTTTGGTCTTATCTCAAATTTGAGATACCAGTTTTAGCCATCCTCTAATAAAGAATCATACTTTTAAGAATATGGACCAGAAATGGGTTTTAAGATATTTTAAAAAAGATGAAATTGCATCCTAACTGGTTTGGCTCAGTGGATAAAGCTTTGGCCTGTGCACTCAAGGGTCCCAGGTTCGATTCTGGTTAAGGACATGTACCTTGGTTGCAGGCACATCCCCAGTAGCGGTGTGCAGGAGGCAGCTGATTGAGTTTCTCTCCCTCTCCCTTCCTCTCTGTGGGAATTACATCTATAAATCGATAAAATCTATAAAAAACATATTTTTTAAAAAGATGAAATTACAAGCCTTACTTATCCCTTCCACATTATCGTTCAAGAACAAAGGCCATTTCCTATCTATTCTCTTTTATCTGTACTTAACTGATGCCTCAGGTTTAGCTGTTAAACAAGTTACAAATGGGAAAAACAAGAATGAATATATCCATAGCCGGTGTCCTCATAATGTTCATGCTTGTAGAGAAGAAAAAATGCATATAAAACTGAGGAGATCAATATAATAAATTATCTATTACAATGTCTTATGCAGGTAAATGAAATATGAATTCACCGCAGAGAGGGAGAAGGAAGAGCTCTGGAGAGAAAATAGGGAATAAAGCAACCTCTCTGATTATGAAACCAAGGCCATATTGTGAATCACGGAGTAAGAATTAGAAGGATGGAGAAAGAAGTAGAATTATTATAGAGCCCCAGGTACACAATCATCCTCATAAAAAGTATAGCATGAATCTGTAGCGAGAACAAATCATACTTAAATGGCTAGGTGAAAATCTCTTTTTGGTTTAAAAAAATTTTTACATTCCCTAATATCAAGTGCATAATTTCCTGATGTTACTTTTAATGGATATAAGATGTTTTTCTTATCTCCTTTTTATGAAATTTCCAGGGGAAAAATCATTGTTATTGAAACAGAAAACTCTAAGAGTTCTTTAATATTTATTACTTATTACATTGGTACATTTTTGCCTTGTGTATAGTTGTTTTTCTTATTGTGAGAACCTTTTGATGTTCGTGCTCTCTTTGGTAGTTACTTAATTTTTGTCCTTTCTATTTTCTATTTCTCTAGAGCATCATTAATAATGTGCTTCCAAAATATGTGCTTCGAACACTCATGAAACAAAATACAAAAGGACTAAGGTCTAAGTAGGGCAGCATTAAATTCAGTGAGAAATATGATACATATATAAATATTACCATATTCATACAAAGCTAGCATTAACTCTCACTCACTCACTTCCTGCTATTTGAAAGGGCTGGTTTTAGCAACCATATGTTGGCTTTTTATTTTTTGCAGGCCGTGTATTACCGGACAAGTCCTTTTGCAGTTTAAACCCAATAAATTGGTTGTACCTTACAAAGGAGTAATCTTTAAAATATGTCTCTTGTGTGCACCTGTTCACTGATCCAAAGCCTTGCCTTATGGTCATGCCCACATTCAATAGTCATCATTATGGAAATAACAATGTTTGCCTGTTTTATCCCGTCAATACAGCAGATGCTAGGAGAACTAGAAATCACATAGGCTTTCATGCATTCTTTTGGGCTGACTGACTGCTTTGACTGGGGAATATATTTATGAGTGCATTTTCATTCTTTTCTCCACCTCTTTCAAATCTTCAAAGAGCTCAAACCCCTGCTCCATCAGTTTAATGCTTCAATACGGTCTCCTTTATTATCCTTTTCATTTATAAACTACTGTATTTTTCGGACCATAAGACACACTTTTTCTTCACCAAATAGTGGGAGGAAAAGTGCCTGCGTCTTATGGTCGGAATAGAAGAAGTGCCTGCGTCTTCATGAATTCTGACTCTAGCGAAGAAGAGTTCTTGGGGTTTTCAGAAGACTAGAGTACTCAAACCTTTGTCTTTAGGTGTTAATGACAGTGATAATGGTTCCCAATGCCACTGTTGACTGCTGTTCAGTTTATATGGTTCAAATATTATTCTGTTATACTTTATTAACTATTTTATTACACTGTTTGGTTCAGAATATTTTTTTTCCTATTTTTCTCCTTTAAAAACCATGTGCGTCTTATGGTCAGGTGCGTCTTATGGTGCAAAAAATACGGTACTCAGAACTTGCCAATAACTTTAGTAGTGGTGTCAAGGTTCTGTAAAAACTCTGAAATACTCTGGGATGATACCAGCCAAGAACTATAGGGTGGAACAAGTTTATTGAAAAAAAGATAATGACATTTAGGTGTTGATGATATTGGCTAAATAAATTCCCAAGGCTTAATTGCATTCCTAGTTATTCAAATTCATGTGATTATACATTTAAAATTTTGGCAGGAAGGGAAACACTAAATACATGCCCTTTTTTGAGCATATATTATGTCATCCTCTTTCTCTTATTTGCATTTGATATAATTTATATAAATGGAATCCTACACATGTATGTGGAGGGGCCTGGCTTCTGTCCCTCAATATAATTACTTTGAGATTCTGCATTCATTTTTGTATATCAATATTTTGTCTCTATTGCTGATGAGAAATAGATTACATGAATATGTCACTTGTTTATGGACATTTGGGCTTTTTCCAGTTTTGAGCCATTACAAATAAAGCTGCTGTTAATGTGTATATACATGCCCGGGTATGGACATATACTCTCCTGTCACTCAAGTATTGGAAAGGCAGATTAATAGGGTAGTGGTAGGTTTAACGTTAGAAAAAGTTAACCACTTTCTAACATTTTAAAAGTTAACTGCCATTTGTTTTCCAAATTGATTATACCACATTACAGTCCCATAAGCAGTGTATAAAATTTCTAAGTGTTTCATGTTCTCACCAATACTTGACATAGTCAGTCTTCTAAAATTAGCCATCTGAATAGTTTGGAGTGGTATATCAGTGTGGTTTCAATCTGCAGTTCTCCAATGACTAATTTTGTGGGCTTCTTGGGTAAAGTGTCATTCAAATTATTTCACCATTTAAAAATTTAGGGTGTTTTCATATTATATTTGAGACTCCTTAACATTTAGAAATGATTCAAGTTTTTATGACTTCTAAATATTTGTTCCCCATTTATGGCTTATCTTGTCATTCCTTTAGTAGGATGTTTCAAAGAACAGAATCTTCTTAATTTTGGTGAAATACAATTTGACATTTTTTTCTCTTTGAATCAGGCTCTTGGTATCATCACTAATAAATTTTTGCCTAACTCAAATTTTCTCCTATATTTTTTTCCTTAGATGTCTCATAGGTTTTTGGTTTTACATTTAAATTGATGATATATTTCTAGTTAAATTTTGTATTTTTTACAAAATACAAATATTTGGGGAAGGGGTGGATTCCTAATTACCCCAGAACTGCTTATTAAAAAGTCTATCCTTTCTCAACTAAGTTGTCTCAACACTTTTGTCAAAAATAGTAGTCCATATATGCATAGGCCTATTTCTAGGTACTCTGCTGTTTTTCATTGATTTATTTGTGTATAATTTAGCAAATAACACAACTTCTTAATAACTGGTAGCTTTGTAATACGTGTTGAAGTCAGGTACTTTTAGTCCAACAAATTAGTTCTATTTCAAAATTGTTTTGGCTATTTGGGTCCTTAGTATTTCCACATGAATTTTAGAATTATCTTGTCAATTTCTATGAAAATTATTTAAAGGAATTTTGATGATTATTGTGTTGAATTTATGAATCATTGTTGAATGCCCATTTGTAGTCTAAGGTAATAAATCTAAACTAGTATTGCGAGGTTGAAGTCATTTTGAGGAAGCAGTCTATTATAAAAGTGAATGCTATATGAATAGATATTTTTCCATAGAATATATACTGATAGGAAATAAACACATGAAGATTTGCCATCAGAGAATTACTAATGAAAACCACAGTGAAATATCACTTCACACTCACAGGATATCTGTAATTGAAAAGACAATAGCAAGTTCTGTAAGAATATGGAAAAGTCATATATTCACTGCTGGTAAAAATGTAAAATGCCATAGCCACTTGAAAAGCCAGACAATTCCTCAAATGTTAAATGTAGATTTACCATATGACGCAGCAATTCTACTGCCATGTATATACCCAAGAGAAATTAAAATATATTCTATATAAAAACTTACAGATGAATGTTGATAGCAGCATTATTCACAATAGGCAAAATATATAAATAACTCAAATGTTTATCTGTTAAATGCATAAACATACTATAGTTGTGTTCATACAAATGAGACATCTGGACCATATATCCAGAACATATTAAGAACACTCTTAACTCACCCTAACCAGTTTGGCTCAATGGATAGAGCATCAAACTGGGGACTGAAAGTTCCCAGGTTCGATTATGGTCAAGGGCACGTGCCTTGGTTGTGGGCACATCCCCAGTAGGAAGTGTGCAGGAGGCAGCTGATTGATGTTTCCCTCTCAGTAATATTTCTAACTCTCTATCCATCTCCCTTCCTCTCTATGAAAATCAATAAAATATTTTTTAAAAAAAGAATACTTACAACTAAAAATAAAAAGACAAATAATCTAATTAAAATATGGACAAAGGCGTTAGATAGATACATCTCCAAAAAAGATGCCCCAATAGCAAATAAGATGCTCTACATCAATAGCTATCAATAAATGCAGGTCAAAATCAAAATTAGATACCTCTTCACACCCAATATTATGACTAAACAAAACAGACAGATAATAACAAGTGTTGAAGAAGGTATAGAAGAAATTTTTTTTTTGAAATACCACTACTAATGCTAGTATAAAATGATTCAACCAATTTGGAAAACAGTTTAGCAGTTCCTCAAAATGTTGAATACTGATCTACCACCTAATCTAACAATTCAACTCCTAGGTAAATAGCCAAGAGAGAGAAATGGAAACATATGTTAAAAAACACACCCTTGCACATGACTGTACACAGCTGATTTATACACAATAAACAAAAATAGAAAACTTAAATGTTAAGCAATTGATGGGTTGGTATACAAAATATAGTATTATTTATACAATGGAATATTATTCAATCACAAAAAGGAATGGAGTGCTGTAACATGCTGTAATGTGACTGAACATTGAAAACATTCCTAAGTTAAAACAATCACAAAAAGCTACATTTTATGTAATTAAATGCATATGAAATTTTCAAAATAGACAAGTCTATGCAACTGAAAATAAATTAGTGATTGCCAAGATTCAGATATTGGGGCGGTTTGGGGGGAAGTAGGGATGATAATTAAAGGGTACAGAGTTTCTTTGTACAACAATAAAAATCTTTTAAAATTGATGATGGTTGCATAAATATAAATATACTATAAAATCAATGAATTGTATGCTTTAAATGTGTGGGTTGTGTGGCATGTAATCATATCTCCATAGAAGCATTTATAAAAATAGATATATATTTAAAATGAGTGCTAGAGAATGATGCATATTCGAAAATGTGGGAAATAGGTGGTATTATAAAGACTTAATAATTAGACAGCTCCTGGAGGGAAGGACATCTAAGTGGTAACATAAATATTGAGTTAGAATAGATGGTTGAGGATAGGACAAGGGTAGATGTCTGTAGAAATGCAAAATCAAAGAAAAAATATATATATTCCAGGTAGAGAAAACACTGGGTTCTAGTATTCAGGAGTGATAAGTTTGTAACTGAAGGAAATTGAAGAAATTTAAAATAAGTGGCAAATGAGGCTAGAGAAGATCATAGACAGCTTTATGTCACATTTGATATTTGGGTATTTTTCTTATATTTATTGAAATATTGTTAAAGCCTCTATTAGAGGCTGAACTTATCAAATATAAATGATTCCACATTGGTTAGTTTAAAACAGAACTTATATATAACTTTCAGGAATGAAAATTCTCTACAAGAAAAAATCCTTTTTTAAAATATATATATATATTTTATTGATTTTTTTTTACAGAGAGGAAGAGAGAGGGATAGAGAGTTAGAAACATTGATGAGAGAGAATCATTGATCAGCTGCCTCCTGCACATCCCCGCTGAGGATGTGCTGATGGCACATCCAAGTACGTGCCCTTAAGAGGAATCGAACCTGGGACCTTTCAGTCTGCAGGTCGATGTTTTATCCACTGAGCTAAACCGGTTTCGGCAACTTTTTTTTTTAATTGAATGCAACTGATTTGGGTCTTGATGTAGTAAAATGAGAACATATTACTTTCTTATATCTATGCTTATTATTTAAAAATCTTAAGAATTTCCATGGTAGATATCTTATTAGATCACTGGAAGACATCTAATCAGCTCAAATCCCCAGGTAGTCCTCTCAATTAGTTTGAGTACCTAAAATGTAAAGGGAGAAGGCAACATTGACATTTACAAAGATGCTCATTTGATTTTTATTTGTTCTGTAACCTCTCTGACATTATTTTATCAGAAAAAAAAATAAAAAGACTACTTTTAATTTTGTTTGAAGTTGGGAATGTTGATTTTTTTAAAATACCGGTTCATTGATTATCAGGTAATTGGCAACCAATAAAAGGTAGTCTTCATTCAGTATGAAAGAAACGTAGCTGATGATATCCTGAATTGTTGATTCAGCTTTCACCTTTTCCCACTCACCCTGAAGCTTTATTTATTCATTTAATCACACAACAAAAGAAGGCCAACAATGACTTCATTTCAAAACCAAAACTTCTTGAGTTTTAAAACCCTAAGTGATTTCAAAGTTAAAATTTACCTCATCAATAATTTAGAAAACTAAGCATTCAGAATTTTTTAAAAAAATTGTACCTTCTACTGCCTCTCTTTCAACCACCATCCCTGTAACTGGATAAAATAAGTCTAGAAAAGAGAAATAAAAAGAGTTTAAATCTGGTGATTCCCTAGAGGGGAACTTGTCTCCCCTGGTTAAATCCTGAAGTGAGTATGACAGCTACTGATAGATTTTAGTTCGGGAAACTCGAGAGCATATGGGAGCCTGAAGCACCTATTTTTAGTTTAGGGCATCATCAAGAATCAGAATCCTCCTGCTCCCAGCTGGTGTGAGAGCATCAGGCCTGAGCTCTACAGGGAGTCAATTCTGAGACAACTTGACAGAATTCCTGTTTGCACCCACCATGATATGTTTTCCTCTGCAGCTAGGAGCACACAAACATGGCATCTCATTCCTGGAGCCCTGGAAGGCTACTGAAGCAAGTTGAAGGGACATGTCCAAACGAAATGATGATTTTTATGTAGCCACCATCAATGAGCAGAAATGAATGAGGACTTCATCATAGAAACCATCAGAAATACACGGCCATGACCTTTGTTAGGCATATCGTGTCTCCTAAGAATAGACCTTGGCCTTGATTAACCCCACCAACAAAAATAACCCTATGAATTAAAGAGCAATTGCTTATATTTAATATTTGGTACCTGGTAGAATTGAGGCTCAAAAAATGTAAATTGTATTGAATCACATAAAAAATCATAAATTTTAGGCAAGAGTCATGTGCTGAGATTTATAGTTATTAAATCAATAAAAATCACTACTATTCACTGAGTGCTTACATGGCGGCACATATTAAATTAGCTGTTTTACATAGGTTATCTCAAGGTTGCTAATAGTTAGGCATAGCCTAAAAAGGTTCCCCCTTCAGCAAATGTTTTTAATGACGGACTCACTCATTTCACTCTGACAATGAAAGTTGGTACTGGTACACCCTGCTATAATTCTTAACAGCATACACCTTAAACAAATGTTGGATTAATAATTCTTATACCTTCCAGGTTCAGATCTAACAATTTGAGGGTCCTGTTCAGACCATAGTTGACTTAGTATTCATATCCCCTGTCTTTTTTTTTTAATGTTTCTTTTATTGATTTCAGAGAGGGAGAGGGAGAGAGAGATAGAAATATCAATGATGAAAGAGAATCACTGATTGGCTGCCTCCTGCACGACCCCCACTGGGGATTGAGCCCGCAATCCTGGCATGTGCCCTTGGCAGGAATCGAACCTGGGACTCTTCAGTCTGCAGGCCGATGCTCTACCCACTGAGCCAGACTGACTAGGGCTTCCCTGTCTTTCAATGCCACTTCCCATTAGCAATACCTTTATGACTTCCCAGCACAGTTAGCAACGTTACTATTTCTATCAAGCAAAAGACAATAATATGCTAGAGATATTAACTGTAAAGTAAATAACAATTTTAAAGGCTTTATCCTGTCTCAGGGCTATCCTTAGCCTACAGAACAGTTAATTGGCCCCATCGGCTTACATGGGTTTTATATTTTTGAAAATGTATTAGACAGGAGAGTTTTAAAATAACGTTTTCTTTTCCTAAGGCACCCCCTCAAAACGCGCTCTGAATGGGGAATGTTTTGAGGTCTTGCCCAGCAAGAGCTAACGGGAACCACACCACCTTC
This sequence comes from Vespertilio murinus, assembly GCA_963924515.1. NCBI lineage: Eukaryota > Metazoa > Chordata > Mammalia > Chiroptera > Vespertilionidae > Vespertilio > Vespertilio murinus. The sequence goes on from OZ004704.1 coordinate 56,429,232, forward strand.
GGCTGTGACCTTTAAGGCATATTTCTAAAAAGTAAATTCAGCCTCCAGCCTCGCCAAAAAGGATAAATAAGTGTTACAGTTTTGACCTTAGCCAACTGTGGAGCAGCCGGAGAAGCTGACATCAAAAAACATTGGCTTTTAAGAACATTTCTTTTATGCCTGTGAGATCTAAAGGTGGGCCGAGTGAGGGCGGAGATGCTGTATCAGAAAGGTTGACCGGGGAGGTAAAGGCTGGTTTCTTTTCTCTCATTAAGCTAGTGGACTGCTAAGGGCAACTCACACCTCGAAAAAGGAAAAACAATTGTTTCTATTGATCTCACCATTATGTACAGTTTTCTGTCACTTGAGTACCTATGAGTGTGTGTGTGTGTGTGTGTGTGTGTGTGTGTGTGTGTCTGTGTATGTGTGTATGTGTTAAATCATTGTGATAAGGCTAACATTACAAAGAAGAAATGTAAACAATCCCTAGGTATTTTTCTTGACCTTGCAAAAGTAAAAAAAAGCATGGAATGGTTTTGCCAAGAGGAACAGATGTTTCTGTTGTGTATTTCTTATTCTCTGGGCATGTTTGGGAATTCTAAATATAAATGTTCAAACAGGCTGCAAACACAGAGAAAGTTTGGGGGAGAATGAAGTTCATTTAGAAGATTAAATCTGATTCATAACTTTGGAAAATGGACACTTTACACATATTAACCTGCGTGTGACATACATTTTAAAAGAAAGAGTAAATTCAGAGAGATAGCCAATCTCATGACTAGTTAATACTATATAAATAATAAAAAGAAGCAAGTTTCAAGGACATACACACTAATTAACGTTGCATGACTATTTCAGTGTTCTTGTGTGGCAGATTGAATGGAATCCTCTATTTAAATGCAATGGTATACATTAAATTGAATAATGAAAATCTCTCAGCAGAAATGGTACTGGTGTCAGAATGAATTTTCTAACTAACCAACACATTGCTCGGCACATGGTTATCTAATATATGAATACTAGAGTCCCGATGCACAAAATTCATGCAAGGGGCTCGGCCCATCGCAGCCCCTGCTGCCTTGCAGCCCTGTGGTCTTGCAGACCAACAGCCCCGCCCCCTGGTCCTTCCCGAAGGTTGTCCTGAAGGCTGTTCCAGAAGGTTGTTCTGCTGTCTGGTCTAATTAGCATATTAGCTCTTTATTATATAGGATAGGATAATAACCTAAGCTTGCTGACCCGGATGCTAAACACAAATGAGCCTCTAAGCCTCCAATGCATAGGGGCTAGTTTTCATTTCTATATTGAGGTGATATCCCTGACATAGAAACACTAAACAATCTTTTTCACGATGGTAATACAGTTTGTTATCATGAAATGTTTCTGGATGACATCATTGGATGGCAACTTAGGTCATTCCTCTCACTTCCGCCCTCCTCAGAACAACAACAAGCAACTATCAACAACAGCCAAAACACCACTGGGAAAATCCCAGAACCCAGGGAACACAGTCAAGGGGTAAGTGGCACGGCTGCACTGGGACCTTACCACTCTCTTTGGGCTGGCACAGCTCCACACCGAAGGGCCTCCCTGTCCTACAGTTTCTCCAGTGGGGAAGAGAGAACCCAGGGTTGACATCCGGCTTCCCCCATTATGGGAATCTTCCCTGGAGGCTTAACCACCAAAGATGAGATAGAAATGAAGAAGGGTTTGCAGCAAACAGTGTTCAGAGCTCATACTGCATTCCTCCTTGCAAGGATGCTTGCACAGAGATCCTGGCGAGCAGCTCTGCCCATCTCAGAGCAAAGCCAGCGCCCCCGTCTGGCCGCAGAGCTCAGCTGGCAGCCCAGTTGGCTTGGTTTGGGTCTTTACTCAACAAACCTGGCTGGATCTGGAGCCCAATTTTCGTCCCTCCCAGGCAGGGAAGCAAATTGGAAACCCTGCTCAACTGGTGCCTATCATCTCCAGCAGAGGAAGCCTGACCAGAGAACCCGGGAAGCCACGGAGTCCGTTCTCCGGCCGCCAGAGGGCAGGCAGCCAGCTCAGCAGCAGCACTGCCCAACTGTTAAGGACAGCCTCTGGTCCCGCCTAACCATCCAGCCTGAAGAGGGATACTGAACAACACCAGAACCCAGACTACGGCACCACCGAGCCACAAAGCCCAGACCACCGCTTTGCTAGATGCTGGAAGCAGCCCATGGCTTTGCCCAGGCAGGGGCCCAGCCAGTGATCCCACCCAGTGACGAAGCACTGCCTGATGAAGAGGCCTAGACAATGACCCCCCTGACCGTGGAGCTGTCTCTGGCACCACTCACCTGCAGGACACAGCCGGAGGCGGCTCCCAATCAGAGTGCAGCCAGCAATCTTGCCCAAACTTGGAGCACAGCCAGAACCTACCTGCCTATGAACCCCATCTTGCAGCCCCACTCAACTTTAGGAAATCGTCTGCACCCTCTTCTGATCACAGAGCACAACAGCTTGAGCCTTTGTCCAACCTGAGATCCCTGCCTGCATCCCCACATGAACACAGTCCAACCCACAGCATCCTGTGGCTGGGTGGCACAGCCTGAGACCCCACCTGACCTGGAGCAATTGTGGAGCCCAGGTGGTAGTCCTGTCAATATCGTGGCACCATCTTGCAAGGAGGGAACAGAGCCTGTGACCTTGCCCGATAAGAGGTGACTGCAGAGACAAGCTAGTGGCCCTACCAGACCAAGGAGCACAGGTAGCAGCCCGATCTAATCAGGGAGACCTACCTGAATACAGAGCCCAGCCAGCAGGCCCACAAAATATGTTAAAATGTGTTACCCATGCTGTGGTACCCCTTCACCTCAGCAATTAATTTGGCACATGTCTCCTTGCCCCCCCCATTGGATTAAGAAAGTAAAAACAGCCATGGCCAGTGTTTCTCAGTGGTTAGATCATTTACCTGAACACAGAAGGGTCATGGGTTTGATTCCCTGTCAAGGGCATGTACCTGGATTGCAGTTTCAATCCATAGTCACAGTCAGGGCACATACAGGAGGCAACTGCTCAGTGTGTATATCTCACAGCAATGTCTCTCTCTCTATTTCTCTCTCTCCTTCCTCCCTTCCACTCTTTCTAAATATCAGTGGGAAAAAATACCCTCAGGGTGAAGATTAACAAACAAATAAATAAAAAGCAGAAACAGAAATAGATCATATTCACAAAGAATGACCAAGACTGTACACTTGCTGCCATGGCATAAGACTGTGTTCATTCTCCTGTTCTTTCTGAAGAGTCTACAGAATACCCCATTAGTCCTCAGTGTTGATGATGTCATACTAATTGGGCCCAAATGGCAAAAATTGGCAAATGCTCTAGATCCTTTATTAAGCCCACAAGGGCATTGAAGAGTGAGATATGAACCCTAAAATGATTGAGAGGCCAGTCAAATAAGGGAAATCTGAGGGGATCTAGTGTTCTAGAGCTTATCAGGGCATCTCATCCAATGAAAAGGAAAAGATGGTGCACCTTGTACCACTTACTACTTAAAAGAAGCACAGCACTTGGTAGTTATCTTCAGATTTTGAAGTTGGCATATTCCACACATTGGAATTCTGCAACAACCCACTTATCAGATGATGCTAATATACTAGTTCCCACTGGATCCATGGGGGTGGGGGGAGGGGGGACAAAAGCTTTCCTTCTATAGCAAGTCCAGGCTGTGGACAGTCAGCACTGATTGTCCTGGAAGACCACATCTACCAAAGATGCAGTGTGTTTGGTGGAGAAAAAGCATGCCAAAATGTCATGTAAAACATCTGGAAAGAATTGGAGCACAGATTCCTATGGTTCCGGGGAAAGGATTTAAGCTGTCTGCTAGAAAGGACTATAAACCTTTCAAAATGCACTTTCTGAGGGGAAAAGGCTGGAATGATTCCTGTGACAATTTATTAGGGTCAAAGACATCAAATAAACTCAACTTTAGCTTATATCATAGTCATCCATAGAGAAATGTCTGTAGATGTGTATTTGTACTTTGATTTATACACATATATCCCCTTGTTCAGTTAGCCAAGAGGGCCTAGAAGCAAAGGTACCTCAGTAGCAACTGCACACCTAGAGGACATACCTTGGTTACTAATACCACTCTCCAATAAAAGGAACCAGGGCTGATTGGAGGAATGGTTGCTTCCAGGGCTGGGACAAGAAGTATAAATACAAAATGTGATCTTGGAGTATCTTGTTTTCCATGAAAATAAGTAAATTATGGGGTGGGGGACTACCTACAATGATGGTAGTATGGCAAAGAGACACAGGGTCAAGGGAAAGAGCTACTGACTTATTACAACAATATTTGCAATAAAATAATCACAAACCAAAGTATAAAACACATATACACAAGACTAGAGTGATATAGATATAGGATTGAATAAATAAATGACAAAGAAGAGGCAAACCTCCCATGCAAAGTAATTCAAGTAATTGATGTAGGTATCCTGCCTTGCAGAAGATGGAGTTTATCTTCCCACTACCTCGGGAAGGAATGTGCAGTGTGTTCCTTCCAAAGACTAAAGCACTCAAATAAGGATAAGGGCTAAGCTGGCAGTACAGAAACCTCTCAAACACTGCCTCAGCCACGTTATCACGGTGAATTTCAACAGCTACACATCACATTGACAGCATATACATTGATGTGATGTAATGAAAATAGCAGTTTCCCTTTGTGATCTCCCTTCCAAACATATGTAAATTCTATGAGGAAAATGCCATGAAAATTCCTATGGAGAGACAATTTACAAAACATCTCACTAGAGCTCCTCAAAACTGTCAAGACCATCAAAAACTAGAAAAATCTTGAGAAACTGCTACAGCCAATATAGGCTTCCGGAGACATGACAATTAAATTTAATAAGCTATCTTGGATAGGATGCTGGAGGGAAAAAAAAAAGATATTAGGTAAAAAATGAAGGGAAACATATATTAGAAAAAAGATATTAGGTAAAAACATATTATGCATATATTTATATTTTTGAATTGTAAACTTTATTATGTTATGACCCAGCATAAGCTCAATCATGGTTAATTATAATTGCACAATAGGGGAAATGCATATTCTTCAGTAATTGCACATAGTCTTCTATAATTTTAATCAAACAAATGTGGTTTATAGTATTATTCAGACACCCCACAACCTGAGTATTTTTTCCCTATTTATTCTATCAATTTCTAAGGAAGGAGGGTTAAAATATTATTGTGAATTTGTGCCCTCTTCCTCTGTATTGTCAGCTATTCATATATTTTGAAATCCTTTTATTTAGTGCATACAATTTTAACTGGTTTATCTCCCTTTAACTTTTATTATATCTGCTTCTTTTTCTTTAATAATATATTTCTAGCCTTGAAGTCTATTTGGCTTGATATTAATAGAAACAAACTAACCTTCGTATGGTTAGTGTTTACTTATTTTATTTTCATTTAATTATTTAAAATCTGTGCCTTTTTATTTAATGCTCATTCTTGTTGGCAGAATACATTTTGCATTTTGATCCAGTCTGACAAACCATGCATTTAATTGGAGTGTGTCAGCTCATTTATTTTCAATATAATATTTAAATGATTTTATTTAAGTCTACCATTTTGTTGTATTTTCTATAATGCCCATCTATCATTTTCCTTTATTACTTCTTTCCTACTATTTTTATGTGAATAAAATTGGTGTGATATTGCATTCTGTTTTCTGTATTGTCTTTTTAGCTATGCCCCTTTGCTTTATTTTGAACATTTGCTCTGGTGATTACCATCTATATTTTAGCATAGCACAGTGGAATTAAGATCTGCATTGTACCATATCAAACAAAACATAGAATGTTGTAACAGTATAATTTCATTTACCAACCCCAGTATGCTACTATTCATCCCAGTCTAATGATTTTTCCTTTAGCATTTCAAGAGTGCAACTGTGCTAAGAAAAATTTTCTCACCTTTTGATTCACTGGAGGATACTTTTATTTTCACTTTAATTGTTGAAAAATACATACATATATATTTTTTTTTACTTTTTTTTACTGTATAATGGTTTCTCCATTGACTGTTTTTGTTTTAACTGTCTAACAATACTTGATTGCTGTCACCTGGCCACTGGCGTTTCTGATTGGAAAGGCCAGTAATGTCATGATTTTCATCATGTATGCAGTGCATCCTTTTTCTATGCTGCTTTTAAGAATTTCTTCTTATCTTTGGTTTCGATAATTTGACTATAGTATTTTTAGGTGTAGTTTTCTTTGTGTTCATATTACTTCAAGATTTTGAATCTATGAGTTCATATTTATGGCCATATTTGGGAAATTTTACTCCATTAAAAATAATTTTTTTTCTCATTTTTTGAAATTTCAAGTATCACTTGATATTTTCCCAGTTGTCATCCATGTATGTTTTCTTGTTTAAAAAATAATTTTCCTGGTCTTATGATTGAACAATTTCTATTGTCAGCTTCACTGATCATCTCCTTTGCAGTCTACAATGTAATTTTTATTCCATCTATTAGATTTCTTTTTCAACTTCAGTGTTTTCAAATTCTAGATTTTGCTGTGTTTTTTTCTTAGTGTTTATGTCTCTGCTCAGATTACACATGCTTCTAATAATTTTGACCTATTTTCTATTAACTATAAAAATATATTTATAATACCTGCTTTAAAATCCCTGCCTGCTGATTATAAACATCTAGATCATGTCAGGATTGGTTTCTATCGATTCCTTTTTATCTTGACTCTGGGCCATAGTTCTCTGTTTCTACTCACACGAAATAATTTTGTACTGCAAACTAGACATTGTGGGTGACATATGCTATGAGGTGTTCTCTTCATTTTTATTCTTAAGAACTGCAGCTTTGTTGTAGGAGTTAGCAAGAAGTTAATGATTGGAACAATGTCTAAACCCTGCTTTTGCTATGTAAGCAGCAACTGAAATCTCTGTTCAATTAACTCAAACTTCCATTTGTCCCTGATTTTGACCAACTAAGAATTTCCTTCATAATGTGTAATTCTGAGGTCATCCAAGAACCTGACTGAAATTGTCACACATATATTTTATATTCTCCAACTCTGGGTCTTTATTAAGGGGTATGTCTCTTCATACTGCTATTGTCCTAAATCCTCTGACTTTTCAAGCCAGAAAAAAACTATGTCTTTATTCTTCAACTTTAGATGCCTTTCTCCACAAGAAGTAGGGTATATCTCAGGCTATACAAATGAAACAATATAAAAGTGCTATTCAAATTTCCTCCAGCTTTTGCCTGTTAGTGATTGAATTCCATTTAAAAAAATAATTTTCTTGACCCTCCAGTATTCTCAAATATATTTAAAAATTATGTTGTTGAGAGTTTATAATGAATATATCTCAACAGGTTAGTCCAATATAGCCTAGAACTAAATATCAATTAACTTAAAAAATAATGTGAGCCCAGCAGGCATGGCTCAGTGGTTGAGCATTAACCTGTAAGTCAGAAGGTCACTGATTCCCAGTCAGATCACATGCCCGGGTGCAGGCTTGATACCCAGTGTGGGTCATGCAGGAGGCATCCTATTGATAATTCTCTCTCATCATTGATGTTTCTATATCTCTTTTCCTCTCCCTTCCTCTCTGAAATCAATTAAAAATATTTTTTAAAAGTAATGTGAAACAAAAACATTACTAAGCAAACAAAAGATGAGAGAATGTGATACCAGTAAATCTGCATCTATTGTAATGCTAAAAGGTATTTCTCAGAATAAAGGTAGAAAGAAAATTGGCACAGATAGGAAACACAAATGTGTCATCATAACAACAATGAAAAAGAAAAACATGTCTTAAAACTGTGTGAAACAATTTATAAATACTGGGAATCACTAGAATATGTGTAAATTTAAAATTTATGGTAACAATAGCATAACAGAAAAAAAAAAATGTCAGTGGAGTTAGTACACCAAGATCCTAGAACTGCATGGGGAATCTTAAAAACCTAATTAGAAAGCATATTTGGAAGTAATAATAAGTCAAACATACATATAATATCTAAAGAATCTAATAAATAATATTAAAGGTTTCCATTTAACAATCTAATGGAGAGATAAAAAGTAATTTTTTAATTATTTTATTTATTCAAAAGAAAGCAAAAAGTGAGAAATTAATATAAGCTCAATGGGAAAATAAAAACTAAACAATATTATAATAGATAAAACCCAAATCTAATCATAATTATTTTGGATGCAATAAATAATAAGATTGCCAACCTGTACTCTAAAAATACAAACAAAACAAAGAAATAGTCAGTCATATCCTGCTTATAGGGCCACCATTTTAATTTAATGACACAGAACATTAAAGTAAAGAGAAAAGATGGCAAAAAAATGTAAAATGCACACACTGTTTAAAAAATCTGGCTTTTCTATATTACTAACAGGAAAAAAATAGATAATAAGGTAAGAAGCATTACTGGAAAGTAAGAGGAACTTTACAAAATAATAAAAGGGTTAACTCACAAGAAAATTATAATAATTCTGAGTATGCATCCAAATTCAAACTATATAAAGCAAATGTTTATTGATTAAAAGGAGAAAGTAATAGATTCATAATTAGAATGGGAGATTTAGCAAATTTCTTTCAGTGATTGACAAAATAAGCAAACCAGAAACAAATCAATAACAGTATAATATAGAATTTCTGATCAAGGTTAACACGCCTGATTGAACTGAACAATATAGAACAATGTAACTAATTACCCTATATAATAAAAGAGTAATATGTACATTAGCCATCACTCTGCAACAAAAAATGGCAGTGCCCATAGCAGATGCTGGCAGCATCGCCCAGGCAACGGGAGGCCAGTATCTGCTCCTTGGCCTCGGAGGGAGGGGAGGGGTTTCTGGCCAGAGGACTGGGAATAGGACACTGAGCTTGTGTCCCCAGCAGAGGCATGAGCTCAGCGTTTGAGCCAAGGCTGTGCTGTAGGAGAGAAGGAGCCTGTGGGGCCATGAGCTCAGTGTCTGCACCGAGGCCAGCTGCGCAGCGGGAAGGAAGGAGCTGTGGGACTAGAGCGCAGAGTCTGTGTCCCAGCCTGCCATGCAGCAGGAGGGAAGGGACTTCTGGGGCCGCGAACCCAGAGTTCGAGCACCCAGAGTCCCTTCCCTGGACTGCTGTGCTTCGGGAAAGAAGAGGCCTGTGGGACCCTGAGCCCAGCATCTCTGTGGCAGAGGAGGAACCAGAAAATGGATCTTTCCAGTTCCTGAAGCTGACAGAGCCCTATGGGTGCCAGGGTCCTCCATCTGAAACCCCCAGTCACAGCACAGCAGTCCCAGTCGAATACTGGAAGTCCCCTGCCAGCAGTCCAGACAGGACCAGTGTGGTGCCACAGGGGGGGGAGGGCAGGGTCCAGTAGGCACGCAACAGACATCAAATCACTGCTCCTGAGGCAGCCCCCCCCCCATACACACAGGCAAGTAGTATGGTCCAAGGGGGTGACTCCTGAGGCAAGGCTCCCCTGACAGCTGATGCACAGCCAGGCAAGGAAGTAGGACCTGAAAGCCCAAGCACCCAAGTACCTGAGCTGCAGGGCATCATGGGCCGGAGCCCTGAGGAGGCCCCAGGACAAGCATCTTCCCAGAGGCTGTGTGGAAGGAGGGGAGGGACCTCTGGCTAGAGGCCAGGTGAGGGATGCTGGTGTCATTGCAGGCTAAGACCAGGCTGAGGGATACCCCTCCCCCCACACACCCCGTGCACAAATTTCGTGCACCGGGCCTCTAGTATTAGAATAAATATTATTTCGAGTATCTATGGAGCACTTACCCAGATAAATATGTTAATTTCTAACTCATATCTCAATAAATTCACAGGAAATGAAATTATATGACATATATAATACAACCATGGTGAAATTAAGCTACAGATCAATCATATCAACAATAAAAAGTTAATGGGGCCCTATTTTGTTAGGCTCAGTACATAGACCCTTGGCTTGCATACTATAAGGTCCCAGGTCTGATTCAGGTCAAGGTCAAGTACCTTGGTTGCAGGCTCCTCCCTGGGTCAGGCTCTGGTCAGGACTCATGCAAGAGGCAACCAATAGATGTGATTTTTTTTTTCAGATTGGCAGTACTCTGTTTTTTCCCTCCCTTCCATTCTCTCTAAAAATAAATGGAAAAATATCCTTGGGTGAGGATTAAAACGCAAGAACAACAACAAGTAAAAAGTTAATGGGAAATTGCCAAATATTTTGATATTAGGCTTTATATTTATAACTCATTATGAAAAACAGAAAATAATTTAGCTGTGTATTAATAGAAATCCAACTTAATGAAATGTTGTGTAGTTGTGATTGGACTTAGTGCATATCTTAGGAAGAGAGCCTAGAAATCAATGTGCTCACTAGCCATTTTATGTTAGAAATCTGAAAGCAATTTAACCCAAAGAAAGTGAAAAGAGGAAAATAATGTTATCATAAATTAATAAAATTGAAAACAAAGACAAATTCTAAAATTCAATAAATCCATGTTGGGGGAATTCTTTTTATTTCCCTTTCTAAAGACTATTAAATTATTTCCCTGATCAATAGCCATGATCTACAAATGAGAGGTTGTGCTGATCAGTTCCAGTAAAGGTACTACATGCAGCATATCAACTAATAGTAGAGCTACCAATTAACATCCCATCATTTGCCATGACTCATTTGCTGTTTCTCCCAGAGAATAAACAGGTGGATTAAACTGGGATTGATCATTATTCCTCATAAAGTATGGTAGGACCCAGTACTGCTTCCGATTTACATACTGGCCTGAAATAGGGGTAGTTTCTGGGGCTTTTATTTGGCCCTTCCTAACACAGACTCTTAGTAGCCATAGGAAACTCCATAGTAGACAGTCTGCCATTTGTTTTGTTGCATTGAAAATCAGTGAGCTGGACAAGATGCCTTAATGAACCAATTAGTTAGGAGTCATCTTTATTGTGTGCAGGTTCAGAGCGGATTACCTCTGTCAAAAACTGAACACGCACAGGAGGGAGTATTTCCTTTTTATATCCTTCTAGTTCTTTGTGTAAGCTATTTTTTGTAGACAGCTTGTAACCTTGAGTACATATCATATCTAGTAAATACATGCTATATCTATACAGAAAACTTGTAGCCTTAAGTATCATATCATATCATATCATATCATATCATATCATATCATATCTATACAGACACATGTAACCTTGCATATCATATCTATACAGGCACCTGCCATCAATATCATCATATCAGTTAGATGGCTAACTTGCAAGGTCAGACAATTAAGTTTACATTTTCTATTCAAGCAAAAAACAAAGTTATGTTATAGTCTAAAAATAACAGAGTTGGCCTACAGAATAGGAGACTATCGAAGAATAACAGAGTAGTTCAAACAGCAGTTTCAAACAGCAGTTTTCCAAAGGAGGGATTACTATACTTCAGTTTACTATATCACCCTAAACATGCATTCTTGGAAACTAAGAAATAGTGATATTTCTGTTCTTGTGGTATCAGAATCAGTTAAGCACCAGCATCTTAACAGCATACGAAATAAATTTGTATATTCTTTTTTAGTGTATTTTTTCACTTACTTATTATTTTAGTGGAGTTTACAAGTTATTCCACTAAATTGCAGCAGATTCCTTGGGAGACTTTTCAATAAGTGATTTTACAAGGTTCCTTGCCAAAGGGATCTAGCTTCCACTTCTATCTATATGCTTAGGGTTTGAGATGTACCTCAGGTCTGAAAATTGGTGAGTTTTCCATTTGTGGATCTAACATCAGCCTTCTGCTTGTTGGCTATCTTTTTTTTTAAGGTTACATATATCATATCACACCACAGTAACTTTACTGTGGTAGTCAGACAACATGTGCAAAGCAAGGATGATGGGACAGGCACAGAAGGCCACCACGGTGGGAAGCCCTGGATGTCTGGTGAGAGACAATCAGTTGTAGGGAGGGACCTCTTCCCTGGATGACCTTTCCTCCCCTAGCATATTGCTGGTCATAAGGTTTGAACTCCCTGACTTTTCCTCCCAAGAGATAATATCTAGGCCTCAGGTGTATTTCAGCTCTAGGCCAAGAAAAGCAGCAAAAGCAGACAAGCAATGGCACTGCTGACCTCAGGACCAGCTGCCTTGACTAATAACCCCCTGCCCGGGGCCAACCAGCTCATCAGTGGAGACCTAGCCCTGAAAGGACACACCTGGAAAACTGCCGAATATTCTATTGAAATCTTCGCCTGGGACTTCCCCTAAAATCTCCAGCCTTAAAACCCTTAGGAAGGAGGACCCAGTGCACTCTCCCTCCCAGGAGCACACCTTGCCTCCTTCTCCCTTTTCTTCTCCCTTCCCCCCAGGTGCCTGACCATTACCCTCCTTACTCCCAAGCCCCAAGGGTTCTTCTTTTGCTTCTGTAATTTCATTTCCTCAGCCCATTTCTTCTACAAATGACTTCTTCTACCTCCATGATTTTGTAAATAAATGATCTCTTATAGTTTGAGTCTTGGCTCTGAATTCTTTCCTAGCCAGATCTCAAGTACCGAAGTTGCTGAATCCAGGTCTGGTCTGACCCCAAGGGCCTAACACCCGGAGCCCACAATATTACTCTGAAAAACAGAACTCATTCTATTAACCATCACCACTAACCCCCAGGGGATAAGTCACCTAGAGGTCACTCTGACAATGTTTTCAATTTAGATAATGATATTTTTTCCACAGAAATAATATTTAGAAATGATGTAAAAGCACGCCTCTTCCTACAGAGGCAGAAGAGCTGGTTTGTCATTCCGATTTAATTATAGAATAGGTGTGCTCTTAAGAAGTATTAATTATCCAGATATACAAACCTGTTTCTGTTCAAAGTGACTTCCACCTCCTGTGCAAAGCAAACAAATGAGCAAACAAAACCTTGTAGGCAAAGAGATGGAACTGTCACTTGGAAATGGTCTGGATGGAATATGGATGCACTGACCTTCTAATGCTGTTTTGACCCAATTACCTCCCTGAGATGTGGAGATAATCCTTGAGTTGTAAGGCTGTGTCTTCCCCTAGAATCATTTATTTAGATACCAAAGTGTACGAATCCAGGATCCTCCTCATTATATTCCAAAGAGACTCTTGCAAGGAGAGGAGGGATGGCTGGCTGTATCTTGTCTATAATGCCAAATTTATTTTTTGTGATCCTCACCGACAGTAGATCCTGTTACATACAGGATGATATCTGATTCTTCTCATGGGGATAAAAATAGGGGCAAAGGGAAGCATAAGCAGTTATCCTGTGTTTAAATAAGACTAATCAACCATGTTCCAGAATCTTCGTGTTGGCATACGGGATAGTATTAATGATTACAGACATTAAAGACAAAATAAACTCATTTTCCTTGCCTCTTTGTCTACTGTCAAAGGAGTCTAACAGGGCAAAGAGCAGCCATGATCTTGACAGAGGGTCACGATTAATGGATACTTACTGTGACACCTGACAAAATCAACTCTTTTTCAGAACTCTAAATTAGTTTAATGTTTGAAACAACTGGAGGATACATTATCCAAGAAAAAACCAAGTTGATCTCACTAAGAAAAGTGAGTTTTCAAGAGTTATAACAGACCCTATGTCCATTTCTTTATTCCCTCTGTACGGTAGTGTGAAAACTCAGCATCCTAGCAGCCCCATGGAAATGGCATAATGGTTTAAAATGCCCCATAAAGTTCCATCTGAGATAATTGTCAGAATGTACTGTTCTGTAGTTGAAAAGTTCAATAACTGAAATTTTAGAGGGGATAAACAGAAGATTGAAACCAATACAAAAGAATGAAAAGTGAACTTTGAGATAAGTCAATTGAAGTTATTCAATCTAAGAAATGGAAAGAAAAAAAGAATGGGGGGAAAAAAGAAATAGAGCCTCAGATTCCTATGATACAACATTGAGCATACTAGCATAGGCTTAATTGGAGTCTCAAAGAAAGGAGTAAGAAAGGGCCAAATAGAATATTTATTTTATTTTTATTTTTTAATCATCACTTGAGGCTACTTTCCCATTTATCTTAGAGAGAGTGGACGAGAGAGGGAAAGATAGAGAGAAAGACTGATGTGAGAGAAACACATCGATTTGTTGTCTCCTGTACATGCCCTGATCAGGACCCGGGGCCAGGGAGGATCCTGACACTCTATCCACTGAGCCAAACTAGCTAGGGCTAGAGTATTTAAATAAATAATGGTAAATGAAGCTCTCCAAATTTGATGAAAAAGATTTATCTATCCATCAAAGAAGCTCAATTAACTCCAAAAAAGATAAACTAGAGAGACACACATGTATACACATCTTGGTGCAATTGACGAAAGCCAAAGACAAAATGGATGCTGAAAGCAGCAGGATAAAAGCAATGCATCACAGAGGAGGGATTCTCAGTAAAATTAATAGCTGACTCACCATCAGATAATGGATACCAGATGTTAGTAGGATGAAATATTCAAAGTGCTGGGGAAAAAAATGCCATCCAATAATTCTGTATTCTGCAAAACTACCTTTCAAATTAGAAGGAGAAATGAAGACATACCTAGATAGACAAAAAAGTGAGACATTTCATCACTAGTGAGTCATTCGGAAAAAGACACTAGACAATAACTGTATGGGAAGAAATAAGTAGCATGTAGACTTTATTAATCTGTTTTTCTTTTAATGTTTCACTTCCATACAAATAAATAATTAAAAATTATAAATCATTGTTGGACTTATATAAGATAAAACTTTTCATTTATATCAAAATAGGACAAAGAAGGGAGGAATGAAGCTACATTGCTGCAGTTTTACACAGTATATAAAATTAATTTGCCTCCAATGAAACTAGATTATTTTAATTAAGACATTAATTATAATCCTTAAAAAATAACTAAAAATATGTGATAAAGGAAATAAGAAACAATTAAAATAATATCTTAGAAAATATTTATTTGACAAAAAAAAAAGTAGTAACAAAGGGAATAACCATGCAAAAAGACATAAGCTATGTAGAGAACATTAGGAAGAATGCCCCATTTAAATATCACCTTATCGGTAATTCCATTAAACCTAAGTGGATTTAACACTAAAAAACAGGAAATGAATAAGTGGCTTGGCAGAAGAGTTCAAAAAACATGAACTAACTGCTGTCTGCAAGTTATAAACTATAGGGTTAAAGACAAATAGGAAATAGATATACCTTACAAAGAACTACAGTTGATATGTTATTATCAGACAAAATGGACTCAAAGATCAAAATTGTAACTAAAAATAAATAAGGACATCCTATCTAATAAAAAGGTAATATGCAAATAAAAATTATCTTTATTTGCAGGTGACATGGCATTGTATATAGAAAATCATAAATAAATCATATAGAAAACTGTATTGCTAATAAATGATTTCAGCAAAGTTGTTGGATACAAGATCAATAAATAAAAATCAATTTTATTTAAATACACTAGCAACAAGGAATCTGAAAATAAAATTAAGAAAATAATTCACTTGTAATAGCTCCAATAAAAATAAAATAGAAATAAATTTAACGAAGAAGTACAAAGCTTATACAGTTAAAACTATAAAACATGGACTGAAGTTTTGTACATTGAGGAAATATTAGCCCAAATGGCCTGCAGATTCAGCACAATTCCTATCAAAATCTCAGCAGAAACTGAGAAGCTGATGCTAAAATTCGTGTGAAAAAACAAATAACACAAATAACCAACTACCTGAAAAAGAGCAAAGTTGAAAGATTCATACTTTGATTTCAAAACCTACTAAAAATTTACATTAATCAAGACATGTGTTACTGGTACAATAATATACATATTGATTAATGAATTACACTTGAGAGTACAGAAATAAACTCTTACCTTGTGGTCAATTGATTTTGGGGAAAGTTATGAGACGACTCAATGGGGAACTAATAGCTGTTTCAACAAATTATCTGGATCAACTGAATATCTTCATGCAGAAGAATGAAGCTGGAGTCATATTTCACACCATGTCTGAAAATAAACTCAAATGGACCATAGACTTAAATATAAGAACCAAAAAATAAATAAAAATCAGAAGCAAATATAGCAGTAAATCTTTGTGAACTTGGGTTAGGCAATGGTTTCTTAGATATGCATGTCTTACACCAAAAGAGCAAGCAATAAATGAAAAAAAATTAATTAAAATAAACTTCATTAAACTGAAAATATATTTGTGATTTGAAGATTACAATAAAAAAATCACTCACAGTATAGGAGAAAATATTTGCAATCACTTATTTGATAATGGTATTTCATGTGCAATACAAAAAAAGAACTCTTCCAACTCAAAAATAAAAGGACAAGTTACCCAATTAAAATGGGCAAAATATTTGAATAGCAATTTCTCTAAAGATATATATTCACACTAGTACTAATAAAAGTGTAGTATGCTAGTTAGACCAGATAGACTGGATGGCTTCTAGATGCCTTCCAGACATAGCCACTGTGGTGGGGGCTGAGGCAGAGGCAGTTAGGGGTGATCAGGCTGGCAGGCGAGAGCAGATAAAGGTGATTTGGCCAGCAGGGAGAAGAGTTATGGGTGATAAGGCCTGTAGGGGAGAGCAGTTAGGCTCAGCCGTGGACAAACCATGGCCCACGGGCCAGATCCAGCCCCTTTGGCTGTTCTATCAGGCTCCCAGAGCCGAAAGAGCAGAGGGTTCTCTTGCTCTCCCCTCCGTTCCTTCACCAGCAGCCCAAGATGAGAGTGCCAGCATGGTCAGGTTGATTTTGTTCCGGCCCTCTGGTCCAGTTTAAGAAACCATTGTGGCCCTCAGTCAAAAAGTTTGCCCACCCCTGTGGGGCATCAGGCAGGCAGGCAGGCAGGTAGAGTGGTTAGGAGCCAGCGGTCCAGGATTGCCAGAGGGTACAGGCCTTGCTGAGGGATGCCCAACCCCCACCCCCTGGCACAAATTTTGTGCACCAGGCCTCTAATAAATAAATAAAATATATTTATTAGTGAAATTTCAATCAAAACCACAATGTGATACCTGTTCACACATACAGAAATGGCTAAAATTTAAAACAATAGGCAATAACAAGTGTTGGTGACAATGTGGAGAAATAGAAGACTCAAAATTTCTAGTGAAAAAGTGAAGCATGCTTGAAAATAATTTGGTAGTTTCCTAAATATTAAACACAAAGTTACTATATTAATAAAAAAATTCAATCATAGTGAAATCTCAAGAGAATAAAAAATATATGTCCTTACAAAATATTGTACACAAGTGTCTGATCAACATTATTCCCAACACTTGAAATCATACAACTGTCTGTCAACTGATGAATGGATAAACAATAGTAATGTACTCCTACAATGAAATATTATTTGGCCATAAGAAAACACAAAGTGCTGTTTCATGCTACAATGTAACTGAACTTTGAGGGCACTATGCTGGTGAAAGAAGCTAGTTATAAAAACTACATATTCTATGATCCCTTTTAGATGAACTATCCAGAATAGTTTAATCTAGATAGACTGGAAGATAAGTGATATCTAGGAGCTGGCAGACAGAATAAAAAGGGAATGACTACTAATGAACACAAGGTTTCGTGTGTAACAAAAATGTTCTAAAATTAGGAAATGGTGATTGTACAGCTTTGTGAATGTACTAAAACCCACTGAATTATATAGACTTTAAAAAGATGGGGTTTTTTGTGGTATGTGGATTATGCCTTAATAAATTTATTATAAAGAAAATGTAATTAGCCATAAGAAATCTACAGGAACATTTTGAAAGATTGGAATCGGTGGTCAAGTGAAGAGTCAAAGTCTTAGCCTGTGTTGCCTTGAAAGAAATTGACTCTTTACTTCAAGGGAGTGATGCAGAATAATGTGTGTGTCCACGAATGTGTGCCTGTGTCTGTGTGTGTGTGTTCCCCTGTCTGTGTGTCTGTGAATGAGAGAGATATGGTAAGTGAAGATGCAATAGAGGGGTTCTGGGCACCAATTCCAACATGTAATAATTATAAGAGTCTTACCAAAAGGTTGGTGAGGCTTGGGGAGCTCAACAAGGGTGAGCAGCATATGTAGTTTACCTGTTGGAAATGGTGAAACAGCACTTCCCCCAAACCTGAATAGGATTGTTTGCTGCCAGGCAGCTCAGAGAATTTCATTGCCTCCTGTTGGCCAAACACCTGAACAGCTGTAGGCTAGTCCTTATAAACTGACAATGATCTTGTAAACCCTTTGCTACCTTACCCTTTGAAGTGTATATATCCGCCTTGCCTAAGGACAAATTGTGTTGTAATAAAACTACTGGGTCCTAGACAAGGTAGGAGTCTTTAGCTTCTTCAGCTGAAGATCCTCTAACCCCAATGCCTTTCAAAATTATCTTTCGTCTTTGGATTCCTTTTGAATCATCTACGTGCATCCCCTTTCTCCAGAATGCTGAACCCTTTGTGAGGCTGGGACAAGAACCTGGGCATTATGGTGCTCAAATGAGGGAGGTCAAAAGAGGGCTTGATTCTTCTTGGAAAATCGTAACTTCTTTTTTCTCAAAATCATTCACCTGGATTCTACTTCCACCTTATTGCTCCCAGGTACAGTAACGCCCCTGAACTTGCTGGCTACATTCATACATGGACAAGCAGGCAACCAGGGAGAAAGTGAGAAGACATGAAGCCCACACTATGACTCTGGTGGGCCCTTCTACCTTAGAAGGAGTTAACATTTTCACTTTATGACTGCATTTGTATGAAATCAAAATATTTTACTATTCAATCTTAAGACATTGACCTAAACGTTTATTTTTTTCTCTCCTGATTTTAAAAGAAATTAAAGCATTTTTGTGGACTCCTAAAAGTAATATGGGCCTAGGCACTCTGCCTAATGGGTAAGCCAGGCCTGGGGATGTGAGATCAGAGCACGGAGTGGGAGTCCCAGTACAGAGTGAGTCTCGGGCACGGTGCCATGGGATGAAGGGATGTGACAGGCAGGCATCAGGGGCATCTGCTGTCATCCGTCACATGAATATTACTTAAGTCAAATCGCATATCTTCTTATAACATCTCTTGTAGAAAATCATTTCTGAAATATTTGGCCTACCCTTCTAAATCACCAACTATATTTTACAACCAGGGTGGTATGTAATGAGATAAGGTTATATTACAAGACGAAATGATGCCCAATGTTATTTTTTGACATTCTTTATCTACCAGTCTTTGAAAACTACAGAGAAAGTAATTTTTTCTACTTAGCAATATGAATCAATGCAATAAAAGCGACCACCGGAATAATGCTGATGTTGGCGGATAAGATAGCACTTGTGCTGTAGGCTCCTTCCATGTGATTTTAAGAAAAATGCACAGTGTATGCAGTGGTCATAGTTTGACCTAAGTATAATCGAATCTGTGAAATAGGGAAGTGCTTTGTAATAGAGTTTTACTGTAATTGCTTTGTCAGGTTATCGGTCTCACAGCTCTGCACTGAAAAGGAGAAGTTTTTCCTGCTGCTTGCAGGTATAGAAGATTGTGGAGGACCAAGTGTATATCTAGCTAAGGTGGCACTGCCCCAAAGAGACTGGAACACCCAACCCACAGACCCAGGAAGGATCCTTCCAATTACAGGCTAGTACAGGCAGATTAAGAAATAATCAGCTCAAAGGTGTTGATGGGTGGGGAAAGGGGTTAAAAGGAGAAAAGTAACTTCAAAAAAAGTCCATTCTGTACTGGAAGTTTTGAATTAAGAAGAAATGAACTTCACATGGTTTTGTAGCCTCTGAGAGCAAGGGAGGCAAACTCCTTTCAGGACAGATCTAACTGGGTGTGAAATCACCTGAGTATTAATAAAATTCAATTGAATGTCGTCTGCTTCTTTCTCCTAAATCAACCAAAAGTATTAGAGGCTAACAGAGTTTAGATGAGAAAAGGACTTTTGTGAATAATGAGTGATGCCCTCATATTTTAGACATTGTTTCCACTGAGACATTTACTTTGTGAAGATACTTATATGATGAATATATTTTATATTGTAAATGACATAATGGTTAAACTATAATTTAATCTATCTTAAAATAAATTGTAAGCCATTCATATTTAGAATGATTAAAATCACTGTAGGGGAAATACTTAATTGCTTCCTTATTATAAAAACATAAAGAGAACAATAACTTCCTAAGAATAATCTAGCCCTGGCTAGTGTTATCAGTGGTTAGAGCATTGGCTTTTGCACCAAAGGGTTGTGGGGTCTATTCCAGATCAAGGTCACATACCTGGGTTACAGGTTTGATCCCTGGCCTGGTCAGGGCATGTGCAGGGAGCAACTGATGTCTCTCTAACATCAATGTTTCTCTCTCTCTGTCCCTCCCTCCTTTCCTTCCATTCTCTCTCTCTCTCACTCAAAAAAAATTATATATATGGAGAAATTATTCTTCAGTGAGGATTTCAAAAAAATTAAATATTCATAATATTAAATATATATTAACATGTATGTATTGGTAAACACGTGGCTAGGCTTCTGTTTTCAAACCCATTCCACAATTAGATTTTCATTCAGAACTGAAGACATATTTTATGAAATATATAATTTGATTCTCCAAGGATATTGATTTCTAACATCTAGTATGAATAAGGATAGATTTGTGCCTCTCAACAGTACAAATTCTTGGTTCTGTTTGGGATACACTAGGATCTGCAGTCTATCAATCTCCCCAGTCTCTTTTAATTGAGACAAAATAGAGAAGAAGAATATCATATATCTTTATGGTTTAGGCAATATAAAGTCCATTTGTATTAAGAAATATACCCAACTCTCTAACTTGTCTCCTATATCTCTGAGGCAAGAAGCATAGAAAACTGCATTTTCCATACCTACTTCCTAGCTGAGTTCTAGCTTATATTCTGCCAAAAAGTCACTTTCATAGACTTTACAGATAGATGAAAAATAAAATTAATTTTTCTCCCACTAGAATTCATTTTCCCCCACTCCGGGCACAATGATTTGGGCTGAAAGCAAGGTTATACTGTCTTCCAGATATTTTTCCTATGAGTTGATTAATTAGCTACTGTAGGTAAGTGAAATTAACAATGCTGGTTTCATATAATTTCTTCAACTTAAAAAAAATTCTGAGATCATTATGAGCTTTTTCTGACATTGCTACCCTATAATTCCAAGGACATGAAAATCAGCAAATTAAACTCCTTCGTGCCTGAAATATTTCCATGGCAAGACTTTGACCCGCATTTAGCCTGTTAATAAAATAAAGGTTAACTATACCTGTCTAAATCCGGGTGACTCTTAACTTATATACATACATACAGGTAGGCGAGACTTCACCCCCCATTTCAAGTCCCCTGCATTTGCTAGTACTTATGGGTGTCCCTTTGGAGCTTCATATACTGTATTCCAGGAGTTTCTCCCCAAATGTGATGATTAGAAACTTTATTCTCAGGCACAGAAGCTACTATTTTTTATCATTGTATATGAGAATTCCCTAAGCTCAGGGCAGGGGTGAGAAAGTCTATGCCTGGCCTTTCTGAGTTAGAGTGGAGAAGGCATCGTATCTTGGTCATTATGGTACATCACTAGCACAAATTCTGCCATACTATAGCAAAAAGTAAAGGCTTTTGACAGCTATAGGAGAACATAAGCATTTCTTCATGCAGTTGGTGCCAGAGTCCAATATATACAAGACAATGGTTCTCTAATATTATCACTAGGCATAAGAATCACAAAAACTTGTATTAGAAATAAAGATGGAGCCCTAGCTTGTTTTGCTCAATGGATAGAGCCTCCACCTGTGGACTCAAGGGTCCCATGTTCAATTCTGGTCAAGGACATGTACCTTGGTTGTGGGCACATCCCCAGTAAGGAGTGTGCAGGAGGCAGCTGATCGATATTTCTCTCTCATTGATATTTCTGAATCTCTATCCCTCTCTCTTCCTGTCTGTAAAAAAAATTAATAAAATATATATTTTAAAAAGATACATACTTCCAGTTGTAAGATGGAATATGTTCTTGGGGTACAATTTGTAACATGTGACTATTGTTAACAATATGATACTGTATACCTGAAATTTGCTGAGAGTAGATCTTCAATATTCTCACTACAATAACAAAAGAAAAGGATCATCACATAGGTGAAGGTATGTTAACTAATCTTATTGTGGTGATAATTTTGCAATATATATGTGTATCAAATCATCACATTGTACTGCTTAAACTTACACAATATTATATGTCAGTTATGTCTGAATAAAGCTGATAAAAGAGAGAGAGGAAGACAGATGACTTTTTTCTCACCTGTCAAAGGCTATCAGGTTGGATTCAGGAACATGTTTTTTTAAATAAATTATGTAGGTGATTCTGATTATTGTAATTCACTTATAAAAGATAATCTTAAATCACTGATAGTAAAAAGAACTTTTCCTTACATATCTAAGGTTTTTCCTTGAACTAAAAAAAGAGCTTGGGAAGAGCATGGTGGTTGGAAACATTCGCTTTGCCCTTCAGAGAGTCAAAATTAACCTAGTGAGTAGAAAGTTGTAATATTATACACCAAGGATATTCCCACTATCAGCCTGAACTGGTTATCCTATAAAAAGATAAATGTTGCATGTAATTAGTCATTAAGTGGTGAATCATGATGTTAATGTCCTCCTATGAATTACAGCCCATATAGCACGATTCCTTTGCAATGTGATGTTACTACTCTTCTCTTGGATAGGTGCAGTGGATTTCTTTAAAACCTCCAATGTAGAATGCCTTCATCACTTGCTTTGACCAATAAAATGTCCCCATTTTAGAGATGAATAAGCAAATAATTTTAAGTAACTTGCTCAAGGTTACATGACCAGTAAGGAGTAGAGCCAGAATTTAACCCATGGTAGTATAGTTCCAAAACTCATGTTCTTAATAAGTAAACTAGATTGACATTGAAAGATTGAATAAGCATAGAAAACATCTAAACTAGATTATGAAATTTTCTAATAACAAATAGAACCGAAACCGGTTTGGCTCAGTGGTAGAGCGTCGGTCTGCGGACTGAAGGGTCCCGGGTTCGATTCCGGTCAGGGGCATGTACATTGGTTGCGGGCACATCCCCGGTGGGGGTGTGCAGGAGGCAGCTGGTGGATGTTTCTATCTCATCGACGTTTCTAGCTCTCTATCTCTCTCCCTTCCTCTCTGTAAAAATATCAATAAAATATATTTTTAATAACAAATAGAAAAGAACGCTTCAGTAAGGAAGAATAGTGTGCCATTTTCAACTCTAATTCAAAGTTGCTTAAATATTATCAACACCATCAGCAAAGGGTAAGCTTTTTTCAAAGCCTTTTTGATTGGATTGCTACTTTCCTCTATGGTAAGAAATTTTGAATTGTATAAATGGATTTCAATACTGGTAATCAAATTGATAAAATGAAGAGTTAGCACAAGATAACCAAATGGCTTGAAGTAGATTATAAGTCATTAAATACTACTAAGAAACCACAAGGGGAAATTGATTATATGAAATAGGAAGTGAAGGAGAACAGAGAAAAAATAATGATGTTCACAAAATTTGAGAGTCAGAGAATACAATAAAAGAGAGGGTTTTTTTTTTGTTGTTGTTGCTGTTGTTATTTTGTTTACTGAGAGTGTGGTAAATAGAAAAAATAAGAATAACAAGAAAAAAATGTACATTTCTAAGAGATGACTACCATTCAGAGAAATTTATTCAGAGAATTACTCTTAAAGAGACTATTTTTTAAAGGCACATTATTATGAAATCATCCCTTACCATTTTGTTCAGATGTAGTGGCTACATACGGGATGACCTTAAACAGAATGCAAACTGTACTGCAGAGACTCAGGATGAGCAGCACAAATAGAAATGCTGGAGGCGAGGTTGGGGTGGCGGGGGGGGGGGGGGGGGAGACAAGGCTCTACAATATGCTACCATCTTTCTCTTATGGAAAGCTTTCCAATATTAATTAATTAAAATGCGTTGACCAATGACAGTGCACTTGGCTATTTTTAGTTATGCATAGGTATACATAAAATACATGATATATAGTCTGTTTCTATTGGTTTAAAAACTACAATGGGAAGAGTGATCAAACTTACAAATGTCACAAATGTTTCAAGTGAGTGAGAGCATCACTGATATATATTCACAAAGAATTTCTGAAAAATTGTTACTATTGATAGGACTGGGGATACTTCTAGGTTGCTTTTCCCCAATAATAAAATATAGTTTAAAAACATCTTTGTGTTTGTTTAAGTACCAAATTGAGAATGGAAAAAAAAAAGAATAATCCCCAACTTGTATCTAATATATATTTCTTTAATATTTAACATACCTCTGTCTTGAATTTATTTTTTAGCTTTATAAACAATCAAATATATTGAGGTAACATATATGTATACATATAAGGCTAATATGCTAAGTGTCTGACCATTCCACTGCTGGACTGCTCAATCAGTAGCTATGATGTGCACTGATCACCAGGGGACAGAGGCTCAACACACAGGCATGGAAACATGGAACAGACTGATGAACCTCATAGGGAGGGAGTGGAGAGAGATTAACCAAAGATTTTTTATGCCTAGCCAGTGCCCTCTCCCAATCTGGGACCCCTTGGGGGATGCTGGGCTCTGTTGGTTTTGGCACAATCCCTGCAGGCCAGGCCAAGGAACCCCACTGATGCATGAGTCCATGCACTAGGCCTCTAGTTGGCTAATAAGATCATATAAGTTTCAAGTGTACATTTATATGAAACATGATTTGCATTATTGCATTGTGTGCCCACCACCCAAAGTAAAATCATCTTTAGTCACCACCTATTTGACCCTCTTTAACCTTAACTACACCAATCCTCATATCTCTAGTAACCTCTCTACTGTTGTTTGTGTCTAAGAGTTTTCATTTGTTTGTTTTTTCTTGTTTTCTCACTGGTAGCTTTCAGCTTTATCAGATGTGCCAGTTTATAATGCAGATTTCTTTCAGTAGATGTTGATATATATGTGATTTGATATGGATGCTATTTTGTTGTATTGACAGCAAGCTCCAAAACTTCATATGTCAAGTTTTGTGAAGGTGTTAACATCATAGATATTTTTACACTTAAAAATGTTGAATTTCTTACAAAATGAAGAGAAATTGTGGGAAGTTTTAATTCATTACTTTAGTTTGAAGAAAAAGCTATCATATAGTTCAGGAAGCTTATGATGAACATGCTCCATCTCAAGATACTTGTGAACGCTGGTTTAAATGCTGTAAAAGTGATGATTTCCATGTGAAAGGAAAAGAATGTCCCGGTCAACCGAAAAAGTTTGGAGGCCAACAATTACAAGCATTATTGGATAAATATATGTGTCAAACTCAAAAACAGCTTGCAGAAAGATTAAACATGGCTCAGCAAACAATTTCAGATCATTTATAAGTAATGGGAAATATTTTAAAAGAAGACAAATAAGATGCCACATCAACTGAAAGAAAGACAAATGGAAACCAAACAATCATCAGTAAAATGTTGCTTCAACAGCAAGAAAGAAAGTCTTTTTTTTGCATTGAATTGTGACCGGCGATGAAAAGTGGATTTATTTTGAGTATCCCAAATGCACAAAATCATGGGTTGATCCAGGTCAATCATCAACATCTACTGCAAGTCCAAATTGCTTTTGGAAAAAAATGCTCTGTGTTTGGTGGGATAAGGAAGATGTGGTGTATTATGAGCTTCTACAACCAGATGAAACTGTTAATACTGATCACTACTGACAACATATAATCAATTTGAACCATGCTTTGATAGTGAAACAACCAGAATGGGCCAGGAAACACAGCAAAGTAACTTTCCTTCATGATCACACACTTCAAAAGCAGTTAAAGAAGTTAAAAGATCTTACCTGGGAAGTATTAACCCACCTGCTGCTGTATTCACCAGACCTTGCTCCTTCAGATTACCATTTGTTCTGATCTATGGCACATGCACTTTCTGAGCAGCACTTCCATGAAGAAGTGGAAAATTGGGTCTCTGAATGGTTTACTTCAAAACAAAAACAAAAAAAAGTTCTATTGGGACAGTATCCACAAATTACCTGAAATTTGGGGTAAATGTATAGCTAGTGATGGGCATTACTTTGAATAAAGCACTTTTGATATTTCTCTTGAAATTATTATATTTTCTTTTATTACAATATCCACATTATCAATTGGTATACCTGGTATATGCCACATATGAGTGAAATCATGTGGTCCTTAACCTTTTTTTAACTGATATTTTTAACTTTCAATTTTTGCGTTGTTAAAAATAAAAAGAAAGTAATAGAAAACTAAATTAAATAAAACAAAAAATAGGAAGCACTGATAGATTATTGACTGTTAGTAAATAGTCTGAGCAGCTAAAGCTGAAGAAGACCTTGAGTCTCCAAATCCCTTTTGTCCTCACAGGAGTGTCATATTCTGTTGCTAGATGGTAACAAGAATTAATATGACATGAGTTAGACTTTTTTAAAAGAGCAAAAGAAAAGAAAAAAAAGAAGAAGCAAAAATCAGGTGCCAGGGGCAATTTCTGATGAACAAACAAGTTCAATTCAATCACCAGTGAAAAATCAATGAAGTGAAAATGGACCGCTAAATCACACTCTGGCCATTTCAGAATGCCCCCAAACAGCACTTGGAATCCCCATCCATTATCTCCCTCTTTCCAGGGAATCTCTCCTCCGCCCCACTGACTCAGTTGTACAATATAGTATTTTTAACTGTGTAAAGAAATCTAAGAATTTTATGGTCCTTATTCCTTCCTTAGGCCTGTGCATGCTTTACAAGACTTCCAAAATAATCCAGCAGTCCTCCATTCTGTCAAAAGAGAAGAACATATTTTTTCAAAGCCATACACAAACAACATCTGACTTCCTGAGTACTCAGTCCTGAAACATCCTCAAACTCACAGCAGAACATTTTTCCCTGTAAATTTAACCAGAGATTCTTAGCCACATTGATACATGGATCACTGGCAGTCCTATGAAACCTGGACTACTACTCAGAATAATCTTTTAAATGAATAACTAAAGTGCATAGAACTGAGTATAAACTAATTATATTTAAATATAGATTTTAAAATGTAAAAAGACAAATTTATTGTTTCTTCATTAATGTCTACCATAAGTTCCAATAGTATGCCTAATAACTATAATAATTTTGAAATGTTAATAAAGTTAACATACATTTGAAAATATCTGCAATATGTTTTTTAGTGATACACAAAATCTCCGATTTCTAGTAGTATCAAATTCACATGTACTGCTGATACTGCTATTCTATGCTATAATATATGCTGTAATACTTATATTTCCTCTCATGGACCTCCATGTATGGACCCCTGAATTCTATCTGCAGACCTTTGGGAATCCATGGGCCTGCATATTCAGTTTTGGAAAGCTCATAGTTATTAAGCATCATCTGGTATTACTCTGAATATTACTATACACATAACATAAACTTTAGCAAATTATCTTTTTAGTATATAGTTCAGTAGTCTTAAGTATGTTCACAGTATTGTACAACCAATATCCAGAACAATCTATGCTTTTAAAGCAAAAAGGGTATAAAATTATGATAAGTATGCTTTCCCCTTAGAATTATAACAATATTTTTGTATTCAAAGTTGTTTTTTATTCCTTTCAACAAGTTTCTTATCATTCATGGCTTTGGGGGATTTTTGTTTTCCTTTTTTCCCACGTTTATTGAGATATAATTGACAAATAACATTGTATAATATGCACTGTGATAATATGGTGTGCATATACATCATAAAGTGTTTACTACAAATGAGTAAATGAACATGTCCACCACCTCACATAGTTACTATCTTTTTTTGTGTGTGTAAAGTGAGAATGCTTAAGATCTACTCCCTTAGCAAATTTAAAGTGTCCAGTACATTATCAACTATGGTTAGCATGCTGTTCATCAGATCCTCAGAACTTTCTGTTCTTACAACTAAAAGCTCTATTGCAATGTGTTTACTAAAATGAGGTTATTTAACACATCCTTCTCCTCACATACCATTTTGTTTTCTTTATGATGAAGCATTAAAACTCTAGTTTCAAAGCATCATTCAAATATGTAATATAGGGGCTGGCTTTAGCTCAGCAGTTCCTTCGGCTACAAATATGTAATATAGTATTGTGACCTATAGTCACCATAGTAGTGCCTTACATTGCCAGACTCATAACTGGATGTTTGTACCCTTTACCCTCTTTTCCTCCATTACCCTGATCCCTGGCAACCAATATTCTACCCTGTTTCTGAGCTTGTCTTTGTTAGATTCCACATATAAATGGGATCAGACAGTATTTGTCTTTCTCTGTCTGGATTATTTGACTTGATGTTCATTCATGTTGTAGCAAATGGTATAATTTCCTTTGTGATCAAGGCTGAACAATATTCCGTGCGTGTGTGTATGTGTGTGTATGTTTCTGGTGTGTGCAGTGAGTGTGTCTTTGTGGTGTGTACACAGGTTCTCAGTGACAGACTCCTCTGCAGGGAGGCCCCTGGAAATCATGGTGGCATCCAGGGCATGCTTACACTGAGAGTTCCTGCCCTCCTTCCCTGCTCCTCGCTGTCTCCAGACATCTCAACGGAGCCAGTCTCCCAGAACTCTTTTCGGTGTGCTGGCTCTGTTTTTTGCTTCACTGTGTTACTCTAGGCTTTTAATTGCTCTTGTATTATTTTTTATGGTCTCATAAATTGTTTCTCTGTGCTTTCTTGTAGCTCTCCGGCATCTTGAGAACAATATTTTGAATTCTTTGTCAGGCAATTCAAGGATCTCCATTTCTTTGCGGTCACTTACTGCAAGTTTCCTGTGACCCTTTGTGGTATTATGTTTCCCTGTTTCATTGTGAGCCCTGCAGCCCTGCAAAGATGTCTGCTCACTGGAGACATCTGGCTTTGGTAAGGGAAGACCTTCACCTGTAGGTGGGCACCCTGGAGCATGTGGTGACCCCAAGTTCAGGGATGCAGGGTACCATGGACAGGGGTTGTGGCAGCTGCAGTTTCAGGGGGGCACATGGTGTCTTATTGGCTCAGGCAGCTCAAGGCCGCCATAGGGACAACTGAGTGATCTTTGACAAGAGCAGCAGGAGGTGTACCGGGGGTACAAGGGCTAACGAGGTCCTTAGTGGCCTTTTCATGTCCAGTAGTTAGCCAGAGCCAGGCCTGTGAATACACACTTGGCTGGGTGGGCTTGCTGCAGGGGCTAGCAGCAAGTCTGCACAGCAGTGCAGGCCAGTGACAGGGATCCTGCAAGAGTCTGTGGAGTCCTTGGCTCTCAGTGTGCACCAGCCTTTGCACCCCAGAGGTTATCCTCCAGAATGCCTGCAGGGGTCAGCCTAGGCGGCCCACACTGGCATTGTACACAGGTATCGCTGCCTTGCACAAGCCCCGCCTCAGAGGCCAGTTTGCCATCCCGGTGAGGATCCTGGGCTCCAGCAGGAGCTGGCAGGGAGGGAACAGCAAAGGCCTCGGGCTGCTGGTGTCTGCTAATTAAAACACCTATAGGGTGAAAATCTCAGCAGCAAAATTGGCAGAGGGCTCACAGTGGCTGGCAACACTGGCTTTGGTGTCCTCGGTGGCAGAAGCTGCTGGGGTCCTCTGCTGGGGTCCAGGCCTAGGTCTTCAGTGATGAAAGCTGTGGTCCTCAGGGTGAAGGTTTATTGGGGTTCTATGCAGAGCAGGCCACCAGGAAGCATGATTACCCCCACCACATACTCATTTGGGTAGACTCTTCTATTCCTCCTCGTTCTCAGGCATTTCTTGATGTCTCAGCTTTGCTGATCTCTGGATTGTGCCAAACTGAAGCAGATCCCTCATGCAGTGCCCCAAACAGCTGGGGAACCTGGTCACACACCTCATTCTCCTTTTACCTTGGCTCAGGGAGTGCCCTTTGGCTCTGAGCCATGCCAGTCTGAAGGATGGAAGGAAGCAGGCAAAATGGACATGTTTCTCCAACCCCTTTTTGCTTGGTGAGTCTCGGGTTTTTGCTCCGCTGTCTGGCTAAAGCTTCTCAAGCTTCCTCAGAGCCATTTTTTGTTTATGAATAGCTGTCTAATTGTTGCTCTTTATTGAGGGATGGAATGATTATTCTACTCCACTATGTGGGTGACATCCTGTAGAATCTTAGCTGGATTCTTGACCTCTTCCAGGTGTATTGTTGTTCATGGGTAGCTAACTGTTTTGTTTTTGTTGTGGGGAAGAAGGCTAGTGTCTTCTAATCTCCCATCTTTCAGATATCACTCTGCATGTTGATTTCTTATCACATCAAATGACTTGGTGTCTTCTATCTTTGCCCTATTTTTTCACATAATAAGATCCTTATATTTACATAGAGCCCATCTGGATAATCAAGGATAACCTCATCATTTTAGGGTCACCAAATTAGCAACCTTAATTTCATCTGAAATTATATTCCCCTTTCTCATTTAAGGAAACAGATTTATAGATTCCAGAGATTAGGGTATATATATCTGAGAGCGGGAGTAATTATTCTACCTACCATATCAGTTCCTCTGGAGGTTTTAAAATTCCAATAAAATTTTTTCTTTCTGAAAACATCTGAGATGGAAAAGTTTTAAAGGCCAGTATGGCCATTACTGTTTTTTCTTTCCATATGTAAATAGTCAAGCCAAATCTAATTGCGACACATCTTATTTTATGATCAAAAATAATCTTTCTTTGATCAAAAGAGGGCTTACTCTAGAGAACATCTTTGTGATTCAATAATAAACTATGCATCATCTACAGCATAGCTTCCTGGACTAACAGATCCTAGCCTTGTTCACTGTCTTTTGAATGATTTTGCACTTTCTTATAAATTGCCGGTAACTGATGGGTATGCAAACTGTCATGCCTGGTGAAGATTCAATTGACTTCAATCAGTTGGGGCACTTGCTGGCATATTGGGCTGGATCCAATTACATTATCCACATTATCAATTCCTAACAAATTTTTAATTTTAGCAATGTTCCCTTATATCTGTCCATTGTCCTCCAAATTTCCTTTTTCAATATTGTCCCCTCCTGTCTGACTCGGTTTCATGGAGAAGTATATAACTATCCAGAACTCTACAGTGGCTTTGGATTGTCTTGGAGATGGTTCCTTTCCTAAGGAGTGGCTACTTGACCTAAATGTAAAGACTCACCACTACAACAGACTATGCCTGTATAGTGGGCAGTTAGACAGTCATGATCAGAGCGAAGACGATGGGCCAGGTACAGAATTTCAGCAGGGTGGAAAGTCCCTGGTGCCTAGCAATGGGTAAAATTGAAAAAATAAGGACCTTATCTCCCGGGTAAACTTTCCTCCCCTAGCATATCACTAGTCATGCAGTGTAAACCCATAACCTTTCATATCTCTGGACATGTGGTTTGGATCCTCCCCTAACTAGGGACATTCCCATGGCATGTCACTAGTCATGCGACAGAACCCCTTGGAGGAAGAAGAAATGATTGAAGAGTAGCCGCATATGACTCCCACATGGGCCCGTAAGCATTAACTCTGAAGGATATCATCCAGGCCTCAGTTGTGTTTCAGCTCCAGGCTCAGAAAAGCAGCAAAACCAGACAGGTGATGCCATCCATGGCTGGCATCAGGACCAGCTGCTATGACTAATGAACCCCCTGCCCTGGAGCCAACCAATCAGTGGACACCACAACCCTAAAGGACACACCAGGTGCAGGAAACCAATTATTGTCTCACTAGTAGAAAGAGGCTGGTCAGCTTTGAAGCTCTGAAAGGTCAGAGCCAACCACTCCCTATCTAATTGAGACAACAGTAACTGAGGCAACTTCCCCATCTTGTAATTATGTAAATCCTTACTGATATGATAATCCGATTATTACCTGCTTAAGGCTATTGGTGTTTCCCAAAGCTGTTTAAGGGTAATGGGTGTATCCCATAGCCTCAATAAAAGGGACAGCAAGGCCAGAGCCTAGCAGTAGTCTTCCCACTAGAGGTTGACTCCCGCCTGGCCCCCATATTCCCAAATTAACTTTTTTCTAGTCTCTCTCTTCATTTTAGGGTGTGGCCTCCTTCAGAAACCGGACCCCGAGTGGGCCCTGAACCATGCGGGTCGTGTTAAGGGATCCCACAACCGGGAAAGCAGACATCTGAGACATCTCCTTTAATCCCATTTTTAAAAGTCCTTAGGATGAAGGATCTCTCTCTGTCTCTCTCTCTCTCTCTCTCTCATGCCTGTGCCTTTCCCCACCACTTTCCCCCAGGTGCATTTTCCTTGCCTCACTCTTTCTCCTAAGCTCCAAAGGTCCTTCTTTTGCCTTTGTAACTTGTTTCCTGAACCTATTCCTTCTATGACTCACTTCATCTACCTCTGTGTCCTTCTAAAAAACAACATTCTCTTTAATTTGAGTTTTGCCTTTGAATTCTTTCTTAGCCAGAACTCAGGTACCAAGGTTGCTGAATAAAGGCCCAAACACTGGTAACATTCTAGGGCCATTTCGCAGCCAACACATGAACTAGAACTCTTCCTAGATAAGCTACTATCTGGACCATGAACCAAGTTCGGCCAAATACTCGGGTCATTCATGAAAGAGGTAACCAAGACTGTGGTCAACATCACTGAGAACTTCAATTTCCTAGCTCAAGTGCTTCCAAAACTCAATTATCAGTGCTGCATACCTTCTAACAACCTCTTAGAATTCATTAGACTGGTTAATCTCAGAGTTCAACACTAGACTCTTTAATATAGTCTTATATTAATTTTATTTCATTTTAGACATCCCTTTTGTGAGATGATTGATCTACAAGACAGCAACCATTTATCATCACCATAAAAATATTCAAAACTTAGAACACCTGCCAGATAAGTGAACTAGTTTTATGGGGGGGGGGGGGGAGAAGGGAGCAACAAAACACCAGTAAGTATCCTCCAGAGACTATTTCTTACATCACTCAGGAGATTTATTATCAATTCAGAGTCATTCGTTGATGAACAACATTCATGTTAAACAAAAGAGAGGATTGAACTTTAACATTATCCCCATGAAGATCACAAATGACTTGCTTATTTACTGCCTTTCATGAAACCCCAGAGCCCCTTCCTTTCATTTGAGACATTCCTCATTAACAAATGTTTTGATAACATTTTGGCTTTCAAAATCTGCGAGGAAGCCAATATAACAGGTTTTGTTTTTGTTGTTGTTCAACTATCCCTCCTGGAAACATTTG
This sequence comes from Vespertilio murinus, assembly GCA_963924515.1. Lineage (NCBI taxonomy): Eukaryota > Metazoa > Chordata > Mammalia > Chiroptera > Vespertilionidae > Vespertilio > Vespertilio murinus. The sequence goes on from OZ004704.1 coordinate 56,462,385, forward strand.
TCCTGCTATTCCATTCTAGAGTATTGTTTTCTAGGCATACTAAAATAGCTTATTTTAGGGCTTTTGTTTACTAATACCCTGTAAATTCCCTTTGTTTTGCCCTTGCTTTAGAGCTATTACTTCATGGGGCTCAAGTTTTCCTTTCTGTTGGTTCATTCTCTTATTTACATGCTCGAGGAGCTCCAGGAACTTGGAGACTTTCAGTAGCTAAATATGCTTTTACTTTAAGCAGGTATATCGATCTAGATTTAATCAGGAGAGAACCTACATATAAATTAAATAGGAGAAGTTAAATATAGAAAACATGTGCCCGTATGAAGAGTAACTATAAGATACAATAAACTATATGATAGCATAGGAATGAGGGAGAATGTTCCTAGAAAGGATAAACTTGGAAAGGGTTTTAGATCTCCCTAGAGAATGTGTAGTTCAACACACTAGCAAGCCAAGAAGCTTGTGGATTTTGCCAGGCTAGTCTTGGTCTGCAGTCGCTGGACAAGCAATATATAACCTGCCAGAGTAAGGTGGGGAGCAGGGGCAACTGGTGGGAAGGGAATATGGTGAAACTCTAAAGTGGTGATATTTTTATACATCCATATAATGTGCTTGTTTTTTTTTACAGGATTTTTTTTTAGATAGATATTGAAACTCCTAGACTGAGCTGCTAGTTGTCTTATTATTTCTCTCCCATATTCCAATGGATTTTGGTGCTGTAGTTATGCTTACTTGGATACTTCCTTAAATGTGCTTCCATACTCTGAATTTCCTTGCCAAAATATAAGCTCCATGAAATGAGACATTTATTTTGTTCACTGATGTATCTCAATTGCTGAGAACAGAGTTGGTATAATTAAGACCCATTCTTATCATTAATGCTTGTCCAGCCTTGCAGAGCCTGTTTCTCGGAATACTTCCATCTCCTAGAGGCCATAAACCATGAACCACACACAACCCCCAGAGGGGGTGAGCAGCGCTGGTGCCAGCCAGGCCAGGCCTTTAGGTGTAACCTCACCTCCCCCATTCCCACCCAGGAGGTCTGCAAAGCTCTCGAAAAGTCTGGAATCCTGGTCCATATTTGGGAGACAAAGAAACTAAGAGGATGAAAGGGAAAGCTCCCCCCACATTCAGCGCTCAGGCTGAGTCACCACACCAGTCATCTGCAATTCTGAAACAAAGGCTTCCTTTTCTCCATCCTCTGAGTGTCCAGTTGATTGTTCTCCCACGCTGCCTGGCAGTTTATCGGCAACGTTTGGACTCATTAATTGTATCTTTTAAGTATATTTCTTCCCTCTGTATTAATTGTTTCCTTAAAGATGCCTTCTTTTCGTGATATATTTTGTTTTCTCACAGTTTTCCTTGATGTTTCCTTAAATAACTGGTGATCATTGGCTGGCCAATAATGCCTACTCTGAGTACTGTCTATAGGAGGATTGTGGGCTGGCAAAATTCACTCTGAATAAGTTAAGGAGTCTTGTTATCAATAACTAAGGGTTCTTGTCTCCGGATATAAAATAATTTAGACCAAGGGCACTGATAAAAGCAAAGGCAGTTGTATTGAGGCTCTGCAGAGGATGAGAACACTAGACAAGGTGGTGTGCACCACATGTGAATCGTAGGGTTCTTATTCCTTGGGAACACACAAGTTGCTGGGGTTATGCAACCAGGGTGTAGGTTGTCTGGCTTTTCTCTTTTTAGGAATCTTGGGTCCCACAGCAGTCCAGGTACACATCAGTGAAGTGAGGCATTCTTGGATTGTACAAGACAATTTATGGGATGCAGGAAGGGACTTTCCCAGTCAGGCATTGAGTCTGTGTCTGGGGTTTGTGGCTTGGATTTAGCTCTGAAAAACAAACTCTGAAAAAGACAGGGTAGCGCCTGGACTATTGCTTTATAACTATCTATTGATAACTGCCATAGTTCTGGCAGGTCTTAACTTGACGAGCGATTTGTTCTGGAGGGCTTGACTTGATGGAGCAATTTTGGAGAATATTTTGTGCTACCCATTCCAGTCTGAAGGAAAGGGAGAGCAATAGAGCTGCAGAGAGGAGGAAAAGAATCCTGTTGAGGTCTGCTGTGTAAGTCACATTCCCTAATGTAGGTTACACAATGCATATTACTGAAATCAGCTTAATAAATAATGTAGGTCTTTATCTTGAATTCTGCTTGTGTTCTTTTTCTATAACTTTCTACAAAGGGGTAACTGATAGGACTGATTTATAGGAACATTCTCAGCCTCTGACTCTATTATCTTAAAGTCATTAAAAATGTTTCCTAATAACACCTAGTAAACCACAATAAAAATTTTAAAAAACAATGTTTTGCAGATTTACAGCTTCATCATGGAAGGTGCATGGTTGTTGCCTGGTGCTATTACAGGATATATGATATATGTACTAAAGCTCAAAAATTCTGGATCTGAATGCAGACTGAGGAGCATAAACACAGATGGTATGTCACTATAGGCTGAATATTTGTCTCCCCCCATAATTCATATGTTAAATCCTAATGGGATGATATATAGAGGTGAGGCCTTTGGAGGTGATTAGATTATGAAAGGTGGGTCCCTAATGAATTGGATTGGTGCCATTATAAAGAAACCCCAGAGAGCTTTTTTGTATCAACTGCCTGTGAGGGCACAACTAGGAAAGAGCTGACTGTCTATGAACCAGGAAGTGACCTCTCACCAGACATCAAACCTGTTAAGTCAGACTCCCCAACATCCAGATGTGAGAAATACATTTCTGTTGTTTATGAATGCAACTGTAGCAGATATATTATTACATTCAAGACACACATGATCACGTGAAGAATGTAGTTATATAGATCAAAGTTATGTTGCAGTATAATTAATACTATAAGTATGAAAAAGTCAATTATTAGCCTATTAGTTATATTTTTGTTTTTTTAATTAAAAAATATTTTTATTGATTTCATAGAGGAAGGAAAAGAGAGCGAGAGATAGAAACATCAATAATGGGAATCATTGATTGGCTGCCTCCTGCACTCCCCCTACTGGGGATTGAGCCCACAACCTGGGCTTGTGCCCTGACAGGGAATCAAACCATGACCTCCTGGTCCATAGGTTGATGCTCAACCACTGAGCCATGCTGGCTGGGCTTTCTTTTCATTTTGAATCTTTGTTCTCAGTAAGATACTATTTTGAATCTTTATTCTCAGTAACAAAGTTGTAATTAATTTTTTGATACCGTTGTTTAAATATTTCCTATAAAGGATTTATCTTCTTTCTATGACAATAATGTGCGTAAAAAGTAGAAACTATTTATGACTCTAGCATAAAATGCATCTCTCCCTCTTGTTTAAATATTCATGAACTGCATGTGTGAGTTATTGCAGCCATCTTCTATTGTGTGTCACCATTGCTACCCTTGAAATAACAGTGACTCATAGAGTCAACTATTTAGGACATATTAAGAAAGTAGGGAGACTCCTACAGGGAAAGTTAACAGCTTATGTGTACCTAACCCTCCCAATCAATTCAGATGATTGTTGGGCTCCAACCAACTGTACATTTGGCCGATCTGCTCAACACCTGTCCCAGTTTCTGTCACTCCTGCTGAGTATGTCTATGCCTGAATCACTTCACAGATTAATTGTTGCAATTCCTTAATGTTTTGTCTCCAAAAGAAGCTTTAAGAATACAGGAAACGTACACAGATTTAAATGTTACCATGAGGTAAGTAAATATATATAAATAAGTGCATTGAAAAACTGAACTTTCATTTATAGACAAATAAACAAAAAAGCAGTATCTTCTATTGTTATCATCAGTTGGGATTATTTGATTACAAGCAGTAGAAAATTATTCTATCCAAATCAAGTAAAATAGATTCTATTGGAAAGATATTTGAAACACAAAATCAAAGAGATACTAAACAATTAGAATTAAAATTATAGAAACTTAAGATATGTCTGGAGTCCAGATAATAGAAACAAAAGAACATTCCCAGAGCAAAGTGATTATAATAATCAGTGTCATATTCTGGGATGAGTTAAAAACTCACCGTTTTAGTCCCATTATCTTTCTGCTCATGATGCATTTTGAGAACATAACATGTTAGTCTAACACAGTGTTTCCCAAACTTTTCACATATGTGTACTCCTTCTATAATTTTCATAACGCTGAGTACCCCTTGTCAAAAAAAATGGATGCGTATTAATAACAATCAAAACATATTTATTTATTTATTTTTGGTACATGCACAAAATAATAATAAGCTAAAAATAAAATTATTCATAATAAAAATAAATAAAAGTTATATTATAAATAACATTTATTTGCACACTGGACCATCTCACGCCTCACAAGACTGTTTTGACTTGACTCATGAGAACGTAGAATTAGGAGCAGCTAAGCACAGTGCAGTGCATATCCCCATCAAACTCCAGTGCAACACGTACCCCCACCAAACTCTTCCCGTACCCCTGGGGATACGCGTACCACACTTTGGGAAACACTGGGTAAGAAAAATGCACTTGGTTAGAGGATGTAGAGGGAAAAAAAAGATATTTCTCTAAGTGAAACTGGGTGTTGTAAGCAAAAGTTAATTCTAGACATTGAAAATATATTAAATATTTTCCACATATAACATATATGCATTCCTACTTTTCTGTGAAAATAGGCAATGCTTAATTACTTATGTAATATTTATAAAGTTTTAAAATATCTTAACATGACTTCCAGTTTAGGCTTAGAAGATGTCATGAGCTATAAAAGGAAAAGCTGGACATGTAACAAATTAATGACTTACATTAATTCATCAAATACCAGATGTCACAAGACAAATGGCCGTTTTAAGAAAGAGATGCCTGCAGGGAGAGACAGGAGCTCAGAATTTGCTACCTGAGAAAGATACCACTGGACAACATATGATTTGATAGAAATATTAAACTAGAAATCTTGACAAATTTTGACAGGATGAGTGTAAGCAAGTGAGAGAGTAAAAATATCTTGGGAGATGTAATAATAGGGGAATTTCCATTCTTTTCAAGGCTTTTTCCTCTAGGAACTCCACCAGGCTCTCACATGGAGGATTTCTGGGATGGATGGGGCAGGGGTGGAAGAGGGCATAGGGGAGATACATGGTGATGGGAAAGTCAAAGTAAAATAAATTAAGAATCCTGATAAAGCTCATCAAGAGAGGATGGAGGTTGAGGTTCTTCTCCCTACCCAAGCAAGGCTTACCCCACAGGGAGTAAAATAGAGATTGAAGACACTGGCAAAATCCCATCACAGGAGGAGGAAAGGAACCCCACCCCACCCCAGTCTCCCTGGCTTGCTAGAGCTACCATAACAAAATACCACAGACCGAGTGGCTTAAGCAAAATAAAGTAAGTGTATTTTCTCACACCTGTGGAGCCTAGAATTCCAAAATCAAGGTGCCAGGATAAATAGTTCTTCTGACCCATCTCCGTGGATGGCTACCTTCTCCTCCTATGTCTTTTTTCTCTGTGTATATGTATCCATGGTGTCTCTTTGTATGTCCGAATTTCCTTTTCACATAAAGATACCAGTAAGATCAGATTAAGGCCCATCCTAACAGCCTCATTTTTACTTAATCGCTTCTGGAACAGCCCTATCCCCAGTCATGTTCTGAAATATGAGAGTTTAGGGCCACAACATATGAGTTTTGAATGTGATAGGAGCACAACGTAGTTCATAACACTGAACTAAGGTAGGGGGGAGAAGAATAAATGTCTTAATCTGCAGAGAAGAGTATCTCAAGAAATAGAACGAGAACACTCAGATCACGAACTGCAACTAAGAAAATAAACGGGGAGAATAAAAAAGCTATACCTATGGAGGAAGGACATCCACATTTGCAAAGGACGTACTCAGGAGACATAGGCTGACTATGCACTCCAAAGACTAAGACCTGCTCAGTACATTCGCATATGCTCCCTGCTCTGCACCCCACCACCAAGCTGACAGTCTAGCAATAATGCAGTGGATTGCAGCTGGGAGGCCTGCGAGGCAGAGGTTATCTCTGAGGAGCACCTTAGGAAAAAAAGACCCAAAGCCAAGAGAGGATAAAAAAAATGTCACTGGGGGAATCCAAGCCTTACAGTGCCCAGAGCAACAACATACTTCAAATGCAAGATAACTTCAGACTGGATTAACACAAATCCTCACTTTCAAGCCCATTAACTCCCTATCTTTTCCCTATTTAACATGCTCAGCTTTCAACAAAAAGTTACAAAGGATGCCAAAAGGCAAGAAAAAAAGTCTGAAAATACAAAACGATGATCAAAAACAGACTCAGATATGATACAGATATTGATATTATAAGATTTTAAAGTAACTATAATATGTGGAATGCACTAATGGAAAAGATAGTCATGCATGCTAGATCAGGTAGATAACGTCAACACGAAGATGGAATCCATCAGGAATAATCAAATAGAAATACTAGAAATTAAAAACATGGTAACAGAAATTTTTAAAAAATGACTTTGATTGTCTCATCAATAGGCTCAAAAAGCCAAGGAAAGTATGAGTTAATTTGCAAATAGGGCAACAGAATTTACACAATTTGAGATGCAAAGAGAAATATAGAATAAAATACACCAAAACCAACAGAGCATAAATGACATGTAGTAAAATACCAAGTTAAATATAGCATATACGTAATTGAAATACCAGAAGAAAAAGAAAATGCAGAGCAGAAGAAATATTTGAGAAATAATGGCTTTAAAAATTCTAAAATGAGTGACAGACACTAAACCACAGACTAAAGATATCCACAGACACCAAAACTCACAGAACACCAATGAGAATAAATAGCAACACAGCAAACAAACTATGCATATCATATTCAAGCAGAAGAAAAAAAAGAGAGAGAGAGAGGGAGAGAGAGAGAAGATCGTGTAGGCAAACAGGGGAAGGGTTGGCAAAGGAGTGTCCTTAAATGCAAAGGAAAAAGATAAGAATTTCAGAAGACTGATCATTAGAAACCATAAAAGAAAGTAAATAATGGAATAAGATCTTTAAATATAAAAAAAAATAACTTCCAACTCAGAATTCTCTATCCAGAAAAAAATATATATACTTAAGGATGAAGAAGAAGTAAAAAGTTTCCCAGGGAAAAATATTGCTGATATGGTGTATTGCCAGTGGACCTATCCTTGAAGGAATGAATATAAAACAATCTTTTTTTCCTCCTATTTAAATTGCTCTAAAAGGTAGCTGACTATCTAAGGCAATACAGTACATTATATTATTTTTTAAATCCATGACCTAGATTCTGTGACTATTTACTGGTATCTTTTAAATGGCAACAAAGGACCTGTATGCATGCATATAAGCATAACCAATGGACACAGCCTCCAGGGTGTTGAGAGCATGCGTGGGGGAGCAATGAGGGGTAAGGACACATATGTAATATCTTAGTTAATAAAGAAAAAATAATAAAATAAAATGGCAACAATGTGAAGATATTTTTTTGATTTGTTAATATAAATTTATAATTTGCTTTGGATTGATTTTGAAAGCTTTATTTCGTTAGCTTTATCCTCAAACATTCTGATGTTTTCATTCTAATTACATCTTTCACAGTTTACTTGTGCAAATGTGACTCTCTTCAAACGACACATAACCAGTTGGATAGAGTGTACACTCTTTAGAATGTCACAATTAATAGAATATTTCTAAAAATCAACTTGTTGAATTTCTATATAATTCTTAGGAAGAGCAATTTAACCTCTCTCAGTCAAATGAATTGAGCACTTCATTATAATATATAAAAATGTGTGGTAAGTAAATGATAATAAGGACATCATACAATACACATTTTAAGCATAATTTGATTAATATATTGATCATTTAGAAATTATTTCAGTCCTTTCTTTCTACCCAATTAGCATACATCTTGGTTAATTTGTGCTTTATTGAAAACATAATTATAAAGCAATTATGAAAACTTAAAATATCATTAACTTTGTCCTCCATGGATTTAACAGCTTAATAAGACTTATCTAAATTTTGAAACTTCCCTTTTAAATCAGCCAATATATAAAAGAAAAGAAAACATATACACACAATCAGCATCCCTTGTTCATCTCTTAAATAATTTCCCCAAAAGTATCTTGTATGGTTTGTCACTTTTAATGTTTTTCTGATCTCCAGTTTTCTTTTAAAATTTATTAGTATTTATTTGACTGGAATTTTTTTCTTTACATTTCTCAAGTTTACTGTTTATAGGTATTTGTCACTATATTCCTATATTTATTTGATATACAAAAACAGCATAAATTGCTGTGGAATTACTGAACTGAGGAAATATAATTTGTAAGCATTGATAGAAAAATTAGATCATTGATTAAAAGAAAAACACTTGAAGTTTTAATCTATTGAATCTGATTTTAAGTTTTGAGTTTCCTTGCTTTTTTTCTCTCAATTTTGACATATTCACCTCTTGTGGAAAGGTAAGAATCATGAATGAAATTAATTATGCAACTTTAAATAAAAATAAGACAGGTTTTCTTTTACTTGTATTTTAGTTTGTGGAAATTAATAGTATCAGACTGCAATTAATGATTGGTACTAAAGACATATTATTTTGCTATTCTTCAAAAGTCACCAAAACTAGCCCAAAATTAGAAAAACAGAGAAATAAAACTCTTTGTTGAAACTGGTAAGTGATAATAACACATAAGCCAGAATCTGATGTCACTGCCAAATAATTCAAATATGAACAAAAAACAATGGACCCATTGAGAAAAAGCAAATTCTTCTCATGCAGTTGTTGAAATGAATGCTTTTTTAAAACAAGTGTAATTTTTAAAAACCTAGAGTAACAAGATCAACCACTGGGGACATATTTGGTATTTTCACGCACATGCCATGCAAAATAATCATACAACATAATATGTGCATGGTGTTATGTTTATGACAAATCTTACTGATGCATATATACAAAGAGAAGACTTATGTTTTGAAATACAACTATCTTTATGGTTTGTAAAATATATTCCTGGATGAAAGATCCTTTACTTATGCATAGCTTCATGCTTCCTCTCTGCTTTTCCCTAATTTTATTAGTGATTTTTTTTAAATAAAGTTTAGCTCTTCTTTTGCCCCCCAGATTCCCCCATCATTATATGCAAATAGTGTCTTCCTTTAAACATGGGCCACTTACTTCAGGAATTTTTCTAGTCACTCTCTTTTTGTGGTCTCTGCAATAATTTCAATGACTTGCTAAAGCATCAATTGCATATCATGTCATGGTAAAATGATTACTAACACTTCTGAATGTCTGCCATCTGCCAGTAAACTACATTTACCTTAATATTGTAATCCTCACAGTTTATTTACAAGGTATATATCAAAGTGTAGATAAATTCATTATCAATTACAGAAACAAATGAGAGGCCAGAGAGTCATTTGCCCAAGGTCACAAAGTCAGCAACTAGAGGAGCCTGTGGGTGACTATGAACATCAGGCCTGTACCTTATCCATTACATGTATGTGCCCGACCCAGGTTATCAAAGAGCAGATACATTATACTCAATACCTCCTATTTAATAAGGCAGAGGAATATGCAATCCATGTTATAATGATATCCATAAAAAAAATTAAAACGTGATGATGGCAGTACTTAGCAGGGTACATATCAGTTATCTGAGTATCTCACTGGGATGGAAGCGCTCTCCCTCTGACAATGCCAGACAAATGAGGTGTCTACATTTTATTGTCTGTTCTCCTTCTGCTTCTGTGCATGTTTTTGATTCCAAGCAGCTTTTCAATATCTGGCTCATTTGTATTTACTAATGAAGTTGCAGTCTATGTTAGAACCTCAAGCCCTTAAAGAGTCATAGCGATTTGCATCATGCCAGCATATATCCAAGTTTTCCTTTCAAAGTGGCATATTTATTTATTTATTTTTAAATTGTTTTTATTGATTTCAGAGAGGAAGAGATAGAAATCAAAGATGAGGGAGAATCATCGATCGGCTTCCTCCTGCATGCCCCCCACAGGGGATCAAGCCCACAACCTGGGCATGTGCCCTGCTGGAAATCCAGCTGTGACCTCCTCATTCAGCGGTCAATCAATGCTCAACCACCGAGCCACACCAGCCAGGCACACCAAACCCTTTTTATCTTTAGTAATCATGAGGATTTTTTACATATTTGTATAATAATAGTGGCCCGGTGCATAAAATTTATGTACGGAGGGTGCAGTTCCCACAGCCCAGCCTGCACCCTCTCCAATCCTTGGGGGATGTCCAACTACTGGTTTAGGCCGGATACCAATCAGGCCTAAACTGGCAGTCAGACATCCCTCTTGCAATCCGGGACTGCTGGCTCCTAACTGCTCACCTGCCTTCCTGCCTGAGTACTCCTAATTGCCCTTCCCCTGTCATCCTGATCACACCCTGAACTGCCCTCCTCTGCCAGTCTGGTTGGCCCCAACTGCCCTCTCCTGCCGACCTGATTGTGTCCCTAACTGGCCTCCCCTTGCTGGCCTAATCTTGCCCCCAACTGCTCTCCTCTGCTGGCCAATTTGGTTCTGATTGGTCAGTTTCTGTGCCAGTCAGTGTCTCTGGGCCTATCAACAGGGCCTGATCAGAAAGGCGGGGCTGATCAGCAGCTTAAAGTGGCATCTTTAAAATTACCATGGTACAGTATGTTCTTTGATGTGCATTAATTTTTGGTACAGGCTCAGAAACAGTTTCCTTTGTGATTGAACTGGGGCATTGCTTTGGTTTTGGCTTTAAAGCTTCTTCTGGTCTATATCTTGTCTTTCTAATGACATTGGTCTCAGCCAGGCTTTCAAGCTACTGAAAACTTACCTGGATAACTTTTGTTTAGAATGACCCTCATTTTAAATTAGGTTTTATCTTTTTTTAATGTTTTTATTGTTTTCAGAGAGAGAGGAAGGAAGAGGGAGAGGAAAGAGAAAGATGGAAACATTGATGAGAGAGAAACATGGATCATCTGCATCCTGCACACTGACTACTGGGAATCAATCCTGTAGCCAGACATGTGTTCTGACCAGTAATTTAACCAGCCACCTCCACCTCCTGGTGCATGGGCCCACATTCAACCACTGAGCCACTGAATCTTGCTGGGCGGATTCCCCTTTTAAGACTGAGATTAGAGATGCTTTACAATATTAGATAAAAATAGTTTTTCCTCAGAAACTATACTTGCCTGTTGATATTTCAAATGGTTAATTTTTTACACAGGAGTTTAATAGTATATAATGACTTCCTTTTTTGCAATTCTATTATTTTCTTTCTTTGTCTTAATTTCTTTTTTTCTCTTCTTTATACTTTAGCATTAGAAGCAATCTAAACTGATTTAATGAACCATACCAAAAAACGATGATAGTTAAAAAGGAAACTTCTGAAGTTAAAGAAAACATTGGAAAGTACTAGATTTTTTAGAAAAACAAGGTTTTATCTTCCCTCTCCCAAAAAGAGGGTACACATTTTTATTTCTAGCACTTTTTAAAGTCACTTTTATTTTTAATTTAAATTTTCTTTTAATTATAGTTTACATTCAATATTATTTTGTATTCAGATATCCAGCATGTAGGTTAGACAATAATTTACTTTACAAACTGATCCTCCTGATATTTTCCAGTAGCCAACTGGCACCAAGCATAGTTATTATAATATGATTGACTAACATTTTCCTGGACTCATTTCATTACAACTTGATATTAGCAGCTAAAAATATTTTCAATGAAAACAATTGTTAACAGTTGTATAGCAAACATCAAAAACAAATTTTATTGCCCTGGCCAGTGTGGCTCAGTTGGTTGGACATCCTCCTTTGTACGGAAAGGTTACCAGTTCCATTCCCAGTCAGAGTACATATCCAGGCTGTAGGCTTGATCCCCAAAGGCGGGCCAGGATGCAGGAGGCAGCCAGTAAATGTTTTATTCTCACCTTAATGTTTCTTTCTCTTTCTCCCTCTCCCTTCCCTTCTCATTATGTGCTGGTATTATTTGTTTTTAAGAGATATGCCCATATTTTGTAGTTCTATCTGAATCTAAATATTTATGTCTACATTTTTGTGCTATGTGAGTTATCAGGAAATAGTATTCGGCTCATGAACTTTGAAGTCATATTGCATGAGGCACCCCTGTTCCCTCTCTGTGGTTAAGGAGGACCAGGTTGTACTACACTGAGCAGTACAAAGGTGGCCTAAACTTTAGACTGTTTCTTCCAGACCTTCCTTTTCTTGGAAAACTTGCACTTGTAAATGTTTCCTCTTCCCCACGGAAACATAAATTTTTCTTCCAGCCACTTACAAGTTTTACAGCACAGAGTCTTATGCAAGGACGGACGTTGAAGCCATCCTGTATAATAAAAGGCTAAACTGCAAGTTGCAGAACTGCAGAATGATTGGCTGCTGTGATGTGCACTGACCACCAGGGGGCAGATGCTCCATGCAGGAGCTGCCCCCTGATGGTCAATGTGCTCCCACAGGTGGAGAGCCGCTCAGCCAGAAGCCAGACTCATGGCCGTGGAGCTCCTGCCTCTGTTGTAGCGCTAAGGATAGCCTAAGCCATCAGTTGGACATTCCCCAAGGGTTCCTGGACTGCTAGAGGGCACAGGCCTGGCTGAGGAAACTGCCCCTCCTACCCCCAGGGCACAAATTTCATGCACCCGGCCTCTAATCTGAAATATAATCATCAGGAAACATAGGATGGTTATCCTCCAGTGTCTGAGGGAGGAAGAAGCCAACTTTAGTAAGTACCAAAGTGCTGATCTCCCTCCCTGCTGTCCTCTAGCACCTTTCCACCAGCTCATTTCAATGCTTACAATTCTGTCTTTTGTTCCAGCAGAGTTGAGTTCAATCTCTACCCTGTTCAACAGTCTTGACCATTCTTCACCCAGTTGCCTATTTCATTAACTAAAGTTTCTTTTCAAACTTCTCCATTCTGAGAGGACACTCAGTCTTTTCTTCTTTTGTCCCCAACCAAAATCTAGTCTAGCTTCATATTTAGCAAAATCTTTACAGGTAGGCATCTCAATCTTTTTTCTGGCTGTTTGGTAAGTAACTTTGTTCTTCTCTACTGCTTTTCAAGAGTCTGAATCATCCCATTGGAGTCAAATGGGAGATAAAATACTTCCATGATATACAAATGAAAAAGCCATGGGAACTACAAACAGAGATGATACTTTTGGATATACCCCTGGTACAAAGGCGGGGGTGGGTGGGTTTCAATGTGATAAGAAAATGAATATTGTCCAACGAGGAAGGAATAATTTTAAAATAAAAAGAGAAAAGTAAGCAATGATGTAAAATGCTGTTCTTAGCAATTGATGATAATTACCAAGAGATGAGTAAAAAGTTTCTACCTCAGTTGACCTCCAATTTCTCTCTTGATGGCCCCTCTTCAACTTTGCCTGTTTTAGGTTGTTCCTTCCCTGAGGAATCTTACCCATCACTGGCTAAAAGAACTGGTGGCCCAGAAAGAAACTCACTACAAACTGATTCATATGCCTTTCAGCATAACAATTATTACTTGTCTCATTTTTTTATTCTTATAAGTATATTTCCAGTAGGACATGATCTCACTCATCTAGGGGAAATGGTGAACAACATAGACTGATGAACAAGAACAGACCCAGAGATAAGGAGCCATGGGTCAGACTGTTGGACCTCAAAGGGAGGGTGGGGATAAAAGGGAGAGATCAACCAAAGGACTTACATGCATACATATGAGCCTAACCAGTGGTCAATAGGGGGGTAGGGGCATGAGTGGGGGGAAGTGGGGGATTGGAATGGGGGGTTGAGGACAAATATGTGATACCTTAATCAATAAAGAAATTTTTAAAAAGCTTCTAATTCAATCCCTTTGTACCTCAACTCCAATAGTAATTGAACTCCAAAGGTTGGGAACAGCAATGGCTTAAACTTCCCCTCTCACTGCTCCTCATAAGCTTCCCATTCTCATTTTCTATATTACACAACTGATCAGCATAATCACCACTCCCTTCCTTAAATTATCATAATCTTCCTTGCTTATTTATCATTCTATCTGTTCCTGCTAAAATAAATTTTGGTTAAAGCAGCTCTCTCTACTCTTTTACCTGCACCCACATAGGTGAACTGTCCAGATAAAAACTCAAAACCATGCTAAGTGGAGTCTTCTTCAATTTATGTTCAATAACCTCAAAGGGGGCCTTAGTACTACCAGCAATTCTACGATATCTCCCCGATCCTTTAACTATCCCACTCTCTTTTCTACATCAGTGCCTCTCAAACTTGAATGTGCATATACATCACCTGAGGATCTTGTTAACACAGACTCCGGTCCAGTATCAGACTTGAAATTTCATGTAGTAGGTGATGAATATACTGCCAATCTGAGGTCTGACCTTGAGAAGACTTCCAGGACAGCGTCTCTATTTTGAAGCATTAATACCCCCCCCCTTTTTTTTTAAAACTTGATGACTCTTTCATATTCCAATGAGAATCAGACAGAACTTTTAAAAATGTATTTCTCTAAAACGACCAACCCACTTGTATCTGTACTAACATAGTCTGCTTTTCTTCCTTTGGAATTAAACTTCATACTAATATTTTTTGTACTAACTCCATTATTTTTCTTGGAATCCAATTTCTTTTCATGCACACAGCTCCTTCAGTAGTTCACCTCTTTTATCTCTGTATTAACAATTATATCCCCGTATCCTCATTCTTCATTCTCAAATGCATATTATATGAGGTCGTTTATCTCATTTGAAAAAAAAGTATATTTCTTCATTCCACAGGCTCACCAGTGACTAACCATTCTTCTACTATCCCCTTTAGAGGAAAAATTTCTTGAAAGTTTGTCTGTATACTCCTTTTCAAATTCTCCTGCCTCCCTTTTTTCTTGAACCCAATAAACAAGCCATCCTTTGTACACTTACAATGTACAGTCACATTGCTAACCCACTGACCAACTTTTAGTACTTATTTCACTTGGCCTGTCAGTAGCATGTAATGTAACTAACTCCCCCTCTCCTTCTTTAATTTATTCACTTTGCTTCTGGAAACAACATTCCCATCTCTGTAACCTACAAATAAATGATTCTCAACATTGGCCACAGACTAGAATTACTTAAGGATTTGTTTTTAACAAATACTTGAACCTTATTTATAAGGATTCAAATATAGTTCATACATAAGGCATGAAACCAGGCAGTGTAATGTTGTTGTTATTTTTTTAAATATATTGATTTGAGAAAGAGAGAGAGAGAGAGAGAGAGAGAGAGAGAGAGAGAGAAAGATATACATATCAATTTGTTGTTTCACTTATTTATGCATTCATTGGCTGATTCTTTAAGTTTCCTGGCCAGGAATTGAACCCATAATCTTGGAGTATCAGGACAACACTCTACCTAACTGAGCTACCTGACCAGGGTTGGGTTTTTCATATCCCACGTTTTTAACAATCATCCAGGATTGAGAACCATTGTCCAGTCTCAGTTTGAACCATTTCTTAATCCAGAGTCACCTATAGGTGATGTTATTTTGAAAAAAAGGAAAAACTTTTCTATCTAGGTGTACAAGAGAGTCAGACATCAGGAATACTGATTTACCAAATGAAAAATACAACACATATTTTAAATAGGCAAAAAACTCACAAAATTATCAAAAGTACTAAGTGCACATTAGTCTGCTCATGGCAAGAAGATAACAACTGCCACAAATTATTACATTTATGAACATCATGCATATCTTCAGATATCAGTATATCATAATGCAGGGATGATTTCTTTTTGTTATGAAGTCCAGGTTTCTGAGCAATAGTGAAGATTTTATCATTTTAAGGACCAGAAGCAATTAAGGTAATCTTGGTATTGACTTAATCTCACAGTGTAAACTATTTTTTTAACTATTGCATATGAAGTGCTTTAGTATAAAGGAAACAGGGTAAAGTGTCAGTTTTTGCTTCCTTAAGTCTCATAACTTTACATATCATCTATAAGGGAGATGCACAATCTGCACCTCCAACACAGACAACTCTAAATTCCTGACTTGTATGTCTTAGTCCCCTCTCAGCATCTACCACTGTCTCATTGCAATTTCAGATTTCACATATACAAAACTACCTGTCCCCGACATATTTTCCTAAAGTCACCTCTAAGTGTGTAAATGCAGCTCTATTTGTCAAAGTACTCAATTATATATATATATATATATATATATATATATATATATATATATATATATATAATCAAGGTTGTCTTTAACATCTCTCCTTTTACCTTACATCTAATCCATCAGGAAAATCTTGGCTTAATCTTTTTTTTTAACCTACTTTGTTTTTTGTGTTTTTTTGTTTTGTTTTGTTTTGAATATATTTTATTGATTTTCCACAGCGATGAAGGGAGAGAGATAGAGCTAGAAACATCGATGAGAAAGGAACATCTACCAGTTGCCTCCTGCACGCCCCCCACCGGGGATGTGCCCACAACCAATGCCCTTGGTCAGAATCGAACCTGGGATCTTTCAGTCCGTAGACTGATGCTCTACCACTGAGCCAAACCAGTTTCGGCTTGGCTTAATCTTTCAAAAATGAACAAAATACCACCACTCATCACCTCATTGCCACCACCCTGGTTAAAACTGTATCATATCTCACATAATTTAAGAATTTATTTGCTTCCTAAGAGTTCTACCTATTTCTGCCTCTGTTCCTGACAGACTATTTTCAATCGCATAACACAGTAACCCCCTTTAAAGGTAAAATACATACTTTTCTTCTGCTCATATCACTCTGCTTAAATAACTTCCTCTCTCAGTGCAATCATCGTGGTTACTTGTGACCCATCTTCTCATCTTTACCTACCACTGCTCACTCCAGTGATGTGCCTCTTTCCTGTTTCCCAGTCACTCTGACCACACTCCCACACTTACACCCTGTACCCCCTATTCTATCCACCTGAATACCCAAGATACAGGCATACTCAACCCCTTCAAATCCTTGTTCTGATGCCCCCTTCTCAGCAAGGCCTTTCTTGACAAATATACTAAAAGCTCAACCCATTTCCCCCATTTCTTTCTCTTCTCATCCTTCCCTCTTACTTTGCCCCATAGCATGCATCACCAGTTAACAAACCATTTTTTGATGAGTTTATTATCTGTGCCTCCCTGCCCTGTACACACTGCAGTGGAAGCTCCATTGAGGGCAGGGGCTTTGATTTGTTCAGGACAGAACAGTGCGTAGATTGGTATCTGGCACACTGTGAAATCTCAATAAATATTCATTAAATGAGTATATACTTTAGTCTGTGGAAAAATTAGCCCCAATCTCAAATGATAGGAGCTCCATATTCATTCATAAGAAGGACACAGTCTATTTGTTTTGTTTTTTAAAATATATTTTATTGATTTTTTACAGAGAGGAAGGGAGAGGGATAGAGAGCTAGAAACATCAATGAGAGAGAATCATCAATCAGCTGCCTCTTGCACACCCCCTACTGGGGATGTGCCTGCAACCAAGGTACATGCCCTTGACCGGAATCGAACTTGGGACCTTTCAGTCTGCAGACCGATGCTCTATCCATTGACCCAAACAGGTTTTGGCTATTAGTTTTGTTTTAATGACTTGAACTGCCATGTGCAAAGGAAATATGCAAATACTTAAATCAGTGATCTCCCCCCAAAAAATCAACTTAGCTTTAATTCCACGGGTGATTTATCTTTTGCAAGTCACACAAACACTCAACCCCTCTTCTTCCTGGGCTACCCCCAATACACTAAAAAAATACAGAGTCCTCAATATTTTGGCAGACACCTACAATGAATTATGAGATAAAGAAAAGAACAGTGCAGAGAAGAGCAAACACCAGGGTCTCGGGATGTCCCTCCCTTTAGTGTTCTTTTATTTACTAACCTCCAACATGCTAATTCTGAAGGGTCTCATATGCCATCCCCTTTAACATTGTCCTAAAATCTCTCTCTCTCTCTCTCTCTCTCTCTCTCTCTCTCTCTCTTATAAATTATGCATTGGAAAAGGTTCCTGGAGCACAGAAGGGTTGAAATGCCCTGTGAAACCCTGTCTGGTCTCTTAGCATTTCTAGAACTGCTGCTTTAGATTGTGCTGCTGCTACTACTGCTGCTGCTGTTGCTGTGCTGGAGTTCAATTGCAAAGCTCTGCTGTTTGATGGAGCCTTTACCTGACCATCTAGCTTAAGGAGGACATCGTTCTGCTGTTGAGAGAGCAAAGAGAAAACCATGGGAAACGTTGGGGTGTATGTCAAAGCCAAGAATCCCTATGATTTATCTGTCTGCCAAATTAAACCTCTTTCCACAGAGCTGGAGCAGTCCCGGCACCGTGGTACACGCCAGGGGGTGTAGTGACATGAGAAGGATTTGTTCTGCTTGGCCAAACATGCTTCCCAGGGAGTGTGGCAGCAGTTGGCTCCGCTGGTGGTGGAGTGGCCCGCTGTGAGCCAGGGATCTGCACAGGAGGAGTGAGTCAACGCATGCGTATCTGCGACTCTAGGGGGAGAGAGCAGAGCAAAGGTGGACCACGTTCTTCCTGAGAAGGTGAATAGGAAGGGCATAGGATTGTTCCCCAAAGTGGAAAATCAAGCTCATTGAGATTCCTGCCCACAGTACCTTCTGCTATGCCTGTGTGGTTAGCTGGCGGGCAAAAGCCTGAAGAGGTTGTTGTGCTAAAACTACCTGTTTTCTTCTCTATTTTATTTAGCTCTTTGGGACCTTTATTTCATCCTTGCTTCTCATGCTATAGATGCATTTTAATTTATCTGAGAGAGATGTCAAGGTCATTAATATTCATATTTTGAAGGTCACAAACCTGCACTGTCAAATTTGTAGTTATGGAGGAGTCCGCCTTTAACCTTTCTAATAGGTATTCCATAAAAAATCCATAATGGCGTACAGTAGAGAAAATATTTCATTCCACTATTTCTTTGAAATGCAATAATCACTGCTGGCACTGCTGTCTTCCATCATGACAGGCATTTTTCTAAGAGTGATTAATTCTATCTAGGGATTTAAGAATCCTCATATTCAGAATGACGAATAAAGATTAAGTAAATGATATGTCACATTTTATAAACTATATTTTGTCTTAATCACATAATCTAAGTGTACATTCACACACACAAAAAAAACACATAAATATTCTCAGATGTGCAACCCATCTATATTTCTATAAGCATTCATACACAGAATAAAATATATACAGAAAGCAACTACACCTAGCATTTGGACAGCGAAAAAAGCCATATGTATGTACTATTGCAATTTGGAATATATATAATCTTATATATATCTTCTGTTATGCCATATGTGGAGAGAGAGATAAAGGGAGAGAGTTTTTGAAAGAGATTTTGAGAGAGACAATGGAAGAGAGAGAAATATCTATGTGAAAAACATCAATCAACTGCCTCCTGCATTCCTCCAACCAGGAATCAAGCCCAGCAACCCAGGCATATGCCCTAACTTGCAACCTCCTGGTGCACAGAACAGTACCCAACCAAACTGAGCCACACCAGCCAGGACACTTTTAATATATTTGTAAACATAGCTAACATATAAGAAACCAGCTGGGATCCTTATAAGTCCAGGACCTTCCACATTCAAATAGTGTGAGCTAAAAAAATAATCTCACCATGCAGAAAGGTGTGATTTGATTTTGTTCTTTAACCTTATTCAGCAATATTTAATTTCCAACAAATACAGATTGTCATCTGTTCATATCCTCTTACTGGAAAATGAAGATAAAGCATTTAATACTGGTAGTTTTGTTTTTACGACCGTTGTCCATAAATCACCCTCTGGTTACGATTGAGTATTTGCTTGCATTTTTCTTCCATTCGAAATTCATAAATATGACAAACTGTCTAATTCCCCGTGAAACAGCATTATTTGTTACCTCAAAAAAACCGCTTAAATTGTTCGAGCACCCTCTGTAATCTCTGTAAACAACTAAGTAAAACTGGAATTGGGCATTGAGATAAGAAAGTATCTACGGCTCCTCAAACGTACCACATTATTTCATTCTGGTCAAATGTAAACCAGGAAACTTTGAGACTAAAAGTGGGAGTTGGTTTTTTGTTTGTTTGTTTGTTTTGTAAGTTAAGTATCAGAGTTCTATTGTGTTTTATGTAATTTAGGGAGTGCTATAATTAATTTGATGCAACAGTTTAAAACAAGAACTGGCTTGGGGATTTAAAAAGGGAATAAGCTCCCCAGTTTGGCTCAGTGGATAGAGCATTGGCCTGTGAACTGAAGGGTCCCTGGTTCGATTCTGGTCAAGGGCAAGTACCTCATTTGCAGGCTCCATCCCAGGCCCTAGTCACAGCGTATGCAGGAGGCAACCAGTTGATGTGTCTCTCATATTTCAATGTTTCTCTCTGTCTCTCTCCCTTCCTTCAGCTCTCTTTTTAAAAAAGCCAATGGAGAAAATAGCCTTGGGTGAGGATTAAAAACAAACAAACAAAAAAAAGGAATGACGATTCACCTTAGACTAAGTCAAAGATGTTGCATGTCATTAACCGGTAAATTGGTTAAATGGCAGAAATTTGTTGTCGTTTATGTGTCATTCCCTAATGAAGAGTGTTAATTATAATCTCACATATTATAAGACATTGCCCTAATTTTTTTAAATGAACAAATAGTAAACAGTGCCAACTTCTCTAAGTGGAAAAGTGTATATAAGAAAAGTCTTATGTCTTATTTACTCTTGACAAAGATGAAACAATGGAGAACTGAGTTTAATTTGAAAAAACATATACATCATTGTTAGGTGGTGAAGGCACTACTGAATTTTTCATTGCACAAACAATTATTATTATTTTTTTAAATATATTCTTTATTGATATTTTACAGAGAGGAAGGGAGAGAGATAGAGAGCTAGAAACGTCAATGAAAGAGAAACATCGACCAGCTGCCTCTTGCACACCCCCCACCGGGGATGTGCCCGCAGCCAATGTACATGCCCTTGACTGGAATCGAACCCGGGACCCTTCAGTCCGCAGACCGACGCTCCACCACTGAGCCAAACCGGTTTCGGCCAATTATTATTTTTTAATGAAGAATCTAAACATCCTAAGTACCAGTGATCTTATTAAGAAAACATTAGCAGTGCCATTGTAAAATACATCATGATAGTTTGTCTGACATAGACTTTCTTGAATGGAAGCCCCTTTGAAGTGGATGCCACAGCAATGAAACTAAGTCACACACCTGTATTACAAAATAATGATAATATTAATAATAATAATAATAATAGGCAACGGTCAAGTCTTACACTACAGTATCCAAATGTATCTGTATTCCTAAGGAGACCAGCAACTTTTCACTAATGCATTCTAGTCCCTTCCCCATGTACAGTAAGGTAGTCTCTGCAAGTCTTCTTCTATTTTAGCAAAACTTCAGTTTAGATTGCTTTCCTGATTGAACTTGTGTCATTTTCCTGTATCCAAGCAAATGAAACAAAGACTCAGAGAGAGTCAAGGAGGGAGGGAGTGATTTTTCTTTCCTTCTCGCTGTGGATGTAGTAGCCAGCATTCGGGGCAGAGTGAGGATGGTTGAGCTGAGCAGCACTCACCCCGGACAGCAGGCCTGTGCCACCTGGGCAGGGGAGCTGACCCTCTGTCCATGAGGGCCAAATGGCTTTCTCCCAGAGCACTGTGAGGGCGAGCCAGACCCTCTCCAAGGTCACTGTGTGCTGTTGCCACTCTTGGAAAAGAGATTTGGAAGAGCGGACTTTGTTTGATCTGCCCTGTCGTGAAAAAGACAAGGCAGCAAATGTGAATTCCCATCGAGGTTACTAGCTAAACTTTACTCATAATGAGACAGGAAAAGCCAACCTCCTTTTTTTAATAAGCAATTTTAGTCAAAAGAGGTCTGTTATTAATATTAAACGAAAATTATCATAGAGCCAATTTAATCCCCCTGTTTGTGTAATTATTTCTTTTCTCTTTGCCATACAAATCCAGAGGTTTAAACCATAATCAGAACACTATTTGGGCTTCTGCCTGAATCAGTGCTCCCCCAATTCCTAATCTATGGGATCTCAAATAAACACTTGTTGCCTCTCACGCTGGTCTTTGATTTTAGACAAATACTAGGAAACTTGACCAAGGGACTAATCTGAAGCCTCCACCTGGAGAAATTGCTGCCACTGCTCCACAGAGATCGCAAATGCACAGACACACGGAGACCCTAAAATAACAGGAGATTCCATGGGCTTTTCCTTTTTGTAAAATATATTTTTATTGATATTTTTACAGAGAGAAAGAGAGAGAGATATAGAGCTAGAAACGTCAATGAGAGAGAAACATCGACCAGCTGCCTCTTGCACGCCCCCTACCGGGGATCTGCCCGCAACCAGTGTACATGCCCTTGACCGGAATCAAACCTGGGACCTTTCAGTCCGCAGACCGACGCTCTATCACTGAGCCAAACCGGTTTTGGCGGCTTTTCCTTTTGAATGAATAGAAAAATCTGTACGAGTATATAATTCAGAAATTAATTTCCTTCTGTACTAATATATTCAAACAAAATAACACAGGTTGCTGGCATAGCTTTTGATACATAGAAAGAACTCTATAGTAATTTTATAAAATATATTCTGGAAATGATTGATTTCCGTGTCATCATTTTATGTGTATTACAAAGGAAGCCACTTTTCTAGGATCTTGCCTATTTTTTCTTGCATTTTTTCATTGAACATTTGTCTTATTCTCAGTATTTTCATCTTTTCCTGTTTTCTGTATCAATATTTCTTTATTCCATTTTGATAACACTGCCATTGAGTTTTACCTCTTAAAAAATATGTATATTTTCTTTCTTTTTTTTCTTTTCTTTCCTTTTTTTTTTTTTTTTTTTTTACCAATGCAGAAGGCATTCTCTGTTTTCGTACACTCCAAGGCCTGCTATTACGTGACAATTTTCTACCCCTCCTGTTCCCTGTTTTCAATACATAAGACAGCCATTCTGGCACAGATATAAAATTAGTTTTGCTCAATGGATTTCTTGTCATGCATGTGCACAAAGCGTCATTTACCTTCAATTTGGATTTTTGTTGTCCTCCGGTGACTCATTTTGCTGCATCTGTGTTTATCCTATAACCTGTGGTTAAGGCATGTTTCTCTGACTGAGAGCTGGCTAAACACTTGCTGTTGGCTGCCATGTGTTAGCAATTCCTGAATGCAGTTCAGGGGTGCTCTGTCTTCTGCATCAACTATCACTGCACTTCCTACATTTCCTACGTGGTAATCGGCTTAAATCCAATTTCTTTAATGCAGGGGTATGTTGTTGTTGCTATTTTTTAATTACTTAGTGTATCACAGATGCTCTTGTTAAGTTACTGATAGTAAATAAATATAAGCCTTACTAATTCTTGTCACCTATGTCATATGTTTACTTACAATTAATGCTTTGCCCCTATTCGAGTGCTAAATGTGATCACAATGCTTTTGCTCTCTACCCTTTCTAAAATTCATCCTGTATGTGGGTCTTTCTCACATATTAATGCAAACCCATTCCAACCACAAACATGTCATATTTAGTTCACAGTCTATTGTTTATATGCATGTTTGTCATTTGTGGATTGACACTCAAATGTGTTTGAGATAAATTTAAATTTCCTTGTAAATGAGTGGATTTTTAAAACTATTTTACAATTAGTGGGTTTTTTTTAAACATACTCCTTTTCAAAAACATATTTTTATTGATTTCAGAGAGGAATAGAGGAGATGGAGATAGAAACATCAATGATGAGAGAAAATCATTGATCCACTGCCTCCTACACTCCTCACACTGGGGATTGAGCCCACAAACAGGGCATATACCCTGATTGAGAATCAAACCATGACCTCCTGGTTCATAGGTCAATGCTCAACCACTGAGCAACACTGGCTGAGCTGAAGTACTCTTAATATATGAGTTTTCCTTTCTGAGCTTATTTAGCTAAGGTGCTAACTAAGGTGTCGGAGGAATCCGTTTATTAATGCAATAAAAGTTTGCCTAGGGAAATGTTATTGACCAATTTTGAAGTGTGCTTAGACCCTTTGCTTCTTATGTTTGGGAGAGGATAGAGATTTC
Source organism: Vespertilio murinus (assembly GCA_963924515.1). Lineage (NCBI taxonomy): Eukaryota > Metazoa > Chordata > Mammalia > Chiroptera > Vespertilionidae > Vespertilio > Vespertilio murinus. The sequence continues at coordinate 56,486,436 of OZ004704.1, forward strand.
AAAGCAATTGGGTTTAATCTTTGTATTTATGTTTTTTAATTTTTTTAAATTTATTAAGGTATTATATGTGTACATAGCTTACCATTGCCCCCCTTCCCATATATGCCCTCCCTCCCCAGAGTTTTGTGTCCATTGGTTGTACTTATATGCATGTATACCAGTCCTTCAGTTGATCTCTTATCTCCCCCAGATCTCCCTACACCCCCCCCCCCCCGCTGTCATTTGACAGTCTGCTTGCTGTTTTACTGTCTCTATATCTATCTTTCTGTTCATTAGTTTATAATGTTCTTTAATATCCATAAATGAGTGAAGTCATGTGGTGTTTCTCTTTCATTGACTGGCTTATTTCACTCAGCATGATGCTCTCCAATTTAATCTTTGTATTTAAAATATAGATGGTTACTGAACAAGATCTTCCACACACCTAGAGGAAAATGTGCTATCCATTCATGCACATTGTTTAACACATAACTCCTTTTCTTGGCAAAATCATTTGATTCTGAAAGCAAACAGCTGATCCCAAATTATCCATTCCTTGAAAATACCTAAAACTACCACAGGGAAGAAGAACCACTTCAACTGTGAAGCTGGGGAATTGGCCTAGCCCCACTGTGACCCTTGTTTCAGTTTCAAGGTTTATCCATTGTATGAGATTGATAATAATATTAATGTTTTAAATCCCATTGTGTCAGAACCATTGGCCCTTCCTTTCATATTAGCTGATAGTAGCCACTACATACAAAGCAAACAAACAAAAGTTCATAATGAACTTAAGTCTTTTAATGGGTTTTCCAGGGCTCCTGTAACAGTGCCACACACTGGGTAATTAAAAAATAATAATAAATGAAAACATAAAAAAGAACCATTCTCTCACAGTCTGGAAAGGAGGATTTCAAAAATCAACGTGTTGGTAGGACCATGCTCTGGGAGAGAATCCTTTCTGGACTCTTCCAGCTGTGGTAGCCCCAGCTATTCCTCAGTTTGTGGCAGCAGCAGTCTAGTCTCTGTCTTCACATTCTCTTGTCCTTCTTCTCTCTGTGTTCGCAGGTGTCTGGTTTCACATGACTTCTTCTCTCTGTGTCTGCGCCCAAATTTCCCACTTCTTACGAAGATACCAGTCATGTTGGATTAAGGGCCTACCAAACTCCAGAATAACTTCACCTTAATTAATTAAATCTGCAAAAACCCCTTTCCCAAGCAGTTCACATTCTGAGCTAGGATTTCAATATATTTTATGGGGGACACAATCCAACTCACAGAAAACGCTAAGAAGTTTATGTTTTGAGAAGGTAAAATGCGGAATGGGTAAACAGATTGGAAGGGTAACCTTGCATTCAAGATCCAGATTGACATCAGCCCCACCATATTTAAAACATGGTTTTTCCAAGGACTTCCCAGAGATTCTGGCCACGTCAGACATGCAGAGGGGATATAGGACATAGTGAAACAAGAGTGGAATAGGCCAGATGTGGAAATGACACTTTTAACTCCTGCTCTTATTCCATTGGCTAGAATTATAAACGTTATCTGTGTGTCCAAGAAAAAGAGAATATAAACTTTTCTGGGCAGAAACAAATCTCAGATGTCACTCTTCTATACAATAACATTATAGGGCATGCTATGAGAAAATGAGGATGTTATCCTATAAGATTGGGGTAACCTCGCCTTCCAGTTTCCCTAGGACTACCTAGGTTTATGCTTATTTTCCCAGAAAAAAATATTAATATTAATTGCACTTCCTCTCCCTCTCAAAAGTGACCTGATTTGGATTAAAAATGTGGTTATCTTACCAATGAAAATAAAACCGCCAATATGGGAAGACAAAGAAGAGTATCCCACACACATACACCTTTCTGTAAAAGAATATATCCAACATACCAAGTGTAAACAAGATTTCAACTTGCTGTGCTCCTCACGGAAAAACATTTCATTTAATACATTTCCAAGTCTACAAGAATGAGACTTGGCAAGATTCTGGACCATATGTCTTTAGCATTCTCCAAAACAGAATGATTGAAAAGGTGTTTGAGACATTTTAATAAAGTATGAGTGTACACCTGTCTAGGAAGTGCATTCTTTAAAAAATGTAATTTCTAACCGATCTGAGGAAAAGAGGTTTTAGAGGCACCTATATGATAGTTTTATCTGCACCCAAATATACTGTGCATATGGGGCACTTTCTAAATGAGGGCTTTGGGTGGGTGATCATTACAATGAAGGTTAATGTGGGGGAAAGTTGCCCAGTGGAGGTCCGGTACCAGTCTCCTGAACTACTGTGCTTCTGCTTATAGGAATTAAATTTGGCTTTGCTTTGTTTGCAAAAGGACATGTTGAAATATTCTTAAGATTGTCCTTGAGATTTCTTCACTCTTCTTATAATTCCTCATCATAATGAAATGTTCCATTCACTGTATGCACTAGATGTGAGAAACAAAGTACCTCTCATTTTTTAAATTAGTTAAAATATAAAGAGAACTTGAACTCAAAAGAACTCATTTATCTTTGGCTGCACCTCTATGGAGGGCTTCCATAGCTCTGTTGCCAGTCCCTTGGCACAAAAGAACTCAAAACTCTGAAATTTGAGTTTTAAGTTTTTTCTATATTTAATTCAGGGAAGCCTACTGAAATCCTTATAATGTGTAATATGATTTAACTTAGCTTTCATAGAAGAGCTTTTTAAAGTAACCAAGTCTATATATACACACAGATATCTTTTATAAGTAATTCACACAAGAATTCAAACATATGTATGAAAAGCATGATTAAGAATAGGTTTTCCATTTAAATGTTTTACTGAGGTCAATACATTTTTTCATCGCAATCTTCTTTCTCAGGGGTTCCATGTGAACATTTGTAGTCACTGAACATTCTTGCCAATATATGTCAACTCACAGGGGAAACACAGCTGAAAAGGCTTTGGACTATCCCAGGGACACAAACAGAAACTTTCTGAATGTCCTTCTGAGTTCCATACAAGCCTCCTGTGGGATTATGCTGGAAAACAGAAAGTCTCACTCCGATTCTTTTACTATTGATTGGAAATCTGAAATGGCTTGACTATCCTTAATAGTTAGCTAAGAAGAGAAAGACAGTATTTTTCATAGTAATAATAATGTTACCAATGGTTTCAAATGTAACACACTCAAAATAATTCTCTGATTACAATCATACATCCAGTTAATACCCTATGAGTTTGGATCATAAAAATATGCTCACACACATGCCAAAGTATTTAGATAAGTTCCAGATTACAAAAAGATGGGAGGAAGGAAAGGAGGAAGGAAGAAAGGAAAGAAGGAAGTGAGAGAGGGAGGGAGGGAGGGAGAGAGGGAGGGAGGAAAGGAGGGAGGGAGGGAGGGAGGGAGGGAGGGAGGGAGGGAGGAAGGAAGGAAGGAAGGAAGGAAGGAAGGAAGGAAGGAAGGAAGGAAGGAAGGAAGAAGGAAGGAAGAAGGAAGGAAGGAAGGGAGGAAGGAAGGAAGGAAGGAAGGAAGGAAGGAAGGAAGGAAGGAAGGAAGGAAGGAAGGAAGGAAGAAGGGAGGGAGGGAGGGAGGGAAAGAAGGGAGGAAGAAAAGGGAGATAACATGATTAAATTGATGATAACACTATGTTTTATACTTTTGTTCTTAGCGCTGTGAAAAAAAAAGCTAGAATATTCCACCAGGAGAGAAAAAAGAATTTATATCAACAATTTGACTAACGCTTGCTTCGCATCTACTGGAACAGCAGTTAACATTTCTTCCAGTGATATAATTTTCAAGTTTTGAGTCATTAAGATAGATAATTAGCAATTGATATTAACAGAGATATTTGTAATCCAGACATTAACAATTACAACAGTTATTTAATAATCACTTCATCCTGCACACGTCTTCAGATTTTCTGATCACATATTTTGGAAGAGCACTTTTGAAAATAAATTTATCATTTTTAATAGCCTAAGTAGCACTTGCTGAGGTGCAATTTTTTAAAGGGTGTAAATGGAATCAATTAAGATGTGCAGAATGAGTAATGTGTATGATTTGAGTTCCAATGAAGCATGAAAATAAAGCAATGTTGGATATTTGTTTGATCAATGTCTCACAAATAGATTTTAGACACTTTATATTTTTTAAAAACAGAACATTTTTTTAAAAGTGAAGAGTAACAAAAACTTTGTTACAAGCCTTTAAAGAGAAAGAGTGTCACCTTCAAAACCTTATTTTCCAATTATCTGAGTAGGAAACACTATTACATTTTGGACTGTAAGCTCTCATGAGCAAATGTAGTTTGCCCTGTTTTTGTTGTCTTTCAACGCTCTTTCTGAAAATATTTTCCAATTTCTCTCCATTTATTCCAGCCAAAATCCACTACCCCCCTATACATATTTTGGGAATATGTATAGCTAAAGCATAGATACAAACACCAAATTATGGCATCTATTTTTTTTTTAAATCAGTCCTATTATGTGCTAAATTGTTATTACCATCCATGATTGGGAAGTTGTTTATGATGGTGACACAGCTAATATTTATTAATTACTACAACAGACTAGGCACTTTGGTGTGCACAGGTGTGTGGAGGGAAGATCCTGAGCTATTTAGTCAGAAAGACGTGGATTCACAGCCAGCTCCCTCATCTACTAATTGTGTGTCCTCTGAGTGAGTCACTGAGTTTTTCGGACATTGTTTCTTCTGAACTTCTGTTTCCTCATAGTGGACATATTTAAAATTCTATGCAGATCGCAATGTGTGAGAAATGAATGATATTTCATTTTTAAAATACTGTGCCTGGTAAATGATCAAATATCAGTTTTGGTCCATTCCTGCTTTCTGCTTTTTTTGTCTATTTTATCCGTTTCTTTTCTTTTCATGATTGCACTGCAGATGTTTATAGATTTTCTCTCTATCTACTCGTTATATTTTTATAAGAACTCAAGAAGAGACAGAGGGTGCTCATGCTATTTCAGGGACTTTACTATCAGAGAAATTTCTACATTTTCTCCTGAATTGCTGCTACTGTATTTCTGTAGTCTAAATTCAACATATATATTTTTGTTTCCTTTTTTTAATTATACCTTCTACATCTCTTTTGCTGCTTTGTAGTATGAATTTTGCTCAGACTCCCTTTTTGTCTGTGCCCTGGATTCACTCTGAATAGGGCACTTTTGGGGTATCCATCCCTCTATTTATCCACGTTTGAGATCATCTAATCTTTTAAAGGAAAATCGATCTCTCATATAAATATACTAGAGGCCTGTTGCATGAAGATTCATGCAATAGGCCTTCCTTTACCTGGCTACCGGCACTGGGGGCCCAGGCCTTTGCTCTGGCTGACACGCTCCACCTTCACTCTGACTGGAGTCTTCGCTCTGGTCAGAGTCTTTGCAGGCTTAGTGGAGCCTGTAGGCTTCGCTGACTCTGGCCGGAGTTTGCAGGCTTCACTCTGGCTGGAGTTTTCACTTGGCTCTATCTAGAGCACTGCTCCTGTAGCTCCCTCTGCTCCCCACTCTCCTCATCGTGACAGGCATCACCACCACCTTTGCCTTGCTAATTGGCATATTCCCTCCTGATTGGCTGGTGGGTGTCACAGAGGTACGGTCAATTTACATATTTCTCTTTTATGCATGCATGGGGGTCCCCTCAGCACAGCCTTCACACTCTCCAATCTAGGACCCCCTGGACATTTCTCTCACAATCCAGGACCACTGGCTCCTAACTGTTCACCTGCCTGCCTGACAGATTTCACCTAACTTCCCCTCCACATTGGAATGTTCACCCCAACTGTCCCCCCTACCAGCCTGGTCGCCCCTCACTGCTCCCCTCTGCCAGCCTGATCACCCCTCTCTGACCCCCTTGCTGGCCTGGTCGGCCTCAACTGCACCCGTGGGCCTGTGGCCTCATGCAGCCTGCTGCTCAATCATTTGGTCATCCCTTACTAACCCCTCTGCCAGCCTAGTCACCCCACACAAACTGTTCAGTCATCTGTTCAGTTGCAATGGTCACTTAGACTTTTATTATTATATATTATTTTCAGTCTGTCTTTTTTCTTCTTGTTTTTCCCCCCTATTTTGTGATCTGTTTTAACTGATGTACTGAAGTTGAAAATGTTTTCATTCAACTCTATCAATATTTTATTCTTATCCTTAGAATACTGGAAATGTTTTCTTCTTAATTCTATCTTAATAAAAGAGTAATATACAAATTAACCATCACTCCGCTCCACAAGCCATGCCTACCAGCCACGTCTACAAGCCAATCAGAGAAAGCATGAAAATTAACCCCAACCAAGATGGCTACAGCCACAGAGGAGGGAGGCTTGGGTTTCTCTGGCAATGGAAGAAGTCAAGCTTTCCCCCTGCCCTAGCAGCTTAGGCTGGGCTGAGGGACACCACTCTTCCCCCAGTGCAAGAATGTCATGTACTGGGCCTCTAGTGGTAGAATAAAAGTTATATGAGCATAGTCTCTCTCTCTCAACATATCTTCTTATATTAGAGTCACCTCTCATTTACAGAAAACACTTTATGCATTCTTTTCTTCATATTGAATTTCTAGCATCACTAGAAATTTACTCACTCTTTGAGTGCATTATTGAGTACTTGAACACAAGTACTGAATATCGTGACTGTGGATCTGACAACTCAGAATTATATATAGTTGCTGCTCATTCTATATTCTGTTTCTACCAAAATGGAATTAGAAAATTTCAAATAGATAAACTCACACAAGAAAAATACTGTTGAAATCCGGACTGACTAATTGTAATAATTATTTTTCATGTTAAGTTTTTTATTACTATCCACACATACAAGGCTAAAGTTATAAATCCTGGGTGAAGAAATGAGCCCTCTGCCTGCTTTTAACAGCTCCTCAAGAGTGTTTCGGCTTTCCTCACATAATAGTTTTCCTATTGGCAATCTTTAAAAAAAAAAGCACTATAATTAATATTATATGATTTAATACCTTTTATGATTTTGTGATTTAATATTTTGAGCCATTGGAAAGTTACAAATAGTAGTTAATCAACTAAGAAAATGTCAAAGTGCTTTTAAACAGACGTTGGCACTCTGAAGCCGACTTCTGGTTCCAAATAATGCTTAACTAACTCACTATATCCTACTCACTGTATCTTTTTGTCTATCCTCTCTCTTCTTCACTCCCAATATTGTTTGTCTTCCACCCCTCTTTTTCCTTCTAGTCTTCCTTCATTTAAATCTTAAGAAAATGAAGCACAGACTTCCCCACTATGTGAAAGGGAAGCCTTCCTGTGAAATCTTTCCTAAGCCGACGTGGCATACAGCGAAGGAGCAATCACCTTAGGACACGACTTGCTAAGGGACAAAATAAATGAAGATATAACGCAGATGCTCACACCGTGCAAAGCTCGGGGGGCTTGTTGCTGAGTCGCCGCATTTCCCGGGAAGGAGCCCGGTGAGGCGTGCTCCTGCTGGCTGGGGTGCTCCTGTGGCGTGGGCTGCCCCCCGAACAGCTGCTGCAAAGCAGATGCTGAACCCTGTTTTCCCATTCCACCTTTTGCCCTGAAAGCGAAAATCCTCTTTGGATTTCCTCTGGGCTTCACAGGTACTAATGCAGGCCCTTCACAAAAGCGAAGCGAGCTTTCAAGAAGCATGGGTGCCTGTGTAAGGTGACACTTTGATGTCCTTACTGAATAAGGTGTTAGTTCTCCTATTATATATTTCTAAGTAGGTGAGTGGAAATTGATATTTCTCTTTACAAAGATGGTTCAAAAAGGAGGTATTGGTACGTGGCGTTTTCTTGCAAAACACTGGTTTTCCTGCAACACCAAGGCTAGCCCTCACCGCTGTTAAGGGATGGGTCATTAATATTCACCGGCTTATAATCCCTCGTTTTGTATTTTAAGACCATTCTATGCAAATTCATTACAACTGAATATATTCCTGTGCTCTTCAGAATTCTCCCAAATGTTTCTCCTGAGTTATAGATGAGAACTACATATTTTAACCAAACAGGTTCCCTTGTGTATACGGACACTCTGCAGCTTGCCGCAGGTAACTGCTGGAAAACACAACATGCCGAATGCCTTTCATCAGGCCTGAATTGGTGAAACAAATGCTTCCTTGTCTCAAAGACTTCTTGAATCCAGGTTTGCTCCTTCTTTTTCTATATTATGGAAAGGTGTCTTTCCTTTAAAAATTGCTCATAGTTAACCCCAAGAAGCACTCGAGTAATTTTTAACACGTTGGCATTGCCTATCGACATTGTTAAACACATTGACAGGTACAGCTAAGCTTTCATTATTATATGAAAAATATTCCTTTTTGCTTTCATATTTTTCCTCTCAAATTCACTACTTTAAAAATTATATCGCATCATGCTTCTTTGATGCAGTGGAAAATGAAAATAAAAATATTTTATGTCAAAAAAATGCTTTTGCCTAAATTAAGCTAAGATAGTAGTTCTCTATTATATAATAATTTAGGTAGTTTAAATTTAAAATATTTAATATATATTTCTATTTTATTACATAATTGTAACTTCATTGATTGTTTCAGAAAATATAGTAAAATATTAAAATTATAGTACTTTGTAAAGCTTTTCTTATATACTTTCAAAAGTATCCTTTATTGTGATGTTTCTTCTGCATCCAGAAATTCTGCCTTTTATAAATGATTTTATATTTATCCACACTTACTCTAGGCGTACTGGTTTAAACCTGTATAAATTCTATTTAAGTTTAAGAATTAATTGAATAACATTATTAGATATATCACTAAAATTTCAGGGTGAGAATATGTAAAATGATTTTTTAACTTAATTGCTTAGTTCTATATTTTCCCAATTGAATTTTTTGTATTGGCTAATATGTCAACTTATTCGGCAGATTATAATATACAAATATATTACATGAAGCTCTGAATCTTGTTTTTCCTTCTATGAACACATTTTAAATATATATTTTAAATATATATATATATATTAGTTAATTATTATTATTATTATTTTACAGATAGGAAAGGAGAGGGATAGAAAGTTAGAAACATTAATAAGAGAGAAACAATGATCAACTACCTCCTGCTCAACTCCTACTGGGGATGTGCCCACAACCAAGGTACATGCCCTTGACTGGAATTGAACCTGGGGCCTTTCAATGCGCAGGCCAACACTCTATCCACTGAGCCAAACCAGTTAGGGCTATGAACACATTTTTATTTGTAAAATGCCTCCATATGCTACTACGTAGATAAGGTAAATTTGAGGTTAAGCATACTTTCTCTTCACTACTTATAACTTTATCTTTTCTGCTAACTGAATTATAACACACTGGGGTTGTGATTATGCACACCAGTTGAGTTGTTCTAGGCTACCCTTTGCAGGTATCCTAGGCATTCAGTTACATATTTCTAAAGTTCTTCTAGAACTAATTCACTTCTCCGAAACCAGTTAAACAAGTATATAAATCCCCTGCAAAATTGAACAAATTGGACCTATTTGTGGTTGTGTTTGCTAATACTCCAGTTGACAGCGGTGGAAGTCTTTTGGGGATTCATTGAGGTAGCAGTGTACCATGGCAGAAATAAATTGCTCATTTGCTTGATGGATGGGCATAGAAAAGCAAGCAGTGTGTGGAGATTTCCCTCAAAGTCGCAGGCTGCCTCTTACAGCGATGGAGTATGAATGGAGAAAGAATTGTGTCTACTTAAGTGACTTGGTTGCTGAATTGAAAGCAATAACTGCTAATGCTGGGCAAGAGATTCAGAGATGCCAAACATCCTCTGCTGCTTCTTTCTTTACCAAGAAGAAAATATAAATGTACATTCTTTTAATGGCAAGCAATGTGGCATAAATTAAGTCACCTCAAAAATGCAATTTTTTCTATTAAGTGTCTAATAATATCTCCATACCATAATGAAAATTTGATCTCCTATTTCACTTGGCTTCATGTTAAAAACTTGCAAGTCATTTTTTTAAAATGAAAGTTCTAGCACAAATCTATAATGGTTCTCAGTTACTCACCTCATGTAACCAATGCCCTTCAAGAGGGCAATTTAATGTATGAGTCATAGTAGTGGCCTCACTTGGCTCTGGTATGTTTATTTTTATTTTTCTAAATATATTTTATTATTTTTTTACAGAGAGGAAGGGAAAGTTAGAAACATTGATGAGAGAGAAACATAGATCGGCTGCCTCCTACACAGTCCACAGGCCGAAGCTCTATCCACTGAGCCAAACTGGTTAGGGCGGCGGCTCCCGTTTGTTTACTTGCAATATACCTATAGGCTCCAATTTGGAGTCAAATGAACTGATTATAATATAAATCTGCTCTATCCATTTCTACTTACTCAGAAACTGTAGCGATGTGTGCTTTATACTGCATACACAGAATTATAAGTCTATCATTCCATCTGTCTCTTTTCAATATGAAACATTAGAAAAATCAGCTCTATCTCATCTTCTCTGCCAACTCTAGTCAACTTTTGATTTAGTAGTTTTAGTCCTCTTAAGATGAAAGTTTTCAAGACATTGTCAAATGTACAATATAACTGATAAAAAATGTTTACTCTTCTAAATATGTAATTTGTCCAAAAATATGTTTAAAAATCTATCCCTATTACATAGCCTTCCCTTTCTACTGATAAGGTAGACAACCCATTTCTACCACCCCCCCCCCCCAGAAATGAATCACTGCAAAGTATAGCCCTGAAGCCATCTTTTCACAGCTCATAATACCATGTATTTTATTCTATGGATTTTCTATTATTCAAAGTATGCTCATGCATACTTTTTAGGCACTGATGTTTAGGTATTTTACAGGTATAATTTTAGTTAGTTAAATCTTACTAGTACACATAATAGCAATCTTACTAGTACACATAATAGCTCTGTGTGAGACTAAAAAGCATGTTGACAGTTAACTTTATTTACAGACAACTTTTTCCAATAACTCTCCTAATGCAAGTCAGAAATACTTCACCTATATGTATCACTAGGAGATAATATATTTTATATTTTATCAACTGATACAGCATTTAATAAAATACTATCATATAAAGAGAGAAAGGGCACTATTCTCTTCTTTTAAAGAGTGCTTTTGAAGACTTAAGCTAAGCTCTTCTTAGAATATGTGTAATTTTTTGTTGTTGCTAATCCTCACCTCTGGATATATTTTTCCATTATGTTTTTGTAGAGAGTGAAATGGAGGGAGAGAGATTGATTGCCTCCCACACACACTTCAATCAGAGCAGGGATCAACCTGCAACCCGGGTATGAGCCCTTGACTAGGAATCAAACTCAAGAATCTTTGGTGTTCAGGCCAATGCTCTATCCACTGAGCAATCAGTGATAAATATATATAAAAATTTGGAACAAATATATATTTTAATGTTATTTTATTGTTTAAAGTATCACAAACAGTAGTACATATGTCCTCATTGACCTTACCCTGGCCTCCCATGTTCCCCCAGCACATGCCCTTACCACCCCCCTCCCCCAGTGTCTTGTGTCCATTGGTTATGCTTATATACATGCATACAAGTCCTTCTGTTGATCTCTTACCTCCCCACCACCACCATCCCCAGCCTTCCCACTACACTTTGACAGTCTGTTCAATGCTTCTTTGCCTCTGTATCTATTTTTGTTCATCAGCTTATAATGTTCTTTATATTCCCCAAATGAATGAGATCATGTAATATTTTCTTTCAATTGACTTATTTCACTTAGCATAATGCTCGCCAGTTCCATCTGTGCTGTTGCAAATGGTAAGAATTCCTTCTTTTTTTACAGCAGCCTAGTATTCCGTTATATAGATGTACCACAGTTTCTAATCCACTCATCTGCTGATGGGCACTTATGCTGTTTCCAACTCTTAGCTATTATAAATAGTGCTGCTAAGAACATAGGGGTGCATATATCCTTTCTGATTGGTGTTTCTGTTTTCTTGGGATATATTCCTAGAAGTGGGATCACTGAGTCAAATGGGAGTTCCATTTTTAAGTTTTTGAGGAAATGCCAAAAATTTCCACAGTGGCTGTGCCAATCTGCATTCCCACCATCAATGAAGGAGGGTTCCTATTTCTTCGCCTCCTTTCCAGCACTTGTTCTTTGTTGATTTGTTGATGATAGCAAGATGTGAGATGGTACCTCATCAACCCAAGCGATTTTGCTCAATTAATATTTGACAAAGGAGACAAGAGCATACAATGGAGTCAAGACAGTCTCTTCAATATATGGTGTTGGGAAAATTGGACAGATACATGCAAAAAAAAGGAAACTATACCACCAACTTACAACATACACAAAAAATAAACTCAAAATGGACAAAGGACTTACATGTAAAACAGAAAACCATAAAAATCTTAGAAGAAGCCATAGCACCAAAATAGCAGACATTTGTCATAGCAATATCTGTATTGATACAGCCTCTAGGCAATGGAAACTAAGGGTAAAATAAAAAATGGGACTACATCAAAATGAAAAGCTTCTGTACAGCAAAAGAAACCATCAATGAAACAATAAGAAAGCCCACTGCATGTGAGAATATATTTGCCAATGCTATCTCAATAAGGGCCTAATCTCCAACATTTATAGGGAACTCATACAACTTAACAAAAGAAAAATAGATAATCCAATCAAAAAATGGGCAAAGGATCTAAATAAATACTTTTTGAAAGAGGACTTACAGAAGGCCAAGAGACATGAAAACATGCTCAAAGTCACTAATCATCCAAGAGATGCAAATCAAAAGAAAAAAATATAGTTAGTATAAGGAAACTAAAGCCTTTTTCTTTAGGGTGACGTGTGTGTGTGTGTGTGTGTGTGTGTGTGTGTGTGTGTGTGTTCAACTCACAAAAAAATTAGTCAGGTGCAAACCCATTATATGGATATTTTATTGTTGAATTTCAAATAACCCTGTCAAAATACAAAGAAACATGTTGTTACTTTGTGTTATATTATAAAATATTCTGTGGAACTCCTAATTATGAAGTTATAATCCAATGTGTAAAATATTGTCCATATTGAAGAGTAGAAGATTTAAATTAAATGTAAACTTTTAAAAGTGTATTTTTATTGTTGAAAGCATTACATGTGTTTCCCTTTTCCCCATATTGACCCCTTTCACCCTGTACCTACCTTTCCCCAGAGGCACAATTATTTGTGTCTATGGGTTATGCATATAAATTATTTGGTTAATCTCTTTCCCCACCACCACCCCTGCCCATTCCCTCTGAGATTTGTCAGTCTGTTCCATGCTTTCATGTCTGTCTATTTTATTAGTCAGTTTATATTGTTAATTAGATTCCATATAATTGAGATTATATTATACTTGTCTTTCTCTGACTGACTTATTCACTTAGCGTAATATTCTCGGGGTACCTCCATGATATTTCAAAGGGCAACTTATCTTTTCTCTTTTATAGCTGCATAGTATTCCACTTTGTAAATATACCAGGTTTTAATCCATTCATCCACTTATGAGCACTTGGATTATTTCCATAACTGATCTATTTAAATAACACCACAATGAGCAAATAGATGCACATATATTCTTTCTGATTGGTGTTTCAGGCTTCATAAAATATTTCCTAAAAGTGGGATCACTGGGGCAAATGGCAGTTTCATTTTTAATTTTTAGAAAACACTACATTGTTTTCCATAGTGGCTTCACCAGTCTGCATTCCCACCAGCAGTGTACGAGAGTTCCTTTTTCTCCACATTCATGGCAACACTTGTTGTTTATTGATGGTAGCAATTCTTGCAGGTGTCCTTTTAATTTGCATCTTCCTGACAATTAGTGATGTTGAGCTTTATTTCATGCTAGAGGCTCAGCACATGAAATGTGTGCATGGGTATGGTCCCTAGGCCTGGACTGTTATCAGGACCATGTTCACGGCTGCCGGCACCCAGCCCCACCTCCCACCACCATCCACCTCCGGTGCTCCATCAGGCGATCAGAGCCTGCCAGCTGAGGGGAGAGATCTGGAGGTTGGACATTCCTGCCCACTGGCCCACCAAGGCTCCCACCATCAAAATTTGCCCTCTGTGTGTGGGGCAACCAGCAGGGCAGGGGCCTTGGCCTGGTGCTCTCTGTATCTACTGCCAACCATCCTGGTACTCTCTGTGTCTACTGCCAGAAATATGAGCCTGCTGGCCAAGGGTAGGGACCAAGAGTTTGGCTTCCAGGCCCTGACCACTTGATCAGGCTGGGGGCAACTCCTGCATTGAACCCCTGGTAGTGAGTGCAAATCATAGCAACCAGACTTTCTGCTGTCAGGTCAATTTGCATATTACACTTTTATATAGCTAGAAGTCTCTTGGCCATTTGTATGTTCTCTTTGGAGAAGTGTCTATTTATATCTGTGCATTTTTTATGTTTTATTATTTATTGTTGCTTCTCTATTTAATTTTCTTTTTTTTGGTTTGTTTGTTTTTTCTCATTTTTTTATTAAGGTATTATATGTGTACATATATTACCAATCCCCACCCTCCCCACTCCCATCCATGCCCTCCGTCCCCATAGTTTTTTGTCCATTGGTTATGCTTATATGCATGCATACAAGTCCTTTGGTTGATCTCTTATCTCCCCCATATCTCCCTACCCTCCCCACTGTAATTTGGCAGTCTGTTTCTTTCTTTGCTGTCTCTGTATATATCTTTTTGTTAATCAGTTTATAATGTTCCTTATTATCCATAAATGAGTGAGATCATGTAGGATTTTTCTTTTATTGACTGGCTTATTTCACTCAACATAATGTTCTCCAATTCCATCCAGGTCGCTGCAAATGATAAGAACTCCTTCTTTTTTATGGCATCCTAGTATTCCATTGTGTAGATGTACCATAGATTTTTATCCAATCATCTGCTGACAGGCACCTAGGCTGTTTCCAAATCCTAGCTATTGTAGATTGTGCTGCTATGAACATAGGAGTGCAAATATCCTTTTTGATTATTATTTATAGTTTCTTATGGTATATTCCTAGGAGTTGGATTACTGGGTTAAATAGGAGTTTATTTTCAGTTTTTTGAGGAAACTCCATACTGTTCTCCACAGTGGTTGCACCAGTCTGCATTCCCACCAGCAGTGAACGAGGGTTCCTTTTTCTCCACATCCTCACCAGCACTTATCATTTGCTGATTTGTTGATTGTTACAAAATACTATGAACAACTCTATTCCAACAAACTGGACAACCTTGAGGAAATGGACATATTCCTAGAAAAATATAAATTTCCAAAACTCAATCAGGAAGAATCTAAAAATCTCAATAGATCCGTGACTTTGGAAGAAATTGAACAGTCATCAAAAAGCTTCCAGCAAACAAAAGCCTGGGGCCAGATGGCTTCACAGGAGAATTTTACCAATCATTTAAGGAAGAACTAAAACCTATCCTCCTCAGACTATTCTAAAATATTCAAGAGGAAGGAACACTTCAAAACTCCTTGTATGAAGCCAGCATCACCCTAATGCCAAAACCAGATAAAGACAACACAATGAAAGAGAATTATAGGCCAATATCCCTTATGAGCATAGATGCCAAAATCCTCAACAAAATTCTAGCAAATCGGCTCCAGCAGTACATCAGATAGATCTGTGCATTTTTGATAGGATTATTTGTTTTCCTTTTGTTGAGTTGTATGAGTATTTAATATATTTTGGATATTAACACCTTATCAGATGTATCATTGGCAAATATGTTTTATTGTTTTTTAGTATTTTGTTCCTGAAATATTTGTTGTTGTTTTTATTGTGTATTAGACATAATAAGCACACAATATATATTTTCAGGAACAGATTGGATTTAGGACAAAATTATGTGTCTTTTCCCCATAGGAAGCTCTGGAGGAGTAAAAATAAATGGAAAGGTTAAAAAAATCTAGCTGAATCGGTAAAGATATTGCTGCAATAAATGTCTGCTCTTTTGCTGTCTATGTCTTCTTTTAAGATTTTTGTGATGTCCCATGTTATGCTTAAGTCCTTTATCCATTTTTAGTTTTCATGTGTAGTGTAAGTTGGTGATCTAGTTTCATTTTTTTCCATTCATCTATCTTATTTTCCCCAACACCTTTTATTGAAGAGACTGTCTTGACTCCATTGTATGCTCTTGCCTCCTTTGTCAAATATTAATTGAGCATAGTGGCTTGGGTTAAACTTTGGGTTCTCTGTTCTGTTCCATTGGTTTATATGTCTGTTCTTGTGCCAGTACCAGGTAGTTTTGAGAACAATGGCTTTGTAGTATAGCTTGATATGTGATATTATGATCTCTCAAACTTTGTACTTCTTTTTCAAGATTTCTGCATCTGTTTGGCATCGTTTTCATTCCATATGAATTTTTGGAGATTTTGTCCTAGTGCTGTGAAATATGCCATTAGTATTGTAATGGAGATTGCATTGAATCTATAAACCTCTTTGGGTAGTATGCACATTTTAATGATGTTGATTCTACCAATCCATGAACACAGTTTACTCTTCAATTTATTTATGTCTTTTTCCATATCTTTTTTCAATTTCCTGTCATTTTCTGAGTACAGGCCCTTTACCTCCTTGGTTAAATTTATTCCTATGTATCTTAATTATTTTTGTTGTAATGGTAAATGGTGTTAATTTTGATGAATTCATTTATTAGTTCTACTAGTTTTTGGGGGATTTTCTAAGTACAATATCATGGCATCTGTAAATAATGATAGTTGTACTTCTTTTCAGATTTGGATTCCTTTTATTTCTTTTTCATGTATTATTACTATGGCTAGCACTTCCAGAATTATGTTAAACAGCAGTGGTAAAAGTGGGCATCCCTGTCTTGTTCCTCTTATTAGGGGAAATGGTTTTAGTTTTTGTCCATTGAGTATGATGTTGGCTGTAGGTTTATCATATAAGGCTTTTATTATGTTAAGTTATGATCCTTCCATTCCCACTTTGCTGAGACTTTTTATCAGGAAAGGGTGTTGGATTTTGTCAAAAGCCTTTTCTGCATCAATTGATATGATTATGTTATTTTTGTCTTTCAATTTGTTTATGTGATGTATCACATTTATTGATTTGCAGATATTGTACCAGGTTTGCATCCCTTGAATAAATCCCTCTTGGTTATGGTGTATGGTCTTTCTAATATAATGCTGTATATGATTTACTAAAATTTTGTTGAGGATCTTACCATCTATGTTCATCAGAGATATTGGCCAGTAGTTCTATTTATTTGTAGTGTCTTTATCTGGTTTTGGGGTTAGGGCTATGATGGATTCAGAGAAAGGGCTTAGAAGTGTGACTTCCTCTTGAATTTTTTGGAATAGTCTGAGGATAGGTTTTACATTTAACCTAGTGAGCCCACTGCTAGAAATACATCCTAAGAAAACAGAAAAAACAATTAGAAAGGATATATGCATCCCTATGTTCATATCAGCACAATTTATAATAGCTACGATTTGAAACAGTCCAAGTACTCATCAGCAGATGAGTGGATTAGGAAATTGTGGTAAATCTACACAATAGAATACTACACTGCTGTACAAAAGAAGGAATTCTTATCATTTTTTTGAGTTTTTTTTTAAATTTATTAAGGTATTATATGTGTACATAGCTTACCATTGCCCCCCCTCCCATACATGTCCTCCCTCCCCAGAGTTTTGTGTCCATTGGTTGTACTTATATGCATGCATACCAGTCCTTCGGTTGATCTCTTATCTCCCCCAGATCGCCCTACCCTCCTCCCCTGCTGTCAATTGACAGTCTGCTTGTTGTTTTACTGTCTCTATATCTATCTTTCTATTCATTAGTTTATAATGTTCTTTAATATCCATAAATGAGTGAAGTCATGTGGTGTTTCTCTTTCATTGACTGGCTTATTTCACTCAGCATGATGCTCTCCAATTCCATCTAGGTTACTGCAAATGATGAGAATTCCTTCCTTTTTATGGCCGCATAGTATTCCATGGTGTAGATGTACCATAGTTTTCTGATCCATTCATCTGCTGACGGGCACATAGGCTGTTTCCAAATCCCAGCTATTGTAAATTGTGCTGCTATGAACATAGGGGTGCATATATCCTTTCTGATTGGTGTTTCTGGTTTCTTAGGGTATATTCCTAGTAGTGGGATTACTGGGTCAAATTGAGTTCCATTTTCAGTTTTTTGAGGAAGCTCCATACTGATCTCCACAGTGGTTGCACCAACTTGCAATCTCACCAGCAGTGCACGAGGGTTCCTTTTTCTCGGCAACCTTGCCAACATTTGTCGTTTGTTGTTTTGTCGATGTTGGCCCAGTAATCCCACTTCTTAGGGATATATCCCAAGAAATCAGTAATGCCAATCAGAAAGGACATACACACCCCTATGTTCATAGCACTATTTACAATAACTTAAGAGTTGGCATCTGCCCAAGTGCCCATGAGCAGATGAGTGGATTGAAAAAATGTGGTACATCTACACGATGGGATACTATGCTGCTGTAAGGAAGAAAGAACCCTTACCACTCTCAGCAGCATGGGTGGACCTGGAGAGCATTATGCTAAGTGAAATCAGCTCTTTAGAGAAAGATAAATGATTTCATTCACTTGTGGAATATCATGAACATAAACTGATGAGCAAAAATAGATCCAGAGACAGAACAGCATTGAATAAACCATCAAACTACAGAAGGAAGGCAGAAGAGGGGGCGCAGGTAAGAGATCAACCAAAGGATTTTTATGCATGAATATAAGTATAACAAATGGACACAGACACTAAGGGGGTGAGGGCATGTGCTGGGGTGTAGGAGTGGCAGGAGAGGGGCCCATGGAGGGTGGGGGGAATGAGACGTATATGATACTATATGTAATACTTTAAACAATAAAGAATTAAAAGGGGGGGGGACTTTCTCTAGAAAATACAAATCTTGCCAATTTCACCTGTGTAACACTCCTGTTACACAACTGTAAAATGAGTAATGTCCACCTGTATCATTTTTAAATGTGTGCTCAACGACAGAGAGCAAATCAGCTAAGATGCTGCTGAGCCTTTTCGCCACATCAGAACTCAGGCCAATGAGTGATGGAAAGCCAACTCCAATTACTACCTAAAGCAGACGTTCCCAGAATCTTTTCAGCAACCTTACCCATAAAGGAGAGTAGTTAAAGGAGCATAATGGACCATATCTTCACCACTGAATGAGAGAAAAAGAGTGCCTTGTATCTGGTCCAACCATTTGCTTTGAGACTGTTGGTAACTTGCCGCTCCATAAGGTGGGAAGTATCGCCTCTGCCAAGAAATGGTCACAGTGTTATGTTACAAATCTCTCATTGAAAAAGAGGCTAAAATCAACGAGGATTTGGCCATAGAGCTAAGGATTACTCTCATCCTTCATATGAATACAACTCAACAGTGAAGAACCCTTCTTCATTTGGCTGCGTGTGACATTAAACATATATCTTGGAAAACTTTAATATTTAGCTATGATAGAAAGAGGCAGTCCAACATTCAGCCTGGCTGAAGCATTTGACAGACTCATAGTCAGCAGGGAAGTTGCTCTGCCAAAAATTAAATGAATCAAGGAACTAGCCAAGGAACCAGCTCATGGGGAGAGTGTGTGGCCAGCTTTTACAGAGCCTGACTTGCTCTCAGAAAATCTGCTCAGGAGCTTGACATCTGGGTGTCAGCCTGTCAGTTGCCACGTGTGTGGCCACAGATGTTAGTTTCAGGGGAGAAAGTGACATACACAAGGGCGGGAGGGAAGATTAGTCAAGAACACAATGCCAAATAGATCTTCTAAATGCAGTGTGGTTTGTTTTCTTGCTGTCATAATATTCAACGATTTTTTAGTAGAAGTGGTTAGTCATTTTATTTAAAATATATTTTATTGTTTTCAGAGAGGAAGGGAGGGGAGAGAGAAATAGAAACATCAATGATGAGAGAGAATTATTGTTTGGCTGCCTCCTGCACTTCCCCTACTGGGGGATCAAGCCTACAACCCTTCAGTCCGCAGGCTGACACGTTATCCACTGAGCCAAACCAAGTAGGTCAGCTGGTTAGTTATTTCTGAGATGCACCATAGGAAAATGATAAGCCAATACACAGAACTGAAGCAAATTATACACTATAATTATTAATATTTTGGCTAATCCAAAATTATATCACATGCAAAGATAGGTCAAGCACCCTGTTTCTAGTGCATCTTTAATTTATCACAAAGACACCAACTGATTTAATGCCAAATTATCACAATGTAAGGACCCATTTGGGTGCCCTGCTGGTACTTCTCCCCCAAGATTGAGCCCCAAGCCATAAACCTTTGCTCTTATGTCATCAATATCTTCAAAACTGATCTTTTCATAAGTTTCATTCTCACACCTCTCTTTTCTGTTGTGGAATTACTAAAAATCAAGGCATAATATTGGTATTCTTAAGAGGTTTATATTAACAGAGGCATGTGCTATTTCAAGGTCTGGTTATACGCTTCAGTTTCAGAGATAAATATAATAAAATATGGTATTATTAAAAGCAAAATATCCACCTCTCTAACATTTAAGGCATAGAGATCAGATTCAGACTCCTTTTGAAAATTCCTACTAATGTGTAGCAGCATTTACCAGATCTTTACTGCCAACTTTCCTTCATTGAATGCTATGTAGTCTGATAATACTCTGAAAATCTTAGAGATTTTAGCATTTTGGATTCTTTTGGAAAATATGGTGATGGTACCTGAAGATAGAGTTGAGAGAAATCTGAGCTAACTCCAGAAAGATGAGCTCCAAAGGCAGGTAGTCTTGTCTCCCCTACTCAAGGACTGCCAGCATGGGCCATTCACAAGTACCATGATCAGACAATTTCCCATCATGACGTGGCAAAGAGTACTCTTTTCTTTATAATGTCCTTTGTGAGTATTTGAGCTAATATTTAAGGTCAATGTTTATTTTTAGTAAAACTACATTTAGTTAATAATGACTTTTTGTTATTTTTTAGCCTTATGATAATTCAAAATCTGCTCTTAAGAGTGGTTTACAAAGCAAAGATTGTGTCACATATTTTGGAATAGAATGCTTTGAAATGAGCTTTCCTACAATATAGAGACAGAAGATACAGCTGTCGGCATAACTGTATATTGATGAATTCTGTATGTATTACCCCTCTGCCTACTCACTCTATCTCATTGGGCATTTCCTCTCAAGTTCACTGAAACAGCATATACCCAAGATGTTTTAAGCTCTTTAGTGTGATGACTCATTGGATCCTATATTTCTTCAATTTTATGATTAACACTAAAAGTCACTTTCATAGCACTCTTCTTGCTCATTCCCATTTTTTTTTTCAGGATCGTCACTTTTGAAAAAAAAATTCACAAAGTAATTTGAGGCAAAACACTATTCACTGTTTTTCACCTAGAACCTAACATGCCTTGCATACATTAGTTCATTAATAAGTAATTATTAATAAGGATCTGGTCCTTTTGCAACTTAAATTCCCACACTCAGAAAGAAAAGAAAGTTACATAAGTTCTAGTGGGACAAAGTTTTCAGTTATTAGGAGTAAGGCCTTTTCTGGTAGCTGCTTTAGCCCACAGCTCCAGAGGATGCTCTTCATACTGTGATCTTGGGATTATCATACACTGGATGTGTGCATTTCACCCTCTGTGGAGACAGCATGTCCACTTTGATGTTGGCCAAAACCATGGTTCTGTGTATATTGTGCAGAATGTAATGAGTTATTTATTTATTTATTTTTTAATATATTTTATTGATATTTCACAGAGAGGAAGGGAGAGAGATAGAGAGCTAGAAACGTCGATGAGAGAGAAACATCGACCAGCTGCCTCCTGCACAACCCCTACTGGGGATGTGCCCGCAACCAATGTACATGCCCTTAACCGGAATCGAACCCGGGACCTTTCAGTCCGCAGACCGACGCTCTACCACTGAGCCAAACCGGTTTCGGCTGTAATGAGTTATTTAAATGTAAATAGGCAAAATTGTCTTCATCAACCTAAAGAAAAGATGAAATAAATGGAAGAACTCAGAGGGTAGGAAGGAATGTTGGCTCTTGCTAAGGTCTTAGATTAAAAATGATGAATTGAGAAACCAAGATTACTGTGTTTGTGTAATACCCTATGGTTGTCCATTGATCTTCCACACACTAGCTTCATTATTAATTCTCTCTGCAGATGGCCTTTTTCTGGTTCTTTCTATCTCTAGTTTTTAATGCATCCTAGCTTCAGTGCCAAAGTTCACTTGAAATTATTTAATTGCAAATTTCTGGGAGAAGCATTGAGTTAATCAAGCTTGGATCAAGTGTCTACATCAACTGTGGTCAAAGAAGGATTAAATAAGTTCTTGTTTTCTTAACTGAAATTCTGGGAGCTAAAATAAAAAACTCAATGAGAAATGAAGGATGCGAGTGGAAATAAAATTTTTGGATATTGAATGGAAAAACCAGCTTTAGAATATTTAAATAATTTTTCTGAGGGCATGTTGCTGACAAGTAGCTACTTTTCCAGTTACTTTATAATTTACCTTGTCACTGTTTCTCTGAGAGAGTTTTTATTTTTATTTTTATTTTTTATTTAATATTAGTGGCCCAGTGCACAAAATTCGTGCATGAGGCAGAGGGTGTCCCTCAGACAAGCCTGCACCCTCTCCAATCTGGGACCCCATTGGAAGATGTCTGGCCACTGCCTATACATCCCTTCAGGGGCCAGCTCGGGCAGACAGGGAGATTGGCTTTCTCTATCACCAGTGGCGGCCAAGCTTTGGGCTTGCTCTGGCTGGCTCTGTGGCCACAGATATCTTTGTCCCACTAATTTGCATATTCCTTCCTGATTGGCTGTGGGTTTCATGGAGTGATAGTCAATTACCACATTACTCTTCTATTAGATAGGATATTGAAACACCTTTCCCAGTATGGGTAGAGTATGAAAGCAATAGATTAGATGAAATGAATTGAATGAAATCATGAAGAAAATAAAAAATTAGGTAACTTCAGTCTTTTTTTTCCCAATATAATGTGGTACAAGATTTATTGGAAGGTATAGGAACTGGATTTTTACTTAGGTGAGCCTTTTGTGGCTATTGAAACCACTATACTCAAGGGTTTGAGATTATCTTGCTTTACAAAGACCAGTTCTCCCTATATGAGCTACATTAGATAAACCAATTAATATCCTGTCCAAATAACTTTCAATAAACAACTAAACTATATAGCACATTCCTATAAATATAAAAAAGAACAATTTTTGTTTTCACCTTACATATATTGTTTGACTCTTTTGGGATAAATTTACTATGATTAGATTCAATTTATTGATGAAAATGATTTGTATTAAATTGACTTATTTTAATCATTACACTAAGGAATGAAATCTTTTGAAATATTTTCAAAACTAATGAGATATTTCAAGGTAATGTCCAATCATACGATTTAAGGAACAGATTTTGTTCTTATTTGCTTTAAATGCTGGTGAAATTTACCAAGGATTGACTATAATATTTGCTAACGTTAAATGAGCAGGTGTGGCATGTTGTATTTCATTAATCTTAGTGACCATTTGCAGCTTAAGGAAATGTGTTTTTTTAACTTGAATGTCATCCAGACGCATTTTTCAAAACCTATTTCACCCAAATATTCTATAGGCCACCAGGGAAATGTGCTTATCATGAACTAGGAGGGAATTATTGCAAACAATATTAGTATATAGCATCCGACCAAGGTAGTACTGTGATGTTCAATGTGCATGACTATATGCAGGGCAGTACAAATCCAGTTGGATTCCTCAGCCATTGATCTGATCTACTTATGATGACAACAACAATGGGGAAAATGAAAGCAGCTGTGAGTGTCCATCTGATTGATGATCTGTGTTAAACTTCTATGATGGTGAGCAAAAGTTAATCTGATCAGCCAAATAAATATCCTGAGCAATATTAATCATACAGTGTTAAGGCTGGAAGTGACCTTAGGGATCACCTGGTAAATGCCCTCACTTAATAATTCAGTAAATGCAGTCTTAGAGAGATTGCATGTCATTCGAAATTTCACTTTGAGTTATTGAAAAAGATAAGCCGAAACTTCTTTTTTCCTATCTCCAAACTACTGTGCTTTCCAGTTAGCAATTTTTGAGACCAAGAGTCAGAGAATGGAGGGACAGGCTTAGGAAGGTATGGAGGGAGAGGAGGTGAAAGAGAAATAATCCTTTAAGGGTGTTGATATCCTGTGATGTTTAATAAGTGCTTACATTTTACTTGGTGTTCTCTCAGAAGTCTACCTAAATATTTACATACAAAAGCCTAAAAGCTATCAGTAAGGCGATAAGTTAATTATTCTTTTTCAAAGGCCATTTATTTGTAATTCCTTTCAATTAATTCCCTCATCATAATGTAGTTATATTTACACCTATATTGCCTATTCTGCATCAATATGAAGCCATCATTTATTCAGTGATAAGTTAGAGATGTTTTAAACCTGGGAATGTCAATTGTTAAATTTTCCAAAATTTGGCCAGCTAGTTGGTAAGGCATTACTAACAACTTATATGAACTTACAATGAGATAAACTTAGTAAAAATCAGATCATCAAAATTTACAATTTCCAGTTTATTTTACTGCTTTCTATTATTCATTATGTACTATTACTATTATTTTGAGGTTAAATTATATATGATAGAAATACTACTTCATACAGTGGACCACACAAACTCCTCCCAACTTTTATTCAGTCATTGTATGTTTGGTAGCTTGGAATTAGGCCCAGTGAAATCAGCAAACACTACAAAGCAGAGCTTCGATGTATTAATTTATGTTTCCCTCTAGAGAGGCAATTGTTACATTTTCCCTGTAACTGCTTATCATCCACTTATGCTCCATCTTGCACCGCAAGAAGGAATGGGGACTTCGAGTCAGCTAGACTTCTAACCAAAAGTAATAACTTACCTAATGCATTTCAGTTATCTTGCAAGTTGAGACATGCTTGTGCATTTATTTCTAGGATGTGAGAGCTTGATACAGTGACAGGAAACTGGACTGTGAAGACCAATAGATCTCAATCCTATTCCTACCAACTTCTGACTTTAGGACACTTCTTTAACATATGAGTCTTTAGTTCCCTTATATGCAATGTACATATCATATACCATATGTAAATCATATGAAATATATATATATATATATATATATATATATCATAGTATTGTTTTGAAGGTTAAAAAGACAAATAACATAAAATGCTTGAAACATTGGTTGAATTAATATATAATTAATAAGCATTACTATATCCATCTTATGCTATAACAACTAGGGAAATTTCTAAAGGCTTAAAAATAATAATAACAGCAGCAAAAAAAAAACCTTCTAAACCAGTCCTGTGCTTATGAGTGTAAATTTGAAGCCAATTTGCTGTGAACACAGTAGGATTGCATTTGCCTAATGATTTACTGAAGAGGTTACAGCCATACCAGGAGCAGTGCCCCCTCAAGACCAGCACCACCATGCGGATTCCCTGTGATGAAGGGGAACAGACCCACTGCATCTTTGTGTCCATCATATCCTTAGGTTAGCTCCATCAGAGTGTGCACACACCGCCAGCCCAACCCCCAAGCATCACTCTTCCCACAAGTATATGGAAGTGATTGCCCTGTCGGTCCTCCTGATGCTTTATCTCCACAGTTGCTTTATTTACAGAAGTCTGCATAGTGAAAAACCAGATTAAGGAAAATGTCATTGAAGTCTCCCCTCTCAAAATAAATACCCTGGAGGATTTTTGTAAAAGCTCTTAAACCAGCCATTATGTGTGTCACAGGATCAAACTGAGGGGGAGGCCAGTTGAGAAGGAGGCTGACATTGAGTCTTTTTTTTTCCCCTCAGTAAAAGTAATTGCCACAGAAACGCACTGCAGGGAATATTATATTTGAAGAGACCTCTACACTTCCAGCAGAGAGGGTCTGACTTCACCAACTGATATGGTCACTGGAGTCACACTGTCAATTAAAGCGCTATGTACACCCTTGGGTATACCAACCTCTAGCAGTGAGATGCAATGTGTTTGAGAAATATTATCTTTTGTGCTTTTCCTCAAGGCCTCTCCCAATCAAAGGTAGTCCTTGTGTTTGAATTTAAGGCTGTTGACCTAGCACGCCCTCCTGCCAGAGCATTCCTGCTGAAGAGCCTAATCGGAATCATTCAAGTATCCAGGCAAATATGCCTGTTGCCCTCCATTTGTAATTCAGGCCATGTAGGCGATCAATACAGAGTGCAAAATATCAAGTGCTTGTTTGGATACACATCTCTACAGGCCTGAGTTACCCCCTCCCCGACAGCCTCAAATGGTGAAATGATGATGATTCCACAATGACTAAATCACCCCTACTTACCATACCCACTTGAAAAATCATATTTACTAGTAGTTGTCATGGCCCATGGTCCCGTACAAACCTATTTGGAGAACATCAATCCCTCCTTTGTGAAAGAGGTATGATTTTCTGTATTACTTATCGGTAATTTATAAAATATGCTAATTCAGGAATTCTTGCACATTTCTCTTTTTAAAAAATATATATTTTATTGATTTCTTACAGAGAGGAAGAGAGAGAGATAGAGAGTTAGAAACATCGATGAGAGAGAATCATTGATCAACTGCCTCTTGCACACCCCTACTGGGGGGGGGGGTGCCCTCAACCAAGGTACATGCCCTTGACCGGAATTGAACCCGGGACCTTTCAGTCCGCAGGCCGACGCTCTATCCACTGAGCCAAACCGGTTTCGGCTCTTGCACATTTCTTTATAATACATTTGCAAAATAGGTATTCGTTAATTTTCATTAAAACAAATAGTTTTAACTCATCTTAGACAAGTTCCTCTTCGGAGTCAGACTTCCTGCACTGGTTTGCGAGGCATTTGAGAGGTGTGGAGAAGAGTAATGAAGTTCTGGGGTTTTGTTTACACTGACGTGAAGGCAATCGTTTTTTGATCCTTTGCTTTTATTTAAGATCTGAGCTGTTTGAATTGTAGTGTAAACTTGAAGTGATAAGACTGCAATAAAGCCACTTGAAATACCTTATGAGCTGAAAGAATCCTATAAACACCCATAAACTCCAAAAGCACCGACTGGATTTTCCTTGGAAAACAAAAACTAAAGTCTGAGTGTGGAGAATAAGATAACAAAGCAAACAAACAAACAAACAAAAAACTTCCCTCTGTTAGCTTAAAGCTCTTATTGACCTCTGAGTGTGCAATATTCTACATAGTGTTAAACTGTGCATAGTGTTAAAATGTGTGTGTGTGTGTGTGTGTGTGTGTGTGTGTGTGTACAATATGCAGAGCATAATTTTAAAAACAGGTCAGATCATGTCGGTAGTATTCAATTCTAATCTTTACTCTGTATTTATCATTTTAATATTTTAACAAAACAATAATTACCCCTTAGATTCTATATCGGGCAATAAATTGTATTTCTCCATATCTTGCAAGGACAAGGCAGGACTGCTGGCAACAAATTCCCTCAATGTTTGCTGCTCTGAGAGTTTTAATTCTCCTTTACTTTTGAAGGAAAAATTCACAGGGAAAAGGATTCTATGTTGGCGTGTTTTTTCTCTCAGTACTTTAATATTTTACTCTGCCCTCCTCTTACTTGCATGGGTTCTGAGGAGGCATTGGATACCATTCTTATCTTAGTTTCACTATAGGTATTTTTTTAATTCTCTATCTTCTTTTTGGATATTTTATATTCGACTTTCTATAGTTTAAAAATGACATGCCAAGTTGTATTTTGGAGGTTTGGGTGTGTTTTTTATTTGTTTGTTTGTTGGCATTTATCTTGCTTGATGTTCTCTGAGCTTTCTACATTTGTGACTTGGTGTCCAATGTTAGTTCAGGCAAATAGTTAGTTATTATTGTTTTAAATCTTCTGTTTTCCTCCTTTTCTGATATTCACATTATACGTGTTATACCTTTAGTAGCTGCCCCACATTCCTTATAAATTGTATTCTGAGTTTTTTGTTGTTGTTTGTGTGTGTGTGTGTGTGTGTGTGTGTGTGTTTTGTTATTGTTGTTATTGTTGTTTGCTTTGCTGCACAATATTAAAGGTTTCTATGGACTTGTCCTCTAGCTCATGGGAGCTTTCCTCAGCATGCCCAGTCTACCAGTCAGACCATCAGAAGCATGTTCTCTCCCGTCACCATTTCCTTTTCACATGTCTAGCACTACAGTTTGGTTCTTTCTTCACATTTTCATTTAGCTGCTTACCTTGCCCATCTGCTCTTTCTTGCTGTCTACCTTATCTTTCAGAGCCCTGGGCATTTTTATCATGCTCATTTTAAATTCTAGGTCTGATGAGTCCAGTATCCTTGCTGTGTTAGCTTCTGATGCTTGCTCTGCCTTTCAAATTGTCCACTTGGTATTTCGGTAAGTCTCCTGAGCGTTAATAGCCAGACATGACGCTCGGGGGAAGGGAACCGTTGCAAACAGGCCTCGGTGTCACGGTGGGGAGGTGTGCAGGCGGAGCCGTGTCCGCGCGGTGGGATGAGTGAGCCTCGGCCGTCCAGGCAGCCTGTGCCTCTGGATTGTGAAATCCACATGGGCTTTTCAAGTCTTTCTCCCTCGCCTTAGGTGGGGCAGAGGTTTAGAATGGGCCCTTTGGGATATTTTTCTTCTCTTACACGGAAGGCTAGAACTTACTGGAGGGAGCTACTTTCCCTTCCTCCAGATCAGTAGGATGCTGACAAACTCCCTAATGGGTTAGGGTCCAGTTAACTCATTTCTTCTGGGGGGGGGGGACCTGCAGAACTGAGTGCTCCTGCATTTTTCAAATGGTTTCTTTCTCTTCCCCTCTCCACCATAACCTCCAAAAAGCACAAAAATTTTTTCTTTGGTATTTATTGTTAACCTCCAGGAGATAAAACACAGAAATGTGTGGAGGCCCCCTGCGACTGCTCCCCAACGCTGGGAGTTTCTATTTCTCAGACTTGTTCACCCTGAACCTCCAGCAATTCAGGAATTACAAGTCTGGTGTTTCTCCCTTGGCTCCAGCTCCCACAGAGGATTCAGCTCATGACTTGATGCGATGATAAATCGTAGTTCTGTATTCGTCTGTCAGTCTCTTCAGCTTTACCGCCAGAGGTTTGCCCTGTGACCTCAGTTTTCTTACGGATCTAAGTACAGTTGTTGATTTTTCAATGAGTTGGTCTTTTCATTTTTTATTGTTGTTGTTGTTAGGACAGTGTGGTGACCCTATGCTTCTTACATGCAGAACGAAAATCCAGAAGTTGAAATATCTATGTTTACAATCTTTTGAAGGCATTAGAGGTCTATGAAGGCAACTAAGAATTGGGGAAAATGAGATTTGAGAGAAAGTAAATGAGCAGATTTAAACCCAAGAATTAGAATGGTTCTTCTCCGTGAAGCATTTGCCAGTTTTCATATCTTATTGATTTTTTTTACAGAGAGGAAGAGAGAGGGATAGAGAGTTAGAAACATCCATGAGAGAGAACCATCCATCAGCTGCCTCTTGCACACTCCCTACTGGGGATGTGCCCGCAACCAAGGTACATGCCCTTGACCGGAATTGAACCTGGGGCCTTCGATGCTCTATCCACTGAGCCAAACCGGTTTCGGCGCATTTGCCAGTTTTCAAACAGCAGCCTATAAGCTGAGAGGCACAGAGAAGCTTGCAGCATCTCGGATAGCTGAGAACATCGGAATTGGAATTCGGGTCCCATCAGGATGAAGGTCCCATGGCAATCACCTCAGACTTAAGGGAAATAATAGCATATTAAGGGAAAATTTTAAATAGGCGATATCAGCTGGAAACCCTGAATCAAATCAATTCAATCTTAGCTTGTACTGAAATGATCTTTCCCAAGCCTAAAATAAATCCTGACTAGATAAGTAACATCATGTAGAGCCTCAAATTATCTCAAGAAATTTTATAAATACACTGTAACTGTAACTCAGTCCAAATGTATCAATGTCAACAAAAATAAAAAGAAAGCAAAAGAAGAAATTGAATAAAATCAATCCCCTCTTTTTTTTTTCCCCCTTGGTGGAAAAAATTCACAAAGAGAAAATTGTTTCTTTGAAAAGCATAACAACCCTAATAAATCTTGGAGCAAAAACAAGGAAGATGAGGAAGAAAATAAGGAAGGAAAAGAAAGAGGAGAAGAAGCAGGAGAAGTTAGTGAGGGAGAATAAGAGACAAAGAGAGTAAATGAGAGGAAGGAAGGGGAGAGAGAAAAAACAAGACAAAACACTAACACTACCAATAACAAGAATGAAAGGTATTCAGCACTGTAAGTCCCACAGATATTGAAGACATACTGATATAGTTTAAATAATTTATCAAAAATTAAAAATTAGAATACAAATTTAAAAATTTGTAAAACATCACTAATTTTAAATAGTGGAATAATTTAAAAGAAATTGAATCCTTATTTTTTTAAAGGAGAAAAAAAGAATTGTTCAGTAAGAAAACTTCAGGTATATGACTTCACTGAGAGATCTGAAAATAGTTGAGAAAGTAATAATGCTAATCATGCACTGATTGTTTCTAGAAAAATTTTTTTTCAATTTCTTTTGTGAGATTGAAATAAAATTTAAAATAAAATTCATAAAAGATGTCATTAGAGCATTAGTAAAACTGTGGATTTGGGCACATAGAAAATCCAATAAATCAGTGAATCAGAATAAAGTTTCCAAAACATGTATGTGAGCATTTGATAAAGGATTTATGACATAGCAGTGGGAAAAGGATGGTCTTTGCAAATAATGGTATTGGATAAATGGGATAGTCATGTATGAAATATATCTTGACCCCTTAGTTCAACAAACACAAATGTCAATGCCTATTAGGTTGTAGATGTAAACCTGAAAAAATGAAACCAAAAGCTGTTAGTAAATGACATGTAAAAAGGCTTCTTTGGCGTAAGCAAATGTTTCATAAGTAAGTCATCAAATAAAATCATGTTTTCAGCTCTTATTAGAAAATATTCTTTTTAAAATATATTTTTTATTGATTTCAAAGAGAGGAAGGGAGAAGAGGAAATAGAAACATCAGTGATGAGAGAAAATCATCAATTGGCTGCCTCCGGCTTGCTCCCCACCCAGGCAGGAGCTATGACTGGGAATGGAACCTCAACCTTCCAGTTCCTAGTTCCATGCTCAACCACTGAGCAACACTGGCTGGGCAAAAATGCTCTTCTGTTTCACTTCATTTGTTCAAGTTTTTTCCTATGTATTTTATTTGATGTACAAATGTTCAGAAAGTACACACGTGTTGAATTCTTACATATCTTTTAAAAATATACGCCCATAAGTTCATATGTCCTGAAAGGATGAGAAATATGAATGGTGAACAGTATGTATTGTGAATAATTCAGGGTTCGAAATGTATGCTGAGCTTATAATGAATATTATTTATATGGGCTGAACATATGACTAATTAAAATAAATAAGTTTAATAGGTATTCATTGAGAAACTTAGTAAAATAAGTCCTGCAACATAGAAAATGTT
This sequence comes from Vespertilio murinus, assembly GCA_963924515.1. Taxonomy (NCBI): domain Eukaryota; kingdom Metazoa; phylum Chordata; class Mammalia; order Chiroptera; family Vespertilionidae; genus Vespertilio; species Vespertilio murinus. The sequence continues at coordinate 56,517,841 of OZ004704.1, forward strand.
CAATAAATATTTCTTTAACTGATTTAAATATATAGGGTGGTGTAAAGGTAGATTTACAGTGTGAGAATGTGAAATAGTTTCTTCTTGTATCATTTTTATTAATTCTTGTATAATTTTTAATTAATTTTCATACAAACACCTATAAACCTAATTTTTCCCAAGTCTGTAGTACCTCACTTTTTTATATAAGGTACTGCAGGAATACTTAAATCCAGTAACATTTCAAAAAATAAAATTTTAGCCCAGCTAGCATGGCTCAGTGATTTAATATTGACCTATAAACTAGGAGGTCACAGTTTGATTCCCAGTCAAGGCACATGCCTGGGTTGAAGGCTAAATTCCCAGTATGGGGTGTATAGGAGGCAGCCAGTCAATGATTTTCTGTCATTATTGATGTTTCTATCTCTCGGTCTATCATCCTCTCTGAAGTCAATAAGCATATAATAAACAAAAAATAAAATTTCAGGCATAGTATTACAAATGATTAAGAAAACCGAAATTAGAGTTGCAAAAGACTCTAGAACTAAATAAATATTCAACCCCACACCTGTACACTACAAAGGCCATGCACTACCTAATATTCCAGACTCACTCTCTTTAAGGACACAATAATGTACAAGGTATTATAAAGAAAAATATTTAGAACTCCATCGCATAAAAGTTTAAACCTTAAAATCTGGAAAAGGAGAATCCAGGAAAACTCCTTTCCTAAATGTTTCAGAAACCACTTTTCTAAATAGTGTAAAACTATGAATATTACTCAAAGGGGAATTATAGTATGTCCAAATATCAAAATACTGCTCTCCCTCTATCTAGACCTTTAATTTATCTTTTCTATCATGACAAAAAAACAACAACACTTTTTTAAAAAACTAGCTATTATCCAAAGCTTAGGCCTCCAAACAATGCTCCTGATTTTTTCCCCCCACTAGATCTATTCCCTTGAAATCTTGCATCAATATTCCTCAGGCCCTTGTTAGATCCTACAGTTTTCTGATCTGGCCTCTTCATTATCATTTCTGAATTAGCACCATCCTACAAGCTCAGTATCTCTCCTTATCTTAAGTGAGTCTTTTATATTCCAACTAGAGGCCCAGTGCATGAAATCCGTGCAATCAGTGGGAGTTCCTCAGTCCAGCCTGTGCCCTCTTGAAGTCTGGGAGCCTTTGGGGGATGTGCGACTGCCAGCTTAGGCCCACTCCCCATGGCAATGGAAGTGTGAACATCTCCTGTGGAATGGCAAGTCCCAACTGACCTCTGGACCCTGAGCAGCATCTGGGGCCCCAGGCCCCCACATACCCTCCTCCACCTGAGTAGCGGTCCGAGTTCCCACATGGAGTTGTGGTGAGTGCAGCTGGATGTCACAGGTGGGGCACAGTGTGGGCTTCTGAGCCACCCAGCAGACCGTATGGAAGCCAGATGGGCTCTCTCCTGACTGGCCTCACAGACCGGCTCCGGTGTGAACCCACAGGGAACACAACCGGCCCCTGCAGCCCCAGTGGCTTTGGCCCAGCTCACCCAGAAGAGGCCGCACAGGTGTGGGGCAGGCTCATCATGGGTGCCCAGCACCTGAGCATGGGAGCTTCCCCAGAGTGTGATCCCTGGAGTCTAGAGGGAGGGTAGCAGGGGGAATGAAAATGAGCTCGGTGGACACCTCGCATTCTCACAGCACTGCTGCTCTTGTCACCCCACCCCCAGATAGCCTGTGAGATATCACAGTGCATTGCTGAAACAGGCCATGTTCTGTGCCACCCTCTGGTAGTCAGCACACGTCATAGTGAGCAGTTGGACTCCCAGAACCTCAGTCAAACTCCCAGAGGAATGACCATCCGAAGTGGCAATTTGTATATTAGGCTTTAATTATATAGGATATTTCTTCCATTATAATTATATCAGAACTTTAGAAAGTGTGTGTGTGTGTACATGTGTGTGCACAGAGACCTAGACAAACACACACAGTTTTAACAGTTAATTTTGTGTTTCCCTTTTAAGGCATTTTCAGTGTTTTTATATAATGTAACACTATGGTAAATACTATTATCTTTCTACTTTTAAAAATTATGAGTATCATGAGTAGACCTGAGACTCCCTATTGAACAAATATTATGGAAATGGAAATGTTGCTATGGAGCACAAGTTCTTGTTCAGTTTAAGCTTCTAATGAGGAAAGAATTATAAAATTAACGAATTCAATATTACAGGTCTTTTTTTTTAATTACAACTGCATTAAGTGTCATAAAGGAAAACTAGTACCTTGTGTGAACCTGGTTTAGTGAGTTGAGGCCAGAAAAATCTTCCCTGAGTTCAGTCCTGAATGATTTAGAGCACTGAGACTGACAGAAAGGGAGGATAAGATAATTCCAGGAAGAAGGACCAGCAGGTATGTGTCTGTAAAACATGGGGTGACAAAATGCTTGGCTTGAACAACGAACTAAATTAAGTCCAGGTTGTCTAGCACATAATGATTGATTGGAAGAGAAACTCAAAACAAGATTTTAGTCGTAGGCAGTAGATTCCATTTATCCAGTCTTGTAATCCTTACAAAATACTCTACAATATCTAAAAAGCATGAGAAGCCACACAAGTCTTTTAAGCAAAATAGTGACAACTCAGGTTTTCAGAGCCTGATCCAACACGAACCTGTGAATCCTGCATGTGTTGCTGCTTCCCCTCCGCCTTCCAAATGTTGCAAATACTTCACTTGTGGGTAATTCTAATCTAGAATCACAGAGGAAACAGGAATTTTGGACACACAGTGCCATTTTAGCTAAATTAACATAGCACAAAATCAGCACAGTGTTTATGAATTAAATGTGGCACACTTTTTGTTGTCATACTTACAATCTTTCGCTTTAAAAAATAATGCATTCATTTTAATCTCAGGAGCCACAAAAGAGGTAAAGATAATTGAATAAACTGAATAGGAATAGAGAAATTAGAGTTTATTATATTTTAGTAATTACTTTAGGAAAATGTTTCAGTGTAGATAGAATCACTTCGTTCTTATAATTAATAATATTGGCAAGAATAAACTCTTCATGAATAATCAATTATGACTATACTGAAAGTGAACCAACATTTAAAAAACATTATACAATATGATGCTTTTTATATTTTTACTTAATTAGATGATCCTCATTGTTTTCAATAAAGACAAAAAATAATAAATTATTCACAACTGGACAGCATTTCAAAGTTTATGTGATATTTTATATTTTAGATTAACATGCTTAAGATCTCCATATTTTAGATTAATAAATTAAGCTTAGAACTATTAGGTACTTGGCCAAAGTCAACTACTCAATAAATGACTATAGGGAAACTTAAATTTAGGCTTTTTTCCTTTTAATATATATTTATTGACTTCAGAGAGGAAGGGAGATGGGATGAGAAAAATAAAAAGATGAAGGATGAGAGAAAATGATCAATTGGCTGCCTCTTGCACACCCCCTACTGGGAATTGAACCCATAACCTGGGCATGTGCCCTGACCTGGAATCTAACCATGACCTCCTGGTTCATAGGTAGATGCTCAAACACTGAGCCACAGCAGCCGGGCTAGGTTTATCTTTTGGCTCAAATTGCAATGTTCTTTTAACTATAACATATGCATGAACATAAGTTTAAACATACATCAATGTATCTTGTGATTTAACATTATAAATGAAATCCATACATTTATACTCTCTTTCCAAAAATACTATAAAAATTATAGTAAAATGCTGCAAATAGTATAAACTCACAATAATGAAAGATCATCAAACGATGAAATATTTCAGGTATTTTCTATAAAGTGAATATGGATGGAGGTGCAATGACTAAAGAAGTAACATGGAAACTTTCCAGATTAAACAGGGCGGTTGTCACATGGGGAGAACCTTTTTTCTAATAAGAATTCTGGAAAGATTCTGGGACAGGCTAGGATGAAGGCATAAGATCTTGGGCTACAATTGAGGAATTAATGGCAACAGTATTCAAGTGTCTCTTGCTCACACTCCCTTTACCCAGGCCCACAAACAATGCCCACTACCTCCAGTTGAAGGAAACAGCCAGTGTCTGAGGATTAATCTTACACAAACAAATGCAAAAATATAAGCTGTTTTCAAAATAAAGTCAGTGAGTTAGCTGAGGAGAAATAGAGCAGTCCATGGGAGTGGGTTTGCAAGAAAAGCTTTCTTAATTGGTTTCTTTGGGAAACACCAACGTAATGATTTGCTAATTGTCCATTTGCCCTATTTCAGTCTTCTCAGGAAGGTAAACTTTTCTATGAACATTAAATGCATTATAATACTTTCCACTGACTAATTTTAAACATAAACAGGAGCCATGAATCAACATATATCTGATATAGATCGAGACAACAAGATGGCAGCAGAGGTAAAAGCCTAACTGCAGCCGCACTCAACAATTTCAAAAAATACAACTAAAATATAGAGTGGACACTATCCAGAACTACAGGAAAGTTGACTGACTGGAAATTCTACAACCAGAAGGAAAGAGAAAACCTGAAGGAAAACCAGAGGAGCTGTAAAAGCCTAAGGTACGGAGGCACAGTGCGCGCGCGTGGGGAGAGGACGGAGCCGGAGAGGAGGGGCGGCTGAGTGCCTGGCTGGTGTTCCCTAGCGGGAAGGAGATAAAAGCTCCGGACTGTGCTGAACCCCAACTCCGACTGCACTGAACCCCAGTTCTGGGTGAGACCCCGGGGGTCCCAGACTCATATAGAGGGAATCTGGGCTGTAAGGCGGAAGTCAGCGGAGCGGCGAAAAGGCAGAGCCCCTGAGTCGCGCACATTGCGCGCAGAGGACGGACTGTTCGCTGAGCTGCTAAATTGCCCCAGTGGGAAGGACTCAAAAGCTCAGGACTGTGCTGAACCCCAGTTCTGACTGCACTGAACCCCAGTCCTGGGCAAGACCCTGGGGTCCCAGCCTCATACAGGGGGAATCTGGGCTGTAAGGCGGAAGCTAAGGGGAGCCAGAAGCCTGCGAAAGGCAGAGCTCCGGAGTCGCGCACATTGCGCGCACAGAGGACAGACTGTTGTTTGGGCCGCGAGATCGCCCTAGCAGGAAGGAGACATAAGCTCCGGACTGTTCTTAACCCCACTTCCAACTGCTCTGAACCCCAGTTGTGGGCTGGTTGGGGGAAAGACTACACTGTCTGGTAGCGGGCAAAACTCTAGAGTGCCTTTCTCTCAGAGGTGCTTGCAGCAAGTACCAAAGGACACTGAGGTACACTGAGACTCAGGAACCTCCGAGGGCGGGGCTGACCGGAAGCCAAGGCTGTAGGCTCCACCCTGAGACTCCGCCCCATCCAAGCTGAACTCAGAGGCTTTTGCAGGTTTCCAAGTCTAGTGGAATAAAGTTGTCTCCTGGCATAGACACAGCTGATCCTCCCAACCTACCAACTCAGGGTAGCAGCGAAAATGCCGAAACGAGGAAACAGATCACGAACGAAAGAAATGGAGGACAAAAAGCGACTGGATATAGAGTTCAAAGCCACGCTTATAAGGTTGTTCAACAATCTCTTAGAAAAGGCCGATAAAATAAATGAGACCTATGAGGATATGATAAGGGATCAACAAGAAATAATGAAGGGTCAACTAGAAATAAAGAATACAATCTCTGAAATAAATAATATTATACAGAGTCCTAAAAACAGATTGGAAGATTGCAAGAATCAAGTCCAAGATTTGGAACACAAAGAGCCAGAGGACACTCCTCCACAGAAGCAAGAAGACAAGAGAATCCAGAAAGTTGAAGATAATGTAAGAAACCTCTGGGACAACTTCAAGCGAACCAACATCAGAATTATGGGCATCCCAGAAGATGACAGAGAGCAAGATACCGAAAACATATTGAAAGAAATAGTGACAGAAAACTTCCCCCACCTGGTGAAAGAAATAGACTTACACGTCCAGGAAGCACACAGAACCCCAAACAAAAGGAATCCAAAAAGAACCACACCAAGACACATCATAATTAAAATTCCAAGAGCTAAAGACAAAGAGAGAATATTAAAAGCAGCAAGACAAAAGCAGGTAGTTACCTATAAAGGGGCACCCATACGACTGTCAGCTGATTTCTCAACAGAAACCATGCAGGCCAGACGGGAATGGCAAGAAATATTCAAGGTGATGAATAACAAGAACCTACAGCCAAAAATACTCTACCCAGCAAAGCTATCACTCAGAATCGAAGGCCAGATAAAGAGCTTCACAAATAAATTTAAGCTAAAGGAATTCATCACTGCCAAGCCAGAATTATATGAATTGCTAAAAGAGGTTCTTTAGGAAGAGGAAGAAAATAAAGATAAAAATTATGAACAAACACGTAACTATCAACAAGTGAGTCTAAAAACCAAGGGAAGTAAAAATCATGATGAACAATATTAACTGGTGAATATAATAGAATCAGAGGTATGGAAGGGGAGTGGACTGATGATTCTCGGGGAAATGGGGAGTGGAGCGGGGCGGGAAGAGACTGAACATAAACTGCACCTATGGATGATGACAATGGGGGATGGGGAAAGGGCAGAGAATTGAATGGAAACTTGGTGGAGGGGAACAATGGGGGGGGGGGGGATGAGGAACATTTGTAATAATATGAACAATAAAGATTTATTTAAAAAAAAACATATATCTGATATAATCTTCAGGGTGGAGGAAAGACTGAGAAAAGTAAACAAATAGAAAAAAAAATTAAAGAAAACAAAATCCTAGAAACATATGAGAATTAATCTACTTAAAAATTCCACTCTGGACAGAGCATCAAAAAGAGAGTCTACTTACAAAAGGAGAACAGGCTCAAATGAAAAATAAAAACAAAGAATTAAAAAGTCATGTTAGAAATTCATATAATATTTTAAACTAACATTGAAATATAATATACATGTAAAATAGTGCTGAATCCTATGAAGAGTTAAATATCCAGAGATAAAATATTATCAGCATTTCAGAAGCTCCTGTCATCTTGATTTCCAGTTTCTCTCTTACCAGTAAATATATTTACTTTGCTTTATTAGTTCTGCCTATTATTTTTTTTATTCCACATGTATTTTTATAGTATAAACTCTTGAGAATGGATTCTTTTGCTCAACACATTTTTATAATGATGTTATGTTGCTCAATGATCATTTTAGTTAACTTTCAATGTTGAATAATAATCCATTGTGTGAAAATACCACAATTTTTAAAATTCTATTTATGTTTGACTTGTTTGGGTTATTGTAAATAATGTTCCTATGGGCATCAATTGAACTTGTTTTTCAGTGTAACATATACACACATTTATTTTGCATGTATACCTTGGAGAAAATTGGCTGCTTCAAAGTGTGTGCAATTGTTCAACTTTAGTAGATACTGCCAAATTGTTTCCCAAAGCAATTGTGATAATTTACATCTCACCAACAGTTGCTCCACATCCTTGTCAACACTTGGTGTCAGTCTTTTCATTTTTGCGATTTTAATGGGCTGGGATTTTAATTTACATCTCTGTAATAACTAATAAATTTTGCATTAATAGTTGCCAGTTTACTTTTGAGCTTCTCCTTTTGTTGGTAATTTGTAGTTGTTGTTTTTAAAAAATATGTTTTCATTAATTTTAGAGAGGGAGAGACAGAAATATCAATGATGAGAGAGAACCATTGATCAGCTGCCTCCTGCATGCCCCCCACTGGGGATTGAGCCCACAACTCAGGCATGTGCCCTGACAGGAATTGAACTTTGACCTTCTGATTCATAGGTCCATGCTCAATCACTGAGCCAAATCAGCCAGGCAATTTGTAGTTGTTTTATCTGTAAGTATCCTGTATTTGAGACTTGTTTTGTTTTGTTTTGTTTTGTCAAGTGTACATATTGCAAATATCCTCTCACAGTGTGTGGCTTAAGTTTTCACTCTTTCAGTGTTTTCAGAGGAACAAAAGCTCTTCATGTTTAATGTTGATCAATTTACCAATTTTCTCTTATTTGTATGTTTGCATACTTTAAAAAAACACATCTTCACATATCCTAATGTAATTAAGAAATTTTTTTTCTCTTTTTCTTGTAGAAAAATTACAATTTTATCATATTTTTAATCTGCAATACAGTACCAAGTAGAATCAAGATTTTTTTCCCATGAGTATTCAATATTTTCAGCAACAATAGTTATTGGTAAATAAAAACATTCTTTTCCATCAGACTCCATGGCTACCTTTGTCATAAAGCAAGTGTCCATATATACATGAATCTGTTTTTGCACTCTTAGCTCTGATTTATTGGTCTAGCCTGGTGCTAGTATCACACTATATTCATAACTGTAGCTTTGTAGTAGGTATTAATATCTTATAGTATCAATATGCCAGGTTTGACTCCTTCAAGATTGACTTGGCTCTTCTGATTTTTCTATTTTCAAACAAAATTTCCAGAATCTCTATATATAAAAACCTAAGCGACCATTGCAACCAATGGAAGACCAAACAGGCTGTGTGGGGCCACCATGACGGCAGGGGGGGCAGTGAGGGGTGACCAAATAACCTAGCAACAGGCTGTGTGGGGCAACCAGGCTGGCAGGGGGGTCATTGAGGGGCAAACAGGCCAGCAGAGGATGGCCAGTTGGGGATGACTAAGCCAGAAGAGGAAGAAGTTGGGGGTGACCAAGCCAGCAGGTAGGGCAATTAGGGGTGATCAAGCAGGTAAGCAGGTAAGCAGTTAGAAGCCAGTGGTCCCGGATTGTGAGAGGGATGTCGGACACCAACAGTAGGATATCCCCTGAAGGATCCTGAATTGGAGAAGGTGCAGGCTGGGTTGAGGTGGCCCACCTTCTGTGCATGAGTTTTGTGCACCAGGCTCCTTGTAGTTTTATAAATGAGTAGGACACTTGAAAGACAAAAGCAAAGAAATGTGCTAGAATGCAGAGTTTAAAAATTAAGACAAAAAATTGATTAAAAAACCAGATAAAGGATATCAAATCTGGTGTTACAAATTTGCCAAAATAGAAGTTCCTTGAAAAATGAGAGAGAGAGAGAGAGAGAGAGAGAGAGAGAGAGAGAGAGAGAGAGAGAGAGAGAAAGGGAAGGGGGGAGGAGAAGGAAGGGGAAGGAAGGAGAGGGAAGGGAAAGGAAGGAAAAGGAAGAGATGAGAAAGAAAATGGTCTTGGCAATCATAGATAAATTTTTTAGAACACTTAATGGCATATTCCTCAAATCCAACCTCCACCTCTAATGCTACCATTAAATATCAGCAAAACTTTTCTCAGAATTGCCTTTTTAAATACCTAAAATTTGCAATTATTTTTTAAAATAGTATATTTTCTCAAGAATTAAGGCAGATGATATATAACAAAATGGTACTCAATGTGAAATTAAGTTATATTTAATGGAAAGCATTTAAACATTTCGTGGTCTTCAAGTTTTACATTTTTAACAATGAGATTTTGTTTCTTTTAGAAACTGTTTTTCTGGTAATGCATTAAACTGTTCTCCTAAGATATTTAGATAACAACAAGAAAAAAAAAGAACAAGTTACTATAGTATATATTTAAAATGTCCAGAAAAGAAAACATACCCAATAGGTAAACACTTTGCTCAAATTCAAATTCTTAGATTTTCTACAAATGAACTTATATCAGGCTAACTGTAGTAAGTTTATCATTTTAAAAATCTTAATTATTTTTATGATCTGTGTCTTTCCAACTTTCTCTAAACAGTAAACCTTATATGGCCTGGACAACCCTTTGTTAAAATCTGTTTGAAAGTTCAAAGTAATTTGCACATAATTATGTTAAAGAATTAATGAGTCTCTGAAAACCGTCAGGGTTCATTGTGGTGCTCTCTATGGATGCCATGGGGCTTCACTTTTGAATTATGCCCTTGTCAAGGAGTCTGGGCTATTTGATTTGGGGTATGATTATAACGTAATTTTTCAATTAATGTGTACTAGTTTCATGGCATAACTCTAGTCAATATTAACACTTCAACCTCATTAAGATATAATGTTATATAAGTAACTATTGTTAGCTCTAATATTAATTCTCTGTCCTCCAGTAATTGAGCCTAATAGCAGTGGCACAGAAAGAATTACTGATTTAATTTAGGTTATTTCTCAGGGAACATTTTGGGCCAAGTATAATATAAACTACCATGAAATGACATAGGATAAGCACAAATAATATATTAAAATGGGAAATCATTCATTTGGAAAACATTGATATCATAGTTTTTTGAACTATGAAAATGATGCTAAATGTGCTTGTTTATAATTTAACACCACTAAACTCTGTGTTCAGACTGCTTTAGTGTGCAGTCTCTGAGGTTAGCACTTGCAATTCATCCTGCTTACTCTTACCAATTAATATAGTGGTTGCAGATATGAAAGGAAGGAAGAGAGGGAGGGAGGAAGGAAGGGAGGGAGTGATGGAGGAAGGGAGGAAGGAAAGAAAGGGAAAGACAGAGAGAGATTCTAACAGATTACCTACGTTTTAATATGCTTTTATATTTTAGATATAATATAACTACCCTTTACATTTAGCATTGGGATAGGGAAGCATGCATTTTGTAAAGGTATGGATGAAAAGAGAAAGCTAATATTTATTAAGAATTTAATAGATGTTCATCATTATGCTAAATTTACATATATTTCCCATCCAATTTAATGGTCATAAAATTTTTTCAAGATATATATTATTGCCAAAACCGGTTTGGCTCAGTGGGTAGAGCGTCAGCCTGCAGACTGAAAGGTCCCGGGTTGGATTCTGGTCAAGGGCATGTACCTTGGTTGTGGGCACATCCCCAGTAGGTGGGTGTGCAAGAGGCAGCTGATCAATGATTCTCTCTCATTGATTTTTCTAACTCTCTATCCCTTTCTGTAAAAAATCAATAAAATACATATATATATATATATATATATATATATATATATATATATATATATAATTATTATTCCTAGGTAATATTTAAAAAATTGCACAAGATCGGACAGTAATTGTGCTGTTGCATGTTTATGTTATTTTGCCAGTCATGCATCTTTCCTGCTTTCTTTTGACAACAATAAACCAAATTTCTTCTGGAGACTATACCTTCCAAGTTTCAATGAATTGGATCTATGGGCGTTACGTAGAACTGACTCCTAGCCCTGTGTGTTTTGGAGGTGGATAAATGAACTGGGCTTGGCCAATCAGAACATTACAATCCCCGTACCAAAGTTATTGGTTCAGATATGGGCTCATGAACTAAATCAAATGAATTCGTCTAATTGAAGCAGGTCAAACTCACTGCCCCCGAGCCACACACGGCCCACAACAAATATTGTTTTGCAGCCCAGCCAATATAATGGCACGTTTGAAACATTTTAATAAAAACTTTGTAACAATTTTTATATCTCCTTATACATAATTATTAGTAACAAGCTACAACATTCACTAATGACTGATTACTATAATGGTGTTGCATTCATTTCCCTTACCCGTCTTATGCGCAGGCGCACCATTTCTCTCACTAATACTAGCAAGAAATATTTTAACAGCCGATTACCATGCAATTAGTCTTGTACTTACTTGTTCGGTGTACTCAACAGGAAATATTCCGCTTTCTGAGAACAAGAAAAATAGGTCTATTTGTGTTACACTTATTAATTTGTGCAGTTATATTCAGTGTCTGGTAAGTTAATGTTTAAGAAAAAAATTATTTTTTATTAAAATGTTCTATTATTTTATGTTAACAATTACTCATTTACTTCAGCCCTTTGTATTCAGCATGGCTCTATCGAAATAAACCTACGTTTCTACGAAAATTGAAGCTTTTGTGTTTTGTGTGGCCCACATAAACCTAAACCTTGTTCATTTGGCCCGTGTTAGCCTTTGAGTTTGACATAGCTGGTTTAACTTTTATTTGAGTTACCAAATATATATATATATATTCTTTCTAATCCTGGTGAACTTGAAAATAAATCAGGAGTATTAATTACTGTCTAATGAGAAAGGGAGCTAGCCAACGCCAAATACCTCATTAAGAAACTCTGGGTGGCAGACAGGACTCAGCGCCTGGGAAACATGAAGAACAGAGCCCAGGACATGCAGCGCCACCGCTGGTCCGGCTGGTGGCCTGGGAGGCCGTGCCCCCGAGGAAACTGAAGACCCCCCATCGTGCCCAAGGTGGGAGGCGAGGGCGATACCTCCAACTTCGGGGCGTACCCCCACAACGACTGGAACACGGGGCCCCCGCGTCCCGCAAAGACCTGGAGGACTTCAAGAACTTCTTAGGGCCTGCCCCCCCCCCCCGGCCCCCGGCAGATAGGGGAAGCTTGGATTCCTCCGGGAAAGCATGGTTGGTCCTGCCACCTCAAAGGGCCGCCTTGGGGGTGAGCCGGGGACTGGGCCCCGGGTCCCACGCCGCCTGGACACAGAGGGGTCGGACGGTGGTGGACAGGCGTGGACATGGCCTGACTGGAGCAGCTGGGAACCTTCAGCGCCGGGGGACCGTGCCCTCTCGCTGTTTCCTCGTGGACTCCGCTTGATGAGTTCGAAGGAAGCGAGTTCGGTCACAACCACAGATGTGTGTGTGCACACGTGTGTGTGTGCATATGTGTGTGTGTGCATGTGTGTGTGCATGTGCGTGTGTATGTGCGTGTGGGCGTGAAAAACTACAGCACAGACATCGTTCGGCCACGTGCACATGCACAGCACACAGAGCTGGCCATGTTTAGCTCTCGAATTTCTCCCTCGGACCATGGCCGGTGTGGCTCAATGGCTAGAGCCTCGGCCTGCGGACCAGAGGGTCCAGGGTTTGATGCCCGCTCAGGGGCATGAACCTCGGTGGCAGGCTCCTCTCCGCCCGGGGCCCTGGTCTGGGCGGTGCAGGAGGCAGCCCATCAATAGGTTTCTCTCATATCGATGTTTCTCTCTGTCTCTCCCTCGCTTTTCCACTCTCTCTCTTAAAAAAAAATAAATAAATGGAAAAATATGCTTAGGTGTGGATTGGAAAAAAAAAAAAGAAGAGAAAAGAAAAAATAGTCCATTTTCTGATGACTTTGTCTGGAGGGGGAGGGTGACATCCACTTATGAAAACAAAGAGAAGCCCTCACCGGTGTGGCTCCGTCGATAGTGTGTCAGCCTGAGGATATAAGGGTCCCGGTTCAATTCTGGTCAGGGGTATGGACCTTGGCTGGGGGCACAGCCCCAGTGGGGGGCGTGCAGGAGGCAGCTGATCAAGGTTTCTCTCTCATCATTGATATTTCTAACTCTCTCTCCCTCTCCCTTCCTCTCTGTAAAAAATCAATAAAATATATTTAAACATAAACAGAAAAAAAGAAAAAGAGAGCTAACCAGAGAATTGAATCCAATGGATGAGAAATAAGTTACCACAGGGAGAAAACCAATATCTAAGCACAGCATTTGAACTGATATCTAAAGTTTGACTTATTAGATCTTCCCTTTATTTTTATTTTATTTTACAGAGAGAGAGGAAGAGAGAGGGAGAAAAACATTGATCAGTTGCCTCATTATCTCTCCTTGAAAGCCCCCTACTGGGAATCAAGCCCACAACCCAGGCAGGTGCCCTGACCAGAATGGAACTTGCAGCCTCTCAGAGCATGGGCTGAACCTCAACCAACTAAGCCTCACTGGCCAGGCCCTTTTTAATTTTTATTTTTTAATTTTTTTATTTTATTAATCCTCGCTCAAGGATATTTTTCATTGATTTTTAGGGAGAGTGGAAGAGAGAGGGAAAGACAGAAAGAAACGTGGATGGGAGAGAAACACATTGATTGTTCGCCTCCTGCATGAGTTCCGACCAGCGCCTGGGCCTAGGAGGAGCCTATAACCAAGGTGTGTGCCCTTGACCAGAACTGAACCCAGGACCCTTCAGTCTACAGGCTGACACTCTATCCACTGAGCAAAACCGACTATGACCATTTTTATTTTTATATTCTTGCTTGAATCATTTTGTGTTGGATTTTCTGTAAATGACAATTCAGAGTCTTCATTAGTTGAGAGATGACATTAGCATTCAAACCCACCTCTCTGTATTATCTCCCTTATGCTTGTTACAATTGCCCATGATAAGTAGCTTTTATGTGGACTAAATAAATCTAATTATTGTAAATTGAATTAGAAGCAGGTACACGTTTCCAATAAAAATGTTAAAATGTTTTCCTCAGGTCAGGGAGACATTTCACAATAAAAACAAAGTGTGGTTTATATTTTATGTCACTTAAAAGCACATAAAATTCAAAAGTAATAAATTAACAACATGAATAGATCCAAGATAATGTGAACTATATGATATTGTCAAGATCAACCTTAGTCCCTAAAGGGAAAATAAATACCAAACCAAATATAGTATAGTTTTGCTAACAGTTTTTGTTTCTGTCTTAACTCTCTGAAAACATTTGTTGGAATTAAGTGAAGTTTGCTTGGTTATGTTAACTGAACAGTGTTATATTTCAATTAATGAGAAAGCATTAATCCTATATAATAAAAGCCTAATATAAAAATTGTCTCCTTGGGTCGAAACCGGATTGGCTCAGTGTAGAGCATCGGTCTGCGGACTGAAAGGTCCGGGGTTCGATTCTGGTTAAGGGCATGTACATTGGTTGGGGGCACATCCCTGGTGGGGGGGTGTGCAGGAGGCAGCTGGTCAATATTTCTCTCTCATCGACGTTTCTGACTCTCTATCTCTCTCCCTTCCTCTCTGTAAAGTATCAATAAAATATATATTTTTTAAAAATTGTCTCCTTGGGCAGCCTCGACCATGCAAGTTCAACCGCTTGCTATAATGTACACTGACCACCAGGGGGCAGCGCGGAACATGGCGGGCTTTGCAATGCGGTGCTGGCAGCTGGCAGCAGTGAAGGTGCTGCCAGCCCTGATTGGTCCTGAAGAGAGCAGGACCATGGCTGGATGGTGGAACAGGTGAACGGGTGGAACCAGGCCAAGGCAGGTGAGAGCAGGGGCTCAGTTGTCTTGCCAATCGTCCCACAGAAGGCAGCCAGCAGAGGTGGTGGGGGATGGGGCCAATGTTCAGCTCCCAGGCGCTGAGGGCCTGGCCCTGACTAATCACCCAGAAGGAGGGATGGTAGAGCAGGTGAGGGGTCGGTGCCAGGCCAAGGTGGAATGCCAGGTAGGGTTGCAGGGCCACAAGGCTGGGGTGGTGAGCTGGGTCCTTATCTCCGCAAGCCACCCAAGGGACCCCATCCATGCATGAATTTGTGCAATGGGCCTCTAGTTAAATATAATACTCATTTTCAGTTTGAAATTAATAGCCTTAAAGTGTATAAAGCCGGCTGAACATACAAACTGGGTTTGCATGATATATCAGAAAACACTTTACAGTTATCTGCATTACATAGTCACAAATATGGATTCACTCTATATGCTAAACACCCAGCTCAACCCTATTAGACAGTTGATAACGTATGCAAATACAGTGTTAGATTGCACAATTACTTACTGATACAGCAGCCTGAAATATTTTGGGGCATCGTGCTTCACCTGATTTCATATTTCACCCAGCTTTCAAGAAAAATTTTGTACATTCTCTGCTTACTAGCATCAGCTCTTAGAAGTGGTCTAGACCCATGGTCAGCAAACTGGCTCGTGAGCCACATGCAGCTCTTTGACCTCTTGATTGTGACTCTTCCACAAAATACCACAACCTGGGCAAGTATTTTGAAGAAGTGGCATTAGAAGAAGTTTAAGTTTTAAAATTTAGCTCTCAAAAGAAATTTCAATCGTTGTAGTGTTGATATTTGGCTCTGTTGACTAATGAGTTTGCCGACCACTGGCCTAGACCATCTTGCCAGAGGCACAGAAATTACAGCCCAGGGATAGAGCAAAACTGACCATGAAGTCAAAAAGTAATGTAACAACCCTAACCGGTTTGTCTCAGTGGATTGAGCATTGGCCTGAGGACTCAAGGGTCCCAGGTCCGATTCCTGTCAAGGGCATGTACCTTGGTTGTGGGCACAACCCCAATGCGGAGTGTGTAGGATGCAGCTGATCAGTGTTTCTAACTCTCTATCCCACTCCCTTCCTCTCTGTAAAAAAAAAAAAAAAAAGTAATGTAACAAACCCTTTTCTGCCCCAAGTATGGTCAGATCAAGTATTAGTCAAAAAAAGGCCATAGAGTTATAGACCACAAATGTTTGACATAAGAGGATCTGTCAGGTCTGGCTATTTGGCATTCAGGGCTGACAGGTGAAGAAAGATATCAACCCCAGTCAACTAATTGATATGCAAGTGCCAGTGTTCTAAAGAAACTCAAGACCTAGAGAGTAATACTAATTGGGAGAAAACAGCTCTTCAAAGAGACATTTAGGATGACCCTGCCCCATGACAACAAAAGCAGCATGGACTTCCACATAGGAGAATCTAAAATTATGAAACCTTCCCTACATTTATAGATAGGAATTAGAGAGATCTAGTCTTTCTGAAGTTATATGGCAAGAATTATATGTGTGTATGTGTGTGCATTTCCTGAACCAAAATCTGTAGTTATGGTTTAAACAATTCTTAAAGGGGTATGTGAGTCCACAAAACTTTAAATCCCACAAAATCAAAGCCTAGTTCCAGACTCAAACTGATAATGCAGAGGGGTTGATTACCAAGTAGCTGACATTTGCCTGGTTCCAGAGAAAGAATGGAATAGGCTTTGTACATAGTGCTATTTGCTGAGATATTACTGAGATAATCTCTAGAAAGAATCAAAATAAATGAGTACAAAAAGTTCAGAAATATTTTAACAAATAGCAACAATTTAAAATATTATATCTAAATGTTATACATACAAAATAAACTTTTATGAAAATATTACATGTATGGCTCTAGCTGGTATTGCTCAGTGGATAGAGCATTGGCCTGCAGACTGAAGTGTCCTGGGTTCTATTCCAGTCAAGGGCACAAATATTTATTCATTCATTCCCTCAACAAATTTATATTAAGTTCTGCTCACCAGGCCTGAGACATAAGACAGTACAGTTCTACACAGTAGTAGCCCTTGTACTGCTTAAATTCTAGAAAACACAAGGAGAAAAAAACATGGTAAATATATACAATGCAGTCTCTGGCATTAAATAGGTTTAGCTTATTTAGGATTTAGATTTAGAATGAAAATGTATATTAGGATGGGCTGTTTTTAATGACAAAATCAAGGAATACTGCATTAAAATGAAGATATTTGAGATGACACTTGGAAAAAACAAAGAAGTGAGGCTTGTGAGGGTCTGAGAATAAAGAATTCCTGTTAAGAAAAAGGTAAAAGCCAAGACTCTGAGACAGGAACTATCTCTGACTATTTAGGGACCATTTACTATTCTAGTAGTTGTTTGTATTTTTTAAATAAGAATGAAAGTGAGACTCAAATAAATTTTATGATCTTGCTCATAATCATATAATCCTCTATAATAAGAGGCTAATATGCAAATTGACCAAATGACTGGTCGCTGACCTGCCCTGACCACCAGGGAGTAGACACTCAGTGCAGGAGCTGCCCCCTGGGAGTCAGTGCCTTCCCGCCGCTGAGCCAGAAGCCAGGCTCTCAGGGTGGTGGGAGCCTCTCCTGCGTCCTTGGCAGTCAGCTATCCCCCCAAGGGTTCCCAGAGTGCGAGAGGGTTCCTGCCAAGCTGAGAGATGCCCGCCCCCCTCCCATTGAGTGCACAAATTCTGTGCACCCAGCCTCTAGTGCAGCCATTAGTATACCTAGTAAAAATTATTAATGTAAATCATGATTACATATAACCCTGAAATTTGGAATTTCAGGTCCTGAGTTGAAGGCTAGATCACTTAATAACTACATACACATAATTATCCTCAGCCTTCATTTTCTTCCTTTTTAGAAAGGGAGTACAAAACCTTATACTGGTAGTGTATTAATTAAACATAAAATAACATAAAAGTCCTCATTAACTATTTTATTAAAGATATATATATATATATATATAATATACATATATATGAGTTATTACTGAGATAATCTGTTATCATATATAGCAGTGCCCAAGAGTAGAGGACACAGCCATGTAGTCAATGCTAAAGTGTAGGTATAGTCCGAGGAGGACCTGAACAAGTTGAATGTCTTCCCTCCATAGGAAAGTATAAAGCAGTTGAGGATAAATGCAGGCTGCCTTCAAAAATATTAAGAAATTCTCCTATTGAATATATGAGGTGATATCAAGAAAAAAGAACAACAGAGAATGAAATAAAATATCAGGAGCTTAATAATGCTGAAACACACAATGAATAGAAAACCTAA
Organism: Vespertilio murinus; assembly: GCA_963924515.1. Lineage (NCBI taxonomy): Eukaryota > Metazoa > Chordata > Mammalia > Chiroptera > Vespertilionidae > Vespertilio > Vespertilio murinus. The sequence goes on from OZ004704.1 coordinate 56,536,056, forward strand.
GGCTAGAGAAAAAGACCTATCACAATTATATTCAAAATGGGTCATTTTAATAGTCTACTTATTGTATGCTTAAGTTATCCTACATTAAAATACTAGCATATGCTTGGCCACTTAGAGAAGGCAATATAAGCCTATTTATCACTGTTTATACATTTCAAAGTTGCTAAGAGACTAGATCTTAAATGTTCTCACCACACACACACACACACACACACACACACACACACATACACACACATGACAATTATGTGATATGATAAAGGTGTTAAATAATGCTGTAGTGGTAAACATATTGAAATATAGAAATGTGTTAAATCAACAAATTGACACCTTAAATTTATAGTTGTATGTCAATTATATCTCAATAAAACAGAAATGGAAAAAAAATGGTTGCAGTTTCAGAAAGTAATGGAAGCAGATGATTTTTAACACATTATTGTAGAAATCCAATAGTAAACTATAAAACCAATTTCACAGATAAGCGCAGTATTATTTGGTTTGAGTAGCCTAAGGAAACCAGCCTGTGTAAAGCACTACAGTAAAAATCTGTATTCGGCTAAATCATGTCAAAAATTAAAATAGCCTGGGAGTATATCCTCCTTGAAAGCTAACAAGTTAGCCTGCTATAGTTTTATGGCTGCTGGCACAAGACACAAGGTTCTTGATTCAGAGAAAAATGAACTTTTTGCTCATGATACAACAGGCATTTTGAACTTCTTGTTTGCTTTGACTCTGCTTGTCCTCAAGTCCCATTGATATGGTGTGGAACTGCCCAAGTGGACGCAAAGGGTTTCTGTCACAGCTGAGGAACCCTGAACCTAGGAAACCCCCATCTTTTAAAGAGGGATTGGAAAATCTGCCCAAACTTTGTCCCAGAGAAGATGTTATCTTTAATCTCCTGGACAACAAATAAATCAACCTTTGTCTCAGAAGGAGATTCATTCTCTTTCAAGGCTGTTTCCTATACAAACATTCTTGAAAGATAGTCTGGGACAAAAGCTGCCAATGTCTTTGTACAGCAGACAGATAAAAACCTGAGAAACTTCCCTAACCAATTTGGCTCGGTGAGTATAGCGTCAGCCTGCAGACTGAAGGGTCCCAGGTTCGATTCCAGTCAAGGCCATATACCTTGGTTGCGGGCACATCCACAGTTGGGAGTGTTCAGGTGGCAGCTGATCATTGATGCTCTCTCATCATTGTTTCTAACTCTATCCTTCTCCCTTGCTCTCTGTAAAAAAATGAATAAAATATATTTAAAAGAAAGAAACCTGAGAAACCAATGAAGAATTGTCTCCAGCAGGCATGCTACAAAAAAAAAAAAAAAAAAAAAAAAAAAAAAAAAAAAAAAGTCTGCTAGCACTTCATGGGTTTTGAAAGGTAGGGCTAATTAATGGCCTAGAACAAATAAGTTTTTAGGCTTGCATAAAGACAGGAAGAATATTTTATCTTAGCATTATGCTAGTAAGAAAATCAGTTAGAAAATACAAAATGTGAAATGATGAGGGTCTATACTTAAATGATGTCAGTGAGAATTAAAATTCATTGGAAAATTCAATGGAAATTGTGCAGTATTACTAATAGAACACAATGACCTATTGTGGGAAATAAAAGAAAAGTAATATTCCTAAATGATATCATCCTTACATATAAAATTTAATATATTACAAATAGACATATTAAGTACATTTTCAAATAATAATATTTTAAAGGTAATAGGGCAAATGGTTAGCTACTTGAAAAAATTTGCTAGGTAGGTATGGTGGTTACTAGAGGGGGAAGCGGATGACAGTAGGTTGAATAGAGTAAAGGGTGACAAATAGATAGTGATGAAAAGAGACTAAAATTTTGAGTGGTGAGCACACACTTCAATATATGATGATGTATTATAGAATTGTGTACTTGAAACATATAATTTCTTTACCCAGTGTCACCCCAATATATTTAATTTAAGAAAAATTAACATAGCCTGACTGGTGTGGCTAAGTGGTTGAGCACAGATGTATGAACCAGAAGGTCACAGTTTGATTCCCAGGTGGGCATATACCCAGGTCGTAGGTTTGATCCCCAGAATGGGGGGCAAGAGGCAGCTGATCAATGATTCTCTCAGCATTGATGTTTCTATCCCTCTCTCTCTTTCTTCCTCTTTATGAAATCAATAAAAATATTTTAAAAATTAACATAGGTATGTATTTTATATCACTTCAAACAAATAAGTTGAAGGTAATTTTATTTTTTAAAATAAATCTTTATTGTTCAGATTATAACACATCTGTTCCTCTTCCACCCACTCAATTGCTCCTCTCCACCAGGTTCCCACCCCACCCTCTGCCCTTTCCCCACCCCCATTGTCCTCATTCATAGGTGCACAGTTTTTGTTCAGTCTCTTCCAGCACCACCACTCCCCTTTCCCCGAGAATCATCAAACCATTCCCCTTCCATACCTCAGATTCTATTATAGTCACCAGTTAATATTGTTCATCAGATTTTTAATTCCCTTGGTTTTTAGTTTCACTTGTTGATAGTTATATATTTGTTGTTCATAATTTTTATCTTTATCTTCTTCTTCCTAAAGAACCCCCCTTCAGCAATTCATATAATTCTGGTTTGGTGGTGATGAACTCCTGTAGCTTTTTTTTTTATTTGTGAAGCTCTTTATCTGATCTTCGATTCTGAGTGATAGCTTTGCTGGGTAGAATATTTTTGGCTATAGGTTCTTGCTCTTCATCACCTTGAATATTTCTTGCCATTCCCATCTGCTTTTAATATTCTCTCTTTGTTTTTTGCTCTTGGAATTTTAATTATGATGTGTCTTGGTGTAGTCCTCTTTGGATTCATTTTGTTTTGGGTTCTGTGCACTTCCTGAACTTGTAAGTCTATTTCTTTCACCAGGTGGGGGAAGTTTTCTGTCACTATTTCTTCCAATAGGCTTTCGGTATCTTGCTCTCTCTCTCTTCTTCTGGGACCCCCATAATTCTGATGTTGGTTTACTTAAAGTTGTCCCAGAGGTTTCTTACACTATCTTCAACTTTCTGGATTCTCTTGTCTTCTTGCTTCCTTGGAGGAGTATCCTCTGGCTCTTTGTGTTCTAAATCTTTGTCTTGATTCTTGTGATCTTCAAGTCTGTTTTTAAGATCTGTGTAATATTTTTTTTTATTTCAGACAATGTTTTTTTTTTTCTAGTTGTTCCTTTATTATTTCTAGTTGATCCCTTTTCATATCCTCATAGGTCTCATTTATTTTATTGGCCTTTTTTAGGAAATTCTTGAAAAACCTTATCAATGTAGTTTTGAACTTAATGTCCATTCTTTTCTTTTCCTCAATCTCCTTCCTTTGTGTCCTGCCTCTTCTCTGCATTTTAGTTGTTTCCCTGATTTGATGGAACAGTTTTGTGTGCTAGGTGTTCTGGTAGAACCCAGTAGCACAGCCTTCCCAGTTACCTGAGGTGGACAGTCTTAGTGTAGTTCTTTGTTGGCTGTGTGTGTAGTCTTGTTGTTAAGCCTTGCTTATTATTGGTATCATTGGGAAGCGTTGATCTCCAACCAATTGACTGTGAGGATCAGCAGTGTCTCAGCTAGGAGGGCTTCTCTACTGCTTGGATGGGGCGGAGTCTCGGGGTGGCCCAGACAAGCTTCAGTTCCTTGTCAGTCTCACCTTAGGAAAGTCCTATTCACAGTGAGTCCCAAAAGATTGGTTGCAGGAGCACGCACCTCTTTGGTAAAGGCACAGACAAGCTTTGGATTCTGGCCAGTCCTTCCTTAGAGAAAGCCAGCCTCTGGGATAGCTTCTGTGCTCAGCTTGGAAGGGGTGGAGTCTCAGGGTGATGTAGACAGGCTTTGTTTTCCCGTCAGCACCTCCACAAGTCCCACAGTAATGGCCATTGGCTTCACCACCTCCAAGAGATCTCTGCCCACTGCCTGACAGTCTGGCCTCTCCCTGACTGGGGCCGTCTATCAGAGCAATAGGGTGATTCTGTTTTCCTCTTGAACAAGAAAGCCAGCCTTGCATTAGCTGTCCACCCTCTTTGCGTGCCAGGAGTAATCCAGCAGCGAACTCAGCCTGACTGCCCTCTCCATGTGCCGGGAGTCAGCCAGTAGTGAACTTGGCCAGGCCCACCCTCTTAGTGCACAAGGAGTAAACCAACGCCTTTTCGCACACACAGTTCTCCACACCTTCACAGTTTCTGAGGGTCAGCGCCTTCTCTCTCCTTCCCAGATGGCAGAGCCTCCTCTCAGCCAGCAGTCCGGTGCTTCAGGGCAATGCCTCCCCTGTTTTCCAGTTCTAAATCCAAATTTGTTGTGGTAGGCTGCATTCGGGTGTCTACCCTATGCCACCATCTTGGTTTCTCCTCTGAAGGTAATTTTAAATGAGAAAACAAATACATAAAGAAGATATATTAGAATAAAATATCAGAATATATTTTTCTTCATAATTACATAAATAAGCAGCAAAGCAAAAAATATAATATCATGGGAATTTTTTTTTTAAATACACAAGTGCAGAATTCTTCATGGCAAATATTTTACTATACTTGTACTTTACTTACAATAGTGACAATTTGAGGTTATCTCAAATTTTACTCTGATATATTTTCAACCCCTCAAAATGTTATTAGTTTTGTTTTAGAAAGTTAAAAAGAATTCCAGGGTTCTTCCTTTCCTGATTTTTTTACTTCTATCTGTGTGTTGGTGTGTAACAGGCAACCTCAAATTTCAGTGGTTGAGTAAAACTATTTTATTAGGCTCAAGTGTCTCTATAGCAGCCTGATTATGGTCTGGCTCAGTTAATAGCCTAAGTTATTTTATGCTTCTGTGGTCAGTAAACAGGTCAACTGATTGCAAGATTATCTAGACTGGTCTGCTTCATATGTCAAGTACTTGATAGGCTCATTGGTCTAGAATATGTCTCAGTAGGGAAGACACTGCTTAGACTTCATTCCATGTTGTTTTTTATCCTCCACTAGGCCATCCCACTTTTTTTCCCATGCTGGCTTCAGAGTTCCAAAGAGTGGAAGGAGAGTAATGCTTATAGTGTGGTGAATGTATGGGGTGAGGAAGATAGATAAATACTCTACTTTGTAAAGATTGTTTTTTTTTCAGGTTTAAAAAGTGTATTTGGGAACATATTTTTAGCCTCTTATTATATCTTTCAAAATTTTCACAGAAATTTTACAAAAACTTATTGGCCACCTATGTAATAAAATGTTAATATGCCAATAGACCGAATGGCTGAACAACCGAACAACTGGTTGCTATGATGTGCTCTTACCACCAGGGGACGCACACAGAACATGACAGATGTCAGCCATAGTGGGATGGTGGAGTAGGTGAACGGGGTGCCAGACCAAGGCAGGGTGCTACCTATGGTGGTTACTGAAAATTCTTTGCTCCCTCATGCCACAGTCCTGCCCAGTGCTCACACCAGCGCTGGTCCCACCCACACCCACTGCTGGTGCCAGAGCTGCCACCAGTGGGTGTGAACGATGGTTGTTGGCCGATATCCCCCTTAGGGCTTCTCCACCTTCTGCTCCTGAGGGATGATCCTGAGGGATGATCGGGGCCAGCAGCTGCCTCTCACATCTGCTGCTAGAGACAGTCCCACTCTCACCTGCATCCAGCGCCAGAGCTACCACTTGCACCCAACTCTGGCATCCAGCACCGGTCCAATAGCCTAGTGCCATCAACAGGTGCAAGCAGTGGCTGCAGGCCCCAAACACCCCTGAGGGCTTCTCCACCTACCCCTGCTCCTAAGGGGCAATTGGGGCAGCAGCTACCACTCACAACTGCTGATGGCTCTGGCCTCTCTTGCACCCACTGATGGCACTGACCCCAATCACTTTGTGTCATCAGCAGGTATGAGCAGGGCTGGCACCATCAGTGAGTGGGAGCAGCAGCAGTGGGAGCTGAGCTGCTGGCAGACAGGGAACTGGGGGCCACAATGGGAGGGACTGGGAGGGGGCATGGAAGATGGGGCAAGACATGCCCCTGTGCTCACCACAGCCTTGCAGCCCACAGTGCCTTTCAAAGTACATGAATTCATGCACTGAGCCCCTGGTATAATTATAAATTATACTAAACAATTTGATACCAGAGTCAAAATATAAATTATTAGAAGTAAGTCAAAATAATTATTAAACTTTACATTGGGGAAGACATCTACACTAAAATTGAAAAGAAAGACTTTTTTCAGATAAAAATCACTCATGAATTAAAAATATCTAGAAAAAAACAAATCTTGGGCTCAGATTGAGTATTATGATATTCTGAGTTTATTTAAAACTCTTAGTGAATATTGTCTATTTGAAAGATTACAAAATGATGTTGCATAAAAAGCTATTATACAAAATATGGATAGAACAAAAAAGAAATTGAAGAAGAATTACACTTTAGGATGACACTAGTTTGCACAACATTCAAAGGTATAGATATTATAATCTGGACACTTAGACAGAAACCAACTGCTAACATTCTAGGTCATCCTGACACAAACTCTTCTTAGAAATCAATTTATACAAATCTTCCATTCCATTTTTTATCTATGCGTGAGCTAAGTACCAAATCAGATGAAAAATTCCATGACCACATAGAAGAAGCCCTGAGCAAATGAAGTGGATGTTACATCCTTGGAGGAAAAAACTCAGTGCTGTAAATATGCCAGTTCTTTCCAAATTTATAATAAATTCAATTAAAATCTATCCAAAATTTTTTAAAATTTGTTTGCTTTTTTTTGTGATCGTGGTTGTTTTATTACTTGACATACTGATTCTAAATTTCATCTCAAAACTTAAATGTCTGAAAGAGCCAAGAAAATTATAAAAAGAAAAGAAGGAGAATAGAAAGAGACTTGTACCATAAATCTTTATTAATGGAATGCATGGTATTGATGGAGGAATAGGCAAATATATCAATGGAAAGCATTTGAATATGCGCCTATGAGAATGTATTGTGCAATAAAGGTGATATTTCAAATCAATGAGGAAAGGTGTGATTATTCATGAAATGGCTACCTGTTTGGAAAGAAAGAAAAATTATATTACATTATATATTACATTACACACACAAATAAATGTTAGTGACATTATGCATGGAAGTCAACTATAAAGTACTAACCATAGTAGAATATATTTTTTTTAATTTTGAAATAAGAAACCATACTTAAATATTTTATAAAATCCAAATCAAAGTAAAATATAAATAGAACTGTCATATTTTATCTGTTTATGTTGTTTAAGACTCTCTAGGCAAAATAAATTAAAAACTCATTGTGTGAAATATTTTAAAGCAACTTTGAGCCGTTAATTAGTACAGTATTACTAATTGCAATTATACAATAATTTTGCAGTGCTACTTACTGCAATGTGAAAAAAAAAAACAACCCAAAAACCTGAAAACTATATAACGAAGGCTGTGTTCCTCAGGAAAGAACTTACACTTCGGCTCTTCTGAGTACTGCTATCAGACAGCCCTGTGGGAAGAACTGTAGAAGAAGCATTCTTACCCAAAGTCTTGCTCTCTTCCCTCAGGTATCTTACATCCAATAACTAGTCAGTGCTTTGATATGAAGGACTGGTTCCTCATCCTGACTCAGAACAACTCGGAAGGGCCATGTCGGTTTCAGAAGTTACAAGAAGTCGCCACAACCCAACGTCACCTTTACCTAGTCCCTCTCCTTTTCCTGCCCACACAGGCGAATTTTCTGGACAGCAATACCTCAAAGCAAGCTTTCTGGGAAAACTGATTTGCAACACTCTCTGATTCATTATTTCCAAATAGAGATAAATAATCTAGCTGAAGAAAAAATATGCAGATTCATTGAGGGATTGCTTACAATAATAAATACTTGAAAACACTTAATCTAAGAGGTTTTATATTATATTATGGGATTGGGGGCCCAGTGAACAAAGATTAAAGTAACCAGAAGTCCCGCCAAAAGCGGAACCTCTGGTCACCTTAACAAAGATGTGTGCACACGGGGTTGGGGGGGGGGGAGGTGGGTCCCTCAGTCCAACCTGCACCCTCTCCAATCTTGTAGCCCTCAGGGAAGCCCTCTCCAATCAGGAAGTTTCTGTCTGCCTTTGCAATCATATGAGCGAATTGTCTGAGACCTCCTCCAACCCACTTTGGTTTGGTGCTCACAGAATAAGAGAGGTCTTTTTTTTTTTTTTTTTCTCTTTGCTCCATTGGTGGAGATTTCCTAGAAGTTGCAGAAATCTTCCCTTTAATTTTTCCTCCACAATGCTGAAACCTGTTTGGCTCAGTGGATAGAGCGTCGGTCTGCGGACTGAAAGGTCCCCGGTTTGATTCCGGTCAAGGGCATGTACATTGGTTGTGGGCACATCCCCAATAGGGGGTGTGCAAGAGGCAGCTGGTCGATGTTTCTCTCTCATCGACGTTTCTAGCTCTCTATCTCTCTCTTCGTCTCTGTAAAATATCAATAAAATATATATTTAAAAAAAATTAAATAATTTTTCCTCCACACTGACTTTACTTATGTCTCTCACCTTTGCTTTCCCTCCATTGCCCTCCCATAACAGAAACTTCCTCCAGGCTCACTTTGCTAGGAGATCCCACAAGGTGTCTGCCACCAGAACTACGATTCCCAGCATTCCTGGTGCTCCCCGCACTCTGGGCTTCTACTTTAGGTCCACTGGCTGCACAAACAAAGAGAACTATGAACTCCAGTCACCCCCAGGCTGGGCTGACAGGCCCGGACACTCCAGTGGTGTCCCCGGGACCCCCAGATGCTTGCTGCTGGCACTCGTGCACGTCAGCACACTGGCCTCAGGCTCAAAGCAGGCTGGGTCCCAGGGACACAGGCCATGTCACCCTGGCTCCGCAGAGGGCAGGTGGGCATCCAGCCTCACCCCTGGCCACTCGTCACCTGCATGCATGTGTCATCTTTGTGGAGTTAATTTGCATACTCATCCTAATTGGCTGTGGGCACCCAGAGGTACATATTTATCTACTATTAGTATAGACTAGAGGCCCGGTGCATGAAATTCATGCACAGGTACAGTCCCTAGGCCTGGCCTGCGATCAGGGCCATCTTCCCCGGCTGTCCACAGTTCGCCTTGCCCCCTGTCACCACCCATTCCTAGTTCTCCATTGTCCATCAGGTGATTTGAGCCTGCCAGCCTGAGAAAGAGACCAAGTGGTGGTCAGTGTGCCTCATAGTGACTGGTTGAGCAGTCTTCTGGTCAATTGCCTTTAGGGTCAATTTGAATATTACCCTTTTATTTTATAGGATTGAGGCCTGATGCATGGGTGGGAGTCAGATGGCTTGCCCTGATGGGGGCCTCGGATCAGGATAGGGGTCCTTTCCTTGCTGGGAGGTGAAGCGGGTCTGGGTTAGAGGCTGCTGGGCAGTTTGCAGGCTGACCACATCCCTGATCAGGTTGGGGGTCCCCGCAGGGGGCAGAGCTGGCCAGGATGAGGAGCCACGGTCATTCTGGTCTCTGGTCATTCTAGTCGTTTTGCTGTTTTGGTCAATGGGCTTTTATTATATAGGATGTCATATACATTCTACATTATACATATATACACACATATGCATATGCTATTGTATCCATATCCATTATATCTATATTATAACAATTAACATTTGCTTATGAATAATTTCTGATAACACAGGAAATTTTTATCACAATGTTAATTGAAAAAAATAAGTAAAAAATTAATTTATGTAGAGTGATTCCTGTTACCTAAATACAAACATAGGAATAAAAACTGGAAATACATATATGACAATTTTTCCATACTTCTAAATTTTTCATATTATCAGACATGTCATATAATTGGAAAAATACTTTTTTCCAACTATTATTTTTTAAATCTTTAAATGTTGACCAAGACAGGTAATCATCTATAATTTTAAAGAATTTAAAATCAGGATGAATTTGAAACTCATTAAAGCAAAATCATGCCCCACTTCACATAACTATTATCAGCAGCAAAGTTAAAAATCAAACTTAAGTGGATGGCTTCAAATCCAATATTCTTTTATTTTTTTCTTAAAAATTATACCACAATCATAAATAGCCTTAAGAATTCATAATATGAACTCATAATGGTATAATCAATATAGACATGGCCTGAATTGCAAGAAATATTGCTATAAGACTTAAAAGTTAACATAGATTTAAAGATCCTTCTTTGGTCCTTTACCAGCAAAATATTATTGTCTGATCATGTTTAATCTAGTATCTTGTAGAATGTAATATCATACAGCAGGTTCTGAAGGATTCCAATTTAAAAGTAAATGCTAGCACTGAGAAACATAATATTTTGATTTTGTATTTTAAACTAATTTTAGGCTTAATTGTTGCAAATATTAAAAAGAGATTTCCATAGTCCCCTTTCTCAGTTCCCCCTACATTAATATGCTACATAACCATAGTACAATTATCAAAACTAAGAATTTATCATTGGTATACTACTATTAACTAAACTACAGACTTTATTCAGAATCTGCTGATATTTTGTTGTGGTTGTTCACAACAACATATAGGCAATACAATTATAAAATATATTAAACAATTTGATATAAGAATAAAAGTATAATTTATTAGAAGTAAAAATAAAAATAATTATTAAACTTTACATTGGGGAAGGCTCTACAACTAAAATTGAAAAGCAAGAGATTTTTTTGTGTAAAAGTTATAAAAATCTCTTTTATAAATTAAAAATATATATATTTTTTAAAAAGTCAAAGAAAATAAATATTGGACTCAGATTAACTATGGAGATGTTCTGAGCTTATTTTAAAATGTTAGTAAATGCTCTCTATTTGAAAGATTCCAAAATGTTGTTGATAGAAAAACTATTGTGTAAAATATAGATAAAGCAAAAAACAAACAAACAAGAAAACCCAAAAAAACAACTGTAGAAGGATTACACTTTAGGAATGACAACAATTTATACAATATTCAAATTTGAACATTTCAACAGAAATGGACTGCCACCACTCTGGGTCATCCTGACATAAACTCTTATAATCAGTTTATACAAATATTCCATTTTATTTTTCATCTATGCGTGAGCTGAGTACCAAATCAGATGAAAAATTCCATGACAACATATCAGAAGTGCTGAGTAAATGAAATGGAACTGAATACTATACTAATAAAGATGTTAATTCTTTCCAAATTAATTCATAAATTCAATAAAAATCCATTCAAAGAGAACCAAGATGGTGGCCTAGGCACGTAAGCTGCTGCCTAGCACAACAATTTTAAAACAACAACTAAAATCAGAACAGACATCATCCAAAAACACAGACAAGCTGGTGGAGTGGGAAATCTATAACCAGAAAGAAGGAGAGAGGCTCACGGATCGGACTGGGAGCCGCAAAGTGCTGAGGTAGGGTGGCACACACAGAGAGGAAGTGCAGCTGAATGCCTGGCTGGTGGGAGAGGAAAGGAAGTCCCTGACTGCACTGAATCCTTTCCGACTGCACTGAACCCCAATCCCGAAAACCCCATGGACCCAGGGTCGTACGGTGGAGTCCGGACTGTAAAGAAAGACACCTGGAGACTCAGAGACTTGGATACTGGGGGAGCCAGGATCTGCAGCAGGCAAGGTCTATAGTCACACACAAGTTAGTGCAAGCAGAGAGGTCTGGCCAAGGAGGTTGTGGCGGCCTCTCCATAGTGGAAGGAGTCAGAAGCTCCAGACTACAGAGACCCAACCCAATTCCAGGCAAGCCCCTGGGGCACCCACACTCTTGCACGAGGAATCTGGACCATCAGGCTGAAACTCAGGAGACCACACAACGGCAGGGCTGAAAGGAAGCCAAGACTGTGAGCTCAGCCCTGAGACTCAAGCTAAGCACAGAGGCTTTTGCAATTTTGCAAGTCTGATCCAATAAGACTATCTCCAATACTGAAGGTATCCCAGAGTAGACACAGCTGATACCCACAACCAATTGGCCTGTAAGTCAATTCCTTCCAGAGATAGCAACAACAATCAATACTAAACTACAACAAGGCTGTACACACAGTTCACAAAGGGGAGTACCAAGAGTGTCTATCTCAGGTAACTGAGGAGGCTGACCTACTGAGCCATATAGGACACCAAACACACAGAGCCATCCTACCAACTCTGGGAAGCAGTGAAAATGCCGACACAAGGAAATAGATCTCAAACAAAAGAGATGGAGAAAAAAAAGACTGGAAATAGAGTTCAAAACCACCGTTATAAGGTTTTTCAAACATTTCCTAGAAAAGGCCAATAAAATAAATGAGACCTTTGAGGATATGAAAAGGGATCAACTAGAAATAAAAAAAAATCCTTGTCTGAAATAAAAAATATTATACAAAATATCAAGTCAAAGATTTGGGACACAAAGAGCCAGAGGACACTCCTCTGCAGAACCAAGAAGACAAGAGAATCCAGAAAGTTGAAGATAGTGTAAGAAACCTCTGGGACAATTTCAAGCAAACCAACATCAGAATTATAGGGGTCTCAGAAGAAGAGAGAGAGCAAGATACCAAAAGCCTATTGGAAAAAATAGTGACAGAAAACTTCCCCCCACCTGGGGAAAGAAATAGACTTACAAGTCCAGGAAGCACACAGAACCCCAAACAAAAGGAATCCAAAGAGGACCACACCAAGACACATCATAATTAAAATTGCAAGAGCAAAAGACAAAGAGAGAATATTAAAAGCGGCAAGAGAAAAGCAGGAGTTACCTATAAAGGAGCACCCATACGATTGTCAGCTGATTTCTCAACTGAAACCATGCAGGCCAAATGGGAATGACAAGAAACATTCAAGGTGATGAAGAGCAAGAACCTACAGCCAAAAATACTCTACCCAGCAAAGCTATCACTCAGAATCCAAGGCCAGATAAAAGAGCTTCACAAATAAAAAAAAAAGCTAAAGGAGTTCATCACCACCAAACCAGAATTATATGAATTGCTGAAGGGGATTCTTTAGGAAGAGGAAGAAAATAAAGATAAAAATTATGAACAACAAATACGTAACTATCAACAAGTGAATCTAAAAACCAATGGAATTAAAAAATCTGATGAACAATATTAACTGGTTCATATAATAGAATCTGAGGTATGGAAGGGAAGTTGACTGACAATTCTCAGGGAAAAGGGGAGTGGAGGTTCCGGGAAGAGACCGAACAAAAACACCTATGGATGAGGACAATGGGGGGTGGGGAAAGGGCAGAAGGTGGGATGGGAACCAGGTGGAGGGGAGCAATGGATGGGGGGGGGGGGGAGAGGAACATTTGTAATAATCGAAAAATAAATATTTATTTTAAAAAATAAAATCTATTCAAAACCTTTGTTAGTTGATTTGTTTTTGTTTGAGTCTATTTCTGGGTTCTCTATTCTATTTCATTGGTCTGTATGCCTGTTCTTTTGCCAGTACCAGGCTATTTTGAAAACAATGGCTTTGTAATACAGCTTGAAATCTGGTAGTGAGATCCCACCTACTTTGTTCTTCTTTCTCAGGATTGCTGCAGCTATTCTGGTTCTTTTATTTATTTATTTATTTTTATTCCAGATGAGTTTTTGAAGAGTTCTTTCTAGGTCTGTGAAATGTGCCATTGGTATTTTTTTCTTTCTTTTAAATATATTTTATTGATTTTTTTTTACAGAGAGGAATAGAGAGTGATAGAGAGTTAGAAACATCGATGAGAGAGAATCATCAATCAGCTGCCCCTTTACACCCCTCCTGGGGATGTGCCCACAACCAAAGTACATGCCATTGACTGGAATCGAACCCAGGACCTTTTAATCTGCAGGCTGATCCTCTATCCACTAAGCTAAACCGGTTTCAGCATCATTGGTATTTTAATGGGGAGTGTGTTGAATCTACAGATTATCGCTTTGGGTAGTATGGGCATTTTAATTATGTTGATTCTACCAATCCATGAACACAGTATGCTCTTCCATCTATTTATGTCTTCCTCTATCTCTTTTTTCAGTGTCCTATAGTTTTCTGAGAAGAGGTCTTTTACCTCCTTAGTTAAGTTTATTCCTAGGTATCTTAATTTTTTTTTTGTAGTTGTGGTTGTTTTAAAACTTGACATGCATCTTCTTATGATGTTTTCTGACTCCAATATGTGCGTGTTCCTAAGTCTATCCTTGTTGGTTTGTTTTTAAGAGCTCTGGTCATGTATTTTATAAAATGACTCTCAATTTGTTTTTTGTTTTTTGTTTTGTTTTTTCTTGCAATGTTGCATGGGATTATTTTCTTACTCTCTCTTTCTGAAGGTTCACTGTTGGTGTACAGAAATTCCATATATTTCTTGGCATTATTTTTGTGTCCTGCTGCATTGTTGAATTCATTTATTAAGTCTAATAATTTTTTTCCTGATCTTTTCTTATGATTAGACTGAAGGCTGTGGATTTGAGGAAAGAGGGCCACGATGGTAAGGTGTTCTCTGGATCATATCTAGTGTGCATGATGGCAATCTGTCTTACTTCTGGTGATGTGAACCTTAATTATGTGGTCAATGTGGTATCTGCCAGGAGTCTTCATAGTAAAAGTTACATTTTAATCCTTTAATAATATTTATTAGGGAAAATATCCTATTCTGAAACATATCTTATTTCTCCTTAATTTTTACAAGGCTCAGCAGTTCATATCTATAGTTCTTATCACAGGTTCTAATGATGCTTTTTGGTTCCCTTAATTCCTTCTAAATTCATTAATTGGAAATCTTTTGTAAGGAAGAGTTGTCTCTACTCCAAAATTTAATTACTTGTTTATATCAGCTTGGACATATCAGTATTTTATTCTTTATGTTATAACTAGAGGTCTGTCTCCTCTCACAGTCTGGGGAGCCCTCAGAAGCAGGAGGCAACCCAGTGATCAGGGGAAGGCAATGCTTCCATCACACCTCTGCTGCTGCCACTGCCAGAAGCACAAGCCTTGGCCGGCCCTGGTTACCTGAACGCCGGGTGTCCTTGGGCAGCTGGGAAGCTGCCATCCTACGCTTGCCTGTGCCTTGGGCCAGCCATGGATGGCTGGGGGACTAAGGAGTTTCGGAGACTCCAGAGGCAGGCTCCTGGGGGCTGGCCCAGCTGTGCTGCATGTCTGCTGCCCCAGCGGGGCTGAGGGGATTGGGTGCTGCCATCTTTGAGGAAGTGGTAGTCAATTAGCATATCCCCTTCTTATGGCCATGGGCACTTCCATCTTTATGAGGCCATGATGGTCATTTAGCATATTCTCTCTTTGTTAGATAGGATTTAAAATTTTGTTATATTTTACTGCTCAAATTATTCCAGCTTTGGGC
Source organism: Vespertilio murinus (assembly GCA_963924515.1). Taxonomy (NCBI): domain Eukaryota; kingdom Metazoa; phylum Chordata; class Mammalia; order Chiroptera; family Vespertilionidae; genus Vespertilio; species Vespertilio murinus. The sequence continues at coordinate 56,551,308 of OZ004704.1, forward strand.
ATTGGGGCTTTTTCAGAATGGCTCCCAGTCTATGGTCATACCAACCTGAACACTCCCGATCTCAACTTGTCAGATTGGTTCCTATGTACTTTCAACAGATCCTTTACTTTTTTTCATGGAAGCACAAATGCACAAGTTTTTTAGTAAATTTAAGTTTTGAATTCATGTGGGCATTGAATGCATGATTGTCTAAATAGTATAAAAGTAGGCCACTGATTAGTCTAGTCAGCTGCGGCTGGCGTGAGAAGTCTGCAAGAGTATGGAGAGAGAGCAGCTAGGGTGGAGTGTGTGAAGAAGTCTGCTAGAGAGAGCAGCTGGGCAGGAGTGGCAGGAGAAGCTGCTGAGCGGAGAGCTCTGGTACCACTATGATGTGAGGTGGTGAGTCTAGGATGCAGCACGCGGCTGCCCATATAACACAGCTATGAGTACAGAGTCTGATGCTGCTTTGTGGAAAGATATATGTACACCACCCAGTGTCTGGCTGCCTGCCTGTATGGACTTTGCTGTGATGACTGTTCTTGCCTGATGGCTATATGGCCACTGGCTTCAGCACAAAGACTCAATATTATATACCCACAACCTTTCATGGCCACTCTGTTTAAGACCCAGAGTCCTAGGAGGTCCAGCCTCAGGCAGAGGGGTTTGGACCCAACACCTGTTAATAGTGAGCAGAGGATAAAGGAGGAACTTGGACTAAGTTCTCAACAGTACAGTGGGCAGCATTCAAGCAGGAATCAGCCCTGGTTGGTCGAATGGGAGAATTTAGAAGAATACATGGACTCAGAGCCAGTCAGACCAGCAGAGCTGTAGGGTGCTCTTGCTGCTGGCTCTGACACATGCCATGACTGGAGATGGAACCCTTGGCACAACCTTGGCATATCAGGACGATGCTCTAACCAACAGAGCTACCCGGTCAGGGGCACAGAGCAGTTTTGAGCCTCGCACTTATTTCCCAGGGGTTGAGGGTTCCTTTCCCAGCTGCAATGAGTTTTCACCAGTACTAATGGTACAACTTGTCCTTATCCTACAGATCAAAGGATTTATTTCCTTAGGAAAAAGAAGGAAGAAGATTATCAGTTTCTTACTGCTCTGGCATTGGTTTCTGTGCTCCTGTTCTCCTCCTCCTCTGTTCTTCTCATACTGCAGAGCTTTTCTGGACTCTAACAATCATTTTTGTGAGTATTAGGTGGAGTTTGTGCACACCTGGCCTCCAATAATTATTCAATTATCCTACCTTTCAAAGATAGGTATCCAGGAACAGCTTGCACAAGTAAGCAAGGGTTTTGGTTTTGTCTCACATCTTCAAATATACCTTGGGTTTTGGGACCCACACCTTCTGTGCTCTGATGGGTTAAAAAAAAAAAGTTGTGAATGTCCTGTTTGCTTGGCTTTTGTTGTTGTTATTGTTGTAATACTTGAGAATGGTGTTTTCTAGCTCTCCATATCTGGGGCTAAAATCTGAGAATCAATTCAATTTGTTTCTTAAGTAAATTCCAGACCCTAGCTGGATAGCTCAGTTGGTTCAAGTGTTGAGGTTATGCACTAAGGTGGTAGGTTCGATCCTGCTGGGGGCACATGCAGGAATCAAACAATGAGTGCATGAGTGGGTGGAGCAACACATTAATGGTTCTCTCTCCCTTCCTCTTTCTCTCTAAAATCAATAAAATTCAATTTCAAAAATCAACTGAAAATGTGTAATGCTGCTCAGTTTCAGAAATTCTCAATAATAATAAGTTCAATATTATTATGAGCTATAATAATTATCTTTAATAAGCTAATAATTAGATGGCGATTTATTGATTCACTCAATACATAAAGTCATGAGGCCTAAACACTGTTTGGAACATCACAACCTTGAACATCTCACATTTTCTGTGACTCTGTGACTGAATTTTAATAAATTTTTCTTCTAGCTCCAGTAATATAGTAAGGATTTAAGAAGAACTAAATGTTTTAAAATCTTCAAAAAGTAATGAAACAGTTCTTATAAAAAATAAGATTTTTCTTTTTTTTGTCATGAACTGAATTTCCATGGCAGTTTTATCTAGTTTAAATGATGTCATGGTCATCTAAACTGGAATTAAAAATTTGAGGACAAAGAACAGAGTCTATCCAACAAATGATATTAAATAGCATTTTAAAAGTTAAATCACCGTAATAAGTAATAAAATTATTTTTATCCATTTTCATTGGAAAATAGAATAGTGATTCAAAAGTTATGGAGAAGAGGTTCAGAATATGGGCTATCAATTGTAAACAAAATTAAGTAGCAACAATGTTTGGGGACTATCCATGTCCTCAAATTCTCTGTGTAGAATATTAAAGGGAAGTCACCAAAATGTCCTTTTCTTTAACACTTTGCATGTTTACTTGGTAAGCCCATCCCTATCATGGCAGATATCATACATCAATGACAGTTATAACAGCAAACGTAACACCCAAAGTTATAAACAAGCTGACTAAACAACAAATTTGAAAATTATTTGGCAGCAAAGGGTAAGAGGGCATAAGGTGTCATTACAAGACAGACTTAGAAACAAGTAGGAGGATAATGATAATTACAGTTTAATCCTGGGTAATAATGCAAAGGTGAGAAGTCACATACATTAACTTGCAGTATATTACTTTAATGTTTCCTTACTGTGATGGGAAGGATCTGACATAAAGATTGATTTGAGGCGGATCACCCCTCCAGCTCCTCTAAGTGGGTAAATCTCTCTTTGGGCAGACAAGGTTGCAGCTTGCCAGGTTCTGATCTTTACACTGAGAAAACCGCCCTTACCAGATGTGTCTCATTCTACATATTACTGTGACCTAGAAATATTTTGATCTTATAAAACTTTAACTTTGAATATTATAACTCATATAGAAGCTAAGAAGCATTATATAGGATAAATTCCAAAGCTCTAGATACTCAAACTTGTAACCTACAGATTTAACAAGATTTATTGTTAATAAAAACCTGAAAACTAACCTGTTCCCTACAATTAAAGTAATGGGTTATACTATGAAATAAGACTGATGGTCTTAAATTATTTTGTGACTTTGAAGAACTTCTCTTTAAAATATATTTTAAAAAATAACAAATATTATGTTTATCACTACTTTTTAATCTGTGAAATAAAGTCTCGATTCTTATACTTAAGATGTATGAAGATTCTGTGTCCATTATTTTTTCAGGTTCAATTGTAGCTGAGTTTCTTTGACAAAAGTCTGTAGCATAAAAATCTAAGTATGAATTATTTCTCAGAATTGCACTTGGCTTTCCTTTTTTATCATACAATACATTTATAAATTAATATATGAATAAATTAATAATCCAAGAGAGGTAATATCCTTAAAAAGAAATATAGCACTGTCTTCCATATTTTTCTACATTGCAAATACATAGACTATACCTGGAGTATCTGAAATACTTTCTTCTGATATTTACTACCATTTATCACACTACTGTGCTTTGATTTTTTGATCTTACATAGAATCTAATGATCTCATGGTTTAACAGTTGATTTAACTCTCTTACATCTCTACCTTCAGCTTTCTTCTACTTCTCACCTTCCAGACTGAGGTAAATCAAATTCTGGTTAAAATATTGGTTAATGTTTAAATGCTTAACTGTCATAAAATATTGCTTACTTCTACTATGCCCAATAGAGCAAAATTATTACCTTTGTTTTTCTCATTTTTATATGTTCAATCTACCAGTTTAAACTGAATCACTTATTGTCTTTATTTTTGTTATTTTAACTTTACTCTTTCCTTGCTTCAATCTTTTTTTTCATTTTATTAGAAAGTTATCAGTGAAAAATTTAACTCAGAATAATCACTTGATTCTCTGAAAGCCACAAAGCATATCTAATTCTTGATAATAGATTTCATTTGGTACTTAAAAGAGGTGATATTAATTATTCATTATTTCTATTGTTACTTTTCTTAGGCAAATTTGAAGCAAGGGACATGTACTTGCTAGGACAATTTTTTACTTCTTTATATAGCTTATTATTTACTAATTTCAAGATTTATTTATAGTATATCTGGTTTTACATGATTATCACTTCTTATGTTACAAAAGTGCCTCTAAATGTATTTATATTTATTATTTAAAATATAATGTTAACAAAATATAATAACCTATAGAAGTTAAATATATATTTCAAGGTAATATTAAACAATTTGAACCAAAAAGTGAAAAGTTAAAACAGCTTTTGCCTATTTGATAGAGAAAAACATGATTTAATTCAAGTTGTCATAATCATTTAGAGCAAATATAATTTTAAAAAATCATAGGCCGGCCAGGACTGGTTTAGCTAAATAAATAGAGTGTCGGCCTGCAGACTGAAAGGTCCCGGGTTTGATTCCGGTCAAGGGCATGTACCTTGGTTGTGGGCACATCCCCAGTAGGGGGTGTGCAAGAGGCAACTGTTCGATGATTCTCTCTCATTGATGTTTCTAACTCTCTATCCCTCTCTCTTCTTCTCTGTGAAAAATCAATAAAATATATATATATATATATATATATATTTTAAATCATAGGCCAGATGGCATGTAAACAAAAGACATTTTTTTCTCACAGTTCTGGAGGTTGGAAGACCCAGGTCTGGGTGCCAACAAGGTCAAGTTCTGGTAGTACTCTCTTCCAGTTTGTAGACTACCAACTTCTCATTTTATCCTCACATGCAGAGGGCAGAGAGAGGAAAGCAAGCCTCTCATGACTCTTATAAGGACACTAATCACCTCCCAAAGGCCTCGGCACCTAATGCCATCACATTGATTTCAACATGTAATATTTCAGGGTACACAAACAATGTCCATGAAACAAGTGTTGCATTTAAGAAGTGTTGGTAAAGAATTGAGAAGGTGGTAACCTTTGATTATATTCTTCCCTGCTTTGTGGTTTTCGTTTAAGATTTTTATTGCCTGCTTTAATTCCTCATTCACTGGCACTGTTCGATTTTTTGTTTGTTTTCACTTAAATAAGGACACCTTAAATTTCTGGAAGACCAAATTTCTTCTTCTGAAGAACTACAAATCAATAAAAAATAATCTCTTTCCACCTGAAGTAAATACACAACATGAACAGTTCAATTATTACATGTCAACTTCTGTTAAACTTTTGTCATGTTCTAGCTAGATGACAAAACTTGTACAATTGGTATTGAGAAGTCAGTTTTAATTATACCACTGAGCTGGTTCTGATCTTGAAATGTTTGTTCTAAATTTGAAATCTAATCTAATTGTAACTGTAATAATCCTGACTTTGTGTATATCTACATATATCTTATTATCATTGTTCATTAGCAAAACACACACACACACGTAAATGAAGAAAATACTAAAGTAATTAATGTATATAAATACTTAGCTCTTTTCACATAATGTACACATAGGTTAAATATATAGAACTCAACACCAGGCACTATCTCATGTAATCCTCCCAACAGTGTTAAAAGTGTGGTCATACCATTTAACATGCAATCCAGGGTATTTGTGAGAGTGAAATGGAACACCAGTGTTAATTAACTTGGGACAGTAAGTAAAACCCGGATGACCAGTAACTGCACCTATAGGGTGAAAGTTTTCCTGGTTAACTTTTCCCAGAATAATCTCATGTTTTTCTGCAATTATTTCCCCATTTACAAATTAGGATATAAGTTAAGAGAAATAGGGGAACGTACATAAGTAACATACTTAATAAATATGTGAGAATAAATTCAAACTTGGGACATATATTGTAGGAGACTACTATCATAAGGGAAGGAAATACATATGCTTCAGAACAAAAATACTAGCATATCTTCATTGGTTAAATGCACATGTATATATTTACTTTGAAAGATACATGTCTAGAAAGATACACAGCAAACTGCTAATAGTGATTACCCAAGGGGAATGGGTTCTTAAAATAGAATTTCACTGACTATGCATATAGTTCTGTACTGTTTGTGGTGACACAACTTATCCCCCAATAATCTCTCTATGAGCATGCATTATTTTACTTAAAGAAAGTGTCGCCACTATTTAAATTTTAACTTTTTGTAAGAGATAGACAAAAGTTGGCTTGCTTAAATATTACAGATATAAAAATAAATTTGAACATATAAATGACATCCTACTTCAAAGATAAAACCAATTTCAGGTTTACCATAACTTGAGCTAATATTTTCATATTTAAGTAGAAAGCTTCAAAAGATATTAGTCATAAGTATATAATTAAAGCAATGAAAGTATATTCTTATATTGGTAAAGATAAAAATACTTCTAAAAATCAATTAAATTATAGACTTTGCTTTTCAAATCAAATTGAGATTTTATCCTATTGGTATGGGACTCTAGGCTGGGGATACGTGGGGTGAAGCCATTTGCTTCTCCAGGCAGCGTCTACAGAGATGATCTCCCTCCGGATTAAGAAAGTGGCCCACATGGGTGCTGAACCAGCCTATTCTGCTCCTCTGCACCTCCTACCAGTGTTTTCTTCTTTACTTCTCTAGTTGTAGGACTTCCATTCCACCAGCTTTCTGGCACTTCTGAATGATGGTTGTTCTGTATTTTAGTTGTCATTTTGTTGTGGTTGTGGGAGGCAGTGAGTAGCCACGCTGCCATCTTCCTGACCTTTAGTTTCATTCATCTATGAAATGGAGAGAAAATAATAGTAACTTCAAAAGGTTGCTGTACTAAATATCTAAAGTATCTAACTAATATATATTTTATTAAAAAATGGAGATTAGTGTTACAATTAACTTTTTTTTGTATTGCCATCTATACATATAAAAGCCTAGCAATCCTTACAGCGGAATGACTGGACGACCAGAATGACAGAACAACTGGTCACTAAGACACGCACTGCTTGCCAGAAGCTCAATGCAGGAGCTGCCCTCTGGTGGTCAGTGTGTTCCCACAGTGGGTGCACCTCTCAGGCAGAAGCTGGGCTCACAGCTGGCAAGTGCAGTGGTGGTGGTGGGAGCCTCACCTGCCTCCATGGTAGCTCTAAAGAGTGGCAAGCCAAGGGATAATGAGTGATCAGGCAGTAAGACACAGGCAGGCAGGTGATTAGGAGTGAGCAGATGGGCGGTTAGGAGTGAGAGGTTCCAGATTGGAAGAGAGCACAGGCTAGGCTAAGGAACCCTCTTAGCCCCACAGACAGATTTCATGCATCAGGCCTCTATTATAAAATGCATGAGCAGAGCCTAAACTGGTTTGGCTCAGTGGTAGAGCATAGGTCTGAAAGGTCCCAGGTTTGATTCTGGTCAAGGGCATGTACATTGGTTGCGGGCACATCCCCAGTAGGGGGTGTGCAAGAGGCAGCTGGTCAATGTTTCTCTCTCATCGACATTTCTAGCTCTCTATCTCTCTCCCTTCCTTTCTGTAAAATATCAATAAAATATATTTTTAAAAAACAAATATTAAAAAAATGCATGAGCAGAATCAACCGAAGGAATGGCCACACACTAGTAGCTTTTACTGATAAAAGAGTTGAACTCCAATTACTCTGGAAGGTGATAACTATTCATGACCACTTCTATAGCATAGTAGAATAAACCCCATCATTATGTTGGACAAAGATATAGCGGATACAGTGAACACACATTATTTTGTAAATATTTTCCCTCAGCATTGTACTTTAAGCTTAAAAATGTGTGCTTTTGGAACTCCGTGATTGTGCCTTGCCCCCTTCATTACATAATCTACCACTCAGCACAGTATGAACTATCCATTGAACTTTAATCATTGATTATTGATAATGGTACTGATGAAAACGACTTAAAAATGATGCTTAACTGGCCAAATGTGACAAAAAGTAAAATAGAAGGACTTTTGGTAAGAATGAAAAGCAGAAAGTAAGAGAGCTTCTTTGTGTGTGATTTACTGCACCTGATTATGTGGAAGTTGAAAGTTGCTATACTGGCTTTTAATCTTTTTTAAGGGAGCCTGCCCTGACATGGGAATGGCTGGACTAGAATACACAGGAAAGCAGTGGGGAGGATACTGGTGTCAGAGACCTCACGTTCTTTCATTCCATAATCGTGGCATTATCTGCTGTGCTTCCAGAAATGAGAGCAAGGGAGAGAGAAGGGGAGAGAGATAGCTCCTTGGCGTCTCCCTGCTGTGGCTAGAAGATTGCACTTCCAAAAAAAATTTATCTGATTTCAAAAAAGTCCTCACCCAAGCTTGATCCTAAACTAAATGCTTTTTAAGTGACAGTTTTAGGTTAACTTTAATTTCTTTGGATTATGCTACCCTCTGCCCCAGTTTCTAGTTCAAACTTTAAAGGTCAAAAAAAAAAAAAAAAGTCATGTCACTATGCTAGTCCAATCAAAATTAAACTGGACACTGCAACTCATCCCACAAGATACCTCCATGAAGGAATAAGATTTTTCATTCCTTTTAAACACTACATTAAAAAAAAAAAACTTCAAAAGTTTTAAATGAAAAAATTTTTGTTTAATTCACATAAAATTTGCATTTGTATTTCAAATGATCTGAAAAGTCTTCTTCCACCTCCACTCAGAAGTCCTATCATTGTTAGGAACTTACAGGTGGAATACAATTTAAGGCAGTTTAGAACTTTCATATAAGTGGGACAAAAACAAAGCAAAGAAACGACGCTGCTATAATGGCTTTGCGATTTGTTCATTTCCTTGGGAGCTTTTATCCTCCCTCACATGATGTAAGAGCGCATTGTAATGGCGAATCGGTGAAAAGGCTAAGAAATGATACCAGTAAAGTAATAAATTATCCAGTTGTCATTCTTCTGCTGACAATAACTATATGAATTTTTAAAAGAAGCTTATGCAAAATTCTGAGTGTTGGGACTACAACCACCTATTTATTTAAAGTAAAAATCGGCCGAAACCGGTTTGGCTCAGTGGTAGAGCGTTGGTCTGGGAACTGAAAGGTCCCGGGTTCGATTCCGGTCAAGGGCATGTACATTGGCTGCGGGCACATCCCCGGTAGGGGGTGTGCAAGAGGCGGCTGGTCGATGTTTCTCTCTCATTGACGTTTCTAGCTCTCTATCTCTCTCCCTTCCTGTCTGTGAAATATCAATAAAATATATTAAAAAAATAAATAAAGTAAAAATCGTTTTAATCAAACAACTGGAGATTGGAATGCAATATCTATTCCAACGCTAATGCTCATGTGAGCAGTCAGCCTTGCAGCACTGTGTGTGCTAAAGGTGACCCTCACCACAAAAAGCCCCACGATGAGATGAGTTCACCAGTAATCAATCCACTGCATCTGGACTAGCTGGCATTCGAGGCATTGCCACATGTAGGCTGTGGGAAACCGGGGGCCTACTCCCATCCTATCTTTGCTCCTCCTCCGTTGGGCCTAAACACAAGAATCCTTGGCCTGTTCATTTCCCTTTCAAACCATCAACTGCCCCTGGTCTCACTTTCTTTGGGGTATGGAACTTAAAAAACATCCTTCTCAACTTTTGATATCCCATTGTCATTCCTTGACAATCCTTTCCATTATCTGAAAATCTCCTGCTTCCTTCTGACAGGAACTCCTCCTATCCTAAATACTTCTCTTTCAGTAGGTAGATGACCTTTGCTTTTTGATATCTGATGCAATAATGGGAAAAAGGACTGAATGAAATGGACACAGATGACCAATATAGGGAAATATATGCATGAGAAGTGATGGAGTTAATGTAGGGAATCAAATATATTATCCCATTATATTTGGGAGTTAAATTTCATAGTTTGTCTAAAAATGTGAAGACAGATGATAAGCCAAAACATCCTATTTCAACCCCAGATAGTTTTCTTTTTACAGGATGGCCTTTATATCCTTGCCGATAGGAAATCTCTCTATGTCATACATTTCTCACACTTCTCCTTTCCTTAAAATATTTATCTCTAAGGGTCATTGTTAACTTGATGTAATAATGAATGGCTAGAAAGCTGTTTGCTGGGAAAACACAGATTATTTAAAAAATTCAGGAAGAAATGTAGAGTGGTAATGTGATAACCATACTTATCACATATTGGAGGTATACAAACTCTACTGAAGCACTGAAGAAAGGAAACAAAAATATTAAGGACAACACATTTGGGAAAATAGAATATAGGTGATGTGTGATAGATATGTTGATAAAGCCTTAGAACAGAAATAATATGCAAAGAACTGATAAGTGAACTTTCCTAAATTGAAAGTAATGAACTTATAATTGGAAATAAAGTATAGTACTATATAAAACATTAGCAAAAAGAGAAACATGCTGTAGCAGGTTTGGCTCAGTGGATAGAGTGTGGACTAAAGAGTCCCAGGATCAATTTCAGCCAATGGCACGTGCTTGAATCCCCATGTGAGAGGCATTCAATCAGTGTGTCTCTCACATCAATCTCTCTCTTTCTCTCTCTCTTCCTTCCTTCTCCTGTCTCTGAAAACCAATGTTAAAATATCCTTGGATGAAGATTAACAAAAAGGAGAGAGAGAGAGAGAGATTTTGAGAATATTACTGAATAAAATGAAGGTTTAATAAACATACTAGCAAAAACTGACAGTTTTCCCTCCCAAGTACAAAACTCAAGGTAAGTTCAGATTTTTCCACAATGCAAAATGCCAGAATTATTAGTAAAAGTAACTAAGTTGGATTGACTCTCTTCCATGTGCTACAAAGTGAAGTAAAAACCTATGTGAATGATCTCATGGGATCCCAATTAAAATGACATGTAGCATTTACTATTAAAACTGGATTTACACAGAAGAAAATAAAAATACAGGAGTCTGTGACTTGCCCTCAATCACACAGTGTGTACATGGAAGAGCTAAGATTGAAGATTGAGAGTCAATTTTTGAAGAGAACTACATGTATGTATTATTGAAAGATGGGTTGAAGAAATATGCACTCAACCTTGTATGCAAGAAATAATACACTACATTTTCTGGTTTAAAGTTGAAGAAAATTAAAGTCTACATACCACCAGAGAAAACTTTGACAAATTAAAAGAGCAGAAAATTGTGCAAATTTGTGTATGTTTTTTGTTTGTTTGTTTGTTTGTTTTTCAAAATGAAAGACAACATAAAAAGTAGTAATATAATCTTATAGTAAATACGAATTATTTGGAAAACATTCTTTAAACAAGTACTTAAGTCTGGCTGGTATGAATCAATGATTGAGCTTTAACCTGTGAACCAGGAGGTCACAGTTTGATTCTCAGTCACGGAAGATGCCTGGATTTCAGGCTCAATCCTCAGTAGGGGTGTGTAGTAGGAAGTTGATCAGCAATTCTCTGTCATCATCGATGTTTCTATCTTTCTCTCTCTCTCTCTCTCTCTTTCCCTTTCTCTCAGAAATCAATAACAAATATATTTTTTAATTTTTTACTTAAATTATTTCAAATGATTCAGCAAATCCTGCCTTGAGCAGCAAATAGAGTATGAATTATTCTCTCAAGAGGCTTCTAGGTTCCAAAGAAATTATACTTTTGGAGATCTTGGAACAACGGCCACTAGACAAATTTCTCTCCAGTCTTGAACTCTCTCTTAGACTAAACTGAGGCTCCCTGCTATTTTTCTTTCCCCAACAGTTAGTAAAAGAAACAAACAAACAAAACTTCTTGCCAAGTTATCTCCTTATTTTCACAATCCTCTTATGAAAAAAAAAATATGGCTAAGCTTTTTTTTCTCATTTTGATACATTTTCTAGACCTGCTTCCAGGGAGCCATTCTAACATAAACAATAGTGTTGGTCTGTCTTTGTGAGCCTTTTTCTTCCATCCCCAAAATCTCAGAGAAGCTCTATTTACAAGGACCAATCTTTAAAACACCTGGAGAGTCTTATCAGTCCAATTGTGGTTCTTGGGGAAGAGGGAGAGGAGGATGAAAGAATCTTGTGTTCTACTATATAAAATTGCCAGCATTTTATATTTTCCACTTATAAAAAATAACTACATCTATTATAATTTGCATTTATGATACACATCTTTCTAACAAAGTAAAGGAGGGATAATGCCAAAAAATTGGTTAAATATATTTAGCCTTAGGAAAAATATTTTCCCTCATTTTGCTGAAAATTATTGAAATGTTGTTATACCAATTTTTTAAAAATATATATTTTATTGATTTTTTTTTTACAGAGAGGAAGGGAGAGGGATAGAGAGTTAGAAACATCAATGAGAAACATCGATCAGCTGCCTCCTGCACGCCCCCTACTGGGGATGTCTCTGCAACCAAGGTACATGCCCTTGACTGGAATTGAACCTGGGACCTTTCAGTCCACAGGCCCACACTCTATCCACTGAGCTAATTGGTTAGGGTTAAACAAATGTTTTTTAATCACTGTTTGGAAAATACTAATTGATTTTATGGATTTTATGAGAAAAGAGATAGTTGGAAGTTTCAAACTGAGGTGTACCAAAAAGAACCATGTAGGAGTTTAGGAACTGCTGCTGTGCATAAATGAAAGTTGCAAAATATCAACACAGAAGAGATCTATGGAATAAGTGTTCTCTAGTAACTGGCCCTATACTATATTTGGATATCAATTATTACTGATAATTAAATGCCTCACTTGATGTAGTAGAAAGTGGCCACCCTAAATTGCAGTCCATTTAAAATAACATAATATTAGAAATTTAAGCTACATGAAGCTGGTAATACAATAGACGGGTACTGAGCCCCTGAGGTCCGACAGTCTGATCCATGCCTCCTTGTCTCTGGATCTGTTCTTGTTCATCAGTCTATAATGTTCATCATTTCCCCTAGATGAGTGAGCTCATGTGCTACTAGAAATACACTTATAAGAACTGAAAATGAGACAAGCTATAATTGTTATGCTGAAAAGCAAATGAATCAGTCTGTAGTGAGTTTCTTTCTGAGCCAACAGTTCATTTGGGTCCCAATTTACATGTCAAACAGTTCTTTCTGTATACATGTCAGCAATGGTATTTCAGTTCTGGATGGTGGACAAATGGTACTAATGCAGGTCCGACCCGCTCTGGTTTGGTCCTGGGCAACCAGCAGTGACGCACAGCTGCTGACGGCCAGTATAAAACTTGCTTTTCTAGTGCTGCCCTTCTTTCCCACCTTGTTGTGTTGTCTTAGTAACTTCTGCCAACTGGGTTCCCCAGTTCTATCTTTCCTTCCCATGGTTCCGTCCCTACCTACTCAGCTTCCTTCTCTCCTCCATATCATGAAACTTTTCTATTCAGGAGGTAGGGATTAGTATGCATCTGAATGTAAACAGAGTGGTATTTCCCACTTGACTCAGACAAGGAAGAATGTGAATTCTTTTTTTTTTGCTCTTTATTGATTCAAGTGCAAGATGTAAAAGGTTTTTGTTTTTTTCTCAAACAATTGGCAACCCCATTGAAGTGTCAATTTGAATATGATTCCAAGTACCAATTGACAGTTAACATCTCATATTTACTACCATTATAGTTAAATCATTCTGGAACATAAAAGTTAATTGCATGTAAGGAAAACTAGTCAAATTACATAAATATAGAAATTATATAAACCTCATTGAAGTGCTATTAACCACCCTTACTCTGATAAAAATTAAGAAAAGATTAAGGCTTTGATACATTTGAGAAAGTGTTATTTTATGAAGAAAACCTTCTTTAGAAGTTTTTTTCCCCAAAAAAAATTCAAATTCTTAATCTTGAATTTGGTATAATTTTCCATAATTATTTTATCTCTACATAGAAAAGTAGAACTCTGGGTAGCCAAAGTTGACATAAATACTCAAACAGATTTCTTTGAAAATGAAAATTCATTCATATGAGATTATACATTTTTATGTACATGAAAATTGTTTCTGTCACAATATTCATTTTTTTTACTTAAATTGCACTTTCATTTGAGAGGCACCAGACATGTAGATAATGCTGAGCCAACATTTTCCAACTGGGAAATGAAAAAAGTTAAATTTTTAGATAAAAATTGGACCTTTTCCTAGACAATTTAGTCAATAGCCACAATTTATGATGCAAACCTAAGTGTCTTTAGTTTTGCCTTGTTAATCCCACATTTACAGAATTCACTTTGATGATTTTCTCTCACGAGACTGTTTAAAGACATGGAACAGCAAACAAAGGAGTATCCTTATCCCCAAATCAATTAAAACCCAAAGCTGGATTAAATAGGAACATTATCTCTTCTTTGGGCCTTAAAAATTCTCTACTGAATTCTAATCCTCATTCCACCCTATTCTCCATGATAGTGCAGGAATCCCAATGTGCCTTATTTAGTTTGGTAAGTAGAAAAGCCACAGCCCTTGCTGAGATGTGCAGAAATTACTCTGCATGAAAAGACAGAAATAAAAATGAACAAATGAGAGCTTCACAAGTAATGTGAGGCAGCTCTTTATTTATTTCTAAACAGATAACTTCCCTGACATAACAAATTCAAGCATCAATCTATTTTAATTAATCAATAACATGCCCCCCCACACACAACCTAATTCTCAAGAAAGTTACAACATTTACATTATAATGAACAACATAAAAAGGATTACAAATCGGATTTTGAAACCCATTTTCTTTTTTATAAGATTCTTATATGCAATTCTTAAAAAAAAACAAAAAAAAAAACCACTATATATAATAGGTACAAACATTTGTGAGAATAACAAAGTCATCTTCTCTGTCAAAGAACAGTTTAGCCCACCGCCATTTTGGCCAGTGTGACTTTGCAGCCACCATTTTGGCTCATGTGACTTGGCAGCCACCGTGTTGTCCACATGCAGGTCCCCTGGGGGCCAGTATCTTGAAATGGCAAAGACCAACTCCTCCCTTCAAATTTGCCAATCATGAAAGACTGTGCGCCTGAGCTCCAAAAAAGAGTGAAGGACAGTTCATATGCATCATGGTTAAAAAGCCAATCAGATGGCCTGCTCAGTGTGCTTGAGCTTCCAGACCATGTGTGAGCGCACCCTTTTACGTAGAAGTAAAGACATTTGCCTTGCTGCCTGGCTGAGTATGTTTTGTGTTCTACCAGAACCCCTGAATTTGGGGACTTGCCTTATTTCTTACACATTTAATATAGCTATATCTCAGTTATAATTTTATTTTTCCTGTTTTCAAACAGAAGTCTTATTTTTTTTATTTAGCAATGTATCATATTTCCAGTATTAAACTATATCTCCCTTAACTTTAAAATTATCTTCACAGATCTTATTTCCTTTCTTGTTTTGTCTCATTAGTTTTACACCCTGCTTTTTTTAAAGTATGATAGATGATTTTTCAAATAATGAGTCAATCATTCTAAAAATGCAAAAGTTTAACCATAATTAAGGTGGGCCCATGGTAAAAATATATTTAATGAACTTATATCACAAAGAAGATATTTTAAAATTTATATTTCATATATTATGGAATTGTACCCCTTTAAACCTATATGATTTTATCAACCAATGACACCTCCATAATTTCAATTAAAAAAATAAAAAGAGCAAGTAAAACAAAATTAATCACCAGAGATTTTAAATGTTCAACAAATTAGTGTTTATGTAAGATCCATTTTAGTAAAATAAAAACACTTTTTCCTTCTCTGGCTATAAATAAATGAAAATTTGAGAAAGAATGCAATGTTTTCAATTTTTAAAAAAATCAGATACTTTTAGATCATCCGTTTCATTTCGTTCAATTACTAACTACAAATAATTATTTTGCTCTGAACCTTAATCAATTCTAACAAGAATATATTATCTTACTATATAACTTTGTCTCAATCTCTTGTCATATCAAATTGACTCTTTTGACCCAAATAGTTGAAATGCTCCGTTAAAAATAAATTTGTTTTACCTAATAGCTCATTTATCAGACTGAGTTTATTCACTTTTTTATGGACGTATTTCTGTATATGTTAACTATGTATTTCTGTATATGTTAACTATGTATTTCAATGTCCAGCTTCTCCGTGGTTGCATAGGGATTCAAGGAGGCCTTTGTGAGTGAAGAACAAAGTGATTTGCCCAAGAGGCATTCCTGGCCAGGCTCCAACAGGCTTCCCTCTGTTAGCCCTTGCTTTCTTACTTCTTTCATCTTTCTCTCTCTCTCTCTCTCTCTCTCTCTCTTTCTGAACAACTTTATGCCCTTTGGCTTGGCATGCTGTCATTTCAGGCTTTGTGAGTCAGACTGGACTAACAAAGTGAAATTTCCTATTTAATGACCTTTAGCTTCAAATACTTCCTCCCCCATCCACATACAAATAGGCACATTGATAAGCCAAGAATTTCCATCCTGGATTCCTGAAATAAAACTCGATTTTACAGCAGAACTTTTTCATGTATTTTAAATGTTTAATAAATATAATTCAGGTACTGAACTGTGAATCTTTGGTGAATAAAATTAACTTGTAAAATTGTCTGGGGACCCCGACTTGCTACTTCTCTGATCAGGTCACCTCTTGTAGTGACCCCATCACTGCCTATCTCCAGCTATTGACTTGGAAGAAAAGGAGCAAGGATACCAAGGTAGTCATTTCTCTGGATAATAGCTTGCTAGTGTGCCTTTCTCCTCTTTTCCTTACTAAATATATGTCTCTAAGAGTCACACATCTGTTATTTAAAAAATTGCCTAGAAGACTGAATCTATTTCCTGGAGAACCAAATTGATCTGTTTCCTTCACCATCTTGAATTACAATAGAAAGCATCTTCTATTTACCTAGATTTAGAGGCAGTTTGTTCATCAGCTTCTGACTAATAACCTGGGTTTTGCCCATTATTTGCAGCAAAGTGGAAAAAAAAAGAAGAGGTATGGCCTTATAACCGCAGTTCACCATGATTCCCTAAGTGTGAGTGCAAGCTCACGTGCACAAGTGCCCATTAGTCGTTTGTTGCAAAATTTTTCTAGTCTCCTAAAATGACAGCCCTCTATTCTTTACACCAACCAAACGACTTTTTCTTCAAGACTAGCTCAATTTCTTCCTCTATTTTAAAACTTCAGCTACAGCTCCTAAACCATTCTGAACTCTTATCTCTAAAGATAATATTCTTTCTTTTGCTGATTAATTATATAGATCTATATTAAATTTCTCATTCAGTTTTGATGTGTCAATTATATTGCTGGCTAGTATTTTTTGTGTTTGTCTTTTTAAATTAAATTTATTGGTTAATAATATTATATAGGTTTCAAGTGTACAGTGCTATGATGTGCTTGTCTTGAATTCCCATGTATATTGTAAATTCCTCGAGAAACCTTCATCTTGGAATTCCCAGGCATTAAGGATGCAAAAGATAATTATCATTGGTTTTCATATAATTTTTCCTTTATTTGCTAATATATTTTATTGATTTTATTACAGAGAGGAAAAGAAAGAGAGCTAGAGAGCTAGAAACGTCGATGAGAGAGAAACATCGAGCAGCCGCCTCCTGCACACCCCCCTCCGGGGATGTGCCTGCAACCAATGTACATGCCCCTGACCAGAATCGAACCCCTTCCAGTCCATAGACCGACGCTCTACCACTGAGCCAAACTGATTTTGGCTAATATATTTAATTTTAAATTCCTGTTATTGATATATGTAGAAGTACTAATATTGATGAAATTTCCTGAGCATATGTAAATCACTTACACCTCGATAGTACTTTTAATAATATTATTGAATTTAATAATTTTTTTCTTCTCCTATTCAATGGTTTAAAGGTGTGAATTATCTCAGTATGCAGACTAAAGCTGTCAGTCTAATAATAAACTTTTGATTCAAACCGTATGGAACAGTTATGTCAAAATAAAGTCCAAAAGTAAGAGTTTAAAAGAAATAATTTAGCTGGGACCGGTTTGGCTCAGTGGATAGAGTGTTGGCCTGCAGACTGAAGGGTCTGGGGTTTGACTCCTGTCAAGAGCATGTACCTTGGTTGTGGGGACATCCCCAGTAGGGGGTGTGCCAGAGGCGGCTGATCAATGATTCTTTCTCATCGATGTTTCTAACTCTCTATCCCTCTCTCTTCCTCTCTGTGAAAAATCAATAAAATATATATATTTTAAAAAGAGATAATTTAAAGAAAGCTTTCCTTGGAGGAAATCAGTCATCTATATTTTTCAAGATGTTGCTTTAGATGACAATCAATACCTGCATTTGTGTGTACGGGTGAAAAACCAAAATATGAACAGCAGTTTTTCTATATGATAAATGTGGGAACCCAGCTTTCAAGTAGGTTTTGCCTGTGGCTTTATGCATCAATACATTATTAGCCATAATGTGTTGTGCAGATACAACATCATATATTTAAAACCTTTGCTATATTTCCTAAAGTTTTATATTTCGATAATTTGAAAGTTAGATAACTCATATTTTATTATTTTTGTCAGCTCAGCAATTGATACCAATGAGTAATTTGCATTAATTTTGGTCAATTTCTTAAGTCGCTACAAGTAATAAAATGCATAATATTTTATTTTATGGCTTACTTGATCTCTTAAACTTTCACATAGATTGCTCCATAAATCAAATGCTCAATGTCATATTATTTGACATTAAATCTAGCCACCCAACATAATTAAGAAAAATACATGGCATAAAGTAACAGATAAGGTTTACTGTTCAACCACAAATACAGCAATCAGTTTTGGGTCATATGGAGTCTTTCTTTAGTACAAATAAGATAGGATAGGAAGTACACTTTAATTTGTAACATAATATATTTTATCCTGTGGTCCCTTCTCGGCTGGTGCACAATTACTCCCAGATCCCAATTGTGCACCCTTAGGGTCTCTTGGCTTGGCCTGCACCCTCTCACAATCTGGGACCCCCAGGGGATGTCCTATCTTGCAGGCCAGGCCAAGGGACCCCATTGATGCACGAATTTGTGCACTGGGCCTTTAATTATATTTAGCATCACACACACACACACACACACACACACACACACACACACACACCCCAGAGCTGAAAAGTGTTGTATTCAATTATAAAAAAAGTTAAAGTGTTAGTCTTTTTTGTCCTATATGAATGTTTAAATGTTTAATATACTTGTAAAAACAGTGGCAGATGAAAAGTCTAAAATTGAAAGGATATTTTAAAAGGTTTTACAATTTTTCATATAATTCTTGGAATACCAAGAACATCTGACACAATTATTCCACATGATCCTTTTATTGTCCTTCCCTTGGTAAGATAGACAATTGATAAATCTTTTAACATGTGATATAGTATATTAATACCGTCAGATTAAAATTTAAGGTTTGAACTGGATTTTGTGCTTTTTGCTTTCTGATAACTGAAAAGAAGTTCTCCTCATTATGAAATTATAAAACCAGATTAGATAACAGATTAAAGTGATAAACTTAATTAGCTGAGGTGTTATCTGTTCAGCATCAATTGCCCCATTTTATTTATTTATTTTTTGTCATACATGGGGATTTTCCTTAAAGAAACCACCCCTTCATTATTGTCAGTTGATACGCTTTTTAATGAAGCTATCACCAACAAAATCCTTGGAACCAGATGTGCACAAAAGTCAATGTAACTGGCTCAGGCAAGTCCATTAACACAAAAAGACCTCTAGGAGTCACTGGAATAATTATAAAAGAGGTATCATTTTTACTGATGTTTGCTCACTATCAAAATATAACACAATTGTTCTGATCTCTGCCATTAGAGTTTGCAAAAGACAGAAAGCAATACACCAGAAAGCAGATCCCATAGAAAATAATGTCACTTGGCTGATGAGAGCATTTCAGCCTTGGATTTAGCTATTCTTAAACCCAGATCTACTCTTGGACTTCCAGTTGTATGAGCCAATAAATCCTCTTCCTCTCTCCCCACTCTGGAGAAGGCACTTCGATTTGTTTCCTGGTGCTTAAATAAATGGTCATGAGCTCCAAAAACTGCCATGGAAACCGATAAACATATCCAACCCAGAAGTCAAGCACAATTTCAGTTCTAGACATTTTAGGCTTAAGGATTAGAGATGAAAAAGTTGAAGATATAAAAAAAAAATAAGATAGGATGTGGGTGAGCCCTGGAAGTCCCTGTTATGCTTACACAAACCTCATTAGGTTGAGAATTATAGAAACCTCAAGCTTCTATAAGAAATCTCAAGCTTCCTTAAGAAATTTTTCAAATGGAAAATGTATTGTGAGACGGTTGGGATACTTGGGAGAAATTTGTCACAGCACCACCACCTAGGGCAAGGTACCAAACTATACTTTTTTTCTACTTTTCCTCGCTGCACCTCTTCCCTTGCTGAGCAGAGACTGCCTTTTTATTGTCTCTTCATGCATGGCAGGCAGAATACAATCCTTGAAAAGTTCCTTAGGTCACATCTCCCCAGTTTCTGAGTCAATAGATATTGTCTCTGTCTCTGGATTCCAAGTCCAAATTCATAGGAGGCAGGTTCCCACTGACCCACCTGGGTATGGCTTAGCTGCCAGAATCTCACTCCAGTTAATGAGATAAATAGGGTGGAGGACAGGGGCACAGGGAAGTGGCAGTTGACAGAGAAAGTGTCATTGAGAACTGGGCAGATGTTCAAGAAGTGTTCAATACACTTTTTTAACGTCTCAAACTAGCTTCGTCGTTTTTCATTTCCTAAAATTTCTGGTGCCTTAGTGTATTGTGCTACACCTAAAGGATAGTATAATGAAACTTTGCATAGAATTATGACCAAGTATAAATACATATTTTAATAAATATTATATATGACTTACCTTACTTTTCTTGTTTTGTTCATTTGTTTGTTTGTTTTGTTATTGGTTTCAATTTGACCCTCCAGAGCTGAACATTGAGTTACCGGGGGAGAGGAAATAGAAAGAGATGCAGGAAAAATGGGAGTTTGTTCTGGTAGCTGATCATTCTAGCCTGTGTTTCCTGCTTATGACTATTCACTGCTTACCCCTCTAGCTATTTACCAGCACACTCATCCCAAGGTTGACAATTCATTGAACACTATCAGCTTCCGGATAGTGCACCTTATACACATTATCTTATGAAGTTTAACCCTCTGGGTTGTGTGCTCCCATTTGACAATGGTGGTGTTAAGATAGAGAAAGCATAAGCTCAAGGCTGCAGAGCAAGTGCTGCAGTAGGATGTAAGTGCAGATTTCTAAATTTGCAAGCTTCCTTAGCTTCAAACTATCTCTCCCTTTGCTAGACCTTCCCTAGAGTTTGTTTTTTTGTTTTTTTTCTAAAAAATATCCCTCTACTAAAACCCCATTTTTTTTTTACCTTCACCAGCTTTTATGGTATGTGACAGAGTTCAATGTTTTTTCTTCAAGCACTTTCCGAAGGGTGTACTTTCAGCTTTCATATAGAAGTAAATCCAGCACATCAATGACACATTTCTGACAAGAATTAAAAACCTACCTATAGCTCTTAAACTACTTCTGTGTGTTTCCATTTATTTGCTTGATTTGTGTAGTTTTTTAGTTGCAAGTGGGAGTTGTCCTATTTGTTAATTTTCAGGTGAAAATTTTTTGATATGTTCTGGCATTGATGTAAAAAAAAATTTACCAAGTGAAAAGTAAATTTTCTGGAAATTGTCTAATCTCTCCATTTCTATGTTAAGACAAAAAAAAGTCTTATCCCATTGGCCTAACCCGAATAGGCCACGTTTCATACTGTGTTCCTAATATCTAACCTATATTTTGCTTTCTTTAGCTTCTAGTCATTGCTCTTTGTCCTCATGTCTTCTGAGACTATGAATAATTCCCTTCTTTCATTACATCGTTACCCAAGAGGTATTATTTATAGATTGTGAACATGCCTCACTTCATTTTTCTCTTTTCTAGACTACTCAAGTTAAGCTTTTTCAGTTCTATTTCATATAGCTTTTCCTCCCCCTCCTTTTTTTTATTTTATTTAATCCTTTGTGTTCTCTTTTAGGCTTTCTCAAATTATTCTAAGTACTCCCTAACATTGTAGAAAAGAAATATACAGAATATTAGAAGAGCAATTTCATACTGATTTGACTGGGCTGACCTTGACTTCTCTTTTCCAGTGTTACATCTTTAGCTGTGATATACAGATTGCATAACTCTCTCTCACACATTAGCCACCACTGGGTAAATAAGTTTTTTCTGCAAATGCATTTTGTCATTATAGGATAATTTCAATACTTTGAGTGTATGTTTCTACTAGAATCTGCTCTTATGAACTTTTTAACCTTGTGGCAATAAGTTATAATGCTTTAAGTTTGGTTAGAAATATAATTACTATTTTTTAAATATATTTTATTGATATTTTACAGAGAGGAAGGGAGAGAGATAGAGAGCTAGAAACGTCGATGAAAGAGAAACATTGACCAGCTGCCTCTTGCACACCCCCCACTGGGGATGTGCCCGCAACCAATGTACATGACCTTGGCCGGAATCGAACCCGGGACCTTTGAGTCCGCAGACCGACGCTCCACCACTGAGCCAAACCGGTTTCGGCTATAATTACTATTTTTGATCTAATTGTTTTTCAGGGATTAGTGCTACTTATTAGAATAAGTAACTCCAGTTTTGAGTTAATTTTTACTTAGTAAAATTTCCTAAGAAACTTTATGCTTAGGTTGTTCAACTATACCAACTGCTTTTAGATTTCAGAAATACACTCAAGTTAGAAAGTCATGATTTACTTGACAACACTGAGTAAGATACAACTTTTTCCAGACTATAGAAATGAATAGATATACATTAGGAACTGAAATCAGTCCACAAAAACCTTTCTGTGAGTAGTTTAGAAAGATTCAGGGGCAGGTATTAGGTTGCTATGTTGTTTTGGGGGAATGGGAGAGCGGGGAGGAGTCACCTCTTTATGACAATACATGAAAATTCCATAGGAATTGAAAGGAATTATAAAATAAAAAATAAAATAACAGGTCCAAAGGAAAAATGGTATACTGAAAAGGTGAAATTAGGGCAAGAGCTTTTGATGGGGCTTTTGACAGCAGATGTATAAAGTACTCAGCTTCTGATCATATGAGAAGAGAATCTGAATTTACTATTCCCCATACTTTCCCACAAGTTTTTAACCTTTATTTAGTAAACTATTCTGCTTCCTAACCCAAATCATAGACACTACTGCTGTTTTCCTTCAAGAAGATGGGATTTAAGAACAAAATATCTGTCCTAACCAGTTTGGCTAAGTTGATAGAGTGTCAGCCTGCAGACTGAAAGGTCCCAGGTTCAATTCTGGTCAAGGGCATGTACCTTGGTTGTGGGCACATCCCCAGTAGGCAGCTGATCAGTGTTTCTCTCTCATCGATGTTCCTATTTATCTATCCTTCTCCCTTCCTCTCTGTAAAAAATCAATAAAATGTGTTTTTTTTTTAAAGAATAAAATCTCTGACCTAGAAATGTGGGACTGTGTGCTCATTTAGTAAAGGTTTTGTTGAGAATGATGGATGCTACGGCAATGAAATTAGAACACTGATTTCTCCATCTGACCACAACCTCTGACTCCTTCCCCTCTCTCAGTTCCTCAGGCCCAAATAAACCTACCCTTTCACCTCTTTGACACCTATGCCTAGTCAACCCTGCTTTGTTCTCTACCTCCCTCAGCCCCCCTCTGGCAGCCCTTCCCTCCTTACTCACACTGGATCCCATGATCCATCATCTCACATACACTCTTGGCAGCACTTTTTCATCCATCATCCCCTTGACCATCTGCCTCGCCTGTCTCACCAATGTCCAACCCTAACATCCGTTTTCTCTGCTTTTGCTCTCCTTCTGGCTAAATACTGTTAGGGAAGATCACATAACTGAGCTGACTGTCTCCATTACAAATTTAATTTTCAACCTCAGCTGGCCCCTCAATTCTATACAGCACTCCTTTTACTTAATACTAATCAACAACTTTTCTATTTCCCTTAGTGACTATTCCAAATCTCGCCCATATTTCTCAGGTTTTATGCCCACACCCTGCCTAGTTATTCTTGGCAGGCAGCCAGCACTTTACTTTACCAGGAAATTAGAAACCACCTTTATGTACTCTTCCAACCTCTACATTTCACCCCCAAAATTATATCTGTATTTCACCTGTCTGTGCCCACCCCCCACCACCACCACCACCACTTCATATGTCAAAGAAAGAATATCCTGGAACAATTGTGAAGCTAACTCTTCTATGAAGCTTTTGTTTCTAGCTGATTATGTCTACACAAGTACTTGGGTTTGTTAATTATCTTTTATTGTTTGCAACTTTAATGTCTTCCTCTAAACAGGCTCATTTCTTTCATAAATGAATATGCCCAACTTTCAACTATTTTTGAAATTAAGACCCACAACTTACCAGTATCTCTTTCCAAGCTTTTAATTCAGAAAAGTATTGAGCATCTTAATACTAATCACATGAGAAGGGAGTCTGAAATTACATGTGCAGATTTTGTTATAACCTGTGAAGATTAACTGAAGATTAAATAAAATCAGATTCCGGTCATTATGTCATTTAAAGATTTTTCAAAAGGAGTCTCTACTTACTTCCCTTTCACTTCCTAAGCACTGTAATTGGTGATCTACGCTTCTATTCTATGGGAGAGCACTACTGTTTTTATTTTTAATAGGTCTGATACAAATGCTTTGCCTTTTCATGATTATAGGTTCTGTTGGTTTAGACTTGTAACCTGAGGGAAGGAAGCAATCCCTAGGAAGAATAGTGTCTTAGGACTGCTGTAACCAAAGTATCAACACCTAGGTGGCTTAATAATATAAAAATATATTATATCACAGTTCTGGAGCCTAGAAATCTAAAAGCAAGGTTTAAGCAAGGCTATGTTCTCTCCAAGAGTTCAGGAGAGACTCTTTCCTTCCTTGTCTCTTCCAGCTTCTGGTTGTTAGGGATAGGGTTAGGGTTAGAGTTAGGGATATGGTTAGGGTTAGGATTAGGTTTAGGTTAGTGTTTATAGTCTGTAGCATTCCATGGCTTATAAGTAGATGTACTGCTAGTGTCTCAAGGCCATCTTCTCACTTTGTGTCTTCACATCATTTTTGTCTATCCATATCTGTTTCTATGTTCAAATCCCCACTTTGGATAAAGACATTCATCCTGAATTAGGTTCCACCCTAATAACCTCATTCTAATTTGATTACCTCTCTAAAGACCCTATTTTCAAAGAAGGTCACATTCTGAAGTGCTGGGGTTTAGTACACTGCTGTATCTCTCTTGGGAGACAGGATTCAGCTTATGACAGATGGTTTACTCCAAATGAGCCCTTCCTGCCTCTGGGTGAATGGAAAATTCAGATGTTTAGTCTGATGACTGAAATGGATAACACTGGTTATTAAGGCAAGGGAATGTGTTGTCTCAGGTATGTCCTAACACTGTCTGGTATATTAATGAAAATTAATAGAAGAGGAAGGAAGGAACAGTAGGGCTCACGCCACCTAAGTATTAAAATTTGGAGTCACAATAGAAGTTAAAGAACAACCTTACCTGATAATACTAAAGGAGCACTAAAGGAACGTCAGATAGCTTCCCTCTATAAGAGAGGGTAGTAAACTAGTGAAGTTAGAGGTCAATTGGATTTTCAAAAATCTGATCTCCAAGATTCCCTTGCAGCTCAAGTGTGCATGTTTCCTCTGTTTTGCTGATCAGGTAGACCCAGAGGAGACATACAGAGGGAAGCAAGCATCCTTAATTGGTGGTCATCTGGGAAAAATTGGAAATTTTGCCAAGTACAGGGCAAAGACACTGCTTCTTTGGAGATGCCAGCAGGCAGGTGTCTGGGTGTTGTATATAGTGTCATAAAAGCTAAATAGCAGTTCAATGTGTTGTTGGGTATTTTGATTTTTTCCCTCCAAGTTATAAAAGAAAGTTCATTCAGAAACTTACAGAGGTGGTAAAAGTGACCCATAGAATAAATGGGCTAAGAAAACAAGGTACAGAGGCAAATAAAGGCACTTGGAGCTTAGGAAAGTACACTCAAGTGGGCATAGGCTAGAGAGAGAATGTTTTTTTGCTTGTTTTTCTGGATGCATTATAACTTGTTGCTTTGTTCTTGGCTCTTAGCCAATCAAGCCCAGGTCTCTGACTCTCTGTGGGTTCTGTCAGCTTTCTACATTCTGATTGTTGTTGTTTTTTAAATCTTAATTTCTAGCAAATGGCTGTGACTGATAGAAATGCATAGGGGACTAACTCTTCTATCTTCTTACCCAGTGCCATATCTGGATCCAACAACTCAATAAATTAAGCTTTATTTCCTAGCTGACTGCTCAAAATTATCCTCGGGTAACTTGGGGGAAAATTTAGCATTTTCGAGTACAAGCTTTCTCAGTCTTGGCACCGGTGATATTTTAAGACAAATGACTGTGTCATTGCTGGCTGTCTTGTACTTTGTGGGTTGTTAAGAAGCATCTGTGGCCTTTATGCACTAGATGACAGAAGCATCCCTTCCAAGTTTTGATAACCCAAAGTATAATGTCTCCAGATATTTCCAAGTGTCCACTTGTAGGCAAAATTACCTCCAGTTGAAAACCATGGAGGGATAATTACAGTAAAGCACTTAACATGCAAGGATGTGCTCAGTCTTCAAAGCAGCTGCATAGAGAAGATATTACCATTTTGCACATTTTACAGATAAAAACCCATGCATGGAGGGTTTAACTAACATACACATCTCACGTGAGTAGAAAGAAGTAGATCTGGGTATAAGTCTAATCCAGAGTCAATGCTCTTACCTTACTCTTTTAGTTCTGTAATGTACCAGCACTCCTATTTTCATTAAGCCTTAAAGCCCTTGGTGATCTTTAGAAGAAGCATCGCCATTTTACCTCTGGTATAAAGTTTAAAAAGTAATTAGGATATTATATCTTCATACCATAGAACTTGACATGCCTGACAGTAAGACTTAATCTTACTTTGCAGTGCATCCTGTATTTCGCCTCTCCTTATTATCCTAAAACATATCTTACCTAGAAATTCTTCCCAAATCTCCTAATGTTTTCTTCACCTACAAAGTCTGTATTCTTTGCCATTAATTATATGGATCTTCTCAATCGCCTGTATACCAAGGCTCATATTCTACTACTCTTGTCTCCAGAGTATAAGTTAAGCACCAGCCATACAGCTTCCCGCTCTTTCAAGTAATATCCCAAGTTGCACCGATATATAGCTTCCCCTGCTAGAATAGCCTCTTTTGTCTGAGTGGAGAAACATTCATCATACAGGCTTTGCTCTAATGCTGCCTACTTGTTAAGATTTGCACATCTCCACTATTTAACTGCAAATTTAATCCCCTGGGCTCCCATGGCATTTTTATAAACCTCTATTAGAGCACTTGCTATATTGAACTATAAATATTGGACTTCACACTTTTGGTTCCACCTGGAGATTATGAGCTAATTAAGGGCCACACCGCACCTGTTCTTGACGTCCCCAGCGCTGGGCACAATGCCCAGCTCATAACAGGAACTCAAAAATATATATGATTATCCAATCGCGATGCTGTACACCTGAAACTAATACAACATAATATTGAATGTAAACTGTAATTTTAAAATAAAATTGAAATGCAATTAGGTCAATAAATGAAGTCTACACCAACTCAGGACATCTAACCATCACAGAATAGTCAGAAGTGGCCATGTCATGTCTCCCGCTACTAAGATATACTTAAAGGGATTTTTGACCCATCATAACTTATTCCTGTCCCATAACTGCCTGATTGCCTCTGAATATTGCAAAATGTTCAAGATTCCCTGCTTGGCACTAGCCCATTGATAGAGTTTTACTCTGTATCCCATCTGGGTTGATAATGAAACAGAAAATGTTGGGTGTTGTTTGTCTTGTTCCCTAAAATGAAGAATGAAGTTGAAGACGACAGCAATTAGTAGAATCAAAATTTATTGCGAGAAGCCAGACCTGGGAAAGGTATGGCTGGGGTGTCAGGAGCAGCCCAGTGCCAAGAACTTCCTTTTCATTTTACAATCAGGAGTAGCTCAGCATCCAAACTAATTAACCTTTGTTAGTCCATGTGTGGAGCCCCGCAAAGCCATATGTGCTCCCCTACAAGAGGAACATGGGGGATCCATTGCACTCTGGGTCAGGGGAGAGAGGAAATGCGGCACGCACTTTTTTTTTTGGTATTTATGCTTGTTAGTTCCTGATTGGTCCTTTCAAAAAATTTTGCCTTAAACTACGTTGTGATTGGTTATCTGCAAGCTGAAATTCTTAGCAACATCCATACATTTTAAAGCTCATATCTCCCACACATGTCCCTTCTTCCCCACCCAGTTGGGATGTCTTCATAACTCCACCTAGTTGGGTTTCTGGATTTTACTTTCTCCTCCCAGGGTCCCGCCCCTATCTACCCAGCTTCTTTCTGTCTCCTCAATAATATAATGAATAAATACTAAGGCTTTATCAATTTAATGATTCTACATAATTTAAATTTCCATTGATACTTAAATGTACTTATCACTATTATCTACTCAAATCTAGTAGATCATATCTGAAAGGTTCTCCCCCTCCCAAACTGGTGGGCGGAGTTTAACACATGACCCCTTAAGGCTCTCCCCCCCTCCCAAACTGGTGGGTGGAGCTACCAACATGACTGGCACCTGCCAAAGGGACGTCTCCAAAACAGTGAACCACCAATTAGCATGGGCCAGAGTGCCCTTGGGCCCCATCCCTTCCTGTTCTACCCTGGGCCCAACCCCCTCCCTTTCCGTCCTTTAAGAAGGACCCCAAGGGAGACATGTGCCGCTTTTTGGAGGTGGACCTCCATCAGCCCGGCTGGGTTCCGATTTCCTGTCCCCTCTCCCCCCAATTCTGATCTTTACCTCGGTGATGGGTCCTGCCCATTACCAGGGAATAAACTTTACTTTAAAACTCCCTTTTGTTCTGTTTCCTGTTTCCTTTCAAACCTAACAATATCTATGCTACTCAGATCTAGAATTATGTGTATATAGTCATTCATTAGCAGTCCAATGTAGTTATATAAATTGATATTCTTTTCAAATAAGATAAAAACATATTAACTTGCTACCATGTCATTAAAACAAACAACTGATGATGCATAGGATAAAAATAAGACTTGGACTAGACATCCAAAGACCAATACTTTGTGCTGGTTCTTTGAAAAACTGTATGTGAGAGCACCTTGAGAAGCTTCCAAATTTATCTGACACCTGTCCTTATCTATAATTTGAAAATAACATCCCTGGGCAGTAAACACAGTGGTTTAGAGAATAAAATGGAGAAGAAAGTGCTTAAAATACAAACAGCCGCACCAACATAAAGTCCTTTTAGTAAAAACATATATTTTTGAAAAGCACAGCACCTCATACACATGGCATTGTTTTTGGTTTGTTCTTTTGTGTGCCCATTGCTAAAACAAGGGCTGATATGTGATAAAGTGTCGGCCTATTATCACTATGTCACCTCAAAGTGGTGACAATGAAGTTTAAAGAAACCCACAAATACAGTACTCAAGAGAGGAGGTGCTAATTAGTTGAGCTAAAGAGGGGTTGTCTTTCAACTTTGGTTTTAGAAGTGCATTTCAGCAATCATTTCCATTTCAAAGTTTCACGGCTGTCCTTCTCAGGGGTATTTTGATGATTATAAAGTTTAAAACAATATCAGTTGTGTTCAACTACTTGTTCTAGCTTTTCCCCCCATCTGAGCATTATTATGCTTTGGTTTGGTCAATTATCTGATAAACTACAAGTGAAAAAAAGGGATTGATATCTAAACATGTGCAATCAGGAGAAGGTGCCTTATAGAAAGCTGGACCGCTTCCTGCAAGGATGGTGAACTATTACCCTGGAGCCTTCCCAAGGTCAGAGGTAGATATATTTATTCTGAATGTACTGAATATACTACTGGCCCTTGAATTTGTCAACATTTTTATATTTCACATAATTGAAATTGCATTACCTCTTTTCCCATAAACTCTGAGCTTCTGAAAACAAAAGCAATATTAAAAAGTGAAAATATTTTCATAAAAATGTTATATATTTCCCAGTTATTAAAAAAACCATAATATTTACTTCATGGGGATAATCACTTTGTTCAGATAGTTCATATAAGTTTCTTAAAGATATTGAGAATATTCACTGTTTCCTCAATTATTTTTTAAATAAAAAAGTTACTACAGGTTTGTCTGCTCTCTTTTTTTTAATTATATTTTTTATTGATATTTTACAGAGAGGAAGGGAGAGAGATAGAGAGCAGAAACGTCAATGAGAGAGAAACATCGACCAGCTGCCTCTTGCACACCCCCTACCGGGGATGTGCCCGCAACCAATGTACATGCCCTTGACCGGAATCGAACCCGGGACCTTTCAGTCCGCAGACCGACATTCTACCACTGAGCCAAACCAACCTTGGTGGTTTGTCTGCTCTTGATTAGAAACACATTTCTCTCCCACATGCCCCATGGGCACAAAGAGATTTAAACTATGTTCTAAGGCCATGGTCGGCAAACTGTGGCTTGCAAGCCACATGAGGCTCTTTGGCCCCTTGAGTGTGGCTCTTCCACAAAGTACCATGGCCTGGGTGAGTCTATTTTGAAGAAGTGGCATTAGAAGTGGCATTAAGTTTAAAAAATTTGGCTCTCAAAAGAAATTTCAATCGTACTGTTGATATTTGTCTCTGTTGACTAATGAGTTTGCCGATCACTGCTCTATGGAAAAGGGCACCTACAGCCCAATATAGAAACCAGTTAGTGGGTAGCCCAGTCCTTCCTTCCACTCCCACTCACAAAGCCCTGTGCTGCTCTGGGCATTCCCAGTGGCTCCAAGTATTGAAAGTATAAAAAAGCCAGGCAGCTCAGCTGGTGTGGCCCAATGGTTGAGTATCAACCCATGAGCCAGGAGGTCACACTTTGATTCCCAATCAGGGCACATACTTGGGTTACCGGCTTGATCCCCAATAAGGGGTGTGTAGGAGGCAACCAAACAATTATTCTCTCATATCATTAATGTTTCTATCTCCCCCTCTCCCTTCCTCTCTGGAATAAATTCAAGTATATATTTTTTAAAAGCCAGGCATACATCAATTATTTTTCTGAAATATAATCTCTGCAATATCTTTATAGTCTTTTGTCAATTGACCCATTAAAAAAAAAACACAGAAAATAATGAGCACATCATAAGAATACAGTTGTTTAAATTTTCACAAAGTGAACATACCTGTGTAACTACTCCCCAGATGAGTTGCCAGCCCCCTTAAATGTCCAAAGGACCCCATCTACCCTCATCATCATTTCCTTCCTTTTGCCAAAAGATAATGTCTTCTATCACCATAGATTGGATTTACCTAGATCTGAATTTTTATTAATGAAATCATACAATACATATTTTATTACATTTGGTTTGTTCAACATTATGATTGTGAAATTGACCCATATTACAACAAGAAGCAGTAATTTATTTCCATTATTATGTGTAGTGTTCCATTAAACCAGTGGTTCTCAACCTTTCTAATGCCCCGACCCTTTAATACAGCTCCTCATGTTGTGGTGACCCCCAACCATAAAATTATTTTTGTTGCTACTTCATAACTGTAATTTTGCTACTGTTATGTATTGTAATGTAAATATCTGTGTTTTCCGGTGGTCTTAGGCAACCCTGCTAATAGTTCTCAACTTGTGGATCATGACTCTGTGGGTAGCGACCCTGCTTGCGGTTCTAAACCACTGCTGTAGAGTCTAAGACCATCAGAAAACACAGATATTTACATTACGATTCATTAACAGTAGCAAAAATTATACTTATGAAGTAGCAATTAAAATAATTTTATGGTTGGAGTCACCACAACATGAGGAACTGTATTAAAGGGTCCCAGCATTAGACAAGTTGAGAATCACTGCATTAAACCATTATTTTTGTCCATTTGGGTTGTTTCCAGTTGTTGCCTATGATGAACAATACTGCTATGCACATATTTTCTATCATGTTTCAGTGCACATACTTACAAATATCTCTCAGAGAATGTACTCAAGTACAGAATTGAGAGGTGATAAGATATGATATGCTCAACTCAAGCACATACTGCCAGTTTACCAAAGTGCTTGTGAAATATAAGCTCCCTCCAGCAGTTTATAAGACTTCCAGCTGTTCCAGATTTCCACTTGCTCCACTCGTTATTGTGTGTAAGTTATTGTGTATAAATTAGCCATTCTAGTGGCAGTGTAGTCATATCACATTGTGGTTTTAATTTGCATTTTCAGAATGAATGATAAGGCTAAGAATATTTTTATATCTCATTGTGTATTTGAACATCTTTTGTGAAATGCTTATTCAAATACTATCCCTGTGTTTTCTATTGAGTTGTAGCTGTCACTTTTTCTTGTATGCATTTTATCAATGCTTCTCAGTTGTGGGGAATTTTATATTTGGTAGGGCCTGGAGACATTGTTGTTTGCCAGTGGATAATACAATGGGTAGAGACCAGGGATTCTGCTGAACATCCTACAACAAACAAGAGAGCCCTCCAATTACAAGGAATACTAGTATCTGGGCCAAATATTATTTCCAAAATTGAAGAACCCTGAAATATGTAGGTGTATAATTAAAATACAATCTCTCTATACAAAAGCCTAATATGCAAATTGTCCCCTCAGAAGTTCAACCAGGAGACCAGGAGTTCAATCTCTCACTATTACATGCACTGACCACCAGGGGACAGTGCAGAATGAAGGAAGGTCCTAGCCAGCAGCTGGCAGCAGGGGAAGGAAGGTGCTGGCCAGCAGCTGGAAGGTCCCAGTGGGACCTGATTGCTGGCCAGGCCTAGGGATCCTACCTGTGCACGAATTTCGTGTACTGAGCCTGAAGTATATATTATATTATAGTTAATAAAGTATATACTACCTTCCACTTTGAGGCTTTTACTTTGAGGCTTCTTACTTTTAATGATGTGTAGTGAATAGAAGCTCTTAAATTTAAGGTATTATTTTTCTTTATAATCATTATTCTTTGGGATTAATGAAAATACTTTTTCCCTACCAAAAGCTCATGAAGGCATTGCTCTCTGTTATCTGTAGAGGTGCACTGTCCAGTACAGTAGTAACTAGCCACATGTGGTTATTGAGTACTTGAACTATGGCTAGCCAACATTCAGATGTGCTGGAGTGTGAAATATACACCAAATTTGGAAAAAATTGTTTGAAATCAAGGATGCATATCATTTTTTTTACAGTGACTATATGTTGAAATGTTAATATAATGGATATATACTAGTAAAATATTTGATAAAATCAATTGCATATTTGACTCATATAGTTCTATGGATAGCATTTTGCACAGGAAAACTGGTTTATGTTTCACATTTCAATCAACAATCTACTCATAACTGATTTTTGCTTATGGTGTGAAGCAAGAGTCAAAATGCCTTTTATACCACTTGAGTATTCATTTGACTTAGGTCCATATGTTAAAGGAATATTCTTTCCCTATGAAATTTATATTTCTCCCCCTTTGTCATTATTCAAATGCTTTATTTTGTTCCTCTAAACTATTCATTTTGTTTTTTAACCAATAGCACACTGTCTTAATTACTGTCCCTTGATATGTAGTAGAAAATCCTCTCAACTGTATTCTTTAGGGATGTTTGTATTTCCATATAAATTTTAAAATCAAAAAATAATAATAAAGTGCCTTCAAAGATTCTCACTGGGAAAGAAGTTAGTCTGAAAAGTATATGGGAAGAATTGAACCATTAATTATATTGAAACTTCTACCTCAGTAATACTCCTCCTCCCCATTTATGGGCCTATTAATTTCTATCAATAATGTGATCTGTGTAAAGGGCTAGAAAATCTATTGATAAACTCAATTATAGAATATTGATGATTTATAACATTAATTAAATGGTATTTTTAAAATTAATTTTCTATTTCCAATATATAATTTAATCAATGTACATTGACCTTTTATCAGATGAATTAACTAAGTTAACATATTAATTCCCAAAGTTTTAATCTGTAGATTTTGGGGTTTTTTTCCAAGTGTGTAAATATATTACCTGCAACTATTGGCAAATGTACTTCCTTGTTTTCTAAACATATATCTTTTTTTTACAGTTTCTCCACGTGTTGCTCACAGTAGAAATTCAATACAGTGTCGAAGAGGATTGATAGTTGTCTGTGCCTCATTTGTAACCTCAGCGTATAAGCTTTCAAAATTTCCTAGGTATGCTGAAGTTTTTGTTGTTTCTGTTTTTGTGTGTTAGCTACCCTTTATCAGATTAAAGAAGGTCCCTACTATTCATAATTTGCTTAAAAATTATTAAAAAGGGAATTGAATTTGATCAAAAGTTTAATCTGCATCTGTTGAAATGAATGCAATACTATTTTATTGATTCTGTTAATGTAATTAAATAAGTTGGTTTTGAATGTTATTATATCCTCAAGTTCTTTGAATAAATCCACATTAGTGATGGAGTATTCTTCTTTGTCTAGGTCTCTAGACTAAGTTTGTCACTACTTTCTTAGGAATTCTTATATCTAACATTTGTGAGGGGAATATCTGCTCTGTAGTTTCTGTTCCTTTCCTATTCTTACTGGTTTTGTTAGCAAAATAACACTAGCCTCTTTCTGTTCTCTGGAAGTTTATTTATGATTAGCATTATTTCTTCCTTAGAGACACAAAATAATTATATGCTAAATTTTTTTAATTGAGAGGTTTCATTGTGTGAAGATTTTAAAATTCAAGTTTGATTTCTTTAATAAAGGATGGCACAAATTAATCTGTCCATTTCATCTAAATTTTCAAAATTATTTCTGTCAATTTCATTACAATATTCTGGAATTACCATTTTATTTGTAGAATCAGTAGAGATTTTCTGTTTTTTATTCCTGATCCATCTCTTTCTCTCTCTTTTTCTCTCATCACACACACACACACACACACACACACACACACACACACACACACACACCAGTCTTGCTAAAGGTGGTTTGTGGTTTTGCTGATTTTCTTTACCTTAAATTGGTTTTGTATTAATTGATTTCTGATTTTATTTTTTTTCATTTCCTTCCTTGTATTTTGTTTGGTTTTATATTCCTGTTTTGTGTTTTTTATACTTGATCACTGATTATTTTAGCCTGTCTCTTTTTCAAACACAAAATAATTTACGTAGATACATACTGGACTTTTAATGGTTTTCCCTCTGCTCTGCAAATATCTGCCTATATATATATTTTTTACAATGTATAATCCAGATTGTATATCCTTTCTACAACTCTTTAATCTTCACTGAAAGCCATTTATCACATTTTTATTTTTCAGTTGAAGAGTTATTTGATTCCTTTTAATAGGTGAAATATAAATGATTTCCACTGTTAGTGGTTATGCTTCTGTGTTTTTCCAATCTAACTTTAAATAATAATATTCTACTTCATGTATAATGTAAGGACCATTCAACATTTAATTTGCTTCTCCCTCTCCTGATTTTTATTTTTTTATTGTTATACATTTTTTACTTGCATCAATATTATAAATCGCCCCAAATTATTTTTACCTGATTATACCTTAAATGTATTAAAAACCAAGAATGAAAGGTGGTTTATATTTATGCATACACTTGCCATTCCAGGCACTTTCATTCCTTGTGCAAATTCAATTTTCCATCTGGCCTCATTTTTCTTCACACAGAGGAGCCTCTTTTAATATTTCCTGTAGAGCAGGTCTATCAAATTGTGTTTGCCTGAAAAGGGTTTTGAGTAAATCTGGATATGAAATTAGAGGTAGAAAGTTTTGTTTTATTCTGTTCCTTCAACCCACTCCAAGTACCTTTCCACTGCATTTCTGGTAAGTCTGTGATCATTCTCAGTGTTCTTTTCTCTATACAACTACATTATCTTCTTTTTTAGGCATCTAAATTCTGTGCTGTCTGTACCCAATATCCAAAGACAGCTCTTGTACGTACTGAACCTGTTTTCCTGGTGTCTAATGGTGGAGGTTAACATTGGTATCAACTATAGCAATATGGCAAAGAATGGAATACTTGTCCACTTGTTTTTAACTGAGTTATAGAAATTGTTTATGAAAAAGTGTGGAGTCTCTTCATGTGATCTTCCTCAAGAACAGATTTTTTTTTTGGTAGCTTGCGATAGGTAGTTGGAATAGGAGCATATAGCCTTAACCCAATCAGTAATTGGACTGATTTACCCCTGAGTTATAGTCTCTGTGAGAGCCTGAAAATCTTCAATTATTCTTTGCTTTTAAAATTTAAACTTTCAGGGTCCTGAATAAAGATTAGGTGTGTGCTAGAGGTGACTAATTGATATATCTTTCCACTACCAGTATCTCTACACTAATTTTTCTCTCCTCAATAACACGAGACCAACAATAATTCTCCTTAGCTATTCAGCATTTCGTTAGTAGCTTTCTGTTTGCCTTCTCTAGCTCCCAGACAGTTCCACCTAGAAAAGGGCAAATGCCTTAAAGGGAAACAATAAATTCTGTGTGCTGGGCCTTCTTTGTGCTGTGATTCCGGAGCTTGGTCCCAGAGGGCTTGCATTGGTAAAGCTGAACTTCAAATTTTTGTCTTTCCTGTTCAATGAGGCTGCTAACAGCTATTCTGTTTCTGTGCTTCTTAACAGTTATTCTGCTTGACTTCTTACCTCTCTACACATATCACTTTTGAACTGAAAATTGCCATTGCATATTAGCCCTTTATAAGACATATGGCTTGCAAATATTGTGTCCATTCTATAGGTTGCCTTTTCAATTGAATGTTTTCTTTGCTGCAGTTATTTAGTGATATATAGTCCCACTTATTGATTTTAGCTTTTGTTGCCTGTATTTTTATATCTTTTCCAAAAAAATAATTTCCAAGACCAATGTCAAAAATCTTTTTTCCCTTTGCTTTTTTCCTAGTAGTTGTTTAGTCTCGGGTGTTATATTTTTATTGATTAATTTTGGAGAGAGAGGGGAAGGGAGTAGGGAGATAAAGAGACAGAGACACAGATGATGGGAGGGAGGGAAAGAGAGAGAGAGAGGTCAATTTGTTGTTCCACTAATTTATGCATTTCTTGGTTGATTCTTTTATGTGTCTTGACTGGGGATTGAACCTGCAACCTTGGCATATCAGGACAAAGCTCTAACAAACTGAGCTACCTAGCCAGGGCCTCAGGTGACACATTTAAGTATTTGATCCATTTTGAGTTAATATTTATGAATAGTGTAAGATGGGATTCCAGTTTCTTTCTTTTGCATATGGACATCCTGCTTTCCCAACACCATTTATTGGAGGGAACTATGCTTTCTCCATTTTGTGTTTTGACACCCTTGTCAAAAATTCATTTACAATGTATGTGTGGTTTTGTGTCTGGGATCCCTTTTCTGGTGCACTTGTTTTCGTGCCTGTTTTTCTGACAGTACCATACTGTTTTTATTACTATAGTTTTGTATCATTTCTTAAAATCAAACCATATAAAGAACTCATGTGACTCACTAGCAAAAAATAATATTAACCAATTAAAAACTGAGCCCTGACCAGTTTGGCTCAGTGGATCGGCCTGCGGACTCAAGGGTCCCTAGTTCGATTCCGGTAGAGGGCATGTACCTTGGTTGTGGGCACATCCCCAGTAGGGGTTGTGCAAGAGGCAGCTGATTGATGTTTCTAATACTCTATCCTTCTCCCTTCCTTTCTGTAAAAAATCAATAAAATATATTAAAAAACTGAACAAAATACATGAATAGACATATTCCAAAGAAGACATTAAATTAAATTGTTCAATAGGTATATGAAAAGGTGCTCAACAGT
The DNA here is from genome assembly GCA_963924515.1 of Vespertilio murinus. NCBI lineage: Eukaryota > Metazoa > Chordata > Mammalia > Chiroptera > Vespertilionidae > Vespertilio > Vespertilio murinus. The sequence goes on from OZ004704.1 coordinate 56,588,893, forward strand.
ACTAATCATCAGGGAAATGCAAATCAAAACACATCACTTCACATATGTTAGAAGAACCATTATCAATAGGCAAGAGATAAATATTGGCAAGAATGTGGAGAAAAGGGGACCCCTATACACAGTTGATGAAAATGTACATTGGTACAACCATTAGGTAAGAAAGTACGGTGGTTCCTTAAAAACTAAGTATGGAACTACCATATGATCCAGCCATCCCACTCCTGAGTATATATACAAAGAAAAGGAAATCAGTATCTCTAAGAGATCTCTGAGATATATCTGGGTAATCATTTTCACTGCAGCATTATCTAAGGTCAACCTGAGACGCAACTAACCATGACTATGTGGAGAGAGGCAAATAGAGACAGACAGAAACAGAATCAGAAAAATAAGAAAGAAAATCAGTATTTTTTAAAATTAGACAAAAAGTCTGAGGTATAAAGTTCTGCATCAGAGAAAAGCTATAAGCAGCCATAGTTTCTTTTTTTTAAATCCTCACTTAAAGATATGTTTTACTGACTTGAGGGGGGGGGGGCGAGAAACATTAATGCCTCTAGTACACCCCTAAACCTCCTACAAGCTAGGTATGTGCCCTGGCTGGGAATGGAACTAGGCAACCTTTCTATTCACAGGATGAGGCTCCAACTGACTTGAGAGACACTGGCCAGGGAAGCCAGGATTATCTTTTTAAAATTCTAGTGTGTTTGAAGTTAAGAAATGGAGAAATGGGTAAATACCTCATGTCAAAGAAACTCAGTATTTTTTTATTTCTATGGATATATTTTTTTAATCAGTTCAAACATGTTTATTAGAATTAGATCCAAGCCATTAGGTAGAAAAGTATGAAATAACTTTAATCTTTTTTATTTTCAATTCAATCTATTGGGGTGGCATAGGTTTCTGTCTTAAAAGCACAATTCCGTAGATCTGACTTGTCCTCACAAGTACTGGTGACGGTAAGAGGAGTCACCACTCCTTCTCACAGGTGCCTCTCTTTCTATTTCCTCAAGCATAGGTGGAGAGTATAATTGTTCTATGTTTTCAAAATTTGGTCTTCATCCTTCATTCACTCGTTTATTCCATAATTCATTCAGTCTTTGCATTCCTTAGTTCAGAAAAGGAAATCCTGTTTACTTTTGATTTGATATGCCCTCACAGGAAATATTCTAGATAGATGAAATGCTATGTTCATGTAAAGCACTATGTATTTTCTTCAGCTGAGCTTGCACTTAAAACTATTATACAGAATATTCAAGGTTAGATTATGCAAATTCAGAATAAGAAAGAATTCATTAGATAAAAGAAACTATAGTAAGATTATGAATCATCCTTCCTCACAGTTCATATTCTATATTTTTAATAAATATTTTTGTGCTTTTTCCTGTATAGCATTATTTTATATTGCTTGAATTCTCCAGGAGTACTACATAAGGTGTAAATTGTTTAAACCGTTTTTTACACTCTCAGCAACTTCTGAAAAAATTATTTTATATTAGTAGTCACAGCTCAAAGGCAAACTTTCAGGTTTTTCCAGAATTGGTTTTTTAAGAGAAAAGATAAAACTATAGAAATATATTTAATAATTACATTAATTCAGTAGCTAATTTCATTCTGTGAACTATCTTATAAATGACAAAAATATTTACTCAGTAACTAATCAAATTCTCTTTTTAAAAAATGTGTTCCTGCCAAAACCGGTTTGGCTCAGTGGTAGAGCATCGGTCTGCGGACTGAAAGGTCCCAGGTTAGATTCTGGTCAAGGGCATGTACAATGGTTGCGGGCACATCCCCAGTGGGGGGTGTGCAAGAGGCAGCTGGTCGATGTCTCTCTCTCATCGACATTTCTAGCTCTCTATCTCTCTCTCTTCATCTCTGTAAAATATCAATAAAATATATATTAAAAAATAAAAATAAAATAAAAATGTGTTCCTGTTTGTTTGTGTTTTGCTATTACTGTTTATTTGTTTGATTTTGGGTTTTGTTTTGTGTTCTGACCTTCATCCTCTTTGGATAGCTACACTCAAATTCAAGTCTCTATTTTGTAGAAATAATATTCTCAGTATTTTCAAAATTGTGAGCAATATTAAAATTCATTGAATCTAAATGTCTTATTTTATAAATGTAGAAACTAAGGTCTTGAGAGACTAATCGACCTACATTATAATTATTTGTATAGTTAAGTATCTTATACTGTGATCAGTTTTAATAGATTCAAGTCATTGATTTTTCCAAATATAAAATATAACAAAAAATGTTATTTGGACTATCACTTTAATAACAGCCGTGCAAAAGTAACAGAAAATGCATTGATATTTAAGCAAGAAAAAGTCTTTCTATGAACCAATTCTTTCTTGTGGAACTATCTTGTAAATCCATCCAGTAGAACAGAAAAGTTCAGAGTTGATGATCCAATTTGTGATTGAAGACATGAATTTAGACTCTTTATATGAAAAGCAACTTTTTACTTTCTAGGTGTAACAGGTATAAATATTAGTTCTTACCCCTATATGGGACTTTACTCCCAGTCATTTATTGAGTTTGCTATCTTTCTTTTGAATATTTTTATTAACATTTCAACAATAATATTTAAAACAGCTCAGCTTACAATTTTTGGGCCTGTGAGCATTTCTGCTTAGAGATTTACTGAATGAAGGATTACATACTATTTTATTAAAATATGATTTTTCTGGAACTTAGGTCTTTCTGTATATCCTATATCTTATTAACACAACATTGTAAATTAAGAATAACTCTATGGGCTAGACTACATGATTAAACTTTATATTAGCAAAATAATTTTGGAGTCATATGTCTTTACTGGTCTGGTAAATTTCTCATATTAGAGAGGAGTTTTTCTAGGGTTCCTCCTGAGAGAATGCTATTCCCTGGAGTAGCTTCCAATTTACTTTCTTGTTAACAATGAGCTACTCCCAAATAATAATAATTCTTCACTTGATGCTTAGCTGGCTCAATCCTGTTCTGCTCTGAATGATTTATGATCATATATTTAAATAATTACATTGGCCCTGTTCTAATATTTCACCACAGCTAACAAGAAGATACATGGAGATAAATGTATTACAACCTCACCTCTCTTCTTTTCCTCTGTTCGAAATTAAACATCTCCTAAGTAACGAATCACCCAATATCTCCCCAATGGAACTTAAACAGTAAGTTTACATTATAAAGTATTATTTTATAATGTATAAAATGTTTGTGCAGCTACCTTTTATACTAAGCATCAATTGGAATATACTTTACATAATGGAAAAAAAGCTGAACTTCTTTATAGAAAACATAGTTACTTAAAGGTTTAGAAAATATTGCTTTGGTGATCAAGATAATAAAACGGATGTTTCAAAAATGTGTAAGTTAGTTCTGGCCAGTTGTCTCAACGGTTAGAACACTAGCCCACACACTGAAGGGTCACAGTTCCATTCTGGTCAAGGGCGTGCATGTGGATTGCAAGTTTGACACCTAGCCCTGGTCAGGGCCCAGGTGGAAGGCAACTAATTAATGTGTCTCTCCCACCTTCATGTTTCTCTCTCTTTCCTTTCCTGTCCCTCCTCCCTTCTACTTGCTCTAAAAATCAATGTAGAAAATATCATTGGATGAGGATTAATAATGACAAAATATGAAAGTTAATTACTTGGTACCAATTTCACTGAAGTTCTAGATATTTTAAATAATTTGAGAGGGAGAAGGAGAAGGAGAAAGAGGAGAAGGAGGAGAAGAAGGAAGAGAAGAGGAGAGGGAGGAGGAGGAGGAGGGCCCAGATTCTTTCTGTATAGAAAGATTTCTCTTGCTCTAGAATAAAAATTTACAACCCTAGATCATTTCAGAAATGAGGCATGAGGAATTATATTTTGATAAGAGAGCACCAAATAAGCATTCAGAAGCCACAGCAACCATATTTTTACAAGCCATCCCTGGCACTTGGATTCGATGCTCTAGAGCAGTGTTTCCCAAAGTGTGGTACAAGTACCCCCAGGGGTACTGGAAGAGTTTGGTGGGGATATGCACTGCACTGTGCTTAGCTGCACCTAATTCTATGTTCTCATGAGTCAAGTCAATTTCATCCTTCTCATTGATCCAAATAAATGTTATTTATAATATAACTTTATTTATATTTTATTATTAATAATTTTATTTTTTGTTTATTATTACTTTGTGTATGTACCAAAAAAGAAAACATAAATATATTTTGATGTTATTAAAATACATCCATTTTTTTGACAAGGGGTACTCAGCGTTATGAAAATTATAGAAGGGGTACACATATGTCAAAAGTTTTGGAAACACTGCTCTAGAGCTTGCCCCCTCTGTTTTGTCTCTCACTTTTCTCCTAGGGTTGTATTTTCCACCAGTAAATAAAATCATGGTCAGTAGCCATGGAAAGAAAAAGCAATGCTGTGTTTAGAAACAGAGGTTAAGATCAAGTCTCCACTTAACAAAAAGAAAAAAGGACTGAAACACAGGCCAAGTACTGAAGTTTCCCAACCACTTAGAGGGGGAAATGCGACAAAAGTAAGTAAAACATTGAGCAGCTATCAGTTTCATGCAAGGAGGGTAATCTGCCAACATTTAATTAAAAATGAATGAGATTTGTTGACATGATTTATCCATATTAATTGATTTGATCTCCAAATAGTAACCCTTTCATCTGTATTTTTTTTTTTACTCTGTTCAGCTGCCCAAATAACTGCCTATCTTTTTTTTGGGAAAATCAAGTAGAGTCAAAATGTTAAACTAGGCTTATTTTAATTATTTTTATTTATTATATATGTTTAAAGTTTATTAAACAGTAACCTCTAATATTTTATCTATAAACATATTCCTATTAAATTTATATTTTTAATCCATGGCATCCATTTGAATATTTGTAATTGCAGATAACATAACACTAATTTGACATAAACAAGATATATTATTATCATAACACAAAGTCAGGAGTTTTTGAAAATAACTTCAAGACCTTAGATTCTTACCTTTTTCTAATCTGCCATCATTAGCAATTGGGCTTTCTTTCTGGAATTTTTCTGCCTATGGCAAGGGACAGCTACTCAAGGCATGACAAAATCATGTTAAAAAACAAAAATGGCATTTTCCTTCAGGATTTCTTTTGATTGGGAAGGAACTATTTTGTTTTCGTGTGTGTGTGTGTGTGTGTGTGTGTGTGTGTGTGTGTGTTTGGGGGCATTTTAATTATTATTTTAAATATATCTTTTATTGATTTTAGATAGGGAGGGAGAGATAGAAACATCAATGATGAGAGAGAATCATCGATCAGCTAACTTCTGCATGCCCCCTACTTGGGATCAAGCCTGCAACCTGGGCATATGCCCTGGCTGAAAATCAAACCATCCATCAAACTGTGATCACCTGGTCTTAGGTCGATGTTCAACTAACTACTCAGCCACGCTGGCCAGGATAGGGAGGAATTTTTAAGCAATTCTGATACCACATCTGATTGGTTGTCCTTAAAGCAATCATAGTAAAATGGAATGTGAAGAACTTTGGTTTCCAGATTCTCTTGTAAGGATCTTAAAAGTTGCCATAGTCCCCTAGCAACCAGAAAAGCCTGTTCAAATAGAAAATTTAAAAACTTTTTTTTGATCCATAAGAGAGGAGAGGACACAAAAGCATTAGTAAGCAATATAAACATTTTTGAAGACTATAGTAAAGATAAGAGGGGGATGTTGCATTACAAACTTGTAGATTGGGCTCCTCAAAATGGAGATTTCCATGCAAGAGTTTTATTGGAGATTGGTATCAGGAACCACACCAGAAAGGCAGAGACAAAGCAGGATTGGAAAAGAAAAAGTTAAACCATGGTGATTATTAGGTTGCATCAAAGACCTCAAGCAACTGGGGCAGAGGAATGTCTGAAGCTGAGATGGCCCTTTGGAAATGTCAGTGATTGAGGCAAGACATCTATACTCCTGCCTTAAACATCCATCCCTCTCTATCTGCTATGGACTCTTCTTATGTTTATTGTTCTAGTGCAAGGGTGGGCAAACTTTTTGACTGGAGGGCCACAATGGCTTCTTAAACTGGACCGGAGGGCCGGAACAAAAGCAACCTGACCATGCTGGCACTCTCATCTTGGGCTGCTGGTGAAGGAGCGGAGGGGGGAGCAAGAGAACCCTCTGCTCCTTCGGCACCGCGGGCCGGATAGAACAGCCAAATGGGCCGGATCCAGCCCTTCGGGGCCATAGTTTGCCCATGGCTGTTCTAGTGTCACTTGTGTGGTCTGAGGTCCTCCAAGAAACAGACACCAAGACAGGATTAGGCATGCAAGAGATTTCAAATGACAATATCTGTTTTAGGAAAATGGACAAAGGTATGAAAATGAGGCAACGGGAGCCAGAAGCCTATGATGAAGAGTTAATCCCAGGTGAAGAAGAGAAGACAAAGGATGATTGGGAAGAAGCATCTCAGACACTATGCAACTCTAATAGGTTTAACAAGACTGTCAGGGAGCTCTTGAGTCAAAGTTGCTTATCGGAGGAGTCTGGCACTTCTCAGGAATGGGTCTGCCTTAGTATTCTTTCTACGCCCAATCATTGGCTGGAAATAACCTAAAGGGAGCACAAGCTTATTGTCAGGGCTCAGACACTTACATTTCCCTGCAGTGTGAGGTCTGAGAGGCATATCCCCATAACTGGCACAGGGGGATGTTAGAGTCGCTACTACAAAATGAGAGCATGGAGAATGTGCCTGGGGGTGGGCATTTCACTGGGACACCTCTTAGTGCTTCTACACATCTCATGAGAGTAAGTGAGCTTTTGCAACAATCATAGGTTGATGACAATGTAACCGGAGGCTTAGAAACCTCAGGAATGAAAAATTGTGTCACCCTACTAGGCAATGGAACTAAAACAAAGAAGTGCTCACTAAAATAATGGGTTTCTAAAATGGAGATAGAGAAAGGTCTTGAATATCAATAACAGTCACTCTTTGTAGAAACAAATAGATTTAACTAACCCTCTCGTTTCATGCTATTATTTCAGGCACTGGATACAGCTACCATTTTGAAGTGCCAGTGATAGAATGGAATCATTATTGGGCACAAGCATATCTGACTGAAGGGTCCTGGGTTCCTTTCCAGTCAAGGGCACATGACTGGGTTGAGGGCTCAATCCCCAGTAGGGGGCATGAAGGAGACAGATGATCAATGATTCTCATCATTGATGTTTCTACCTCTCTCTCCCTCTTCCTTCCTTTCTGAAACACACAAACACACACACACACACACACACACACACACACACACACACACACACAATGTGTTATATTTGACAAAGCACTCCATATATGAAACTGTAGAGAACAACTATTGTATTTTGCTATTCCTCAGTGACACAATTTTGAGGCACAACCAACATGATTTATCAGAGGGAGCACAGTAAAACTGAATCCTGTAACCCACTCATGAACACTCTGTAATGCCTTTTATTCTCTCTTCTCATATCACTTCCCTATTCCTTTATTTTTATTTATTTCACTCATTATAAATACAGAACCTGCATCCAAGTTTTTATCTCATGTCTGCTTTGGGGGAAACCCAAAACTAAGACAATAGGAAATGAGACATTTGTTCCTAGATGTTTGAAAGCTCTGTAAATAGCATTTGCTATTTTGGCCTTCTTTCTAGAAATTGTTTATAACCTTTCAGAAATAAAGCTGGAAAACTGAAATTCTTCAATACTCTGATGATCTCAGAATACTAATAAAATCATCTTCTCTAAAGAAAATAACATTTAGCCTCGGGATTTTATTATAGTTGGAAATTGATAAAATATGTTTTCCTTTTAATTTTTATGTAATACTTATTTGATAGTTGTGAAGAGACTTGGCACAAAAAAAACCCCAAGCCAGACTCAAATGGCTTGGAGTTTTTTGTGTGCAAAATCTATTTATGAAACTAAATAATTATAAAATGCATATCCTATTAAAATAAGTTGTTTCAGTAGGTTATTCAGTTATTCCTGTGCTAACTAAAACGTGGGTGCTACAAAGTCTTAAGAAGAAATGGGAAGATATTTCTTCCTTTTTTCCATTGTAATAAACATTGTATAGACTGATAAGTAGGCTATCAGAATATGGTCCATTACATATAAAGCTTTAGTAAGGAGTGGGGCAGCGACCAAAGAGAAGACCTTTCTCCTTATAGAGCCACAGTGCTGTTCATGTTGGTGTTTACCTCTGATAAAACTGGTAGTTTTGTTTTGTTTGTTTTATTTTAAAGGGAAATGAGAATTAAATTTGAATTACCCCTAAAATTTCAGAACCAACAAACATCTGCATTCTAAGTTCAAAACTCTTTATTTCATTAAGTGGAATCAATAACAGTTTAAGTTTATAACATTGTGAAACTTCGCTTTTTATGATACATTTCTGTGACTCACAATCACTTGAAAAATATTATTGTTTAAGGAACCTATCATTCTCAACATAAGTTAATGTTTACTATAAAGTGGTATGGAAGGGCATGCTCTGGACACAACTAGCAGGATGTAAATGAAGAAGCAACTTTCATTACCAGACAAACATAGATACAATCCCCTAGGAAATTAACTAGACTAGAGACATGCTATAAAATTCCAATTTTATTTAAAATAAAGCAAATATCAAAGTTTACACAATATAAAGGTTCAAAGTTCAAATATTCTACTGACTTATTTAAGGTGACAAGATCAGGAATTATATTGTACAGTTTTAAATAAGCATATATAATAGGAAAGGAATGTTTCTATTGTTTCTAATTAATTTAATTTATACACCGTATTGTGGGGTTAAGCAAAATGTTAACCTACATGCTTTATTTCCCCCTTCCTAAAGGCAACAGTGTCTTTACAATCCCATGGTAAAATTGCAGTCCTAAAATAGATTCTTAGGAAGGCGTAGTTTTTAAGAAATTCTATTCATGGCACATTCTTTCTTAAGAATGAGCCACTATGTGAAATGAATATTCAATGAAGGTACCAATCTCTGTACACTACTTCTGCAAGGCTAGCTGAGTGCCCTATTAAAGTAGATAGAATTCCCAGTGTTAAGTGCATAAATTCAAACCACCTGAAAAATCTCACACAGATGAGGCTCACTGACTTTGGGGAAATCTAGGCAAAATAAGAGGCAGGGCAGTAAAACATTAAAATAAGAAGTTATATTTGAGGAACATCTCTCTCATGACTGAGTGGCTCTTTTAAACAAAACATTCTAGACACTTTGAGTTAGAAATAATTATAGCTTAAGACACTATTCTATTGAGGCATATGAGGATATTTTTGATTCCATACTATGTGTTATAAGAACAAATACTAGATTTAAAAATAAATAAATAAAAATGGCCTGAATCCCATAGATCTCGCATCAGAAATTTGAGAGCTCTATATTAAAACAGCACTTCAAGTCACATCACAGCAATATATTTCTTTGCTAAGCCTTTTTAAAAACAAGGAAAAGCAGGGGGAATTCATAATTAAGACCTCTTGATAGAAATATAAAAGTCATTTTGAAAGAAGAACTCACATAACACAGTTAAATAAACAAAATAATTTGATAATATATTTTCATAGATGAATCTTTAACCACTTCTGTAAAACGTACTGCCAAATATATCTTGAGTCTACCAAACTATTTCTATATTTTAAAGGTATATATTTTTTTGATTTTCACGGGTAGGATATCTCCAGGAAAATGTACAGTATGGGAATCAAGTAGTGCATTTCTTTTCCCAAAACGTTTTATTAAAACATTAAACCTAATATAGACATGGTCATTCATATGCCTACTCTGCCAAGAAAAGAAATGACATATATCATAAATTAACAATATATGTCTTGCACAATAGGGTTTTGTTTCCTGATTACTGGATAGCACAGAAAAACAAAAATTCAATTTGGGCAAGCTTTATACCTGCTAATACAACCTATATAATAATCCTATATAATAAAAAGGATGATATGCAAATAGACCGAATGGTAGCACAACGAAACAGCCAATCAAAGAGTAATATATTAATGATATCCTAAGGCTGCTCAACTGCTCGCTATGACCTGCACTGACCACCGCGGGGCAGCTGCTCAGACAAGGTTAGCTTGCTGTTGGAGTCTGGCTGAATAGGACTGAGCAAGATGAGCTGGACATGCCCTGGGGCCCTGCTATGGTCCTTCCCCAGCCTGATCATGCACCAATGGGAATATCTCACCCTGGCCTGCATCTTCTCTCAATTTGGTATCCCTTGGGAGATGTCAGAGAGCCGGTTTCAGCCTGATCCCACAGGCCACTCTCCTTGGGAGGGCTCTAGACACACGGCTCATGGCTAGTGAGCATTGCTGTGGCAGCACGAGTGTCTCCCGATTGGGACTGATAGGGCAGGAACCCGCGGCAGGCACAGAGGGACTGGGATGAGCAGGGGCAGCATGTAGAAGCTGAAGGCAGTGTTGGACTGCCGGTTTCGGCCATCCAGAGGGACCCCACCCATGCACGAATCCATGCACCGGGCCTCTCGTATAGTTATGAAGATGTTAGTACTTTCAACACCACATTTTTAGATTTGACTTCACAAAGCTAGAAAACATTAGTTTGTACCTTTTGGATAAACTATGCTATCAATTCTGTTAAACTGGCACCAGATGTATTCCTTCCAAATATTGCATATATCATTCCAAATTCATCTGTTGGCTATCACTTCAAAAGTCAATCCCTTTATTGTTCAAAAAAAGATATCAAAAATTAACTTCATCTTAAAAATGATTTCAGGGTTCACACTATATTTCTTTTATTTGACTCTGGATTATAAAGCACTACAATCCTCTTAAAACTCTTTTTTTTTTATTTTTTATTCAGTGGAACCCTAGTTTTGAGTATTAGGTGACATATGCACTTGAATGGGCAGAGAGCTCCACATCTTTAGCTGTGATGCCCAGCCCATTGCTTGGACATACGTAACTTGAAGAAAAAAAATTACTCATCATCTGGTTCTTTAAAAACTATGGTATTGAGGGGTGGGGGAAACTTACTGAGATAGTGCAATTATATTTACAATAAAAAATGGAAAGAATAATCATCAAGAAATAAATGAAATTTTAAATATTATTTGCATGTTAAACATATCATTCCTATTCTGGAAAGAAATCATTAATATAGTTTACTCACACTTTTTCTAATCAAGAATTCCTCCTAGCTTTTATAATCCCAATGCAGAAATTTAATATAAAATTGAATTCTGAACATACATGGGCATAATGAAACTGTCTTTCAATTATAACTTGGAACTAGGTACTTTATAGATAGCATATACTTTCCTTTTGTGGTGTACTTGGTCTCAGATCAGGAAAAATTAATTTTTTATGTACCTAAGAGACCAATTCATTTTGCTAATGGATGAAAGCCACGATTTTATAATTTTCTCAAAGTTACAAATAGTGAATTCCCTAGAACCAGTTTCCCAGCTTACTGAGAGCCATTCCTTCATCTGCAGATAAAGATTATAAATCAGTCTATTAATTTTCTAATGAAGCCAGTCATGAATATACATGTAAACAACCATTTTTCTGAAATCATTATCAATGTTAAATTTTACTATAGCATATTTTGCATAGCAATTATTTTCACAGAGGAAGAGATTTTTCATTTTTGTTCTGAATTCCTTAATTATATAGCCACCAAATTCTTCATATTGACAGAAAAACAGAGGAAAATCATTAGTGATTAGTATGATCATAGATACAGTATATCATTAGATACAATCAAAGCTCATTCATTAAAAAGTGATTTTTAGAAAAGTAAGTATAGAGAGAATGTCAATCAAATAAAGAATATCTATAAAATCCCAAAACAAACATCATCCTTCTGGCGAGTTTTTGAAAGATTAGATATGACACAAGCATGCATGCTTTCTATATGTCTAATAAACATTATCTTAGCAGTCTTTTCCAATGTAATGAGAAGAATAAATTGATTGTAGTTTATACACACAATTCAACAATGAAGATAAATGAGCCACTGCTACATACAAAATAAATGAATCTTACAAGCAGAATTTAAGGCAAAGGAAGCCAGTCACAAAAGAAAACTGTTTGTCTTCATTTATATAAAGTTCAAAAACAGGTGAAAGCATTTATAGGCTGTTAAAAGTCAAAGAACAGGTGCCACTGGAGAGTCCACCCTTCCTTATAAGGGGGTACAGAGGGACTTCTGTGCTCTGATAATATTATCTTTCTTTATCTGATTATTGCTCACATTAATGTGTTTACTGCATTAAAACTTATGTGTCTTATTTAATTAGTGTTTTTTTTTTGTATGTTGTTTGGTATCCTATAAAGAGGTAATATGCAAATTGACCATCACTCTAACACAAGATGGCTGCCCCCGTGTGGTCAAAGATGGCCACCCACATGTGGACACAAGATGGCCACCACAAGATGGACAGCAGGGGAGAGCAGTTGTGAGGGACCAGGCCTGCAAGGGAGGGCAGTTAGGGCTGATCAGATCTACAGAGGAGGGTATTTAGGGGTGACCAGATCTGCAGGGGAGGGAAGTTGGGGGGGGGGGCTGCAAGAGAGGGCAGTTTGGGACAACCAGGCTTGCAGGGGAGGGGAGTTAGGGGTTACCAGGCTGGCAAGAGTGGGCAGTTAGGGGCAATTGGGCCAACAGTAGAGCAGTTAGGCATTGATCAGGCTGGTAAGGGAGTGGTTAGGGAGTGATCAGGCTGGCAGATAGAAGTGGTTAGGGGCAATAGGGCAGGCAGGCAGGCAGGCAGGCGAGTAGTTGGGAGCCAGCAGTCCTGGATTGTGAGAGGGATGTCCAACTGCCCATTTAGGCCCATTAGGATTGGGTCTAAATGGGCAATTGGACATCCCTCGAGGGGTCCCAGATTGGAGAGGGTACAGGTTGGGCTGAGGGACATTCCCACATTCATGAATTTCATACATCGGGCCTCTAGTGTATGTTATAATATAATAAATGTACTTTAAAAAAGGAATCTACTTGCCACTAAATAGTAATTCTGCATAGTAAAATAATAGTATGATAACAATTATGGTAGTACATTAAAGGAATATATCAAAAAGTACATGTATAATACACTAATGTATTATAGTGTAATGTGTATATTACACAATAAATACATTTAAACTAAAGGCCCACTGCATAGATTAGTGCACTGTTAGGGTCCATCGGCCTGGCCTATGGGTATCAGGCCATCTCTGATATCTCCTGAGGGGTCCTGGATTGCAAGAGAGCACAGGCGAGGCCGAGGAACCCACCTGTGCACAATTGGGGCTGGGCAGGGACCATGGGAGGACTCCAGGACATGTCAGGCCCGTGTCTCCCAGTCCTGATCATCTGAACCCCAGCAACAAGCTAACCTACTGGTAGAGTATCTGTCCCCTAGTGGTCAGTGTGCATCATAGCTACTGGTCAAATGGTTTAATGGGTGGGGGCGGGGGGGGGAGGGGGGATCCTCAGCCTGGCTTGTACCCTCTTGCAGTCCAGGAGCCCTCGGGAGATGTCTGACTGAAGGCTTAGGCCAGCTCCCTGCAGACATCCTTAGTGCTGCTGCAGAGGAGGGAGAGGCTCCCACCACGGTCCCTGTGCTCACCAGCTGTGAGCCTGGCTTCTACCTGTGTGGTGTTCCCTCTGTTGGAGGGCACTGACCAGCAGGGGGAAGCTCCTGTCCCCTGGTGGTCAGTGCCACCATTCAGCCAATTTGCATATTAGCCTTTTATTGTATAGGTTATGCCAGATGTATTGACTATGATATGTATCAGGTAACTACATATTGTGCTTCAAGTATACCCTATTCCAAGTGCTTGTTATTAATTAAACCCTAAAAAAATAATTTTAGTTTCCAATTCCACATGTATTAAGTTGGAAGTTACCACTCTGCCCTAAAAAGGAGTTAAATGCTGAACAAACTAATACAAAACAAAATAAGGCCTCTTATTGGATCCATGACTGGAAAGGAGACAGGGCAGACTGCTGCCCAGGATTGAAGAGACAATCAGGCCCTCAGGCAAATACCTGAAGGCAAGGCTTACCTAGGAGACTGAGTGTGGACCACCATGGGAATCACTTTGAGGTAGGAAAACCTGAACTGGAATGGATGAACTACTAGAGGCTCAATGCAAAAAGCGCTGAGAATTAAAATCTTCAGGGAGACCTAGCCACGCCCCTCGGCCCCCCAGGTATTCTGAAATTTATCTCCAGGATTCCCATAGCAAATACCAGAGGGGAAAAAAAAAATCACTTCCTGCTTCTGGCCCAGAGGTGGGAGGGGAAATAAATGATGTGGAAACAAATGGAAAAAAAAATCTGTTCTGTTTTACAAAGCCTGCCCTTGGGGGAAATGCAGTATTTAAAGCCTAACCAACTGTGAAGAACCTAACTGATATGGAGAAAGGGAAACTCAATCAGCACCATCTAGCCACCCTGGCCGGCTTAAGGAGGAAAAAGATGTCTGAGAAACTCTTAGGAAGTTCCCAGTCCAGAGGCATAGAACTTAGACCTAATCACAGAGCTACAGAACATTTATTTACCTTCCCACACTCCTCACTACCACATTACTAAGGCCCATTTGCAGCACTTTGTCTTACCCAGGACATGTCCAGGGATCAAGAAAGCATTACGCCGTAACGGGTTTGGCTCAGCCGTAGAACGACTGTCTGCGGACTGAAAGGTCCTGGGTTCTGGTCAAGGGCATGTACATTGGTTGCGGGCACATCCCCTGTAGGGGGTGTGCAAGAGGTGGCTGGTCGATGTTTCTCTCTCATTGACGTTTCTAGCTCTCTATCTCTCTCCCTTCCTCTCTGTAAAATATCAATAAAATATATATTTAAAAATAAATTAAAAAAGAAAACATTACAAGACATAATGAAAGACAAAAAATGAAAAACAAACAAAAAAACATTATTTGAAGAAACAGAGCAAACATCAGAATCGGACATGGGAGGGATGTTAGAATGACCAAACCAGGAATTTAAAATAACTATGATTAATATAGTAAGGGCTCTAATAATAAAGTAGACAATATGCAAAAACAGATGGACAATGTAAGCAGAGAGACACAAATCTTAAGAAAGAACCAAAAGGAAAAAGCTTGATATAAAAAGAAACACAAAACATTGTAACTGAAATGAAGATTCATAGATGTAAGAATGAAAAAATCTCTAAAACAAACAAAAAAACAAAGACTGAAAAAAACAACCCAAGGAGTGTAGAACAACACTGAATGTATAATCTATGGCAATACCAGAAGAGGCAGAAAGACATAAAGAAACAGAATATATATTTGAAACAATAATGATTAATAATTTCTTAAGTTTGCAAGTGGGATACATGCAAAACAAAACAAGACTACACCTAAGATACTGATGCAGAATTTTTGGACTGGAACCCAGATTCTTTATCTGCTGGAGTCAAAGAATGAATCCACTGACAGAAGGTGTATAGCAAAGGTGGAGATTTAAAGAACCAGTACAGACTTCCACCTGGGTCGGGAGGAAAGGGTCCCACAGAATGGACTCCCACGTGGGGAGGGGGGGAAAGGGTCCCCTGGAGTTCTCTTCCTTAAGGCTTATAAAGGCTGCAGAGCCTGGTGCCTTGATATCCCCTCTGATTGGTCACTATTCCCTTAGACTGGTTGCTATAGAAACTCCTTCCTGATTGTTTTCCTGTTTGCTTTGGGCTTTCTTCTCCTTCTGGATGAAGGGTTTCCTTCTCTTTATTTTGTAAATTAGACCTTTTGCTGTTCCCAGTTCCCTGATTCTATGAAAATGTACTTGTTGCAGCTTTTCAGCTTTTCTATTCTATGGAAATATACCTTCTGCTGCTCTGCAGCCCTGTGCTTACTCCATGATCCCCTTAATTTCCAAAATTTCCTAAAACCTGTCTCTTTCACCCCCAAAATTTCCTGTTTCAAAACCATCTACAATGAGTGGGGCTAAATTATACAGACATAGGGTTTTGTTTTGTTTTTTTGTGTGGTTTTTTTTTTTTGTGTGTGTGTGTGTGTGTGTGTTTATCCCATATCACACCCCATGTGAAAACAATGAAGCAGGATAAATGTACTACAAAATATCTAGAATAATACATTGTTATCCTGCAATTCATTTCTGCCATCATGAGTTATTAAACATACTACAACTTAACTGCTTTTTCTATCCATTTTGAGTTGCCTTTTTGATGACAGAATTGAAATCTATTATTTAAATATATTGCTTGACTTAAATTGATTTTGCCTCTCCAGTTAATATGGTCAGTCAGTGAAAAAGGACAGAAGAAGAAAGGGATCAATAAATATAGGCAGAGCTGATATGCATTTTTATGGCTAGGCAAATATTAACACCATGAATATTTGTGCCCCAAAGTGGTAGATGTTAATACATTCAATCAGTCCTTTGCCTAATTTTTCTTCTAAAGCATCACAATTATAAATAAGGTAGAGACTCATACTATGCAAACTACTTAATGTGATTTTCCTGTTTCTTAGGTTTACTTCCATTGCAAGTTATTTACATCTTAAAATTTGTCTGAGATATTGTGCAACTGTGAAAGGCAAGTAAAGCCATGGCTAAAATAAAATATTTTCTATTAAAAAAAGAGAAAAGCTTATTTGTTGGCTTTTACGACCTTTCAAATAGATTTTTAAGTTGACTCTACTGAGCATTTATATGTGTGTTAAACTGTTTATTGAAATAATACTTAATATTGGTAGGGCAAAAGAGAAATCCATTAAACATTGATTATCACTCAGCACTACTTTAATGTTAATTATTCTTAGTTTCTCTTAGTTAGTAATTCACTTTATTTGTACAATGATTCTCATTAGTTCTTCCATGTTAATTTCAATGGACAAAATAGTAACCCTCAGTGATTTGGTTAATAATTTATTCCTTTGTATATACTTCATATATTGTTTTCCATGTAAATAAAATTATATAGCATAGAATATTGTTCAAGGAGCTTGAATTTTCAGAGATTCTAAGAATGAAGTAGGTAAAGGTCTTAGAGATCATCTGTTTGAAGTGTGCACTTTATGGATGGATATCGGCAAACTATAACCGAGAAATATTAAGTGGTTTGCTGGAGGCCACAATGTTCATTTAGGATAAATCAAATTTAAATCCTACCTGAAAGTCCAAGATGTAATTTTTTTCATGAGTCATATTTGTTTCTTAGAAACAAGGAATAGGAAATAGGGGGCTATAAATTCTACTTAAGAGTTCAAATTTTAAATTTATGTTACTGCCTTATTAAATAGCTGTATTTCAGCTGGATAGATTTAAGGTGAAGGTGCTATCTGGGCTCTCTTACAGTCAATAATTTTATACATTTACTCAGAATTTTGATTGACATAAATGGCCTCCCAAATCTTTCATAGTTCACTTGTATGTCGAATAATGTTTTGACTCAATTTTTCATGTGTGAACACTTTTTTTTTTCTTCTTCTTAATAGAGTACATGAATAGGATTATAAATAAACCAGCACTATTCCAAACCAAAACTTACGGAGCATTGATGATAACTTGAAAGGTAGCCATGAAAAAATATGATATCCACATTGATTGGTTTTACTCATATACTACTTTAAGCTTGAAAGACTGCCAGTTATCTCTGCCATGAGAAGGTCTCAGCATAGGAACAATAACCCCTGTGAGCACCCCTGTCTAGGAGAAAGCCACTCCTGAGTTCTTGCTCCAATGCCAAACAATTCAGTTCCTCCCCATATGTCCCTGAAACCTTCCTCTCCCCTCCTCCCCTCAATATACACTCTCTCTCTATCTGTTGTCCCAGCCCTGGAGCTCAGAGAAGATCTGTGTAAATTTGTGAACTGGTCCTTTAAGAGGGACTGCCTGGGTCTCCAGCAACCTCCTTGTCACTCAGCCACAGTCCGTGCTGGTTTTTGCAGTCCAAAATTACAGGAGCTTCTCTTCCCAGCACTGAAACCCTGGGTTGTGGGTCTGATGGGGGTCTGGGACCCCTTGTTTTTCATGGGAGGCCTCTGCAGCAGAGATGCCCCTCCAGGTTACTAATAAAAATACACTGCATGTATTGGACCAGCCCCTCAGTGCCTCTGCCCCTCCTACCAGTCTCAATGTGCTTACTTTTTTACTTCTCTAGTCATAGAACTTCCATTAAGCCAGATTTCAGGTGTTGCTGAATGATGGTTGTTCTGTACTTTAGTTGTAATTTTGATGTGGTTGTGGGAGGTGGTGAGTACTGGGTTTACCTACGTCACCAACTTGGTTCCCCCACCAGAACATTTAAAAAATAATATCTCATTAGCTGCAATCTCAGCATTGTGTATATTATTACTTTTTAAAAATTATTTTTCACCAAAGTTTCTTCAAAGAGTTTTATAATTCACATCTCCATTTCTTCATTTCTCAGCTACACCAATTGGATTTCCACCTTCATTTACACGAAATCCCTGAAATAGTTCTTGTAAAGGTCTTCAATAACCTTTAGCTAAACCTGCTTGTTTCTTTGTGTTTTGCACCTTCCAGGAACTGAAAGCAGTTTTTGAAACAATAAATTATTCTCTTTTTCCTAAAACACATTTTCTCTTGGTTGGTGCAACACCACACTCCTGACTCAGTGCGTACTTCTCTACTTCTATATTGGCTTGACTCCCCTGATAGTCCTCTAAATGTCCATGACTTTCAAATAATTCTATACTCTATATTTCTCCAGACTTATAGATTCCATTTCTTCTCTAACATCTAGACTTGACTGTCTATTAGGCTTCTCTAAGTCAACAGAGACAAAGCAGAAGAATTTATTTCCTTTGACATTTTTCTCTCTACCGATGTCTCCAATTTGTTATATGGTACCACTAAATGAAAAACCTAAAAGTCTTCCTTAATTTCTCTCTATCTGAATCCTTCCCAAAGCTAATCTATCACATCTCATCAGATTTAACTTCCAAATATATCTTCTATATGTCCACTTTTCCTCATCGCCGCCCAAGAAATCCTCTAGGCTTCTACAATAGTTTTCCGTTTCACCTGCATCCTCTCTTGTATTTCTACAGTTCATTCTCCATGTAAATGCACTGTTATCTTTTATAAATATAATTTTCACTTCTTTTTTACTTAAAATTTCTTATGGTTTTCAATTGCACTGAATAAAATCCAATAACCTAATATGGCTCATAAAAACCTACAAGATCTATCTTCTACATACCTATTTTACTTCACGTACTACCATTTCTGTGCCATTATTCATTAAGCCCCAGCCACGGCAGCCTTCTTTAGATTCCTCCTATTCTCAAATCTGAATTTGGTCACCCTGTCTTCCCACTAAGTAATACTTTTGTTCCTTTGCCTCAAAGACTCTTCCTCTTAGGTTGTCATATGACTCTCGGTTGGGAACTTTTTCCCAGTCACCAGAGAAAACTTCTCTGAACACCTTGTCTAAAGGGCCCTTGTCCTTTCCCCCTTCGATCCCATCATTAGACAATGGACTCACAACATTTAATAATAATTTACATTTTAATTTCTTTATTCTTTAGAATTTAAACTTCTTTTGAGCAGGGGCCCTTTGGTTCACTGCTATAATCCTACTCCATTTGACAAGGTCTGACAGTAGTAGATTTTCAATAACAACTGGCTGACTGACTGACTGAATGGATGAATGAATGGATGAATACATATCACAGTTTGGGTAAATGAACTTTACTTTCTTTCATTTTGATACAATCTGTGCTCTATTTCTAAAAATTGTATCTTTGTTCACCTACAATACCAGAGTTTATATTTTTATTTTGTTGCCAATAGTAATAGGTTTCTTGGTGTCTTCCAAGTGCTTTCAGAGATTTGGATCTCCAACACAAAAAATCATTATTTTTCAAATCTCTACAAAAAAATGAACATCTGAGTATATCTTTCTTTCTTCTTTCCAAATTCCTCTCAGTCGTTGACCATGTCCCTAAACTCTGTGTAATCTCAGGACTACTTCTTTTCCTCAATCTCTCCCATCCTGAAGCAAATAAAACTCATTTAAAACTCATCAGTGATATTTTAACAGGAACATGAACTGCATTGGTAACCAAAGATGAAAGACTAAGGAAAAAAAAGAGAGAGAGAGAGAAAATGAAATATAGCACCATTTTCAGAAATAAACGGATTTAATGAACTTAGAATGTGTAAGTACCCAAGGGACACTTAAAAATATGTATGAGTTAGGGAAAAAATAGGGTATACATTTTTTGAAAGCTCTGAATAAATATTATAGTTCAATCTGTGTGTGTGTGAAAATACTCAAATAGAGTACAGATGAGCATATCTAGATCTAGCCATCTATAACCAAGTAGTAGTAGGACAACAATGGAAATAAAAGGAAACAAAAATCAAAGTATCAAAGGAGCTAAGAGGAGAGAATGTTTAAGATAGAAAAGCTTTCATTTCCTCTCTGCTTTTTTCAATTCTCTTAAGGTGGTGTCTCTTCAAAGAGCAGACTTCAATGCTTCAAAAGTATTTTGGATTTTTGTGAAAATTTTAGATTCCTGCCCCCTACCACAGTGCTACTGAATCAGAATCTCTAGAATTCGGGTTTCATAAATCATGTTTTTATTTTATTTTTTATTTTATATGTTTTTATTGATTTCAGAGAGGAAGGGAGAGGGAGAGAGAGATGATAGAAACATCATTGATGAAAGGGAATCATCAATCAGCCACCTCCTGCACATCCCCTACACCTGACTTGGAATCCAATCTATGCCCTGACTTGGAATGCAACCTTGACTTCCTGGCTCATGTGACCATTGAGCCCCAGGAGCTAGGCATAAATCATAATTTTTAATTAAATTTCCAAGTTATTCTGAGGCATGTGAAAGTCAAAGAAACACTGCAACAAAACTTTATTCAAATATTATGTAATATAAGATTTTTGTGGCTTGAGACAAGATAAAACATGACAAAGAAAAGCGTAGATGTGCTTTAAAGTGCATTTATGACAGTTTCTGGGAGACAAAAGTTAGACTACATAGGATTAAGTGGAAATAGGTGTCATACATGTGGATTCTTGGCATTGAAAAGGAAAGAAATATAATTGCATTTCTAGGTTTTATGGTTTATAAAGAGATCCCCCCCCCCAAATTTGATTATATGAAGGCAGCAAAGGACAAGTAGGTAGACAGAGAAATTGAATATATTAGCCATAGCAAATGATTATTTTTTTTTTAATTCAAGGAAAATTTGGTGGCTAAAGTTGTTTCACTTTATTGTATTTTTAAAATATTTTTATTTTTTATTTTATTTTTTTTTAATTTTTTAAATTTTATTTTATTAAGGTATTTTCTGTGTACATAGTTTACCATTGCCCCCCCCCTCCCATTTATGCCCTCCCTCCCCAGAGTTCTGTGTTTATTGGTTGTACTTATGTTCATGCATACCAGTCCCTCGGTTGTTCTCCTATCTCCCCCCAGGTCACCTTCCCCTCCCCGCTGTCATTTGACAATCTGCTTGTTTTATGGTGACCATCTCAGGACCCCATGAATAAAATCTGCTCCTCATTTGGCAGTCTGGTTGTTTTATGGTGACTACCTCAGGATCTTATGAATAGAGTCAGCTCCTCCTCTGGTTCTCACCACCCCTTCCCCTAGGTCCCACTGCTTCCCCCGGGACACACGGCTCGCCCGGGGCACACTGCACCCTGGGACACTCGGCTCACCCGGGGCACTTGGCCCCAAGGGACACTCGGCTCACCCGGGGCACTCGGCCCCCTGAGACACTTGGCTCACCTGGGGCACTCGGCCCCATGGGACACTCGGCTCACCTGGGACACCCTTCCCCTTTGGGGGGTACGGTTTACCCGGGGCACATGGCCCCATGGGACACTCGGCTCACCCGGGACACCCTTCCCCTTTGGGGGGTACGGCTTACCCGGGGCACATGGCCCCCTGGGACACTCGGCTCACCCGGGGCACTCGGACCCCTGGGACACTCGGCTCACCCGGGGCACTCGGCCCCAAGGGACACTCGGCTCACCCGGGGCACTCAGCCCCCTGGGACACTCGGCTCACCCGGGGCACTCGGCCCCCTGGGACACACGGCTCACCCGGGATCCCCTTCCCCTTTGGGGGGTACGGCTCACCTGGGGCACTCGGCCCCCTGGGACACTCGGCTCACCCGGGGCACTCGGCCCCATGGGACACTCGGCTCACCCGGGGCACTCGGCTGCCTGGGACACTCGGCTCACCCGGGGCACACGGCCCCTCTAGGGTGTTGGGGTCGCATATTGGAGGCGCCACGCTAGCTCCTTGCTAGCATGGCGGGCAGGCTGGGACAGCTGCAGTTGGGCTGAGATGGTTGCAGGCGGGGGGACCACCTTCAAAGGTGTCTTGTTCGGTGTGGGAGCGGAGCAGCTGCAGACATGGAGGCTAAGTTCTGAGGTCGCCCACTCCCTGAGCCCAAGGCGTGGTGAGCTCTGTTCTTGGTGTATTTCCTTTATTCTTGGCGGCAGTGGCGGGTGGCGGTGCCAGGTGCAAGATTAACGGTCGCTCCTGTGGTTCAATTACCACTGTAGTTTTAAAGTTCACATGGCGACGGTGGTGAGAGCTTCAGTTTGGCCATGTGGCATGGGAGGATGGGCTCGCCTGGGTGGGTAATGGAAGGCACCGTGCCATTTCCTCACCAGCATGGTGGGTGTGCTGGGAAGATTGTGGGCGGGCTGTGATGGCTGCATGGGGAGAGTCCGCCCTCAATGGTGACCTCTTTGCTGCAGATGTGGAGCTGCTGTGGATGCAGAGGCTAATTTCTGAAGCCACACTCTCTATGAGCCCGGTGTGTAGTGAGCTCTGATTTTGGTGGATTCCCATTCTTGGGGGCGGTGGTGGGAGTGGCAGCGATGGTAGCTCCTGTGGCTCGATTTCCCCTGTAGTTTTAAAATCCGCATGGTGGTAGTGTCTGATGCTTTGGCCTGGCCATGTGGCAGCGGAGAGAGGATTCTCCGGGTCTGCCAATGGAAGGCGCAGCGCCAGCTCAGCGCGCGTCGGTGGCGGAGATTCCCCGCGATGTCTTAGTCTTTCAGACTTAGTGGAATGCTTCCCCTGAGCCAGGACAAGCAGCACCACCACAAATATTGGCCAGCTCAGTGCTGCCCCTCTACAGGTGACAGTAGGGGCATCCTCACCTCGGTAGGCCTTTGCTCTTGGAGGTCTTAACCAGTGGAAGGCAGCACGGTACAGAACTGCCCCACCTTCTCAGTCCTCCGGTAAAATATTTTTATATTTTTTTATTAAAAATATTAGAGTTCCATTGGTTAATTAAATAGGTTTAAATCTATAATGCATCATCTGTATATTGTATTGTGTCTTTACCACTCATACTCTAGTGTCCTTCCACACCATTTAGCCCCTCTCTATGCTCTTCTACCTTCCTTCATGCCCCTTCCCTCTGGTAATCACCATACCGATGTGATTGTCTGGTGAACACAAACACAAATTAATAGATTGTTTTTGTCAATTAGCTTTTTAAAAATATACTTAGTAATGTAAATCATCTTTTTCCTAAAAGCAGGTAGTAGCTGATTGCATATATTCTACATAAGAGACAACATAATGTCTTTGTAGAAGACTGGTTGAAATCATGGTTTACTGAATTGTTTTCATTATATCCAAAAAAAATTGTTTTATCTGAATCTTTATTATACAAAAATCACCTCTCATAAATGGCGCCTGGTGCATTACTCTTTGCATATGTTATAGGTTTGGATAATAAAAACATTTTTAGTTGGTCAGTAAGGCAATTGTGGAATACAGTTATGTAGTGAGAACTTTGATATGTTCTCTGCAAAATCTAAAGTCTAAGAAGAGAAATTTATTATCAAAGAGCTTAAAGCCTTTGTGATAAAAATAATGATGATAACACATTTATTGAGCACTCATAAGGACCTTTTAACATTCTTTATCTCACTTAATCTTCACAACTACCAAAGTAGAAAAATAAATTTATCAGCATTGTCTCTGTGTTATAAGCGAAGAAACTGAAATCAATAAAAATATTGATACATTTATTCCATTGTATTTATATACCATGACTTTCATTATCTATTTTATTTTTTTATGGATATTTCTGTTGTTTTCAGTTTGAGGTTACTATGAATAAATTAACTATTAAATTTATGTTACAAGTCCTTCCATAGGCCTTTGTTTCATTTTCTTAGGATTCTTTTTTTTAAATTTATTAAGGTATTATATGTGTACATAGCTTACCTTTGCCTCCCCCCCCCCACCTCCCATACATGCCCTCCCTCCCCAGAGTTCTGTGTTCGTTGGTTGTACTTATAGGCATGCATACCAGTCCTTCGATTGATCTCTTATCTCCCCCAGGTCTCCTTCGCCTTCCCGCTGTCATTTAACAGTCTGCTTGTTTTATTGTGACTATCTCAGGACCAGACGAATAGAATCCGCTCCTCCTCTGGTTCACCCCCCTCCCCCCGTTCCACCGCTTCCCTGGGGCACACGGCTCCCCCAGATCTCACAGTCCCCCTGGGGCACATGATCCCCCTGGGGCACACAGCTCACCCTGAGCACACGGCCCCTCTGGGGCGCTGGGGTCTCGAACTGGAGGTGCCGTGCTAGCTCCTTGCTAGCACGGTGGGCGGGCTGGGATGGCTGTGGGTGGGGACACTGCTCCAAGGAGTATCAGAAGAATGGCTGCCGACATGGAGGCCAAGCTCTGAAGCTGCTCACTCTCTGGGTCCGGGGTGGAGTGAGCTCTTGGCAGCAGCGGAGGCAGTGGCTTTTGTGGCACAATTTCCTCTGTATTTTTAAAATCCACATGGCGGCAGCTATGCTCCTCCTTGGGGTCTCAGCAGAGGCTCCGGCTCTGCCCTGCGGTGGCAGGCCTGGCGGGTGAAGGGCTCACTGGGGCCGCGAATGGAAGGCACCATGCCATCTCCTCACCAGCACGGTGGGCAGGCTGGAATGGCTTCAGGTGGGCTGGGATGGCTGTGGGCAGGGAGACCGAGCTCAAAGGTGTCTCATTCGGGGTGGAAGCTGAGCAGCTGCAGACGCAGAGGCTAAGTTCTGAAGCCACCCACTCCCTGGGTCTGGGTCGGAGTGAGCTCTGTTCTCAGTGGGCTTCCTTCATTCACAGCAGCGGCGGGTGCAGCAGTGATGGTCGCTACTGTGGCTCAATTTCCACTGTAGTTTTAAAATCCACATGGCGGCAGTGGCAGAAGCTTCAGCCCGGCCATGTTGTGGAGGAGGAAGGACTCGCTGGGGCCTTGAACAGAAGGCGCTGCACCAGCTCCTCACCAGCATGGCGTGCGAGGAGGCCAGGCTGAGATGGTTGTGGGCGGGGAGGCTGCGCTCAAAGGCGTCTTGTTCTGGGCAGGAGCCGAAGGCACTCAGAGGCCTGGCATCAGCTCCCTTGCTCCCATGGTGGACCAGCCAGGATGGCCCCATCCCTGGGCCCAGGGAGGAGTGAGGTCTGGCTTCCCTCACTCGCGGTGGCAGCAGTAGCAGCGGGTCCGGTTCCACCTTAGTTTTAAACTCCACATGGCAGCAGCAGCACCCTGCTTTGTCTCTAGTTGTAGCCATCCCATTCCGCCAGCTTTCCTGTGGGTCTGGTGCGATCCCTTTCGATTTTAGCTGTTA